>CM072995.1:189581612-190781612 GCA_037038555.1 Rhynchonycteris naso | reverse complement strand
AAAGAATGGATCACGGAAATGCTTAAGAGTACAGGTTTTGGAATCAAACTGCATGGTTCAAATCCTGGCTCCTATTACCAGTTCAGGGGATTCATTAAGCCTCAGTTTCCTAAATCGCAGTATCACGTAGTATCTGCCTCATATAGTTATGCTGAGGATTAAATGAAACACCTGTATAAAGTGCTCAGGGAATTGATTGACACAAAGTAAGTACTCACTAAAAGCAAGCTAAGAGTACTAACAAGCAAAGGGGGAAGGAGCACAAACAAGCAAAGGTCAAATTCATAATAAAATAAACTTTTTATCCTAGCAGTTTAACATAATAAATATCTATACGTAATAACTATCTCCTGTGAACTCAGTACTTCTCAGTGCAATATTAGGAGCTGAGGAGGCAAAAAAGGGCAGGACACTTAGGCGAAGTTCAAAGCCTCCACTGACTTGTCCGGCCTTCAGTCATCAAGCCCTAGCCTCCAGTGTTCCCAGTTCAAGGATCCTTGAGTGTGGCTGACTAGTTCCACAACCTGAAATATGTGAATCTCAAATAGTTAAACATTAAATTCTAGAGCAAAACAAACAAACAAAAAAAACTCTGAAATTCTCCAGACTCATAAAAGAGAAAACTAATGCCAGGAGATTTTATTATCTTGCCTAATATTACAATTATCAGCAGAAGAGCCAGGACTTGCTTTTTGATTGAAGGACAGCAACCTGGCCTAGGATAGCGTTTCTCAAGCGTGGCACTACTGACCTGGCACTGAATAATCCTGTGTCATACAGGCCTGTCCTGTGTAGGGTGTTTAGCAGCATCCTGGCTACTGGATCCAGTAACACCTCCCACCCCAGTTTTGATGACCAAAATGTCTCTGGACATTGCCAAATGTATCCGAGATGGGGGATGGGTGGTATAGAGCAGTGTTTTCAACCCTTGGTCCACAGACAAGTGTCGGTCCACCAGAGATTTCACACAGGTCTGTGGAAGAGTTAACCTATAGGGTCTACAATCTTCATATAACAGCAGGGCAGTTAACTCTTTTGTGGAACACCATGAAATTTCTGGCACACTGACACCAATCTGGGGACCAGGAGTTGAAAACCACAGGTCTAAGGAGTCTCCTTTCTGTCAGTACCACTTCTGCAGCAATATGAGACAAGGATGAGGGACCTCAGTCCGAGTCCCCCACACAGTGCCCCCACAGCTCACCTTCACAAGGGCCCGAGTCCCTCGCACAGCCCCCAATGGCCCACCTTCACAACGGCCAAGTCCCCTGCACAGCCCCCCATGGCTCACCTTCACAACGGCCAAGTCCCCTGCACAGCCCCCCATGGCTCACCTTCACAACGGCCAAGTCCCCTGCACAGCCCCCCATGGCTCACCTTCACAAGGGCATACTCCAGGCGTTCCTCAATGGGGTCACTCCTCCACTCATCAGTCTGGACGACCTTCTTCCCTCCTTTACTATGAGTCTTAATGGAAATTAGGAAACAGAGATGGATACAACAGGTCCTTACTGAACTATTTGGCAGCAAAAACTATGCCTTATCCTTCTTTGTATTTCTAGCCCCTGGTAGAGTATCCAGAATGAATTAAGAACTCCATAAATGTTTGAGGGAAGCAGCAATCTTTTAGGATATGAACTTTCGGTAGAGGGACACAGTAATGCTCCGTTTCCCTTCCTTCTTTCCTAAGAGATAACGTGAGACAAAAGATAACTCCCAGGACAGTCAGAGAAGTTCTAGCCCACATCTAACACAAGCTGAGACAGCTCTCAGCAGGGAACATCACTGCCCGCAGATGAGTAGGGGCTGCAATGCACTGAGTCAGACGGTGTCGGGTGGGGGCAGGGGGCACAACGCGGTGCCAGGCTCAGCTATGTCCTCAGTGGGGGGAGAAGCACGTGCTAAGGGCTGAAGGAGTAGACAACACAGATGATACCTGGAATTCTGAGGAAGGAGTGATTATCACAGACTGGGGTGACGAGAGACTTTGAAGAAGCTAGCAGAATCAGCAAAGTGACAAACCTGCAATGACCATGGTACACAAGGTGAACTACAGTATTACCTCACCTGTTTTCTCCATCTCACTGGTGGTACTAGTTGCCTAAACCATAATCTAAGTATCTGTCTTAAACAGCCATGCATCCCTCACATTTAGTGGGTCTGTTAGTCCTAAGGATTACACTGCTTCTGTACTTCTCCCCACCTGCTTCCACTTTCATAGTCCCAGCAACTAACTGATGTCTGCAACCCAGATGCATCCTGGTCTCCATGTGTCTTCTGCACAGTAGCCAGAGGAACCTTCCAAAATGCAGATGTGGTCACACTGCCCGGTGAAGAAACTCACTGTAGGCTGACCTGGCCTTCCCACAGAGCCCTGTCTTCCGCCGCACCCTGCAGGCTCAGCTACCTCACACTCTGGTTGCTTACACTCACCATCGTCTCTTCACCTCGAGGCCCACACATCCGTTCATTGGACACACGTTTATCCCACACCTACCACAAGACCCGCCCCAGCTAGATGAAAGTTCAAGTCCCCTGGGAAGGACCACCAGCACCACCTTGCAACCCCAAACCTCAGCCTGGCTAACTCCGGTTCAGCCTCAGGTCTCATGGGCCTCCTCCACCTCTGGGCTGGGGGTCCCACATGAGCGTTCTCACAGCATACCGTCCATACCCTCACAGCACTTACCACACCGCCTTAGAACTTCCTCTACTCATTTCTGCACAGCTCACCAAACTGGGGGCTCTGTCGGGCACACCCCCCTCACTACTGCTGTTCTCTAAGTTCAGTAAAGTGCACAGCACAAGAGTTCAGTGAGTGTTAGCTAAATGATACAACGCTGACCAAAAATGGATTTTTCTGGAGCGATGTCTGTGCAGAACAGTAGAAACCCAGGCACAGAGCACCAGAAATCCAAGCTATGAAATTTGGATTTAACCTTCCAGGCAACTGTGGAGTCAGAGGTGGAGAGACGACACAATTCAAACTTCTAATGCTGAATAATGATATTCAAAGTAGTATTTTAAAGAGAACCCCACAAGGAGCAGAAAGTTTTAAGAATCCATGATAAAGGTCTGGATTACAGTGATGGTAATAGAGGGGAAAGGACTAATACAAAGGCACTAAAGTAACAGACACCGTGTAGGAGAAGGAAAGAGTGGTGGAACTGCCGGACTCAGCCTGGGGTGGCTGCCTGAAATAATGGCAGCACAAGGGCTTGCTCACACAGCGCAAGACCAATGCCTCTCTTACACACTGAACAACCTAGAGAAGATGGTAATTAGAAAAGAATTATTTGTGACACTATTCACAGTAGCCAAGACATGGAAGTGTCCATCAATAGATGAATAAATAGAGAAGAAATGGTGTGTGTGTGTGTGTGTATGTGTGTGTGTGTGTGTGTGTGCGCGTGTGTGTGTGTGTGTGTATGTGTATATATATATATATATATATATATATATATATATATATATATATATATATATATGTATATGGAATATTAATCAGCCTAAAGAAAAAAAAAACACCTGCCATTTGTGACAACATGGATTGACGCTGAGGGCATTAGGCTGAGTGAAATGAGTCAGATAAAGACAATTACAATATCATCTCACTTTCGTGTGGAATCTAAAAAAAATAAATTCATATATACAGAGAACAGACTGGTGGTTGCCAGAGGTGGGGGGTGGGGTCAGGTGAAATGACTGAAGGGGGTAAAAAGGTATTTTATACTTTCAGTTATAAAATAAGTCCTGGGGATATAATGTACAGCATGGTGACTATGGTTACTAATACCATATTGAATAGTTCAAAGTCATCAAAAGAGTAAATCTTAAAAGATCTCATCATATGAAAAACAAATCTGTAAGTAGATGTGAAAGTTGTTAACTAGGTTCATTAAGGTAATCACTTTGCAATATATACAAATATCAAGTCACTGTATACCTAAAACTACTATAATGTTATATGCCAATTATATCTCAATTTAAAAAAACAAAAAGAAATCACAAAAAATTACAGAATTCATAGGTTATATACTCTGACCTTTATTAAAGGGAAAAACCCCAGAGCTATGTGGCATGGAAGGAAGGAAGGAAGGAAGGAAGGAAGGAAGGAAGGAAGGAAGGAAGGAAGGAAGGAAAGAAGGAAGGAAGGAAGGAAGGAAAGAAGGAAGGAAAGAAGAACGGAGAGGGTTAGGAGAGGGGAAGGGGGAGGGAGGAGAGTGGAAGGGGGAGGGAGGAAGCAAGGAAAAAAGGAAGGGAGGAAAGAAGGAAGGAAGGATGGATAAAGGGTAAAGAAGATAAAAGGAAGCCCTTTTAAAGCTCACATCCACATCATTTGATACATGTAAACACCATTTGTTCTATCAAAAACAGAATAGACAATTCCTGTCTGTGGGATGGAGTTTGATATGTAAAAACAGGGCAGAATGTTCCAAACACTCTTGTGAAAAGGACCTGGTTTGTTCACAGAAAAATACACAGTGTGCATCACATATGGGGTGCAGAGGGTCAAAATATGTGTCATTATGAACAGTGTAACATGAGGACATGGTGAAGGCTGGTGAAGATCCCACTAAAGTGCTGGGGTTGCAGAGAATGACCATCAAGGGCCCCACTTGATGGACATGCTTCAGAAAATCAACACTTAGGTGAAATAGCACTATTCAAAAGCAGTTATTTCAGAGAACAACGTGGCTTTCCAACTAGTCATTCAACAGGATGTTCTCCAGGACCTGAACACAAGCTGCTGCAGTTTCACACACTGAGTTAGACTAGACAGTAGACACACTAAAAGTTCATCAAACAGAAAGCTACCAAGCAAACTGACCAATCACTTGTCATGGTCATCTGGCTACTGCTTGTATCTGTAGCTACTGCTCTCAAGTAGTTCCTGCTTCTCCAGGTCCCTATGATATCAGACCAGTGTTTTGTTTCTAGTATCAAACTAGACCAGCACCAAAGGGAATGAACTGCTTGAGGAAGCCATAGAAGAATGAGGGTTCCAGCAGCAACCGGAAGGATCAAGGTCATATCAAGGAATAGAACACTTTTTTTTCCAGAAAAGTATCAAGAATATTCTCATAAGCCATGGTCATTCAAGAACCATCCCAGGGGGTGTCAAGATGGCGATAAAGTAGGCGGACATACCAACTCCCACCTCCCAGAACCAAAGTGGATTACAACTGAATTTAAAGAACCATTATGTGGAAAAACCAACTTTGGACTAAACTAAGAAAAATCTTCAACCAAGGAACACTGAAGAAGCCACACTGAGACCGGTAGAAAAAGTGAAAACGCGGAGAGGGCTGCCCAGCTCCCGGGAGAAAACGGCACCCCAGAGAGACTAACGTGGCAGGAAGTGAGTTTAGCGAAGTAGGGAGGAACCTGGGCCCCAGGAACAAAGCCCCAGAGCCTAGAAGAAGCGTATAGACAGTATTTAGCTGCGCAACAAGTCAGGATACTGTTTGTGAGAAAGTCAGATTTCTCAGACCCAGTATTCTTCTTAAAGGGACAGCGCAGAAAACCTCTTTAACAACCACTCACCCGGGGTTCTCGGAGACGGGGAGAGAGGAGAGGACCGGAGGAGCAGGAAGAGAGTATAATCTAGGAGGCATAAGAAGAAACACTTTGAAGGACAGTCACCTTAACACCTGGGCTGAGTCACTCCCAAATCTGAAGTGAATTATTTCACCTGGAAGCAGCAATACCAGCAAAGGGAAGCACTTCACCAGCCAAATAAGCTCTTCCATGGCACTCAGTGCAGAGTTGCTTACAAGGAGGGAGCCTTCAGGACTACAGTATTGAGTGCTAGGGTCTAAGCTACAGGACCCCCGACACACACTGCGGAGGGCTCCACGGAGGGCAGGCGGTGGCAGGACACAGAAGCATGGTCCTATTGGCATGGGTGGAAGCCGGACTGGCCATGACTGAGGCCCGGAATGAGCTCAGTCTCGCCCAGTGGGGGTGGAAGGGACGCATGAAAGCAGTACAGCTGACTGCAGGCCCGCCTGCAGTCCTACCTGCAGGGGAAAGACAAAAGCCTGAAAACTGCAAAGACCTGTGGCTGAGTGCAGGCACGCAGCCCTGCCTGGCACACAGAGCCAGGGCTTGTGGCCCCACGCAGAGTGCAACTATTCCCACAGGGACGGGTCAAAAGCCTGAGAACAGGCGGACACTCACGGCTGAGCAAAGGTGCTCACCCCTGCCCACGGTGTGAGTCGTGTGTCCCCGGGCACAGCATACAGCCCAACCCATAAGGGCAGGGCTAAGGCCGAGGCTTGCAGACTTGGGTACATGAACACAGCCCCTTCCATGGAGGAGAGGATGAAACCACAGCACAGATGCAGCCGGCTGGCAGTGGTAACGCCCATAACCAAATGCCAGAGACAGCAGCAGAGGGGGTGGTGAGCCTGCTGACAGACCAAATCTACAGAACACAGAGGCCACACCCATTGGACTCCAGTGGTCAAACCCTTCTTATACACAGACAAAATGGGAAGGCAGAGAAATGTAACCCAAATGAATCAAGAAAAATCCCCAGAGAAGGACCTGAATGAATCAGATATAAAAAAATTTCCAGATGCAGAGTTTAAAATAATGATTGTTAGGATGCTCAAAGATCTTAGAACAACAATAGACGGTCATAACAAGCAACTAAATAAAGAGATAGCAAGTATAAAAAAGGAAATTGAAATAATTAAAAAGAATCAGTCAGAAATGACAAATACAATATCAGTAATGAAGACCACAATGGAAGGAATTAAAAGCAGGAAGGATGAAGCTGAGGACCGAAACAGCAAGTTAGAGGACAAGATAAACGAAGGCACAGAAGCAGAGCAGCAAAAAGAAAAGAGACTCAAAAGGTCTGAAGAAACTCTAAGAGAGCTCTGTGATAACATGAAGAGAAATAACAATCGCATCATAGGGGTTCCTGAAGAAGAAGAGAAAGAAGAAGGGATAGAAACTTTGTTCAATTAAATCATAGCTGAAAACTTCCCTAAATTGATGGAGGAAAAGTCACTCAAGTTCAAGCACAGAAAAATCCATTAAAGAGAAACCAAAAAAATCTACACGAAGACACATCATAATTAAAATACCAAAGCTAAGTAAGAAAGAAAAAATAGTAAAAGCAGCAAGAGAAAAGAAGTCAATTACCTATAGAAGAACCCCTTGAGTTTTCATAAAGATGACATCCAACTTCTCAACAAAAACACTTGAGGCCAGAAAAGAATGTCAAGAAATATTCAAAGTAATGCAGAACAAGAGCCTACAATCAAGACTACTTTATCCAGCAAGGCTATCGTTTAAAATTTAAGTAGAAATAAAAAGCTTCCCAGACCAAAAAAAAACTCAAGGAATTCATTACAACTAAACCAATGCTACAAGAAATGTTACGGGGCATGTTGTAAACAGATCAAAGGGGGAAAAGAATATAGAAAAAGAGAAAAGAAAACGAAAAAGGTTTAAAGAATAAAATGCCAATAAACAACTACATATCAATAATAACCATAAATGTAAATGGACTAAATGATCTAATCAAAAGACATAGGGTAGCTGCATGGATAAGAAAACAAGACCCATACATATGCTGTCTACAAGAGATACACTTTAAAACAAAAGATGGACATAGACTGAAAGTAAAAGGATGGAAAAAAGTATTTCATGCAAATGGAATGAAAAAAAGCTGGGGAAGCAATACTTATATCTGACAAAATGGACTTTAAAACAAAGGCTGTAGTAAGAGATAAAGAAGGTCACTACATAATAATAAAGGGAGCAATCTAACAGGAAGATATAACCATTATAAATATCTATGCACTTAATAAAGGGGCACCTAAATATATAAAGCAAACTTTGATGGATATAAAGGACAAGATCAACAGGAATACTATAATAGTAACGGATTTCAATACCACACTAACATCACTAGATAGATATTCAAGAAAAAAAAATTTAACAAACAGCAGACTTAAGGGACACACTAGATCAACTGGATTTAACAGATATCTTCAGAACCTTTCACCCTAAAGCAGCAGAATATACATTATTTTCAAGTGCTCATGATATATTACGTAGGATAGACCATGTATTAGGGCACAAAAGCAGCCTCAACAAATATAAGAAGAATGAAATCATATCAAGTACTTTCTCTGATCACAATGGCATGAAAGTAGAAATCAACCACAATAGAAAAACTAAAAAAATACTCTAATACGTGGAAACTAAACAGCATGTTATTAAATAATGAATGGGTTAACAATGAGATCAAAGAAGAAATAAAAAAATTCCTAGAAACAAGTGATAATGAGCATATAAAAACTCAAAATTTATGGGACACAGCAAACACAGTACTGAGAGGGAAGTTCATAGCATTACAGGCAAACCTTAAGAAGCTAGAAAAAGCTCAAATAAACAATTTAACACTGCATCTAAAAGAACTAGAAAATGAACAGTAAGTAAAGCCCAGAAGTAGTAGAAGGAAGGAAATAATAAAGATCACAGCGGAAATAAATGACATAGAGGCTAAAGAAACAATAAAGGATTAATGAAACAAGAAACTGGTTCTTTGAAAAGGTAAACAAGATCGCCTGACCAGGCGGTGGCGCAGTGGATAGAGCGTTGGACTGGGATGCAGAAGACCCAGATTCGAGACCCTGACCTCGCCAGCTTGAGCGCAGGCCCATATGGCTTGAGCAAAAGCTTGCCAGCTTGGACTCAAGGTCGCTGGCTCCAGGAAGGGGTTGCTCGGTCTGCTAAAGACCCGTGGTTAAGGCACTATTGTAACGAAAATAATAAAGTACCTAGGAGTAAATTTAACCAAAGAGATTAAAGACTTATACTCGGAAAATTATAAAACATTGATAAAAGAAATCAAGGAAGATACAAACAAGTGGAAGCATATATCATGCTCATTGTTAGGAAGAATAAACATTATTAAAATGTCTATATTACCGAAAGCAATTTATAAATTCAATGCAATACCAATTCAGATACTAATGACATACTTCAAAGATATAGAACACATATTCCAAAAATTTATATGGAACCAAAAAAGACCATGAATAGCCTCAGCAATCTTAAAAAGAAAAAGTAAAGCAGGAGGTATCACTCTTCCTGATATCAAGTTATACTAGAAGGCCACTGTACTCAAGACAGCCTGGTACTGGCATAAGAACAGGCACATAGATCAATGGAACAGGTACATAGATGAAGAAAACCCAGAAATAAACCCACACCTTTATGGACAACTGATATTTGACAAAGGAGGCAAGAGCATACAATGGAGTAAAGACAGCCTCTTTAACAAATGGTGTTGGGAAAATTGGACATCTACCTGTAAAAAAAATGAAACTAGACCATCAACTTACACCATTCACAAAAACAAACTCAAAATGGATAAAAGACTTAAACGTAAGCCGTGAAACCATAAGCATCTTAGAAGAAAACATAGGCAGTAAGCTCTCCGACATCTCTCGCAGCAATATATTTTCCGATTTATTTCTACGCGCAAGTGAAATAAAAGGCAGGATAAACAAATGGGACTATATCAAACTAAAAAGTTTTTGCACAGCAAAAGACAAGAACAGAATAAAAAGACAAACCACACAATGGGAGAACATATTTGACAATATGTCTGATAAGGGGTTAATAACCAAAATTTATATAGAACTTGTAAAACTGAACACCAAGAAGATAAACAATCCAATCAAAAAATGGGCAAAAGAAATGAATAGACACTTCTCCAAAGGGTACATACAGATGGCCAAGAGGCATATTTAAAAATGCTCAACATCACTAACCATTAGAGAAATGCAAATTAAAACCACAATGAGATATCACCTCACACCAGTCAGAATGGCACTCATCAATAAAACAGAACAGAATAAGTGCTGATGAGGATGTGGAGAAAAGGGAACCCTCCTGCACTGCTGGTGGGAATGCAGACTGGTGCAGCCACTATAGAAAACAGTATGGAGATTCCTCAAAAAATTAAAAATGGAACTGCCTTTTGACCCAGCTATCCCACTTTTAGGAATATACCCCAGGAACACCATAGCACTATTGCAAAAGGAGAAATGCACCCCCATGTTCGTGGCAGCATTGTTCACAATAGCGAAGATCTGGAAACAGCCCAAGTGTCCATCCGTGAATGAGTGGATTAAAAAGCTGTAGTATATATATACAATGGAATACTGTGGGGCTATGAAAAGGAAGGAAATTTTACCTTTCGCGACAACATGAATGGACCTGGAAACTATTATGTTGAGTAAAATAAGCCAGGCAGAAAAAGAAAAATATCATATGACTTCACTCATTTGAGGAATCCAATGAACAATGTGAACTGAGTAACAAAACTGAGACAGAGGAGGGATCAAAGGGAACCGAGGAAAAGAAGACAGAGGGAAAGGGGATGATAGGAGGTTATAAACCTGAAGGGAAAGGGGGAGGGCACGATAGGGGGGGCAAAGGAGATGTTGAGGGGAATATGGAGGAGGGGGAATGCATTTGGTGCAACACTAGAATGTATATAAACATAATAAATTAAAATCAATAAAAATAAATGGTGATGGAGAGAGAAAAAAAAAAAAGATTACACGTAAGCCAGAAAATAAAAAAGAACCATCCCATTCAAAGCAAGAGATCTTTACAGTCTTTGCCCGAAGGAAGCATGACCTCTATTAGGGTACCACTTAATAAAGGAAATCCATGTGAATGCTATATTACCATGACACCTTAGACACCAAATACATTTACTCATCACAGGTCAGCCCCTGCATTATTTCTCAATATACTCATTTATTCCCCAAAAGTGGGATTAGAAAGTTTTGGAAGATCAGAGACAGAACTCTTCCCACCTTTTTCAATAATATATCAGACAGGAACTTGGGTGCAGACTTCATCATTTAATAATAAAAAGAGACAATAATTCTCTTATAAAGAAAATAAATTCCCTAACCCTTATTTTCCTCATAATATTCCTGCTTTTCCTGATTCATTTGCACTTGGTATATCCTGGGAGTTGTTAAAGTATACCTGTTTCATTATTAATTCCTTTAATGGTAACAGAAATCACCTTGAATGTAGATAGTCTACTTGACAGAGAGGGTCTAATGGCTTGTAATAAGTCCTTGTGATTATATTAAGAGGGAAGCAATTTTTTATATGGCAACTGTTAAGGTCTTGCAATTGCTATTAAGATTTCCCTCGAGGCCCTGGCCTGGTGGCTCAGTGGATAGAGCATCATCCTGGCATGTTGAGGTCACTTGTTCAATCCCAGTCATGGCACATATGAAAAGCAACCAATGAGTACACAACTAAATGGAAAAATAAGTTGATGCTTCTCGCTCTCTCAGTCTCTGTCTCTCTCTCTCTCCCTTCCCTTCCCTTCCCAAATTCCCATCCCTCAAATCATTGGGAAAATTAAAAAGAAAAAGAATTTCCCTCAATTATGCTGTGCCACAGGGACAAAATCTCTTGGCAGCTCAGCACTGTACAGAAACATAAACTTGTAAACAAATGCTAAAAGTGAACACAGACCAAAGAAGTGACTGACATAAAATACAAAGCCAACAAAACCTTAAATGAGAATAATCTTACAAGTGAGGAAGGAGTCCTATCTTGCCTAAGTGGGAGCACTGTCTCATCAGGACAGCAGAGGAAAAGATGAAACCACATCATTTCATGGGTTAATTAACAACACTCTGGTATAACTTCATGATTACAGAAGCTATGATTCCCTTCTGGCCTTTAACAGAACCCTGCCTTAGTCAATTATTAATGAAGGGTGCCCTACCAGGTAGAAGACAGTCTAAAATGAAAACTGAATAGTATTCACACCCATGCCCTCATGTTCAAAGAATATTAAAGGGCTAAGCACTTTGTCTACATGAGCAGAAACACCATAAAATGAAAAAACAATGCAACTATGTAATAAGCTGAGACAGAACTTAATTATATTTGCAACAATCCAGACCAGAGATATTCTGTCCTGGGTCCACATGAGAAATGAAAAATAGTTTTAAGAAGCTAAGCACAGGGTCATGTATTCACAGTCAGAACTCCAATCAGCTTTGCTGAGCTGAAGGCTAACAGGACCAGCTTCAAAAACCTAAAGTGTGCCACCATCAGGCTGGTAAATTAAGGACAGTTTGTCCTAAATCATCCTACCTTTCTTGCAGAACATGTGAATGCTCCCTGATGGAGCAGGAAAGGTTAGCACTACTGCCAAAGTTAAATTCAAATTTTAACATGGAGAACATTAACAAAGGTGGCAATACACATTTTAAAAGCACTCTACTGCTCTCCCAGCCCGTAGGAGAAAAACATCGTCCTTTGCCATCACTTTCTGAAGTAAATTTAAAAATTAAATTTTTTTGAGGTAAAGATCTCATCTTTCATTAAACTAAGTTCCAGGAGGTAGCACCCATGATAGACATTTAATGTACCCAGGACTGCCCAGCACATAGTAAGTGGGACACAAGGAACTGATTTTTGGATTAACTATGATTATTCTCAGATCAAACAAATGTGTATAGACCTCAAGCCCTGCAGACTCTGACAAAGATGGAACAAACCCTAATATAAACAGGTACACACATGTAAACGTATAACAATAGGAACCAGGGAACATCAGTCACATAAGAAAACCCAAAAGGGTCGATTTAAATTGTGCAGCAGAACCTACAACCAAGATTACTCTACCCAGCAAAGCTCTCATTTAGAATCGAAGGACATATGAAGAGCCTCCCAAAGAAAAGCTAAAGGAGTTCATTATCACCAAACCAGTATATATGAAATGTCAAGGGGTCTTTTTTAAGTAGAAAAAGAAAAAATGATAAGAAACATGAATAATAAAATGGCAATAAATACATGTCTATTAAGAATTGAATCTAAAGACAAAATAAATGAACAAACAACAGAAAGAGATTTACTGATACAGAGAACATTTTGAGGGTTGCCAGATGGGAGGCGGTTGGGGGTATTAGGTAAAAAGGGGGAAAGGATTAAGAAGTACAAATTGGTAGTTATAAAACAGTCATGGGGATGTAAATTACAGCATAGGGAGTACAGTCAGTAATATTCTCATAACTATGTATGGTGTCAGATGGGTAGGAGACTTAGGATGATCACTTAGCAAGTTAATAATGTCTAATCACTGGGGTGCACACTTGAAACTAATATAATATTGTATGTCAACTGTAATTGAACAATAAAAAATGATTTAAAGAACTGAACTCAGGCCTGACCTATGATGGCACAGTGGATAAAGTGTCAACCTGGAACAGTGAGGTTGCTGGTTCAAAACCCTGGGCTTGCCTGGTCAGGAGTTGATGCTTCCTGCTCCCCTCTTCTCTCTCTCTTTCTCTCTACTCTCTCTCTCTCTAAAAATGAATAAATAAAATCTAAAAAAATAAAATTAAAAAATAAAAAAGAACAACTCAAAAAACTAATAAATTATGAGGTAGAAAAATATCTAATAAAATGGAAAGATGTTCCCAATATTCTACTAAATAGATTACCAAACAAACATCTAGAGTATAGTTCTATTTTTGTGAAAAATGGGTGAGTGTGTATGTGTGTGGACACACCTATTAATTCATTCCAGTTTGAATAAAAACAAAGAACCATGACAACAAGGTTCTAACAAAATCTCAACAGTGACAAACTTTGGGTCGTAGGATTCTGATTTTTATTTTCTTCTTTTGCTTATCTGTATTTTGTAAATTTTCTAGAATTGTATTACTTGGTCTAAGAAAAATAAGTTTTACATTTTAATATAAATTGAAACAAATTCAGACAACTGAGCAGCCTAAACATGGCCCACTTCTCCTCTCCATCCTCACTGAAATACCTCCTCTAGAGCTCCCTATACAAATCTTCAGTGATCCAAAGACATAATTAGATCCTTGCTTCTATTCTACAATGAAGGTCTAATAACTACGTCTGAGCAATAAATTTCAAGACAGGAAGCCACCCATCCGAATACTTGCTCTATACCTGGGCATAACGTAAGAGCTTCTCAGTGGCCTCGGGGTCCTTATTCCAAATGAGATCTTCACAGAGTTGGAGAAGCTCCTTGTGGATGTCATCATACACGGGCAGGTTTCCGGCATTCACTATCGCCATGTCCATGCCAAACTAAGGCCAATACAAAGAAAATGAGAATTGCCAGTGACACTCTAAATCAGGAGTCATCAATTTTTTCTATAAAAAGTCAGACAGAAATGTTTTAGACCACAGTCTCTGTGCCACGACTCAGCTGTGCTTCTGTAGCATAACAACACCACGGACCACACCGAAGTACGTGTCTGTGGCTTTGCTCCAGTAAGATTTTATTCTCAGAAACTGGCAGCAGGCCAGAGCTGGTCTGCTGATTTGGAAGCCTCTGCCCTAGGTAAAAGCTGGTTTCAAAGGAAGCAAGCGTTCTACCACACCTTGATTGCATGATAAAGGAAAACCCCATGCATTGCTTCTCGAATGGCTTCCATTCCTCGGAAGGAGAATGACAAGTTGGAAAGACCACCACTTATTTTGGCTCCAGGTAATGTTTCCTGGCAAAAAAAAAAAAAAAAAGTGAAAAGATTCCCCTATGTTGTCAAAAGCAGCAATCACAGCCCTTAAGATTTACAATAAGAGTAAAAAGTAAACACATCAAGTTCAAGGTTCCCATCACACCTTATAGCAATGTCAAGCATCTATATGGCACTGAAGGTGAAGTACAAACTAGCTCAAGCATTTAGGGAGACAGCTTCCCTTATCTACTATGACCCAACCATTCCACTTCTGTGCATACACTACAGAGAAATGCATGCACGTGCGTACTAGATACACACACAGGAAAGTCCACAGAAGTACTGCTCCCACAATGTTCAAAAACTAGAAGAAACCAAATGTCTACCAACAGCAGAGCAGTTAACTGTGGAACAGTTACACAATGGAATATTATACATTAATAAAAATCAACAAAGCACAGCTACAACTATACAAATGAATCTTTAAAATGAAGGTGGGTAAGAACAAAGGCATAAGAATCTTACATTCCATTAAGCTCAGAAGCAGTTAAAACTAAACCATAACTCTGCTATAGTCAATCCTCCTCATTTGTAGTGATTATGTTCTATCAAGTCACCACAAACACTGAATCAGGTACACCAAAAACCATTGCTCCTAAGGAAATACAGGACTTGGTTTCTCTGAGCCTCTGGTCACATTTTCATCAACTGATCAACATATCACCTTGTTTTATGTTTTTCCACTTAAAGACATCTGTCTTGTACTGCTGATTTGCAACCTTGAGCTCACAGCCAAGTGCAATACAACCTGTGTCTAAATGAAACTTCTCTAACACATCTGTATTCTCCACAAGGCACCTCCCAGCCTTCCTGCTTTTAGGAACATGGACAGCACTGCAGCTCTGTGCTTGGGGGAAGTTTAGAGAGAGAAAACTCTGTCTCCAAGAAAAAGTTTAAAAATTAAAAAGCATGGCACTAATAGACCCATGAAGAGGACCCTTGTTTACAGCACTCACTGAAACAAGCAGAAGAGCGAGTCCTGGCTGGCTTCATCTTGGAACAGCTGGGTCGGGCCACCCTGTACAGAGGTGTGTTGGGGAAGGACTGTAAAGGCCCAAGTCTTGATTTTGGGGTTACAGATAAAATGTAGTGAGTATGTGAACATGCAACTATAGAATCCATGGCTAATTCAGATTGACTATATAAATAAAAATGATAAAAAGTTATATAAAGGAAAGCAACAAAACCCAGGATGAGGGTGTATGTAGTCAGAAAGGGAGAGACAGGGGGACTAGCCATGTTCTATTCAGGACCTAAATGAGAGCTATTATATGCTTTATAATGAATTATAATATGCTATATTTTTATATATTCTGTAATGTGTATTATACTTCACAGTTTGAAGTAACAAATAAAGGAAAAATAGTAAAGGACCCTAAATTTCAGAAAAACCAATTTACTACCTAAGAACAAAAATGTCAACATTTCCAGACAATATGTGTATATGATAATTCAAACTATTCACTGCAGCCACATGGGAAATCTGGGCAGCGTCTCGGGTAGAAGAACTACTCATACTCACTTTAATGACTTTGGTTGCATTGATAAAATTAACAGCATACAAGTTGTGTTCTTCCATCCCAGTGCCAATTGTGAGGATATTAGGGTCAAATATGATGTCATTTGGATTAAAGCCCAGTTTCTTTACAAGTAGATGGTAGGCCCGAGTGCACACACTGATTTTGGTGTCTGTTTCTGTCGCCTGGAAAAAAGAGTAAAATATTGTAATTTAAATAGAAAAATAAAGTGTTATCTAGGAAAACAGAGGCACAATGGTACTCCAGTACCAATGCTTGGATTTCATTGAAATCCAAATGCCAAGCAACCTCTAAACATTAATCAAATTATCTCAGAGAAGGTACTGGTTTAAAGTCCTTTTGTGTTTCCACCAGCACAACAGCTACACTGCTTCTATAAAAATGCTATCTTACACATACACACACATATAAGGCATATTAATATATATAGGTTTCTAAAAAATACACACACTGCAAAGATTTAAACACGACTAAAGAACAAACTAAAAATAAGTGCCCCTCCTCTCCTGGCCTGCCTGCAGTGCTGTATCCCCCTACCCAGGCGACAGCCAGAGCCCTACTGGGTCCTGCTGCAGGAAGAGTCCATACAGCTTCAATGACATGTAGTCTCCTCCTCCATCCCCACCCACCATAACAGCAGCTGCTTAACATGTGCCTTAAGTCATAAGTATAAATTACATTAGTATGGAGCTTCAAAATGATGACCCTAGAAAGGACAACGCTCACTGCAGCAAGGCTCAAACCCCCTCACTTCCTACCCTCCTTAGAATCAGGGCCTATGAGATCTCCCACCTCATTTCCTATCTCGTGTCCCTCATTTACTCCACTCTCCGCACTGCTCCTTTGGTGTCCCTGGATGAATGACAGAAAAAAAAGGAAATGGAGACAGATAAGGAGGTGCGTCAGTGGCATGCTGTGCTGAGACTACTGCTGAACACCCAGGCCTGGAGTCCAGGGAGCTAGAGCAGCTCATGTTCCTCATTTCCCTGCCACCTCTGAGGGAAAGCTGGGTATGTTTGTTTCTTACACACAAAGAACTTAAAATAGAATCCATCTGATAAGGAAACACCAAGAATAGGAGCACTCAATCATGTCACCTTAGCCAGGGAGTAGTGACCTGTCTGTAGCCGCTAAGAAGGGGGCCCCTGAAATGTAGTAGAACTCTGTCAGATTTTCACGAAGTTCAGATAGGTTCAGAGGAGGAAATGTGAGAATCAACTCCTAGGCTCAGGTCAGCTGTCTTCAGTAAGGTAAAAATAAAAGGAAAACTAAGAACTACTGCCTTCAGTTTCCCAGAATATTATGGTAGAAAACACAATATGTTTAACTGAAAAACAGTATCAATTTATCAAAATTCAGTGAAAAGATTGGTTATAAAATTAAAATCTAAAAATTCACTACTGGAGGAAAAATATATTTGAAAGAAAATATATGCTAGTCACAACAAAACAACACAAAATACCTAGGAACAATCTTGAGATTTCTTATTTAAGGAAAACTATAAAACTTGATTGAATAGTAATTGGAAGGACACACCATATTCATGAATGACAAATCTGAATATGTATGTATTCAGATACCAATTCTTTATTATTACCTAGGCTGTGATTAATTAAAGTTTAATAAATATCCCAGTGAATCTTTATTTCTCCATAAACCAGAAAATTATTTTCAAATAATTTTAACATGGGAAAATCTGTTGAATATAATAAATGCTTTATAGAATAATATTGATTAATCTTTTGTATAATTTACACATGTGCAAACAAAAAAATAATAGTCCTTTTTGCTGTTATGTGATAATTATGTTTCTAGGAAACCTTATCAAAACCTGTCATATGAAAACATATATTTCAATTAGTGAAGGAAAATTAAATCTAGAGAATAGTGCCTGACCAGTTGGAGGTGCAGTGGATAAAGGGTCGGACTGGGATGCGGAAGACCCAGGTTCAAGACCCCAAGGGCGCCAGCTTGAGCGTGGGCTCATTTGGCTTCAGCAAAAAGCTCACCAGCTTGGACCCAAGGTCGCTGGCTCCAGCAAGGGGTTACTCGGTCTGCTGAAGGCCTGCGGTCAAGGCACATATGAGAAAGAAATCAATGAACAACTAAAGTGTCACAACGAAAAACTGATGATTGATGCTTCTCATCTCTCTCAGTTCCGGTCTGTCTATCCCTCTCTCTGACTCTCTCTGTCCCTGTAAAAAAAATAAAACAAAAAAACAAACAAAAAAAAATCTAAAGAATAGTAATAAAGTTATTCTTCCCACAGAAATTTGAACAATAAAGGTATTCTGTATTTTGTTATTTAGAGTTAAAAATAACAGTTGATTAAAATAACATCAACAAAAGACAGAAATGATTCCTATTTGCCTTTTAGTCCAAAGTCTCAAGGCCAGCCCCGCTGTCATATCTGGCCTTGACTTTTTTATTTATTTAATTAATTGTGTTTACATAGATTCTAGGGTTGCCCCAAATACATGCCCCTCCACCTTATTCCCGTCCACATCTCCCTTGCCCCTCTTCCTACAGCACCCTACCCCTTCCCTTCACATTTATCCCATCCTATCATCCCCTTTCCCTCTGTCCTCTTTTCCTTTGGTCCCTTTGATCCCTTCTCTGTCTCAATTCCATTCCTCAGTTCTCATTGTGCCTTGGGTTCCTTAAATGAGTGAGGTCATATGATATTTTTCTTTCTCTGCCTGGCTTATTTCACTTAACATAATAGTTTCCAGGTCCATCCATTTTGTTGTAAATGATCCGATATCATCATTTCTTATGGCTGAGTAGTATTCCGTAGTATATATGTAACAAAACTTTTTAATCCACTCCTCCTCTGACAGACACTTGGGCTGTTTCCAGATCTTCGCTATTGTGAACAATGCTGCCACGAACATGGAGGTGCATTTCTTCTTTTCGAACAATGCTATGGTGTTCTTAGGGTATATTTCTAAAAGTGGGATAGCTGGGTCAAAAGGCAGTTCGATTTTTAATTTTTTGAGGAATCTTCATACTGTTTTCCACAGTGGCTGCACCAGTCTGCATTCCCACCAGCAGTGCAGGAGGGTTCCCTTTTCTCCACATCCTCGCCAGCACTTATTCTGTGTTGTTTTGCTGATGAGCGCCATTCTGACTGGTGTGAGGTGATATCTCATTGTGGTTTTAATTTTCATTTCTCTAATGATTAGTGCCGTTGAGCATTTTTTCATATGCCTCTTGGCCATCTGTATGTCTTCTTTGGAGAAGTGTCTATTCATTTCTTTTGCCCATTTTTTGATTGGATTGTTTGTCTTCTTCGTGTTGAGTTTTACAAGTTCTTTATAAATATTAGTTATTAACCCCTTATCAGATGTATTGGCGAATATGTTCTCCCATTGTGTGGTTTGTCTTTTTATTCTGTTCATATTGTCTTTAGCTGTACAAAAGTCTCTTTAACAAATGGTGTTGGGAAATTGGATAGCTACTTGCAAAAAAATAAAACTAGACCACCAACTTACACCATGCACAAAAATAAACTCAAAATGGATAAAAGACTTAAACGTAAGTCGTGAAATCATAAGCATCTTAGAAGAAAACACAGGCAGTAAGCTCTCTGACATCTCATGCAGCAATATATTTGCCGATTTATCTCCACGGGCAAGTGAAATAAAAGACAGAATGAACAAATGGGACTATATCAAATCTGGCCTTGACTCTGCAGCTTTGTTTGGAACATGGATCACAAACATAAACTAAGACCAGAGCCCAACACTGAAACAAATGCAGTGAGTTCTACTTTGTTAGTGGTTTCCATTTCAAAAAGCCACCTTCTCCTTATCACGAGTGGTATCAGCAAAGCAAAGCAAATCACCAAAAGAGTTCAATCTATAGAAGATAGGTCTTTTATACCAAAATATCCATATTGTTTCTTTCTGAACTTTGCAAGTATAATTATTTTGCTTTGGTCCTTATAATTTTCAATACCATAAGTCTAAAATGAACATATATGTTTATAGTGATAGGAAAATGATTTATAATTAGGAAAAACAGTTTCTAAAATGGCATTTTTAATTCCATCTTACTTTAACAATTATTTCCTTTACAGCATTATCTCCAGTCTTTATCAAATGTAGTTTTTACACAGTCATATATAGTGTCTATATAATTTTTGGTTTCATATTTTTAACTTATATTTGTAAGTACTATCAAACTGCTCCATAATCTTCATAATTACTACTTAAATAATCTGGACAATATTACAACAGAACAATGTAATTTAAGTAATCAATTTCTCTTCAGTTGTGCATTTAGGGGGTTATATCTTCAAAAAAGCTAGTGAAAAAAATTTGCATATATAGTATTCCTTTGCTGCTAAATATTTTTTGGTGTATGATTTCCCAGAAATGAGATCATTAGCTTAAAGGATATCAACACTTTTTACTCCTAACAGTCTTTCACAAGCACTGCCCCAGTTTATACCAGCCCACAATGAACGAGGCTTCTGTTGACCACTGCGGCACCAGCACAGAACCTGATCATTTTCAAGCTTGCTATTACCACCTTAGGGAGGATGAAACGTTAATATTTCTCTCCCTTGCATTTCTTTCATAACTGGTAAGTTAAAAGTTTTTTTCCCTACTTTTGTATTTGTGGTCACATTCCTATCGAAATGGAGAAAGCTTGCACACAGACCAGAGGCGGCACCAGCAGTGCTGATAAAGTGCAGGGAGTAACCTAGGACTTCACCCGCATCAGTCTCCAAACTAGGCTCCACCTCCTAGACATGTGACGTCGGCTGGCAGTACATAGGACAACAGCTACACAAGGTGGTGGCTAAGAAGACTAAATGAGATCAACTGCTGGTCGGTTTTGACCAGAGTTTACAAGAGAATCACTTCTTTATTAAAAAATATATATATTTTTTAATTTATTGGGATGACATAGCTTGCCAAACCGTACAGGTTTCAAGCGCACAACTCAATATAAAACCATATGCTACCTGACCTGAAGTGGCACAGTGGATAAAACATAAACCTGGAATGCTGATGCCGCGGGTTCAAAACCCCAAGCTTGCCCGTCAAGGCACATACAGGAAGTCACGTTCTCCATCACAGCCAGTAGTCACGGCCTCCATCACAGCTGCCCGGCACGTGCAGGTTCAGGTTTGATTCGCACAAATGGTAATGAAACAACGGAGCCAAAAGCTGGTGGTCCATTTTCCTTTAATTCTAGCCGGCACCCAGCAAGCGAGTCAATACACACAGTGGGAAACAGTTCGCTTCCATTCAGGGTTCCCAAAGCCACTGACTCATTCGAGTTTTCCTAGAATCTAAGGCTCCCACCTCTCGGCCTCCATTTTGGCTGCCTCCTCTTCTCCATGTGGCCTTTCTCCTCCCTGCTAAAGCATGGGCTCCACCACTACAAAAACGGGGCCACTCTCCCCTAGAACAACGTGGTCTCTCTCAAATGGCCTCCTAACTCCTCCTTTTAAAACTTTTCCTCGGGACAACCCCTTCAGCCAGCACACATTAGCATAACCAAACCCATCCCAAGTAAGAAGGGCATTAATATTATCACCTGGGCGACAGACAGCGCCATCTTTAACAAAAAGAATGACCAAAACAAGGAATTACAGATTTTACAACTCATTTGCCAGACAAACAGCAACTACTAAGAGTTGATGTGTAGACGAAATAGGAGCCACATACTGAACCTGATAAGTTCAGGTCAAGCCTGCCTGGTGGCCTTGCAGACTCAGAGACCTAAAGTAACCACACAGGATGGTCTGAAATGAAAACTTTCAGCCTGAACGGTGGTGGCGCAGTGGATAAAGCGCTGACCTGGAACACTGAGGTCAGCAGTTCAAAACCTTAGGCTTGCCTGTCAAGGCACATACACAACTACTATGAAATTAAAACTTTCTAAATAAAAGTAGTTCTTGGTGGGTAGTCATGTCTTAGGGAGGTATTTTTCTCTAACAAAGGTCAATGCTTACTTAATCTAGCCTGTCTGTTCTCTTTTGCATCTATAATAGCATACAGATAACATATATTTGAAATGTAAGAGTGATCTTCTTTGCCTGCCCCCTCAGGGCAAAGCCACTCCAACAGAGCAGAAACCAAAAATCCTCTCATTATTATTATTATGTTAATTATTAACTGTTAACTATTTTATACCTGCCTATTTAAAAAAGATTACTTTTTATCCAATCCACCAGTTTGGTTTTTCAGGCCTCCCTAATCTATCATCAGTGGATTTTATGTAACCCTTTACAACTTCCCCTTAGATTCTGATGTATAAGTAAGTGGTGAAACTGCCATTTTCCAGAGCACTTTTTCAATCCATTGAGAGTTTGCTTCCACATTGTCAACAGTTTGGCTCAGGGAGATTCCAAGATGGCAGCAGAGTAGGCAGATGCACAGACTGCCACCTGCCATGACCAAACTGGATTAAAATTCATTTAAGAACAATCATCATGAAAAACCAACTTTGGACTAAAAAAACAGGACAAGAAAACCAAGGAGCACACAAGAATCCATACCGATTGTAAAGCCAGGAGCAAGGGCCACCATCACAGCCGCCTGGCCAGTGCAGGTTCGCATTAGATTCGGACAGTCGGTAATGAAACAACGGAGGCAAGAACTGGTGAGCCATCAGCTTCAATTCTAGCTTGTACCCGGCGGGCAAGCAAAAACACACACTGGGCTCCAAAACCCACTCATTCAGTGCTCACAAATCTACTGGCTTATCTGAGTTTCCTAGAATCAAAGGTTTCTAGCTCACCGAACTTATTCACCTCTGTTTCCCATCTCCTTCTCTCTGCACAAAATGCACAAACTGGCTTCTTCCTCAGCACTTTGCCATCTTGGCTGCTTCTCCTCTCCTCCACATGGCCTTAATCTGCTCTGCTCTCTAGTACTAACCTCAGGAACCCAGAGAGAGCAAGCTCCCAGTCTGCCCCACTTTACAGTGTAGAAATCCAAACCCTTAATCCAATCTACAAACAAGAAAGTCTCTGATACAAAGTCACTTATCTGAGGCATACTGGGAGGATTCCTCATGAGAGTGCACCACCCTACATCATCCAATCAGTCAAGGGTGTGGGGAAAAGCTTACTCTTAAAACTTGCATGTGGGCAGTGCCATCTTTAACAAAGTGAGCATAATATATTTTATCTGCCCAAAAGTACTTTATAATATTTGGGGGCTCGTCCAGGATCTGGTGTTTTGTGTCTCCGGGTAGAGACACTCAGAATTGGACGGTCTCTCTGGGGAACTGCCCAATCCTGCTTGAATCTCGAGGAGTGGCGCCCCCTGAGACATTTTCAAGGCTCCCAGTTTTCCTGTGGGTCTGGACAGTTCTTTGGCAGATGCCTCCCATTTCCCAAATTCAATAATTGGGACAATTCTGCAGAAAAATCAAGGAGGTAGGTAAAGCAACTCTTTTTGCTTTACTGAATTTTATGGGTTTCCTCTGAACTATTGCTTTAGCTTTTCTGTTTAGGACTGGTACTGGTCTGGGACTAGGTATAGGTAAAGTAGACTCGTGACTTATACTAATTTGTAACTCCAGTGTGTAGGTAAGGCAGATCTCCTGTTTTGCTGATTTGAAACTCTGGTAGCTTGTAGGAAAGGTCAATCTAGAATTGTGGACAATGTAGATTTGTGGCTCTATGTAAAGCCAGTGTCCAAGGCCATTATCACAGCCGCCTGGACAGTGATGGTTCTCATTTGATATGGACAGTAGGTAATGAAACAATGGAGCCAAGAACTGGTGAGTCATCAGCTTTAATTCTAGCTTGCACCCAACGGGCAAGTAAAAACACATACTGGGCTCCAAAACTCACTCATTCAGTGCTCACAAAGCTACTGACTTATCCGAGTTTCCAAGAATCAAAAGTTTCTAGCTCACCAGACTTATTCACCTCTGTTTCCCATCTCCTTCTCCAACACAAACTCTGCACAAACTGGCTTCTCCCTCAGCACTCCACCATCTTGGCTACTTCTCTTCCACGTGGCCTTAATCTGCTCTCCTCTCTAATGCTAACTTCAGGAACCAAGAGAGAGCAAGCTCCCGGTCTGCCCCACTTTATAGTGTAGAATCCAAAATTTTAATCCAATTATACAAACAAGGAAGTCTCTGATACAAAGTCACTTATCTGAGGCATAATGAGAGGACTCCTCATGAGAGTGCACCACCCTACGTCATTCAATCAGTCAAAGGTGTGGTGAAAAGCTTACTCTTAAAACATGCACGTGGTCCTCCTCATTCTATTTCAAAAAATTCAAAAGGAAGGAAGATTTCCAAAGCCCTTTTATGAGGTGAGCATAATTCTGATCCCGAAACCAGGCAAAGACAAAACAAAGAAAGAAAATTATAGCCCAATATCCCTGATGAATTTAGATGCTAAAATTCTCAACAAAATATTAGCCAACCGGATCCAGCAATATATGAAAAAAATCATACACCACGATCAAGTGGGATTTACTCTGGAAAGGTGTAAAGCCAGTGGCCAAGGCCACCATCACAGTTGTCTGACCCGTGCAGGTTTGTATTAGATTCGGACAGTCGGTAATGAAACACAGGAGCCAGGAAATGGTGAGCCATCAGCTTTAATTCTAGCTTGCACCCGGCAGGCAAGCAAAAACACACACTGGGCTCCAAAACCCACACATCAGTGCTCACAAAGCTACTGACTTATCCAAGTTTCCTAGAATCAAAGGTTTCTAGCTCACCAGACTTATTCACCTCTGTTTCCCATCTCCTTCTCTCTACACAAACTCTGCACAAACTGGCTTCTCCCTCAGCACTATGCCATCTTAGCTGCTTCTCCTGGCCTCCACGTGGCCTTCATCTGATCTCCTCTCTAATACCTCAGGAACCGAGACAGACCCAGCTCCTGGTCTGTCCCACTTTATAATGTAGAAATACAAACCGTTAATCCAATCTACAAGCAAAAAAAGTCTCTGATACAAAGTCACCCATCTAAGGCATAATGGGATTCCTCAGGAGAGTGCACCACCCTACATCATCCAATCAGTCAAGGGTGTGGGGAAAAGCTTACTCTTAAAACTAAGCCTTAGGCTATAACGACCCAGCCTGCCCACAGCCTGTCCCCCAACACACATTAATATCAACGAACTTGCATGTGGGCAGCACCATCTTTAACAAAGTGAGCATAATATATTTTATCTTCCCAACAAGAGGGAAGGCTGGTTCAATATTCGCAAATCAATCAATTTGATTCATCACATACACAAAAGGACAAAAATCACATGATAATTTCAATAGATGCAGAAAAAGGATTCAATAAAATCCAGCACCCATTCATGATCAAAACTCTCAGTAAAGGTGGAATACAGGGAACATTCCTTAACATGATTAAGGCCATCTATGACAAACCCACAGCAAACATCATACTAAATGGGCGAAAATTAAAAGCAATACCCTTAAGATCAGGAACCAGGAAGGGGTACACCCTTCCACCACTCTTATTCAACATAGTTCTGGAAGTCTTAGGCACAGCAATCAGACAAGAAGAAGAAATAAAAGGCATCCAAATTGGAAAAGAAGAAGTAAAGCTGTCATTATTTGCAGATGATATGATATTGTATATAGAAGACCCTAAAGTCTCAGTCAAAAAACTACTGGACCTTATAAATGAATTCAGCAAGGTGGCACGATATAAAATTAATACTCAGAAATAAGAGGCATTTTTATATACCAACAATGAACTGTCAGAAAAAGAAATTAAGGAAACAATCCCCTTCGCTATTGCAGCCAAAAAAATAAAGTACCTAGGAGTAAATTTAACCAAGGAGGTTAAGGACTTGTACTTGGAAAATTATAAAACATTGATAAAAGAAATCAAGGGATACAAACAAGTGGAAGCATATACTGTGCTCATGGTTAGGAAGAATAAACATCATTAAAATGTCTATATTACCCAACGCAATTTATAAATTCAATGCAATACCAATTAAAATACCAATGACATACTTCAAAGATATAGAACACATATTCCAAAAATTTATATGGAACCAAAAAAGAACACGAATAGCCTCAGCAATCTTAAAAAGGAAAAATAAAGCAGGAGGTATCACCCTACCATATATCAAGGTATACTACAAGGCCATTGTACTCAAGACAGCCTGATACTGGCATAAGAACAGGCACATAGATCAATGGAACAGAACAGAGAACCCAGAAATAAACCCACACCTTTATGGACAACTGATATTTGACAAAGGAAGAAAGAACATACAGTGAAGTTAAAAACAGCCTCTTTAACAAATGGTGTTGGGATAATTGGACATCTACCTGCAAAAAAATGACACTAGACCATCAACTTACATCATTCACAAAAACAAACTCAAAATGGATAAAAAGACTTAAATGTAAGCCGTGAAACCATAAGCATCTTAGAAGAAAACATAGGCAGTAAGCTCTCTGACATATGTTGCAGCAATATATTTGCTGATTTATCTCCACGGGCAAATGAAACAAAAGGCAAGATAAACAAATGGGACTATATCAAACTAAAAAGTTTTTACACAACTAAAGACAATAAGAACAGAATAAAAAGACAAACCACACAATGGGAACCACACATATTCGACAACATGTCTGATAAGGGGTTAATAACCACAATTTATAAAGAACTTATAAAACTCAACACCAGGAAGACAAACAATCCAATCAAAAAATGGGCCAAAGAAATCAATAGAAATTTTTCCAAAGAGGACATACAGATGGCCAATAGGCATATGAAAAAATGCTCAACATCACTAATCATTAGAGAAATGCAAATTAAAACCACAATGAAAACCAGATAGAAGGTGACAGAGGACAATTTGACTTTGGGTGATAGGTATGCAACATAATTGAATGATAAGATAACCTGGACATGTTTAATTTGAACATATGTACCCTTATTTATTAATGTCACCCCATTAAAATTAATAATAAAAAAATACTTGCACGTGGGCAGTGCCATCTTTAACAAAGTGAGCATGATATATTTTATCTGCCCAACACTCTGCTAATTTGAAACTAAGGAGGTGTAGGTGAGGTAAATCTTTTGTTTTGCTGATTTGAAATTCTAGAGGTGTAGGTAAAGCAAACCCTTTACTTTACTGGTTTGTAACGCCAGAGGTGTAAGTGGAACAGATCCTTTGCTTAGCTGATTTGAAACTCAGGTGTGTAGGTAGAGCCAACTGCTTTGCTGTTTAAAACTCGTCTATCTGGATCTGGGACTCTCCAAAGACCGAGACTTTGGTAGGAAGTCTATTGATCCCGCCTTAGGATTATTTGGGAGGCATCTAGTTGTGCTCTCAGAGAAAGCTGAGTGGGGACGTTTGGTGGTGCCACATTTGGTGGTGTTCTCGGGGAAAAAACCTGAGTAGGGACTGAGCTGATCAGTTTCCTCTCAGGACTTTTATGGACACCTTTGTGTTTGTTGAGATCTCAGTCTTTGTTTTTATTGTTTCTGTCTGAAACCCCTGAGCTGTGTGGTGTGAGTGGGAATCTCTGGTGCCTAACCCGAAGTTCTGGGAACACAGCTAGGAGAACACCTGAGAAGCCCCTGAAAGTGGAAACCCTTCCTTTGTCTATTGAGCAGTGTGAGTAAGTTATCTGTTTTGTCTCTTTGATTGTCAGAAAAATCTCTAGTATGGTTTTAATTAGAATAAGTAAACTGTGCTCATTTAAATTTCTTGATTTACAGTTTGTGTATGTGAAGTCTTTGTTTAATGTGTAACTGTCTGTTTCTAAGGCTTGAATTGAATTTTTGCATGCAAAATTAGAAATTTCTGGGCACAAGTAAAAGAAAATTTGTAAAACAAGCCCCCAAAATACAAAATCTCTTTTCTTGGATCCAAGACCTCTAGCTTCAGGGCACTCTACCTGACTTCTCCCCTGAAGAAATTATTCTCTTCTGTTGGTTCCTACTTCTTGTCTTGTGTACTGTATAGTCAAATACTCTTTATTCCGGGTGCTAGTTATTGTCTGTCTTATCTTTCATTCTGGG
Organism: Rhynchonycteris naso; assembly: GCA_037038555.1. Taxonomy (NCBI): domain Eukaryota; kingdom Metazoa; phylum Chordata; class Mammalia; order Chiroptera; family Emballonuridae; genus Rhynchonycteris; species Rhynchonycteris naso. Next base: position 190,753,494 of record CM072995.1, on the reverse strand, counting down.
TGCTAGTTATTGTCTATCTTATCTTTCATTCCAGATGCTAGTTATGTGCTAGTTAATTGTCTGTCTTACCTTTCTTGCTTGCATTAGTGTGCTAATTCCTGCCTTCTCTCTGGACACTTTGAAGTTTTTGCTCAGCCTCTGGGGTGAAGGGCTGACTAGTAAACGGTTTGGGTGAGAGAAAAGCAAGGCCAGGATGTGCTGTGTGCAAAGTAGCGGGGGAAGGGCGCTAGAGTAAAATGGCAGGACAACTAAGGGTGAAGTGACTAGAGAAAGGATAGAATAGAAACTAGTTTCAGATATCCACCTACTGACCAAAAGAAGTTTTGCCCGTTTGGAAAATATAGGGTGGGAATAGTATTGAAATTGAAACTTTCCTTTAGAAAAATCATAGAGAAGGAAACAAACAAGGCCAGGTAAAAGGATTTAGAAATTAACAAACCACGGGTGTGGAACTTGCTGGTTATCAGTTCTTTGAAATAAAATGCAATTCCAGAATAAGTGATGGAATTTTAAGTAATACAATTGTAGAAAATGGGACTATCAGGACAGTCCAGAATGAGTGCAGCAATCATAAGTAACAGGATAATAGAGGATGGGATTATCAGAGACAGGTACTCCAGCTGCCTCTCCCATTCCCCTCTCTAGGACATAGGAGTCACATGGGTCCTCCATGGATTGGGATTAATGGTTTATTGCTCTCCACTGGTGTATAGAAAATTACAGAAGGGAAAATAAGTGTAAAGTGAACAAGACTAGCACTGGGATAAGGGTTCCGACTCTCTCCCGCAGGACCGAAGTGGGTGTAGGGTTCCCCCTATGTTTCACCTACCCTTCCCCAGTTCCTTTGTGTGGCATGGTTGTTATCTGATGTGGTAGGCATGGGATTCACGGGGGAGACCCACTGCTTTAGCCATAATAGTACCCCCTTGGGCACCAAGAATCCCAGGCACCCCGACCCTTATATTGACTTAATGATGTAAAGCACTATAGGTCAAAAGGAAAAATTAATATTTCTTTGCCAGCTGGGTAGTTACAAAATAGTGAATGCATTTTGACCATTCCTTATTTTTCTCAACCAATAATTCATTGGGGTAGTAGTTTACAATCCTCTTATTGTAAACTGTACTAAAATTGTACTAATAATAAGGCATATAGAATTATATAGCCTGCCAAATCCAAAAGACTTCCTTTTCATACAAAGGTTCCCTTGTTGTGTAAAAATATTTTCCATGTTAAAATTGTATATGTTATTTCAAAGGCCTTTTGTTAATTCTCCTTTTTATTTGCTATTTCATAGCCCTGTGATGTTAAAATCATGGTTTGAATATTAGGAAAATATGTAGTAATTGTTAATAATGTCTTTTTATGTAATGTTTAGTTTATTATCATTGTGAAACAATATTGTTCAACGCTAAGTAATATAAGAAAAGGAGTCATATCCTGGAACTCCAGACAATCCATTTTTATCATGCTCTTTGGTAAAAATTTTCTTTTAAATGCTAATGTATTGAATTATTCGACAGCGAAGAGACTCAGGAATCCTAAAGGAGACACCAAACCTGTTCCTCCTGCAAGCTTTTACCCTCTTTTATTTGATCCAGCTAATAAGGCTGTTTTTGTCTTTTTCCAAAAGTTTATATAGACAGAAAAGGGCCGTCAAGCCCCTCAGCGAGATCTTCTGAGCATGGCTTTTAGGTCTATAATGATCAATAAAGGAACAGAAAAGGCAAATAGAGCCCAAAAAAGATCAGAAAATACCAGCTCTTGGCATACGCCCTTAAGGGCTCCACTGCCCCAAAGGGGCTTCATAGGATTCCCTCAGGGCCCTGCTTCAATAGTGGAAAGGAAGGTCATTAAGCTAAAGCCTGCCAGGTTTCTCAGCCCCACCAGGGGACATACCGTTGCTGTGAGAAAAAGGGACAAGAGAAGGTAAGCTGCCCCTTGCTCTGCAGAGGGAGGGTTCAGTCTCTTCCAGCCCTAATCCAGCTACTTGTGACCTGACCTTGCCCAGCATGCTGGGACTTGCCACTTAAGGCTAAAAAAGGTACCCAGGGCCATTGGCCCCATCTCACGTTCCCTGTGGATGAGCCTAGGGAATTTCTTCCAAGTAGCAGGTAAACTGATCTCATTTCTTGTGAACTGCCAGAAAGAGAAATTAAGGAAAAAATCACCTTCACTATTGCAATTAAAAAAAAAAAAAAGTACCTAGGAGTAAATTTTTTTTTTAACAGGGACAGAGAGAGAGAGAGAGAGAGAGAGAGAGAGAGAGGGATAGTGACGGACAGACAGGAACGAAGAGAGGTGAGGAGCATCAATCATTAGCTTTTCATTGCCGTTGCGACACCTTAGTTGTTCATTGATTGCTTTCTCACATGTGCCTTGATCACGGGCCTTCAGCAGACAGAGCAACCCCTTGCTGGAGCCAGCGACCTTGGGTTCAAGCTGACGAGCTTTTGCTCAAGCCAGATGGGCCCACGCTCAAGCTGGCAAGCTCAGGGTCTCGAACCTGGGTCTTCCACATCCCAGTCCGACGCTCTATCCACTGCGCCACCGCCTGATCAGGCCCTAGGAGTAAATTTAACCAAGGAGGTTAAAGACCTGTACTCAGAAAATTATAAAACATTGATAAAAGAAATCAAGAAAGATACAAACAAGTGGAAGCATATACCATGTTCATGGCTAGGAAGAATAAACATCAAAAAATGTCTTTACTACCCAAAGAAATCTATAAATTTAATGCAATGCCTATTAAAATACCAATGGTATACTTCAAAGATATAGAACAAATATTCCAAAAATTTATATGGATCCAAAAAATAACATGAATAGCCTCAGCAATCCTGAAAAAGAAGAATAAAGTGGGTGGTATCACAGTTCCTGATATCAAGTTATACTACAAGGTCATCGTACTCAAAACAGCTTGGTACTGGCATAAGAACAAGCATACAGATCAATGGAACAGAACAGAGAACCCAGAAATAAACCCACACCTTTATGGACAATTGATATTTGACAAAGGAGGTAAGAGCATACAATAAAGTCAGTCTCTTTAACAAATGGTGCTGGGCACCATTTGGACAAATACATGAAAAAGAATGAAACTAGATCACCAACTTACACCATTCACAAAAATAAATTCAAAATGGATAAAAGTCTTAAATGTAATTTGTGAAACCATGATCATCTTGGAAGAAAACATAGGCAGTAAGCTCTCTGACATCTCTCACAGCAATATATTCGCTGATTTAACTCCATGGGCAAGTGAAATAAAGGACAGGATGAACAAATGGGACTATATCAAACTAAAAAGCTTTTGCACAGCAAAAGACCATATGAACAAAATAAAAAGACAACCCCCACAATGGGAGAACATATTCACCAATATATCTGATAAGGGGTTAATAACCAAAATCTACAAAGAACTTGTAAAACTCAACACCAGGAAAGTAAACAATCCAATCAAAAATTGGGCAGCCTGACCTGTGGTGGCACAGTGGATAAAGCGTTGACCTGGAATGCTGAGGTTGCCGGTTCAAAACCCTGGGCTTGCCCGGTCAAGGCACATATGGGAGTTGAAGCTTCCTTCTCCTCCCCCCCTTCTCTCTCTCTCTTTTTCTCTCTCTCTCCCTTTCCTCTAAAATGAATAAATAAATAAAAATAATTTTAAAAATTGGGCAAAAGAACTGAATAGACACTTCTCTAAAGGGGACATACAGATGGCCAATGGGCATATAAAAAATGTTCAACATCACTAATCATTAGAAAAATGCAAATTAAAACCACAATGAGATACCACATCACACCTATCAGAATGGCGCTTTTTAAGAAAACAATACATAACAAGTGTTGGCGAGGGTGTGAAGAAAAGGGAACCCTCCTGCACTGCTGGTGGGAATGCAGACTGGTGCAGTCATTGTGGAAAACAATATGGAGATTCCTCGAAAAATTAAAAACAGAACTGCCTTTTGACCCAGCTATCCTACTTCTAGGAATATATACTAAGAATAACAAATCACCAATTCAAAAGAAGTGCACCCCATGTTTAGTGTAGCATTGTTTACAATAGCCATGAGCTGGAAACAGCCCAAGTGTCCATCAGTAAACAAGTGGATCAAAAAGCTGTAGTACATATACATAATGGAATACTACACGGCCATGAAAAAGAAGAAAATCTTACCCTTTGCGGCAACCTGGAGTCTATTATTCTAAGCGAAATAAGCCAGGCAGAGATCGAAAAATACCATATGACCTCACTCATATGAGGAATCCAATGAATAATGAGAACTGAGGAACGGAAGAGGCAGAGAAAGTGTCAAAGAGTCCAGAGGGAAAGGGGAAGAGAGGAGAGGATCAAAAAAAGGAAAGACATTAGTGAAAGTATATAAACATAACACAGAGAGATAGAGGGCAGGATAGTAAATTATGGAGTAAAAGAGGGAAGGTGGTGGGGGAGGGGCCAAAGAGGGTATCAAGTAGAACAAGGGGGGAGGAAAATATATTTGGGGGTATACTTGTAACTATGTAAACACAACAAATTAAAATCAATTAAAAAAAAACAAGAAAAGAAACAATTTGGCTCAAATAAACTCATTAAAAAATTCCTACAGGTTTAGAAATTTCTTATGTTGACAGATGCTTCCCATTCCAGCCCCCCCTTCTCTCTCTCCTCCCTCCCTCTAAAACCAATAAATAAAATCTTTTAAAAAATAAAAAATAAAATAAAACAATCTACTGAAGCCAAGTCTTACCCCAGACCAAGGAGCTAAAAAATCAAAATTAGAAAATCGAGTCCAGAGGGTATGTGCCTTCAATGCACAGGTATGGCATACCATTCCCTGTGGGCGAGTTTCTGCTTTACACTCTGGTTAAGCAGGTAAACCCTCAAAGCACACAACATCCCACTGCCACTCAGAGCTGACCTTGTGTACTGAGAAAGCACCCCATCAGACAGACTCCCACCAGATCCCACCTGCCTGTCTTCTCCCCAGCACTGTGAGCAAATAGCCTCCCCTCCACTCACCAGGGCAGGTGACTGACTGCCACCCTTCTCAACTCAACAGGGCAGAGACCTAGCAAACACCCCTCTTCACGATCAAATCATTCCTATCACTTTACAAAACTGTCTTGTCATATCATCTGTCTACACACACATCCTTTCTTAAGCTCATAGCCATCTCTGGTTTCCACTCTATTTCTCTTTTCCTTTTTATAGTAAAATTCCTAAAAAAAAAAAAAAAAAAAAAAAAAAAAAAAGTCATTTACACCTGCTGGCTCCAGTTCTATCCTGTCTTGAATACACTCCAAGTAAGCTTTCATCTCCTAGGAAACAGGACAGCAAGATTATTCAATACCCCATTTTTAAATCCAGTGGTAAATTCTTGGTCTCATCTATTTGATCACTTACAACTCTTTAAAATAGCTCATCAAGGCCTTCTGGAAGCTTGTTCTTCAGTTAGAAGACAAGCAAATCCTCCTTTCTGGTCCATTTCCTACCATAAAGGCTGCTCCTCCAACCCCCATGATGGGCCCCCTCTTATCTCCAACCTTGGAGCACAGTGGCTCCCAGACTTCCTCAGTCCTAGGGCCTCTTCACTGCAGCCACTCCTTTGCTGAGCTCAGTCACTCCGCCTTAACTACCATCTACATCTCTGTGCAGACAATTCCCAAATGGGGAATTCTATGCTCAGGCCAGACTTTGCCTATGAAAACCAGCATCAGCTACACAGCTGCGTACCCACAGGCATTGTACGCATGGTTCGTCCTGTCTCACCCCAAGTCTGTCTCTCTCTGTCTTCCATCCTTTAAAATGCCCTGGCCAAAGACCCCAGAAATCATTCCCGACTTCTCTTCCTTTCACAACACACAACCAATGGTGAAGGCAAATCCCACCAGAAACAGATGAGAAGAGCAAATGCCAGAATTGGGAAATGGGAGGAAAAGAAATGCAGGCAAAACATCTAATATCTGCATAATATGCGTGCCAAAGAGAAGAGAAAATAATTCAAGGAAACTTCCTACAACTGGCCGTAAGCTTCATGACTGAAAGGGCTGAATGAGCGCCCAACGTGACAGGTGGCTCCTCATCGTAAGGTTTCAGAACACTACGGACATAGAAGATCCAAGAAGCACCCAGAAAATGGGATTTCCCAGAAAGAATCAAGGATTAAAAAAGCACTGTACTTCTTACCAATACCAGTGGGAACTAGAAGGTAATAAATCAATGCTTTCAGAATACAGAGAAAATAATTTCAAGCTTTATGACTATATCCATATAATTTGTCAAATAACTATCAAAGTAAAATAAAGCTATTTTCAGACACGTAAGGTTTCAAAAATATTTACTGTCATGTTTTCTTTTGCAAGAAGGTACCAGAGGATACCCAACTGAGAGATTAAAACAAGATTGAGGATATTATAAAATATAGAAACCTAAGAGAGAGGCGAAAGGATTCACCAGGACAGTGAGGGAACTTCTATGGAGACTGCTGTGCAGTCAGCTTCCTGAGCAACCCTTCCAGATCATGTCACAAAACTTAGAAAAACATCCAAGAATTTAAATGATAGTTTACTGAATGTGTTTGGATACACCAGATATTGGAAATGTACATAACTAGGTAATAGTTTGGAGATGAAATGTGTAAGAAATAAAGCAGACCAAAAAGCAAGCATTAACTTAGTGGAAAACAAGTAGAGTGCAGGAAACGGAAAGGATTTGTGCTGTCTAGCTTTTACCTGCTTAATAATATCAGCCCCCAAAATCACCTTAACTGTACCAGCAGGGTTGTGGGATAAAAGAAAAGGTGTGTAGAGTGGGGGCAGAAGATAGTGAAAAGCCAAACCTCAACCACTGTTGGAAGGCAATAAATAGTAACTGGAACTGGAATGTGAGGATGAAGAAAATCCTATAGGAAACAGCTAAAAAAGTCGAAAGTGGTTGCCTCTGGGGATCTGGAGCTTCTGTTTCTCATAAAAAATCTGATAGGACTTTTCCCTCTTTAACTATCTTCATATATATTTTTGGTAAAAATTAAAACTATGTCAAAAGGTCCCACCATACTGAACTAGCAGTGGAACGTGGCTAAATAGTTTCTTTCAGGACAACTTAACATGTGTCAAACGTTAACTGCTTCCTGTGACCCAGCAATCTCACTTCTTCCAAATGACTGAGAAAATCGCTGCATCAGGAGAAAATGTGCATGGATTGGGTCCATCATTCATTCTACTTAAAAATCAGAATTGCAGTTTCCTTCAATAGCACACTAAGTAAAACATGCACATACTAGAATACAAGGCAACCATAAAGATGGGAGCTATAATCTGTAGAGTAAACCCATCTTTGCTAAGATGGAAAGATGCCCACATTCTGAGTTGGGGGTAAGGGTTACAGAACCACAGACACAATCTTGTTTATGCAAAAATGTCAACATGCTAGGACCTCTTCTGTTCTTTCCCTACATGCCACATGGCTTGGTCATTTTATTCAGGTTTTCAAATATTTCCTTCTCCAAGGGGCCTCACAGCCCACTCTTCCCTGGCAGCCTGAATCCCACCCTAGGCATTCAGCATAGACCCATCAAGTGACACCAGGTCTCCTAGGCTTGAATCCTAGCACATGTGTCTATGCAACAATAGTGAATTAAGCAATGTCTTTGGAACACACAAATAGTAAGGATATATACCCAGCATTTATTTTTGGGGAAGAAAAACTGATTTCTTATGTGCATTATGCCTACTTGTTTCAAGTAAAGGTTCAATATACATTTATTATCAAAATTATCCCTTTTTTGCATTCTTCTGAATTATTTGAACTTTCTCAAGATGAAAATATATCTTTTGTACAAAAACAATAACATTTTTGTGTAGTGGAATAATCCATTGCATGACCTAGGATGGGAACACAGACAACAAGAAAAGACTGTTAGACTGTTTTGCCAAGAGAATTGTTTTGTGACTCAAAGGCGAGTCACTGAAACAAGTCTGTGTGACCGAAGGCGGTTGCTGGACTCTCTTCTCAGTAAAACATTCTCATAAGATTTTACTGTTCCCTTGAGATAAAGAAAGGAATGTTATGAGAACCACAGAAGCAATAACAGTTAATGCCTTTTGATATAGTATTGTTATTAAGCTATCATGCAGATGTATTTCATGTATTCTTAATTAAAGGTTATGCTTGATGCTATACCAATTTCTAAGTAAACAAGCTTTTTGAAATCTTGTGAATAAAAATAGGACACAGCACGAACTTGGCGCCATTTGCCTGAGTGAGTTTTGGTCCTTTGCTGGTTCACTGACATTTTTTCTGCTGATCTCTCTTTGCACCCCCAACTCACAACAACATTTGGCACCCAATGTGAGGCAAGAAGGGAGATTGGGAACAGACGAAACCAAAAGGGTAAGTTGGCTGCGCTGTGTTTGCGAAACTTTTGGGATTTTCTAGCAAAGTCATGGGGAATTCCCACTCATTATTAGATAATTATGTACAAGTTTTAAAATCCCTTTTAAAGGGATCTGGGATTCAGATAAAAGCCAAGGTTTTGTTACGTATTCTAAATGCTATTCAGAAACATTGTTATTGGTATACTCCTGAACAGGGGTCCCCAAACTTTTTACACAGGGGACCAGTTCACTGTCCCTCAGACCACTGGAGGGCCAACTATAAAAAAAACTATGAACAAATCCACATATCTTATTTTAAAGTAAAAAAAACAAAATGGGAACAAAACGCGCTTCCGGAGCCTGTGTCACCGGAAGTAGTACTGTACATGAGCGCCACCGGGCTTTGTGACACCACCATATACAGTACTCCAGGAGCACAGAATGTGAATGCAGCCTGTGCTCCTCTTACTGACCACCAATGAAAGAGGTGCGCCTTCCGGAAGTGCAGCGGGGGCTGGATAAATGGCCTCAGGGGGCCGCATGCAGCCCTCAGGCTGTAGTTTGGGGACCCCTGCTCCTGAACATCGCAATCAGTTGAATTTGAATGTTTGGCAACAAGTAGGGAAATCTTTACACCCTGCTCATCAGCACAGAGATTCGTTTGATGCTGAAAATGTGAGCTGCTTATAATCTTATTGCTACAGCCCTTGGCCCTTTGCAATCAGATAGAGATTCTGTCAAAGACTTGAGTGAGGTTATTTATAATGAGCCTGAAGGACCTGATTCAGCACAGAATGAACAGAATGATGATTTGGACAATACTGTCTCTGCTCCTGAAGTTACTGATAATTTTAATGAAATTCAGCCATCCACAGGTTTTTATCCCTCTTTGCCAAAAAATGATGGAGCCACTATAGATGATGTTGCCTGTCTAAAACATTTATTAAATAAATTACAACTTACACTGGAACGACAGGAGATTGGAAATTAGTATACTGCTTATCCTGATCAAAAGCAAGATACATGGGAGTCTATGGCTCCTCCAGTTCAAGGTCAAGAATTAATTGGTACTGGCAGGGGAAGGGCTTTTCAATTCCCTGAAATCTCTGAAATGCAACAGGCACTTATGCGTCCTGATGATTTAGAATCTAATTCTAGTAATTCTTCTGCATCTATTTTTCCAATTATTCGACAGCCTTTCCCTCTATTGGGCAGATAAAATATATTATGCTCACTTTGTTAAAGATGGCACAGCCCACATGGAAGTTCGTTGATATTAATGTGTGTTCTGGGACAGGCTGTGAGCAGGCTGGGTCATTATAGGCTAGGGCTTAGTTTTAAGAGTAAGCTTTTCCCCACACCCTTGACTGATTGGATGATGTAGGGTGGTGCACTCTCCTGAGGAATCCCATTATGCCTCAGATGGGTGACTTTGTATCAGAGATTTTCTTGTTTGTAGATTGGATTAAGGGTTTGGATTTCTACATTATAAAGTGGGACTGACCAGTAGCTTGCTCTTTTTTTTGGTTCCTCAGGTTAGTATTAGAAAGGAGAGTAGATTAAGGACACCTGGAGGAGAGGAGGCAGCCAAGATGGTGGAATGCTGAGGAAGAAGCCAGTTTGTGCAGTTTGTATAGAGAGAAGGAGATGGGAAACAGAGGTGAATAAGTCTGGTGAGCTAGAAACCTTTGATTCTAAGAAATTCGAATAAGTCAGTACCTTTGTGAGCACTGAATGAGTGGGTTTTGGAGCCCAGTGTGTGTCTGTGCTTGCCTGCCAGGTGCAAGCTAGAATTAAAGCTGATGGCTCACCAATTCTTGGCTGTGTTGTTTCATTATGTTCGGCAGATAAAATATTATATGCTCACTTTGTTAAAGATGGGGCTGCTCACATGGAAGCCCGTCACCCAGGTGATATTATTTGGCCTTATGCTTGGAATGTGTGTTCTGGAACAGGCTGTGGGCAGGCTGGGTCGTTATAGCCTAAGGCTTAGTTTAAGACTAAGCTCTTCTCCACACCCTTGACTGATTAGATGATGTAGGGTGGTGATGTAGGGAGGAATCCCATTATGCCTCAGATGGGTGACTTTGTATCAGAGACTTTCTTGTATGTATAATTGGATTAAGGGTTTGGATTATCTATGCTATAAACGGGGGCAGACCAGGAGCTTGATCTTGCTCTCTCTCGGTTCCTGGATTCCTGAGATTAGTGTTAGAGAGCAGAGCAGAGTAAGGCCACGTGAAGGCCAGGAGAAGCAGCCGAGATGGCAGAGTGCTGAGGAAGAAGCCAGTTTGTTAAGAGTTTGTGCAGGAGGAGATGGGAAACAGAGATGAATAAGTCTGGTGAGCTAGAAACCTTTGATTCTAGGAAACTCGGATAAGTCAGTAGCTTTGTGAGCACTGAATGTATGGGTTTTGGAGCCCAGTGTTTGTTTTTGCTTGCCCGCCGGGTGCAAGCTAGAATTAAAGCTGATGGCTCACCAGTTTGTGGCTCTTGTGTTTCATTGCCATCTGTTCGAATCCAATGCGAACCTGCATGGGTCGGGGTGCTGTGATAGTGGCCTCGGCTACTGGCTTTACATTTGGCGTAGTCTGTGGCAGGATTCGATACAGTTCAGCATGGAGCCACCACCACCTTTGAGTGGTGGAGTAGAGGACTGGTTGCTGTTTTGGTTTCCCATAGCTGTTTTTTGGGGGACTGTAGGCTGGCTGACTTTTACAGCCATGCGTGAGGAAACCGAGAGCTCTATGGAAGAGGATGCCCAGGACCTGCAGGCCGAGCAGCGGAAGGAGCTGGAGGAAACGTGGGAGAACCAGATGCTGACCCTGGAGCTGACGGAAGCGCTGGAGGAGGAGGCTGACCAGGTTTGCGAGATTCACCTGGAAATGGAGCAGACGCTGGAGAAGGAATCACAGGTTTATGAGTTGAAGATTGCCCTGGATGTTGTGGAGAGCCAGCAGCAGCATGAGGCCGGGCCTGAGGCCGGGGCCGGAGCTGAGGCGAGGAACGGGGCTGAGGCCGGGGTTGGAGGTGCAAGGTCTGCTGAGCAGAAGGCAGCGGTGGCCCGGAGATCAAGCCCAGCAGCAGGATCTGGTGTTTTCAGTTCCTCTTTGGAGGATGAGGAGAATCAAGCTGGAGTTGCAATCCGCAGCCTCCAGAAGGTGAGAGCCCAGCAGCAAGGAGTAGCTACGCTGCCGGTAGGTCTGCGATTTTGGGACATAGGGGTGGATGCCATCATGCTCCCCAGAGCAGAGATGGAAATGCTGACTGCCATTGCCACATGCTTCTTTTTAGGACAGTGTGAAACCTGCCATGATGGCAGGAATGAGGGGGGAGGCTAATACCCCATGTGTGTGGACTGATTTTCTGGACTACGACCCGAGTGAGCATTGGCTCTTTTGTTGAATGGACTTATGGATTTTGGACAATGTATAATATCCTGATGGGGGTGAGAGGTGGCTTTGATGGCGGCTGTCCCCCTGCCCCGAGAAGCCTTTCAAATGGCAAGGAAAAAGACTGAGGACATTTTGCACTTTTGGCAAAGTGCTTAGAGACTGGTGAAATGTGTGTACCTTTGTAATTTTTGAAATTGTATGATTTGTCATGCTGTTGTAATTTGTGTAATATGCCTAATTTCCTTGTACAGGAATGCCAGTGGTGTAAATTGTGGGTAGTAAAGTGAGCATAGGGGTGGATTGTTCGGCAGATAAAATATTATATGCTCACTTTGTTAAAGATGGGGCTGCTCACATGGAAGCCCGTCACCCAGGTGATATTATTTGGCCTTATGCTTGGAATGTGTGTTCTGGAACAGGCTGTGGGCAGGCTGGGTCGTTATAGCCTAAGGCTTAGTTTAAGACTAAGCTCTTCTCCACACCCTTGACTGATTAGATGATGTAGGGTGGTGATGTAGGGAGGAATCCCATTATGCCTCAGATGGGTGACTTTGTATCAGAGACTTTCTTGTATGTATAATTGGATTAAGGGTTTGGATTATCTATGCTATAAACGGGGGCAGACCAGGAGCTTGATCTTGCTCTCTCTCGGTTCCTGGATTCCTGAGATTAGTGTTAGAGAGCAGAGCAGAGTAAGGCCACGTGAAGGCCAGGAGAAGCAGCCGAGATGGCAGAGTGCTGAGGAAGAAGCCAGTTTGTTAAGAGTTTGTGCAGGAGGAGATGGGAAACAGAGATGAATAAGTCTGGTGAGCTAGAAACCTTTGATTCTAGGAAACTCGGATAAGTCAGTAGCTTTGTGAGCACTGAATGTATGGGTTTTGGAGCCCAGTGTTTGTTTTTGCTTGCCCGCCGGGTGCAAGCTAGAATTAAAGCTGATGGCTCACCAGTTTGTGGCTCTTGTGTTTCATTGCCATCTGTTCGAATCCAATGCGAACCTGCATGGGTCGGGGTGCTGTGATAGTGGCCTCGGCTACTGGCTTTACACATTACTTACTGTACGAATCTAATGTGAACCTGCACGGGTCAGGCATCTGTGATGGTGGCCCTGGCTACTGGCTTTACATACCTCTAATGCTCAATATCCTAGGGGAGGGCAAAATGTTCAATTCAACCAAATTGAATTCACTTTCTTAAAGCTAGTCAAACAATCTGTTGCTACGTATGGACCTCAGTCCCCATATGTTCAAGGCCTTATCTCTTCCTATTGTAATGATCATTTAATGATTCCTTTGAATTGGGATTTACTTGCTAGTAAGGTTTTGGGGCCCGGGCAATATTTACAATTCAAATCTTGGTGGAGAGAGGAAGCTCTTCAAATATCTCTCATAAATGCCAGAAATAATCCCCCGGGAGCTACTTTTGAAATGCTCATCAGCGTTGGCACTTATGCAGCTGTGGGACAACAAACTGGTTGTATACTGATGCTGTATAGCTCAGATTAGATCTGCTTGTCTTAAATCCTGGACGCAAATCACTGGAGTTGGAGACAAGGGAGAAAAGCTTGCAGCTTTACATCAGTTAGTACAAACTCAATTAGAATTAGGACATATAGAAGAATCTTGAAGTCCTTAGAATTCTCCAGTCTTTGTAATAATAAAAAAATACTGATTTTCTTTGGTGTTTTAGCTATAATCCTCTGAGCTATCATTTTGTTTCTTTCTTATTCTTTTCCTGGAAACTAAACCAGGGGATGTGTGTTGGATCTTGTAAAGCCAGTAGCCACGGCCACCATCACAGCCGCTTGGCCCATGCAGGTTCGCATTTGATTCGGACAGTTGGTAATGAAACAACAGAGCCAGAAACTGGTGGGCCATTGCCTTTAATCCTAGCTTGCACCCGGCAGGCAAAAAAAACACACACTGGGCTCCAAAACCCACTCATTCAGTGCTCACAAAGCTACTGACTTACCCGAGTTTCCTAGAATCAAAGGTTTCTAGCTCACCAGCCTTATTCACCTCTGTTTCCCATCTCCTTCTCTCTGCACAAACTGGCTTCTCCTTCAGCACTCTGCCATCTTGGCTGCTTCTCCTGGCCTTCTCCACATAGCCTTTCTATGCTCTCCTCTCGAATACTAATCTCAGGAACCAAGAGAGAGCAAGTGTAAAGCCAGTAGTCAAGGCCACCATCACAGCCGCCTGACCCGTGCAGGTTCACATTGGATTCGAACAGTCGGTAATGAAACAATGGAGCCAAGAACTGGTGAGCCATCAGCTTTAATTCTAGCTTGCACCCGGCGGGCAAGCAAAAACACACACTGGGGGGGGGGTTCAAGATGGCGATGGAGTAGGCGGATGTACCAACTTCTAACTCCCAGAACCAAAGTGGATTATAACTCAATTTTAAGAACCATCATCTGGATAAACCAACTTTGAACTAAAATAAGTGGACTCTTCAACCAAGGAACACTGCAGAAGCCACATTGAGACTGGTAGGAATAGCGAAAACGTGAAGAGGGCTGCCCAGCTCCCCGGAGCAAACGGCAGCCCGGAGAGTCCCGCGGGGCGGGAGGAGAGTTTGGCGGAGAGGGAGGGACCTGGGTCCCAGGAACCAAACCCCAGCCTGCAGTCCCAGAGCCTAGAAGAGCCCTATGGACAGTATTGAGATGTGAAGCAAGTGAGGATACTGTTGGTGAAAAAGAGAGAGTTTTCTCGGACCCAAGAATCTTTTCAAAGGGTCAGCGCAGAAACCCTCTCTCACAACCACGCACCCGGGGCTCCGGGGAACGGGGACAGAGGAGAGGAACAGAGCAGCGGGTACAGAGATTGGACTGAAGGCACGAGAACACTCTGAGGGGCAACCATCCTGACCCCTGGGCTAAGTCATTTCCCTAATCGAAAACAAATATTTCCCCTGGAACTAGCAACACCAGCAAAGGGAGACAGGACACTAGCCAGGCAGGCTCTCCCGCGGCAATTGGAGCGGAGCTGCTTGGAGGGAGGGAGCTCCCAAACCTACAGTGTGGAGACTTAAGACACTGCTATCTCTCTAAACGCTGCTGAAAGGCAGTTGGCGGCAGGACGCTGAAAAGCGGTCCTGTCGGTGTGGGCGGAAGGCTGTGAGCTCAGTCTAGCCCAGCAAGGCCGGAGGAGACACGCGAAAGCGGTCCGACAGCTGCGGGCCACCTGTGACCCCACTTGTGGGGGAAAAATACGGGCAGAGATCGGCTCTAAGACTCTGCGTAAGCCAACCCTGACCACGGGGACGGGGCTAAGACCAGGAACGGGCGAGGGGCCCGAGGATAAGCTCATGCTGCCAACCCCGCCCAAAGGGAGAAACTGCGGTGGGTTGAA
This sequence comes from Rhynchonycteris naso, assembly GCA_037038555.1. Classification (NCBI taxonomy): domain Eukaryota; kingdom Metazoa; phylum Chordata; class Mammalia; order Chiroptera; family Emballonuridae; genus Rhynchonycteris; species Rhynchonycteris naso. The sequence goes on along the minus strand of CM072995.1, from coordinate 190,738,373 downwards.
ATCCTTTGTGCGCGAGTGGCTTCCACGGCTGGGCCCGCGCCACCGGCGGCACCCGGCGCGCAAGCAGCATCCGCGGCTGGGCCCGCGCAACCGGCACCGCCTGGTGCCCGGCTTCCACTGCTGGGCTCGCACTACTGGCCCCGCCTGGCGCGCGAGCGGCCTCCGCGGCCCCGCCCGGCACGTGAGCGGCTTTTGAGGCTGAGCTCACCCTACTAGCCCCGCCTGGCTAGAGAAATCCCGGCTGGTGGCCACCCTACGTGCGCGAGCTGGCGCCAAACGTGGGGGCGTGGTAGAGTCCTGATCCACCGGAAGCTAGCAGCTGAGCTAACGCCAGCAAACACGCCCAGCCCAATAAACCACAACCACAGTGTGCGACCCTACGCAGGAGGGCCCTGGCCTCAAGGGCGGGGCTAAATTGTGGACGGGCAAAGGCTCACAGCTGAGAGCACGTCAAAAGCCGCGCCCAACCCGCAAAACTGCAGCAAGCAGGCTCTGACTGCGGGGGCTGGGCGTAAATCTTCTGGAAACGGGCTGGTCCCGCAGCTGAGCAAAGGTGCTCACCTCTCCCCTTGGTTCTAAGGCTTGTGGCTTGAGTGACAGCCCCTCCTGCGGAGGAGAGGTGGAAATCACAGCAACAGCCGCAGTAGGCTGTCATTGGCAACGCCCACACCCAACCACCCTAGGCAGCAGCAGAGGGGGTGGCAGGCCTGCAGACAGACCACACCTAGAGAACACAAAGGCAACACCGACTGGACTCCAGTGGCCACAACTTGCCTATACACAGATAAAATGGGCAGGCAGAGGAATGCAAACCAAATGAATCAAGAGAAATCCCCAGAGAAGGACCTGAATGAACCAGATATAACCAAACTACCAGAAGCAGAATTTAGAATAATGATAGTTAGGATGTTCAAAGAAATTAGAGCAACAATGGATAGTCACTAGGAACACCTAAATAAAGAGATAACAAGTATAAAAAACGAAATTGAAATAATAAAAAAGAATCAGACAGAAATGACAAATACAATATCAGAACTGAAGACCACAATGGAAGGAATTAAAAGCAGGATGAATCACGCTGAGGATCGAATCAGCGAGTTAGAGGACACAATAAACAAAGGCACAGAAGCAGAGAAGAAAAAGGAAAAGAGAATCAAAAAATGTGAGGAAACTCTAAGGGAGCTCTGTGACAACATGAAGAGAAACAACATTCGCATCATAGGGGTGCCTGAAGAAGAGGAAAGAGGACAGGAAATGGAAACTGTGTTCAATCAAATCATAGCAGAAAACTTCCCTAAATTAAGGCTGGGAAAAATTCCACACGTTCAAGAAGCACACAGAACTCCATTAAAGAGAAACCCAAAAAGATCTACACCAAGACACATCATAGTTAAAATACCAAAGCTAATGGATAAAGAAAAAATTTTAAAAGCTGCTAGAGAAAAAAAGGCTATCACCTACAAAGGAGCCCCCATAAGGATGACATCAGACTTCTCAACAGAAACACTTGAGGCCAGAAGAAAATGGCAAGATATAATCAAAGTAATGCAGAACAAGAACCTACAACCAAGACTACTCTATCCAGCAAGGCTAACGTTTAAAATTGGAGAAATAAAGAGCTTTCCAGACAAAGAAAGCCTCAAGGAATTCATTAAAACCAAACCAATTCTGCAAGAGATACTACGGGGCCTGTTGTGAACAGTTCAAAGGGAGGAAGAAATATAGCAAAAGAAGAATACAGCTTTAAAGAATAAAATGGCAATAAACAACTACATATCAATAATAACCTTAAATGTAAATGGATTAAATGATCCAATCAAAAGACATAGGGTAGCTGCGTGGATAAAGAAACAGGACCTATACATATGCTGTCTACAAGAGACACACCTTAAAACAAAAGATGCAAATAGACTGAAGGTAAAAGGGTGGACAAAAATATTTCATGCAAATGGAAATGGAAAAAAAGCCGGGGTAGCAGTACTTATAGCTGACAAAATGGACTTTAAAACAAAGGCTGTAGTAAGAGATAAAGAAGGACACTACATAATGAGAAAGGGAACAATTCAACAGGAAGATATAACTATTATAAATATCTACGCACCAAATATAGGTGCCCCGACATACATAAAGCAGACTTTGATGGACATTAAGGGCGAGATTAACAGCAATACTATCATAGTAGGGGATTTCAATACCCCACTAACAACACTGGATAGATCCTCAAGAAAGAAAATCAATAAAGAAACAGCAGACTTAAAGGATACACTAGATCAACTTGATTTAATAGATATCTTCAGAACTTTTCATCCTAAAGCAGTAGAATATACATTCTTCTCAAGCGCTCATGGTACGTTTTCTAGGATAGACCACATGTTAGGACACAAAAATGATCTCAATAAATTTAAGAAGATTGAAATCATATCAAGCATTTTCTCTTACCACAATGCCATGAAACTAGAAATTAACCACAAAAGAAAAACTGAAAAATACTCAAACACTTGGAAACTAAATAGCATGATATTAAATAATGAATGGATTAACAATGAGATCAAAGATGAAATAAAAAAGTTTCTAGAAACAAATGATAATGAGCATACATCAACTCAAAATTTATGGGACACAGCAAAAGCAGTACTGAGAGGGAAGTTCATTGCACTACAGGCATATCATCACAAGCTAGAAAAAGCTCAAATAAGCAACCTGACCCTGCAGCTAAAAGAACTAGAAAAACAACAACAAATAAAACCCAGGACAAGTAGAAGGAAGGAAATAATAAAGATCAGAGCAGAAATAAATGACATAGAGGCTAAGGAAACAATACAGAGGATCAATGAAACCAGAAGCTGGTTCTTTGAAAAGGTAAACAAGATTGATGAAGCTTTAACTAGACTCACCAAGAAAAAAAGAGAGAGGTTTCAAATAAATAAAATTAAAAAGGACAGTGGAGAAATAACAACTGATACAACAGAAATACAAAGCATTGTAAGAAAATACTATGAAGAACTCTATGCCAAAAAATTAGACAATCTAGATGAAATGGACAAATTTCTTGAATCATATAAACTTCCAAAAATCAATCTGGAAGAATCAGAACACCTTGGCTCCAGTGTTTCATTACCGACTGTTCGAATCTATTGTGAACCTGCGTGGGTCAGGCGGCTGTGATGGTGGCCTCGACTACTGGCTTTACAGCCATCATCTTTAATTCTAGCTTGCACCCGGCGGGCAAGCAAAAACACACACTGGGCTCCAAAACCCACACATTCAGTGCTCACAAAGCTACTGACTTATCCGAGTTTCCTAGAATCAAAGGTTTCTAGCTCATCAGACTCATTCACCTCTGTTCCTCATCTCCTTCTCCAGCACAAACTCTGCACAAACTAGCTTCTCCCTCAGCACACTGCCATCTTGGCTGCTTCTCCTAGTCTCCATGTGGCCTTACTCTGCTCTACTCTCTAATACCTCAGGAACCAAGAGAGAGCAAGCTCCTGGTCTGTCGCACTTTATAGTGTAGGAATCCAAACCCTTAATCCAATCTACAAACAAGGAAGTCTCTAATACAAAGTAACTCATCTGAGGCACAATGGGATTCCTCATGAGAGTGCACCACCCTACATCATCCAATCAGTCAAGGGTGTGGAGAAAAGCTTACTCTTAAAACTAAGGCATAGGCTATAACGACCCGGCCTGCCCACAGCCTGTCCCCCAAAACACATTAATATCAACGGACTTGCATGTGGACAGCGCCATCTTTAACAAAGTGAGCATAATATATATTTCATCTGCCCAACAAGGTGAAACCAAATGGACAGCTGAAAATTATTCAATTAACTTGCAATAAGTGTGCTTTTTATAGATGTATTAACTCTTCTATTCTTTTTAATAAAAATAGTCAAAGTCTATACATTTTAAGAGCCTGAACAGGAGTCTGTATTCCAGTACAGATGCATCGGATGTGGCAGGGTTCCCCTTCCATGATGCTATTACAACATCATATTAAGTCTTTGAAGCTAACCAAGAGACTGGTTGGACTGATTATCACCATCATATAGGACTAATAGCTGCAACCACCACAGCTGCTGTATCTAGAGTTGCATTATATCAAAGTATACAGACTGTGGACTGTGTAAAGTAACTAAATCCACAGGTGTTCGTAGAGGCACATAGACAAAATAAGTTTTTGAAAAGTTTTATTAAAGGAGGAAATTTATTAAATATGCCGGCTGCATATGGTTGACACAGGGCAACCAACCCAAATTGTGCAGCCCCCAGAATAGTTCAGGGCCTGTTTATATACTTTAAATTGTACATGGGAGGGAAAAAAACCTGACATCATGGCATAAGTTTATACCTTTTGTTTAGAGTTACATACATTAATTACATGCTTTCAGGAGGGGAGGGGTGGTTTCCATGGGATAAAATGCCTGCAAATGTTCCATTAGCCTAAGAAAAGATTTAATTCTTTTCTCCCTACACCTGGCTAGCCATTGCCCTTCCCCCATAGGTATGAGGGAATGTCAGGGAATCTAAGTCTCCTTCCTCTTTCTGCATTTACAACACAAAGACATCTTGGTCATCTTAGTTCTGATGCTAATCACACAAGCATAGAAATCACACTTACAAAATCTTTCTGCATGCCTAGCCCAAATTAATAAAATGTTCTTTAAACTTCCTAAAATATTAATGTTAATTCTGTAGCTTTTGGCACCTTACAAAAGGACTTTGAATAAAAATGGCATGAATATTCTGAACAACTGTGGACTTCTCAATAATTTATAGATTGTAACATTAATGCTAAAGTTAATGATTTAGAAAAGACTATGATTATGTTAGGAGATCAAATTGTTAGTCTGCAAAGACAAATTAAGCTAAAATATGATTAGAATGTAACTACTTTTTGTGTTACCCCTATTCCTTAGAATCATACTTTTTCCCTTAGGAAAATGTTAAAAAGCATTTGTTAAATCATGATAATATAACTAAAGAAATCATTAAATTACAAAGACATATTCATGAAGCTTTTCAAAGAAAATTAGAAATTCTGACAGGTCAACCTATATTGAAGGGATTAATGGATAATTAAATCCTATTGAACATACTGAAGGATTTGGGGATCCACTGTGGGGCTTTTATAATAGTATTAATTCTCTGTTTTCTTTTATATATAGTCTGTCAACAAATCAAAGCAAGAGAAATAAGGGATGAATGACAGAAGGCTGTGTTTTCTGTGGTGCTTCATAACAGTCAGCATAAACAAAAGAGGGGAAATGTAGTGGAATAATCCATTGCATGACCTTGGATAGGAACACAGACAACAAGAAAAGACTGTTTTGCCAAGAGAATTGTTTTGTGACTTGAAGACAAGTCACTGAAACAAGTCTGTGTGACCGAAGGCAGTTGCTGGACTCTCTTCTCAGTAAAACATTCTCATAAGATTTTACTGTTCCCTTCAAGGCTATTCCTTGAAATAAAGAAAGGAATGTTGTGAGAACCATAGAAACAATAACAGTTAATGTCTTTTGATTTTGTATTGTTTAAGCTATCATGCAGACATATTCCATGTATTCTTAATTAAAGGTTATGCTTGATGCTATGCCAATTTCTAAGTAAACAAGCTTTTGAAATCTTGTGAATAAAAACAGGACACAGTATGAACTCAGTGCCATTTGCCTGAGCGAGCTGTGGTCCTCTGCTAGTTCACTGACACTTTTTTCTGCTGATCTCTCTCTCTGCGCCCCTGACTCACAACATTGTTGTTAAAAAAGTATCATTTTAAAAATACAAAAAATAAAAACAAAGAAAAGAAAAAGAACATATAATCCCACCACTTGGCCATTATATGAATAAATACATATGTCCCCATCTGAGACCATCCTTACCCTCAGGTTAACAACTACCAAATTTTTTCTCTTACTTATAAAGACACACATATATCCAAATGAATCCTTTTTGTTAAAGAAAACCAGGATCATGTCATTTGGTTTTCACTCAATATACTGTAGACATGGTTCCACCATCTCATTCTTAATTGCTGCACAGTATTTATTCTATGTGGCATGTAGCAAGGCAGAAGTGTTCCCCTATTAATGGACATTTAGAGTATATTCAATTTTTGCTACCACAATGACCTATTACAAGATTCCCAGGAGAAGCTAAAGCACAATGAATGAAATTTTTTTTTTAAGTGAGAGGAGGAGAGATAGAGAGACAGACTCCCACATGTGCCCCAACTGGAACCCACCTGGCAACCCCTGTCTGGGGTTGATGCTTGAATAATTGAGCTATTTTTAGAGCCTAAGGCTGACACGCTGGGACCAACCAAGCTAACAATTGAGGCGCTGGCTGCAATAAAGGAAGAGAGAAGAGGGTAGGTAGGGGAAGAGTAACAGATGGTCACTTTTCATGCACGCCCTGACGAGGGATCAAACCAGGGACATCCACACACTGGGCATATGCTCAATCCACTGAGCCAACCGGTCAGGGCCACATGAATTTTTAATAATTGTTTTAAGTTAAATATTGAATACAAAAATATTTATAAATGTGAGTTATAAGACAACACAATCATTACTACCCACCCATCACTCAGGTGAACCATTATTATATTTGAACTTCCTGTTGACCTTCCCTGCCTCCATGGCAGAGACATGAGAGCTGCCATTTAACAATCTTTGGTTTTCTATTTAATAAAAGAAATACGTTGTTTTGCTTTATTTTATTAGTCATTACAAAATGTAGCATCTTCTCATAAATCCATTGGTTATTTGTATTTCTTCTGTAAATTACATACTCATTTTCTTTATTCATTATTCTATTATGTTGGTTGGTTTTATTTTATGATTTAGAAACTGTTTACATACTCAGACATTAACCCACTGCTATATTACTCATGTTGTAAACAGCACCGTAACTTTTGCCACACAAAGCTTTATATTTTTATGTGAAATGCTCTATCAGTATTCTTTCTGCTTCCCAAGTTTAGATATGTTTCCCATACATTCTTTAGAATTTTGTTTTTTACATTTAGTTCCTTAATAGACATGACTTTATTTTAGTATATGGTGGGAAATGGGGCTCCGCCCTTACTTTCTTCCAAACTCATAGCCAATTATTCCAATTGCATTTACTGAATAATTCTTTTCTCAGCTGAGGTAAAGACTTCATTATATACAAACTCTTCATATAGTTATATAGATACAAGTATGTGTGTGTACAGGTATATATATGTATGGATATACAGTATTATGGTACACATGTGCACACACACACAGCTGTTTTAGACTCAGTTCTCTTCCACTACTCTGTCTAGCCGGTGTAGCATAGTGGAGCTTGGCCAAAAGGAATCACGCACCTGTCCCTCTTCGTCAAAAGCCATGATGACCACAGCAGCACCAAACTTCCTGATCCTCTTGGCCTTGTCCAGGAAGTCCCCCTCTCCCTCCTTCAGACTGATGCTGTTGACGATGCACTTCCCCTGGCAGCACTTCAGGCCAGCTTCAATCACAGCAAAGTTGGAGGAGTCGATGCACAGTGGCACCTGGGACACCAGGCAGAAAGTCAGACGAGGACAAGTCACCACAAATTCCCTACGAAGGACTCCCAAACAGTCCCCAGTTCTCCTTTAGGGGAACAATAAACAAACGATAATATGAGAGAGATAGGACTTTCATGTACCTGTTCTTAAAACCCAAAATACCTGAACTAACATCAGTCTTAAAAGAGGCTGCATGCATAGTAGGACCAGAAATTTCTAACTCAAAGATCACAGCTAGATGTCAGAATGGTGTCCTGGAGGTCAGCTCACCAGGCCTCCAGCCTGAAGCTATCACCTCACTCATTACCCATATCCCTGATCTGACTCAAGATTAATGTGCAGCCTCAGACCTTCAGATAAGTTATTCAAATTCAATCTTCCTTTTAGAAAATGAAGTTCCTGACTGGGAAAAAAAGAAAAGTAGATGCAATATTCTACAAATGTATGTAACTAAAATAAAGGACAAAACTGGAATGAGCAAATGAGAACAGGTTCCTTTTTTTTTTCTAATTTTTTTTTTCACCTAAAGTGAGAAGCAGGGGGCGAGGCAGACAATACTTCTGTATGTGCCCAACCAGGATCCACCCAGCATGCCCACCAGGGGGCGATGCTCAGCCCCTCTGGAGCATTGCTCTGCTGAAATTGGAGCCATTCTAGAGCCTGAGGTGGAGGCCATGGAACCTTGGCTGTGGGAGGGGAAGAGAGAGATAGAGAGTAAGGAGAAGAGGAAGGGTGGAGAAATAGATGGGCACGTCTCCTGTGTGCCCTGACCGGGAATCAAACCTGGGCCGATGCTCTACTGCTGAGCCAACCAGCCAGGGCCAAGAACAGGTTCACTTTTACCACTTTCCCCTGCCTTCCTGTCCCCTATTCCAGGAAAGGTGAAAGTAAGGGCTTCAGAGAGGGACTAGGGCAGCTGATCACTCAATAAATGATTAGGTGACGACATGTCATGACCCATACTGAATCCAGGACAATGGCTATGCAGGCCCTGAACTTATAATGATAAATGATTTAACAAGTAATGACACAAAATGTGAGAAATGCTAAAGCACAGGCCACCAGGAAAGCATATCACAGGGTCACTGAACCCAATCTCTGACAAAGGGGGCAATGGGAGGGAGATTCAGGGTAAGGGTCTAGGAGAGCCAGACAGAACAAGGAACCCATGCTTTTAGCTCTTTCCTAGCATACTATGACAAAAGGTAGGTGAGGAAATGGGTCAACTACAATGACAAAAGTCCAGTGTTTTAAAGTGCTTGCTGGCAGTTTGATGTTCCAACCTTGCTGGTCAGACATTTTTATAGTCTACCCTAGCTGTTCAAAATTTGGTCTCAAATAAATTTTATTAGTAATCAAAACTAGAAAAGATTAAGAATGAAAAATTATTGTAGCAATCAAAACACTAAGTAATTAAAATGCCTTAAGTTACTTAAGGTCCTTCACAGTTAACAAGGCACTTTTGTATTTATAATTCACAAGTCAAACAAAGCAAATATGATTATTTCCATTTCAGAGATGAGAATGGAAACTAGGGTCTGTGGACAAAAATGGGGTCCTATGAAAAGTAACCTTGGCCCTGGGTGGTTGGCTCAGTGGATAGAGCGTTGGCCCAGTGTGAGGATGTCCCGGGTTCAAGCCCTGGTCTAAAAACTGGGTGCATCTTGTACAGTGGTTGTAGATTATTTTACTTGCATTTCCCGCTTTTTCAGGCTTGTTTTTGCGCTCATTGTTGAAGACAGTGATTCATCATCAGACATAGATGAGGACAAGCTAATGGATGGGAGTTTTGACAGTGGTGAGGAGTTGTATGAATTTTATGATGAACAAAACTTGAGTTCAATAACTTTATATAATATACTTTTTTTCAAATTTCAGGCCCCAAAATTTTGGAGCGTCTTATACATGGGAAAATAGAGTAATTACCCTCAAGAACAGTGATGGGCAATCTTTTGAGCTTGGTGTGTCAAAATTCGCCAAAAAACCGAGCATAACTCGGGTGGTGTGTCACTTCAAGAAAAACGGAAGTCCCAGAACTAGACGCTGTGTGCCGGAGTTCTGTTGTTTTGGCCTGTATACAGACCTCCGGCACAGAGTGTCTACACTACAGCAAATGTTTTATCCTCGGCTACTGCACCTGGCCGTGCAGGAGCTAAGGATGAAACGTCCTTCTCAGCATGCGGCCCCATACTTCTCTGGTATGTGGCCGCGTGTCATCGAAAATGGCTACGCGTGTCAGTGCTGACACACGTGTCATAGGTTTGCCATCACGGTCAAGAGAGCCCAGATTCCTAATGATCCTATAATCCAATCCCTACCTTACTTTCTCCCACCTCCATGGAATCTTTTTTACATTCCCTCCTTAATCGAAAATGCATAATAAAACCTGAAAACTATTATTCTCAGAGCATTTGAGACCTTCCTCCCAGCATTATGTGTCAGTTTGGCTCAAATAAACATAAAAATTCTCTACAGTTTGGATGTTCCTACAGTGACACGTCACTAATTGACTTGCCCAGACTACAAGACGAGTCTTCGACTCCCAGCACAGCCCTTTTCCCACTGCTCAGCTGACAAACAACTGCTCTGACTTTAAACAAGTCACTTAGCTTCTCTGCATCTTACACTGTCAAATTATTTACTCCCACAGGAGTGATGAGGCTTCTTAATGAGAAGTTTTAAGACACAAATGAAGGACAGGTTAATGCAATTCACTGCTTACCACAAAACTTTTAACTTAAACATTTGCTAGAACCTCATTAAAAAAAACTGACAGCCCTATTCTCTTACAGCACTAGGAAGTTTCTTTTGAAAAAGAATTTGAAAAATGACTCCTCATCACAAACTCAATGATAGAAAACTGAAGTGAGGTTTATAAAGTTCTTAGAATCCATCTAAAATTTTTAAAAGACTGACAAAAAAATTAACTTTTTATTTAAGTGAGAGGAGGGGAAACAGTGAGACAAACTTCCGCATATGCCCCAACTGGGATCCACCAACAGCCTCTGTCTTGGGCTGATGCTTGAATCAACCAAGCTATTTTTAGTGCCTTAAGCTGATGCTCTGACCAACCAAGCTATCCTCAGTGCCCAGTACCAATGCTTGAACCAATCGAGCCACTGGCTATGGAAGGGGAAGAGGGAGAGGAGGGGGAGTGGGATGAGGGCTGGGGAGAGAAGCAGATGGTTATTTCTCTTGTGTGCCCTGACCGGGAATCGAACTCGGGACGTCCACAAACCCGGCCAACACTCTATCTACTGAGCAAACTGGCCAGGGACAACTTTTACTTTTTAAAGAACAATGTAAAAGGTGACATAATACCTTGTTTCAATCTTGTTTTGTGATTTTTGTCTTACTGTGATAAACCTGAAAAGGTCTCTTCTTTCTGCAGTAAGCAAGAATTAACTGAGTTCCCTTGTCTACTGTAGGAATAGAACTAATGATTTTGTAAGGAGGGTAAGTATATCCTTCAGAGATATGAAAAGTGGGTTCTTAGTCTATCCAGACATCAGAGGAAACTCAAAAATTCTTGTTACCAATTCCAAATGGCTTGGAAACAGCCAAATTGAAGTCACATCTCTTTTAGAAGTCTGGTTTTTATTGTAAGGCTAACATTAAGTGAAAAACCTGACAATCAGAAACCGTTAGGCTTTTGATACAAGAAAACAGAAAACCAGTGTATAAATGACAGATCAAGGGGACAAAGGACAAAGTTAAATGAATGACAAAGTGAGACATGTAAATTCCTCTGATGAATAAAAATGTTGCACAACCTTGGCAATGTCAGGCTCTGAAGCAATGAGGTTGCAAAATCTGATCATTGCACTTGGACCATCTAGCATGCCATCATCCATGTTGATATCCAACACCTGGGCTCCCATCTCCACCTGCATTTTGGCAACACTCAGTGCTTCCTGAGGAAAGAATGCAAAAAGAAAGCAGCATGAGGATAGGGTGAGTCAAAAGAGGCTCACATAGTAATCCCTCACCATCCCCAGCAGTCCTTTCGAATTCAACTCCCTGGTTGCCGTCCCGACTCTGGGCCTGTGCTCCTCCCATCAGTCACTAAACATGAACCTTAAACATCTCTCCTAACACATCATTTCACATCTCAGGATCCACTGAGGCTGCTTTCCTGCCATAAGGAATCTAAACTCCTCAGCCTAGAATTCAGGCCCTCTGTGACCGTGTCCTAACTTCTTACTGAACTGAACTTCCCATTACTCCCCTTTACCCAGCCAAGTCCGTTTCCACCTCAGCATCACAGATCATATTGTCCTCTTTGCTGGGAATACAATCCCCTTTCCATCTATATTGTTTTAAAAACCCAGCTCAAGTCCCATCTCTAAGAAAAGTCTGTGGAGAAACCATCCAAAATGTACATAACTCTTTAGTATTTGCCAAAACATACAAAGCATTCATTGCATGCTGCTTAAAAGCCACATGAAATATGAATGATATAAATGTCAGTAGATTTTCATACTGGAAGGCTCTTTGAACCCTTTAATAATACACTATTACATAGTGTAAATCTCCAAGGACAGAAAACAACTTGCAGCATTTCCCACTATGGCCATTTAAGGAATGTCTGGTAGAGTCAGTGTTTCAGAGAACATGCTTTGAGAAACTACTTATTCAACAACGATCTGCTGCCTCTAAACCTCTGTGACAATTATAATCATTAGCACATGATTTATTACATTATCATTTCCTCGTGATTTCATAAGTATTAGCTTATCCCTAAAAATAGATTTTAAGTGTTTGGAGATCTAAAGGTCTTATATGCCTCCCACTCTTTGAGCAATGTTCTGCAAAATACACATGTTCAATAATGTGTTCTATCTGATTGATACAACAGACTAAATATTTAAGTCTTCATTGTATACTTCAGAGTGTAATTATTTTTTCTTAGCACAAGAAAACCAAACATAAATGGTTAGCAATCACTGTAATAGAATAGGAATGAGATCCTTTGGCATATGCCACAAGAAAAGGCTATTCATAATGACTCAAACTTAAACAGAGCAAAAGGATCATAATAAAATTAACATCAATTAACAAAACAAAGGATAAAAACCATATGACCTTATTAATAATGCAGAAAAATCATTTGATAAGATACAACATCCACTTATAATTAAAACACTTAATAAAATGGGAATAGAAGGAAAGTACCTCAACATAATAAAGGCCATATTTGACAAACCATCTGCCAGTATCACACTAAAAGGTAAAAAACTGAAAGCTTTTCCTCTAAAATCAGAAACATGACAAGAATGCCCACTCTTACCATTCTTATTCAACAAAGTTTTAGAAGTTTTAGCCAGAGTAATCAGGCAAGAGAAAGAAATAAAAGGCATCCAAATTGGGAATGAATACATAAAGTATCACTTTTTGCAGATGACATTATTCTGTATACAGGAAATTCTAAAGCCCCCACTAAAAAACTATTAGAAACAATAAACAAATACAGTAAAAGGATATAAAATCAATGTACAAAAATCCACTGCTTTCCTATATACTAAAAATGAAACTTCAGAAAAATGAAAATAAATTCCTTTTGTGATTGCAACAAAAAGAATAAAATACCTAGGAATAAACTTAACAAAAGATGTGAAGGATCTATATACTGAAAATGACAAAGCATTATTCAAAGAGATTGCAAAAGACACAATAAAATAGAAAGATATTCCATGTTCATGGACTGGAGGAAGTAACATAATTAAAACGGCCATCTTACCCAAAGTACTATACAGATTTAATGCAAAGTAAAGGGCAAAGGGGCCAAATATATGGTAATGGAAGATGATTCAACTTTCGGTGGTGGGCACACAATGCAATATATATAGATCATGTATCATAGAAATGTATATATACTTGAAACCTATATGATCTTATTAACCAATGATACTCTAATTTAAAAAAATAAATAAAATTAGCACATAAAAAAACATTTTGAGTATCAGCATTGTGTTGAATACAGTAAAGGATAAAAAGATGTGTAACCCTGTTCTGGAAGACCATACATCCCACTGGGGGCATTTGACACAGTCATAGAAAAAGCTACTGGCACTTCCACAGTGTGTGAGTCACATGCCTTGACTTCCTAGACACCATGAAAAACAAAGTTTCTATGGACTGAGATGGAGAAAGCTCCCTTGGGGAGGGCCTTCAGCTGGGGCCTAGGGGATGTACTAGAGGATGCAGAGAGAGAGAGAGCAAGCAATCTGGATAGACCAGAGGTCAAACAGATTGGAAAACAGAAATGCTGATACATACCTACCCTTCCTATTTAATGAATCACAGAAGAACATCTTGAAACTCCAACCCTCTCAAATAAGCTCAAAGAGATGAACTGATATCTTAAAGATGTACAATTTGAACAAAGAGACAAAACTGGAAGTCTTTCCAGCCAACGCTCTTTGATTCTCAACAAATCACTAACTTACAGGGAACTCTAATCAAATGAGGACCCACTCCCACCTATCTCTTCTTGCCTTTACCACTTCCTCCTCCTATGTCCTCCTGGCAGGGAAAGAAGAGTGGGTAACAGTTGGGTGGGTAGACTTGGGGGTCTATCATTACTTGTTATGAAAAAACAGCATGCAAAATGTGGATAATAACAGTACCTAATAGGTCTGTGAGATTAAATAAGTAATGATGCAAAGCACCACCATGACGGGCATAGATTAAGACCTTATTAAACAAGTTACTATTCCTATCTCTTTGCTTCTTCCTAAAGTGCCCTCTGCTCTCCATACCAAATCTATCAAATCTGAGAGCTAAAAGGGACACCACAGAGTGGTTATAAATCAACACATAAATAGAAACACTGCCAACTGAAGAACACTATACACTATGAAGAGTCATTAGAATTCAGAAGGGGACCAACATGAACAAGCCCCCTGGAATGTTCAGGTGACAGATCAGGAAAGGAAGGCAGTTTGGTGCCTAAGTGGAAGGACCGAATGTGGGCCTATAAATTTTGGATTTTATACTAGATGCAAATAAGCCACTTGTAAAAGCTTCTGAGCTGGGAAGGACCATGACAGAAGCACATGTGGCAATGAGCAGTAGCAGGAAGGAAGGCAAGAGGACTGATGGAAACTGTCAGGAATCAGGTAACCAGGCCCTAACAATGTGCCACAGAGGAAGGTCATGAAGGAGTAATCAATGGGTGCAGAAAGGATGATAAATGGGCCCTTTATGATTAAAACAAAGTCCACTTTGATAATAGTTTCTGGAAGATCTACTTCAGGGGTCCCCAAACTTTTTACACAGGGGGTCAGTTCACTGTCCCTCAGACCGTTGGAGGGGTGGACTATAAAAAAAACTATGAACAAATCCCTATGCACACTGCACATATCTTATTTTAAAGTAAAAAAACAAACCGAGTACAAATACAATATTTAAAATAAAGAACAAGTAAATTTAAATCAACAAACTGACCAGTATTTCATGGGAACTATGGGTGCGGATGCATCCTGTGCTCCTCTCACTGACCACCAATGAAAGAGGTGCCCCTTCTGGAAGTGCGGTGGGGGCGGGATAAATGGCCTCAGGGGGCCGCATGCGGCCAGTAGTTTGGGGACCCCTGATCTACTTCCTAAAGTTGGCAAAACCTTGAAATGAGAGAAGTTCGATGATAAAATAAATCCTCATTAAAGCCCAGACCAAATTCCTCCATTTTTAATTTCATATTTGCATAAGAAAAAAAACTTTGTCTAGATGTTTAAGGTAGGTTCTATTTGGATTGCATTTTGTTCCTCCATACAGGGATCAAGCTTAAAAATACTCTGGCTAAATGATCCTGTGACGCTCCCATGCGGAGCCCCATCCTTTCTTTTGTGTTTGCAGATTTATTTCAGTCTACAGCTAACAGAATCAATACCACATCAGTCACTGCTCGATGTGGTCATAAAAACTCAAAATTTTCTTGGCTCTCCCTTTTCCTAGAAGGTTTTGTTAGAAACCAAAATGAAGAGTATTCTCAAAATTTTAAGCTTTACCCCCAATTAATAGAAATAGTTAGAACCCGGATCCCTTCCATCTCCCCCACTTCATGACCCAAAAGCAGTATTTTTTGACAAGTAATGATAAGAGCAGCTTTGATTTTCTGAAGCTTTACCTTCCCACCACCTCTGCCCGCTTATACTTCCCAGCAGGTCTGCTAATATCCAATCAAAGGCTACCAAGAGAACTGTTTCAATTACATGCTGTCTAGCCAAACACATGGCAGATGCTGCCAGGGTCACACTGAGATGCTCACTTCATAGTTTCCTGCCATGATGAGTTTAGCAAACTTCCGGGATCCTGCCACATTACAGCGTTCTCCAATGTTAACAAAGTTGGTGTAGGGTCCAATCCTGAAGGGCTCTAGACCTTAAAAAAAGAAGCACTTTGAAAAATTTTTGCAAATGTACATGGTAACATGAGACAGACGGAATGTGAAAGTTCTCCTAATAAAGTAGACATTTCTGTACCATGGCCCACCTGATGAGGTAGGAGATGCGATGTGGAAGGACCAGCGCCTTCTCCCTTGGGAAATTAACACTTATGCTGCAGCTACATTTACAACCAGAATGCTCAAAGAAGAAGTACTTCAGGATTTTAAATTGCAAATTTCTCTAAAGAGCTGAATCATACCAGCTCTGACAAACAAGGAAAAAAAAAAGAGCACATCCCTATTTAACCAAGAGTCTGGGCCAAAAGCCACAAAGTAAGAATCAAAAGGACTACTCCACAGCTGTCCACGCAGACATCAGCTTGAAGCTGGACGGAGCAAGCTTTCTTAATCCCCTGGCTTTACCATGTCTCTTTGATCCAAGTCCAAGACCACAGCCAGCAAAGCTGAATGGGCTCAGGAAGGGCCCACTGAGCCCTGGGAGACAGGAGTTACTGTGGCAGGTCCACACTCAGGGTATGACTATGGGCAATGCCACTGGGGGCTTCTCCACCTCTTTATTTGCCAAGGGGTAACGACATCTGTCCAGTTACAGGCCATTTGGGGGCAAAATAATAACTGTGGATATATTACACTGAGGTAAAAACAACATACAGTATAAAGTATCAGTACAGAAAAGGCCTTTAACTTGTTTTGTTCTACTCATTATATTCAATGTGTCAGGAGAAGGAGTCTTGCTGGGTGCTTACGGGCAGCTTCTGAGGACAGCCAGCCTTCATTCAGTTCAAGCCTTCAAGCCCTTCCTGGCCATCTCAGTGAACAACTTGGGCGACCTCTCACAGACCAAGCTTATAAAATAGAGACAGTACAAATATTTGCCCCATAATGTCACTGTAAAAATGAGACTAGATATATGAACAAACAAAATTAGCAGCAGCAATCATAGCTGCTTTTAAGAAAATGGCTTTTGAGTCCTTTGCCAAAGCAATGGTAGAAGAATGGATATGAAGGAGAGGAAAACAATGAATACAGATGGTTATTTGTTCCTTACTGGGAAGACCATTTCCTTCCAGTTTGGGCTTGTGATTTCCCTTTCCCTTACAGCCTTGCCCCCGACGCCCTGCCCACCTCAAGATATCCCTAATCTATTCCTAATCAAACCCAAGGCCCACAGGGCTGGCTAGCGGGGATACCACATCTACATGCTGAGGAGGAGATCCTGCATCAGTGCCCTAAAACCATTTCACACAAAGCACTTCTAAAGTTGCTGATTTAAAAACTACATTTGCCTGACCAAGCGGTGGCACAGTGGATAAAGCTTAGCCTGAAATGCTGAGGACCTAGATTCAAAACCCTGAGGTCACTGTCTTGAGCATGGGCTCATCTGGCTTGAGGACTCAGTTACTGGCTTGAGCATGGGATCATAGATAGGACCCCGTGGTTGCTGGCTTGAGCCCAGAGGTCGCAGGCTTGAAGCCCAAGGTTGCTGGCTTGAGCAAGGGATCACTGGTTCTGCAGCAGTCCCCTGGTCAAAGCACATATGAGAAAGCCATCAATGAACAACTAAGGTGCCACAACTATAAGTTGATTCTTCTCACCTCTCTCCCTTCCTGTCTATCTGATCCTCCCCCCCACCCCCCGCATGCTAAAAAAATAAATTTTCAAAATTAAAGAATAAAAACTATAGCCTGACCTCTGGTGGTGCAGCAAAAAAGAGTGTCGACCTGGAATGCTGAGGTTGCCAGTTTGAATCCCTGGGTTTGCCCAGTCAAGGCACAAATAGGAAGCAACTATTACGAGTAGATGTTTCCTGCTCTTCCCTCTCTTTCTCACTCTCCTTCTCCCTCCCCTCTCTCCAAAAATCAATAAATCTAAAAAAAAAATTAAAAGAAAACAAAAATAAAAACTACATTTATCAAACTATAAAGTTTATAAAAGAACAATTTAATTTTTTTTAATTTTATTCATTTTAGAGAGGACACACAGAGTGAGAGAGAGAGAGAAAGAGAGAAAGATAGAAAGGGGGGAGGGGCTGGAAGCATCAACTCCTATATGTGCCTTGACCAGACCAGTGCAGGGCTTTGAACTGGCGACCTCACTGTTCCCAGGTCGATGCTTTATCCACTGTGCCACCACAGGTCAGGCTATAAAAGAACAATTTAAAAGAGCGTATTTGATTTCATTCTTTTAAAATCTATTTGAAGATAAATTTTAAAGCAAATTAGAGATAGTACAAGAAATTCAAATCAGAAAAAAGATTGTTATTCTTACACCTAAATTCTTTCTAAAAATCATTTCTATATGGTTCTCTTCTTGTTTCAACTTTGGTAAAGGTTGACAATTTTAATTGTTAGTCCTTGGCTGAAGTCAATTAATAGCTTTAAAATCTAAGGGTGAAATAAACTAGATAACCACACCTTTTTCTTACAAAAGCTACTCTGTTGGGGTATCATAAAGCCCGCTTCCTCTGACCTGATCCTGTCTCTGCAGGGCAGCCTGACAAGGCCTGTTGGGAGCCGGCCTCCCTTCCTCACCAGGCCTGAGTCTGTGCAGCACATTCTGAGTGAGGAAAGTGGGTGCTACTATTGCGGGCACTAGTCTTTTATTTCACTCTTCTTAGAAGAACATAAGGAACAAAATATCTCAGTTTAGAGAAATGTTAAATTCTAAATTATTAGGGTATATAATACCCTATGTGTGCAATCTGAAGGTTCTCTAAGAATCTATTTACACAGTATTTTTGCTTAAACATACTATCTAGGAATATATCACTAAAGTATTATAGGGAAAATTTTAAGTTATTTTCTAATAGTTGGCATAATGGACTATTTTACCAATGTTTCTTATTTGTGCATCACAACTCATTGTGAAAGGGAGGGTGCTTACCACACAGGACTGCTAAGGACAAAAGAGAAAAATAAACACAATTCTTTGTAAAGTCCTGAACATATGACATATGTGAGACCACAACAATATTTTAGAAACAAAATTTTCTAGGAAGGTAAAATATTTGTCATTATAAAATCTTGAACCTTGGCATTTTGAAATTTTCAGTAGCTAGTAGCAAATCTGATGAAACAATTGTTAGATACGAAAAAGGGTATGTTTTCAAAGTAGTACACATTTAGTGCTAGGATCACGTGAGTTCTAATTCTAACCAAGGGCACCTGGGCAAATCACCTGCCTCCATTCACATTTTCCCGATAGTTAATGTCATCTCTAGAAATACAAAGGGTTCTTCACTAGAATTCCCTTAAGCACCAAGAAATATATGTTCTTCTTTGGCATAATGAACAAGTGGTTGGCCCAAACATTACTACCACTTAAGATAAGCATACTAAATTAATCTACAGACGATTTTTGAAGTCATACAAACACGTCTTGATGCCTTACCAGACAGTAACATATGCCCTTCAGAAACAGTGGCAGGGGGAACACGAGGTTTACAGTTTTCCACAGCTTCAGCAATTTCCCTGAGTTAAAAGAGAAAACACTATATCTATTAATTCAGAATGAAATAAAGTTAAACTAATTTCCAGCTATGATACTAAGTCTATTGAACACAATTATGTGCATAATTATACACCTTGTTCCAAATGTGTGGCAACAATTACACCTTTTAGTTTTCTCAGGAATGAAGAGAATGAATCGCTAACCTAGCTTTCCTGCACTTGCCCAGTCTGCTGTGCATGACTGAACCTGTCTGCACTCTGAGATATGCACCTAGAGACAAGAGACTATTTGCATAAAGGCAAACAGCACATGCCCCATTCCCAGATGTCCTTCACTTCATTAAATCCATACAGGAGATACGTTCTTGCTGCTTACTCAGTAGTTCAACAGAAGAAAGGTTTCATCACTGAGAAGGAGCAGCAGACACGGGAGGAGACGCCAGGGTGAAGGAAATGATATCTGCTAGGTCTGGTTTTTCTAAGCATAGTATGCACAGGAAGGGAGGGTACACAGAAATACATCACTAAAACTTCAAAATAATTACTCCTGAAAAATGTGTTTGAATTATTCACACTCTTTTAACCTTATCTGCTTTAATGGATCATGTCTTTTTTTTTTTACAGGGACAGAGAGAGAGTCAGAGAGAGGGATAGATAGGGACAGACAGACAGGAACAGAGAGAGGTGAGAAGCATCAATCATTAGTTTTTTGTTGCCATTGCGACACCTTAGTTGTTCATTGATTGCTTTCTCACATGTGCCTTGACCGCGGGCCTTCAGCAGACCGAGCAACCCCTTGCTGGAGCCAGTGACCTTGGGTCCAAGCTGACGAGCTTTTGCTCAAGCCAGATGGGCCTGCGCTCAAGCTGGCAAGCTCAGGGTCTCGAACCTGGGTCTTCTGCATCCCAGTCTGACGCTCTATCTACTGCACCACTGCCTGGTCAGGCTGGATTATGTCTTTGATCAACCTGGAAAAAACTATTTATAGATGTACACACACAGATAGATTGATAAACAAGGAGACTTATATCTATGTGCATATTCATATTAACACACACTTACTTTTAAAACAACTCTTTTTAAAAAGAGATAACCTTTAAAAAAGAGATCCAAAGATAAGCTATCTTCAACCATTTACAGCTTTCAGAGATTTAAAAGATGTTTTAAAATGACAGACTCTTAATAGAATCCATCACAGAAGTCAACAAAAGCAGTGAAATAGTAAGTAATTCAATACAGAGAACATATTATATCATGAAAACAGAGTCAGAGCAGTGAGATGACTGGCTCTAAATATGACCACCAGTCACTCTAGGAAAAAAACAAGCACATACAGTCCTAAATATGTTGTCATCCACTGAATTGCAATCCTCTCAAAAGCCACAAAATTGCAAGGACTTACACAACTTCACCAGGCTCTAGTTTCACACCCCTTCCTCCTGCCTCATTTGGCAACCTGGATTAATCCACAACTGTGTGCTTGGCAGGTGGAGACACTTCTCTTGATCTCAAGGTGCTTGTGGTCTTACTGTCTTTTCCTTCACGAGAGACTCTAATGGAGGCAGGTACCTGCCCACAAGAAATATGAGCTGTCCCTCACTGACCATTCATAATTAGTCAGACGCTTAAGGGTGGAATATGACCATATCTCAGATTTGCTTTACAATAGTATAAGGGGGAAAAAGTTGGAGAATAGGTAAAATAAGAATAGTAAATCAGAAAAAAAACCAACTGAGAACAGCATGATTTCATACATATTTGGGACATAAAAGTGAGACTATGAGACATGGACAAGAGAGTGGTGGTTACGGGGTGGGAGGAGGGAAGGGTGGGATAAGGAGGAGGGGAGGGACACAGGGAAAACCAGATAGAACGTGACAGAGGACAATTTGTCTTTGGGTGACGGGTATGCAACACAATTGAATGATAAGATAACTTGGAGATGTTTTCATTGTACATATGTACCCTGATTTATTGGTGTCACCCCATTAAAATTAAAAAAAAAAAGAATAGTAAGTGCTGAAAATTGTGAAAACTATGTGATAGGCACAGGGGCATTCATTTTATTTTGAGAATTTTTCATAATATAAAGGTATCTCAAGTTGGTAGGGCTGCCATAATGCAATACCATTGACTGACTACAGTAGTTTAAACAGGAAAAATCTATTTCTCAAAGTTCTGGGGCTCCAAGTCTGACATTCAAGATGTCAACAGGGCTGGTTTCATCTAAAGCCTCTCTCTTGAGCTTGTCTTCTCTCTGTGTCTTTCCATGGTCCCTTCCTTTCTCTATATGTCTCTAATCTCCTCTTCTTATAAGGACACTAGTCATATTAGGATCTACTCATGTGACCTCATTTTACTTAATTACCTCTTTCACATCCCTATCTCCAAATCCAGCGACATTTGGAGGAACTGGGGTTAGGACTTCAACAAACGAAACTGGGGAGAACACAACTCATCCCATAACGAAAGGTAAAATATTTTGAAATGCTCATTACCTGATATGATCTGGTGTCGTACCACAGCACCCACCGACGATATTGACCAAGCCATCCATGGCAAAGTCCTGCATTTAGGAAAAGAAAGTTTCAGGGAAGTCACCTGAATTCTAAACCCACCACTACCCATTCAGCAGAAAAATATCCTACATTTCCTGAAAACTAAATTTATATTAAAAGAGAGCTAAACACACTTAACTCTAGATACAAAAATTTTAATGCCCAGATATAACATTAAAGCAGTTCATCCAGTTCAGATACTATGAAATCCTTTATACCATTTAAAATGTAATAAGATAGTTGTTTGCTTATCTAATTAGAATAGATTTTTACCCATATGCTGAGCTGACTGAATATGTACTAGATAATGCATTTTCAAATAACACATAAAAGTCTTAAGTTTAAGTTAATTAAAATGTTTAAAGAATGAAAAGTTTTGTTAGTCACAACACCACATTTCAAGTGCTCCAATAACCCTATGTGGTGTTGGCTACATACAGAACAGTGTGGGTCCGGAGTTTAACCACAGGCTAGTCTGAAGGACAAGAGAGAAAGTAAAGCAACCGAGAAGTTTGAACACTGAAAAGAGCATCTATATAAGATATTAAAGTTATATGAATTAAGTCAAAAATAGTCTAAGAGAGAAAGTGAGCCAGAAGTTACTAATTCAAGAAATAAGGAAAAGAGACCCAGGGGTTAGTATTAAGGAAGGGTGTTGAGTAGAATGGGCTCATGACTTACAGGATTCCAAAACAGGAGGTGTATAGGATGAGAGAACGGGGGAGGTGACAATAAGAAGTAAGGATCTGGGGGCTGGGGGCACTATTTAGGAGGGCTGCAGGAGAGCCAAGTTTCCATTAGTTTCAGTTGGACCTCACTGGAAATTTTCCAACAGCCATCAGTACCAATTGGGGAGAAGGATGCTGACAGCTAGCCTCTCCCTCTACCGCCACCATCATAAAGCAGAGTAACTAAGCTTTTATTCATTATATACACATTGGAATTTATTTAGGAAAAAATTCTGCTTCTAAATAGTCTAAATCTAAAATTTCATTTCTCAATCTATATAATTGTTAGCTAGTGTCACTCTAATAAGTCAATAAAATTAATTAATTAAACTTCATTTCTCTATCTCTTAAGAACCAAGTGAAAGAAGATTCTTGACCTTTAAGTGCATGGCCATCATGTGTGGAGTTTCATCATAGTCACCGAAGGTGTTGGGAAGACCTAAGAGAGCATATTGTAACCATTATTGGAAACGACTTAACAAACAGACATAGTATCTGGAAAGGCTTTTGCTTAAAAAGTTAGAAAATTTTATATTTACCAATTAAATGGTATATTACCATTATATACTTGAAAAAACAAATCTAAATATTAAACAGAGTAAACAGACACTAAAAAAGCAAGTCACAGAGGAATATAAACATCCACTATTTCTCTCCCATTTGAAAGAGAAGCATCACTACTATATGGAACAGAATCCCCCATTCCCTCCCCTTCCCATAAATTACACTCATTCATTACCCAGTTGCTTGGGGTAAGTAAGGCTGGGGAGTATTACACGCTTTAAATTATTGAGCCACTGAAATGCAATTAAAAATACAAAATACAACCAGCCTCCTTTCAAATAATTTTTCCCCAAGTGAGAATTTAGTATCTAATTATCCAGTTTCTTGTTATAGTCTACCTACTCCCTTCTAGTTACCTTGCTCTTCCTGGGAAATAAAATTTATTGTATGTTAAAATGTATATATTTGGAGGAAAAAGAAATGCTTAGAAAATAATTTTTAGTTCTAAGTAGCTAAGCAGTGCTCAAAAACATTCACCAGGAAACCTGGTTAACCCAAAATGAATGACCACTATTTAACTGGATAGTTTAAGAATTATCTATAAATCTCTTGGTGACTTTTATATAGAGGACACTAGAAAGGTAACAAGACACAAAGGTTCTCTATCTGCTCTTTGTGAGCACAGGGTGGTGGAGAAGAGGGCTCCTTCTCATGGTCCCTGCACTAATCATTCTGGCCACAGTCCACATGGTAAGCAGGCAGTGTCACCAAAAGCAAGGCTCTAGTCACTTATGTCACTAGGCTTCATTCCTCAAAGTTTGTCTAATTCTGAAGCTTTCAGTTTGAGCCAAACTGTTCTTTCAAGTGTAATGGGAAAACAGTGGTCTAGACCCAAATACTCTCCATTTAGAAAATTCCTACTATACACCAAGACCTATAAAACAAACTCCTTTATCAAGATCTGTAACTCTCTCCACCCACATCTTGTGTTTGGATTTGCCCATGTGCAGCTCCCCTGACATACACACCTGCATTGGGATAGCACAGGACATAAGCTGTTGTGCATTTTCCAATTGTTTCAATAAAAGGTCTCATTTCAGCTGCACCCAGAGCACAGTTTAATCCAATGCTGGAAAAACAAGAAGATATTAGGACCATCTTCTTTTATTTAAAATATGTAGGCCTACAAAAAAGTTATAATAAAGGAACATATCTAAAACCCAGCAGATAAATCTTGTGATTCAAAGCACTTTATGCAGCTCCAGTGAAAGCCATGCCACTCAAGACCCCTGTAGCACTGAATACTGCTCTTTTGCCTACCTCCAACGTCAGAGGATCTGAAGGCTAAAGGGCCCTGCCAGCGGATGTGACTCCTGAAGTAAGTTCACAGGTAGGGTAATGGTATATTGTGAAACAGAAATGCCTGTGAACCACCACTGTTAACAAACACTTGAGCCTGACCAGGCGGTGGCGCAATGGATAGAGCGTCGGACTGGGATGCGGAAGACCCAGGTTCTAGACCCCAAGCTCGCCAGCTTGAGCATGGGCCCATCTGGCTTGAGCAAAAGCTCACCAGCTTGGACCCAAGGTCGCTGGCTCCAGCAAGGGGTTGCTCAGTCTGCTGAAGGCCCGCGGTCAAGGCACATGTGATAAAGTAATCAACGAAAAAATAATGATTGATGCTTCTCATCTCTCTCCGTTCCTGTCTGTCTGTCCCTATCTATCCCTCTCTCTGACTCTCTCTCTGTCCCTGAAAAAAAAAAAAAACCACTTGATTTGAAAGCAATACTTAAGAGAAAGAAAAAGAAAAATGTTGGAGGCAAAAGAAACATTAACAATATGTGGAAGCCACTCTGGGAGACTAGACAACCAAGATTTATTCCTTGCTCCAGAACTGACTTGAAACATAACCCAGGATTTTAAATTGCTCTTTTTCTTAATTCTTTTTTTAAAATTTTATTTACTGATTTTAGAAAGAGAGAAAGGCAGGGGGAGGAGCAGGAAGCATCAACTTGTAGTAGTTGCTTCTTGTATGTGCCTTGACTGGGCAAGCCCAGGGTTTTGAACCAGTGACCTCAGCATTCAAGGTCAATTCTTTATCCATTGTGCCATCACAGGTCAGGCTAAAATCTGTCTTCATCTAAATTAAGCTGGCTTTGCTTGACCAGGTGGTGGTATTAGTGGATCAAGTGTTGATCTGAGATACTGAGGACCCAAGTATAGAGCATCTTTTGTTTTAAAGTGTGTCTCTTGTAGACAGCATATGTATGGGTCCTGTTTCATTATCCACGAAGCTACCCTATGTCTTTTGATTGGATCATTTAATCCATTTACATTTAAGGTTATTATTGATATGTAGTTGTTTATTGCCATTTTGTTCTTTAAAGCTGTATTTTTTTTTTTTTTGCTATATTCTTTACTCCCTTTGAACTGTTCACAACAGGCCCCTTACTATCTCTTGCAGAATTGGTTTGGTTTTAATGAATTCCTTGAGGCTTTCTTTGTCTGGAAAGCTCTTTATTTCTCCTTCAATTTTAAACATTAGCCTTGCTGGATAGAGTAGTATTGGTTGTAGGTTCTTGTTCTGCATTACTTTGATTATATCTTGCCCTTCCCTTCTGGCCTCAAGTGTTTCTGTAGAGAAGTCTGATGTCATCCTTATGGGGGCTCCTTTGTAGGTGATAGCCTTTTTTCCCTAGCAGCTTTTAAGATTTTTTCTTTATCCATTAGCTTTGGTATTTTTACTATGATGTGTCTTGGTGTAGATCTTTTTGGGTTTCTCTTTAATGGAGTTCTGTGTGCTTCTTGAACGTGTGGAATGTTTCCCAGCCTTAATTTAGGGAAGTTTTCTGCTATGATTTGATTGAACAAAGTTTCCATTTCCTGTCCTCTTTCCTCTTCTTCAGGCACCCCTATGATGCGAATGTTTCTCTTCATGTTGTCACAGAGCTCCCTTAGAGTTTCCTCACATTTTTTGAGTCTCTTTTCCTTTTTCTTCTCTGATTCTGTGCCTTTGTTTATTGTGTCCTCTAACTCGCTGATTCGATCCTCAGCGTGATTCATCCTGCTTTTAATTCCTTCCATTGTGTTCTTCAGTTCTGATACTGTATTTGTCATTTCTGTCTGATTCTTTTTTATTATTTCAATTTCGTTTGTTATACTTGTTATCTCTTTATTTAGGTGTTCCTAGTGACTATCCATTGTTGCTCTAATTTCTTTGAACATCCTAACTATCATTATTCTAAATTCTGCTTCTGGTAGTTTGGTTATATCTGGTTCATTCAGGTCCTTCTCTGGGGATTTCTCTTGATTCATTTGGTTTGCATTCCTCTACCTGCCCATTTTATCTGTGTATAGGCAAGTTGTGGCCACTGGAGTCCAGTCGGTGTTGCCTTTGTGTTCTCTAGGTGTGGTCTGTCTGCAGGCCTGCCACCTCCTCTGCCGCTGCCTAGGGTGGTTGGGTATGGGCGTTGCCAGCGACAGCCTACTGCAGCTATTGCTATGATTTCCGCCTGTCCTCCGCGGGAGGGGCTGTCACTCAAGCTACAAGCCTCAGCACCAAGGGCAGAGGTGAGCACCTTTGCTTAGCTGCGGACCCAGCCTGTTTCCGGAAGGCTTACGCCCAGCCCCTGCAGTCAGAGCCAGCTTGCCACAGTTTCGCGGGTTGGGCGGGGCTTTTGACGTGCTCTCAGCTGTGAGCCTTTGCCCGTCCAGAATTTAGCCCCACCCTCGAGGCCAGGGCCCTCCTGCACAGGGTCGCAAACCGCGGTTTATTGTGCCCGGTGTGTTTGCTGGCGTGAGCTCGGCCATGAACTTCCGCTGGTCTCAGGGTGTACCCCGTCCCCGCGGTCAGGGCCGGCTTGCGCAGGATTGCAGAGTAGCGTTTCAGTGTTCTGCCGCCATCATACCCACCAGCAACCCTCAGAGAGATGGCAGTGTCTTAAGTCTCCACACTGTAGGCCTGGGAGCTCCCTCCCTCTAAGCAGCTCTGCTCTAATTGCCGCGGGAGAGCTTGTTTGGCTAGTGTCCTGTCTCCCTTGCTGGAATTGCTAGTTCCAGGGGAAATATTCGTTTTCGATTAGGGAAATGACTTAGTCCAGGGATCAGGGTGGTTGTCCCTCAGAGTGTCCCCGTGCCTTCAGTCCACACTCTCTTCCCACTGCTCTGTTCCTCTCCTCTGTCCCCGTTCCCCGGAGCCCTGGGTGCATGGTTGTGAGAGAGGTTTTCTGCGCTGTCCCTTTAAAAAGATTCTTGGGTCTGAGAAAACTATCTCTTTTTCACAAACAGTATCCTCACTTGCTTCACAGCTCAATACTGTCCAAACGCCTCTTCTAGGCTCTGGGACTGCAGGCTGGGGCTTGGTTCCTGGGACCCAGGTCCCTCCCTCTCCGCCAAACTCTCCTCCTGCCACGCGGGTCTCTCCAGGCTGCTGTTTGCTCCAGGGAGCTGGGCAGCCCTCTTTGCGTTTTCGCTATTCCTACCAGTCTCAATGTGGCTTCTTCTATGTTCCTTGGTTGAAGAGTCCACTTAGTTTAGTTCAAAGTTGGTTTATCCAGATGATGGTTCTTAAAATTGAGTTATAATCCACTTTAGTTCTGGGAGTTGGAAGTTGGTACGTCCTCCTACTCCATCGCCATCTTCCCTCCTCCTGAGGACCCAAGTTTCAAACCTTGAGATCACCGGCTTGAGCACAGGTTCACCAGCACAAGCACAGGATCATAAACAGGAGTCCATGGTCTCTGGCTTGAGCCCAGGGTTATTGGCTTAGCTAGAGCCCTTGGTCAAAACACGTATGAGAAGTAATCAATGAACAGCTACAGTGCAGCAACTGTGAGTTGATGCTTCTCATCTATCCTTTCCTGTCTATCTCTTTTTCTTTCTCTCTCACTAAAAACAATTATTAAATAAATTAAGCTGGCTTCTTTATCTATAAAACCAAGGGGCTCTCTCTTTAGCAGATGAAAGTTACTCAAGTGGAGGGCCTGAAAGCCCTCTAAAACCCATCTCAGTGGGGCCCCTGAGGCCTGTAGGAAATCTAGACTCTGTCATCTTTTTGTTTGTTTTTGTTGTTGTTTTTTAGAGAGAGAGGGGCAGGGAGAGAGACAGAGAGTAGACAGGAATACTGATCTGTTCCTGTATGTACTCTGACCAGGGATGGAACAGGCAACCTCTGTGCTCCGGGACACCACTCCAACTAACTGAGCTATCCAGCCAAGGTTTAGTTTTTATTTATGATTTTTAGAGAGAAGGGAGAGAGAAGGGAGGGGGTAAAGAAGCATTCATTTGTTGTTCCACTTAGTCGTACATTCACTGGTTACTTCCCATGTGTGCCCTAATCGAGGGTTGAATCCACAACCTTGTCATTTGTGGATGATGCTCTAACCAACTGAGCTAACTGGCCAGGGCCGTCTTTTCTTTTTTCTACAGAGTAGAGCAAAAATAGATTTACAGTTGTGAGCACGTGAGACACCGAGCTTATTCTTGTATTATTATATATTAATTATTGTATTGTTTTCCATACAAACAAAAAAGTAAACCCACTTTGCTCCATTTTGGATTTTACTCTTTTTCTCTTACTAGGATTCCTAAGTGTAATGTGGTGGGGAAGAGGGAAGAAAATGAAAAGAGAAATGTTCAACATGTTTCAGGGAATACAAATAATTTTTTTAATAAACTATATAAAGTTTGTCTTCACAGACCCCTACACATTCCTATCTTTAGTTTCTCTGTTAAACATTTATTGCATCCCTCCTATGTACCAAGGACTCTATCAAGCACTAGAGAAATGCAGAGGATTCAGAGATTTCTCTACAAAAGCTCACAAGCAGTTAAGGAGCCAATCACAGCCCAGTTTAATGCAATTATTTTCTTAATTATCAGGCCCCATCAGTAGGGTAATGATGCATTCTACATTGCAGCAGCCTTCATGAAATCACAGTACCACACTAAATCAACTGGAAGATCTGCCCTGAAATTAGAAACATAAAAATGTGGGGAAAAAAATAATACGACTGGTTAATTGTGGTATCCAACACCAGGGTTAGGAGCATTTCCCTGTCCCTCGATCCACTATTTACTTGCTATTGAGCAAGTTACAACCCCTGAGTCTCAGTTCCCTTCTCCCGGAGATGAGGCCGTCTGTGCACAGCAGTACCTAATCCAAGGGGCTGTTGCCAGAGAGAGAAAAAACTCTCATAAAGCACTTAGAACTGAGCTTGGTATACAGCAAGCTCTCAATAAACGTCTATTCTACTATTTTGTGGCAATGACTATAGTAAAAGTAAACAACGTGCTCTGAGAGGAACATCAACCGGAGCTGGTGAGAGAAGACAGGCAGGTTCCCTGAAGAGGATTCTCGAGATGAGTCTTAAAGGCTAACATGGAGCCAGGAGAGAGACAGAGAGAGAGAGAGAGACACACACACACACAGACAAACAGAAAGAGACAGAGGAAGTGAAAGAAAGAAGGCAAGCACAGCTTCTAGGCGGAAGGAATTAATAGCACATTTATGGAGAAGGCACAGGAGAAAAACAGCATATACTGCCATTGCACTCACAGTATGTAATTTAAACTATTTTGATATGAAAACTAGGGAGATATGCTAAAATAGAATGGAAAAGCCATGTTAAAAGTTTTTTATTGACTGATTTATTTTAGAGAGAAACATCTATTTGTTGTTCCACTTATTTATGCATTCCTTGGTTGATTCCTGTATTTGTCCTGACCAGGGATCAAACAGCATTCTAACCCACTGAGCCCTCTGGCTAGGGGAAGCCATTTAATTTGAAAGATAAAAATCTGAGCTTTAAAATTTCCATCTTATTTCAAGCTAGACTACTTCTGATTGTTCTATAAATAAGGAACAAGAAACTTTGTCAAGTATTGCAAAATATGTAAGTGCTGATAATATTTTTAAAATCTTATTATTGAATCAACAAGCACAGTCTTACAATGTAAAGTGGTGGTGGTGGGGGCACTTACAGACAAAAAGACAACTGTGTGGCTGGTCCCGGAGGCAGAGAACTTTCCAGGCCCTCAAAGACCCATTTAGGCAATGGTCTTCTACCACTCTTAGGGAAAAGTCTGAATGTACTTCCAGGACAGCCAACATCCCATGCAGGTGGGACAGCGGAAATATGCAGAAGCAATTCCCTCCGAAATCACATTCTGTGGCCATCAGGGAAGATCCCCCAAAAGGGATGGAGACAAGGAAACGATCTAACTCACCAAAGTGGGTCTGCATGAGACACACTGATGACAAACGCCTCTCCCGTCTGTCCAGACAGTGTCCGCCCACTTTTATCGACAATTGTCCCTGAAATCTGAATTAACAAACTCAGTCAACAAGACAGACTCAAGTTTAGAGTGCAGTCACAAAGACAAAACAAAATGGGTAGGCTGACGTTCTGTGTTCTTTTTTGCGGGAAAGAAGGCTGTGGAACTAACAGCAGCATTTTCAACAATGATCTGAAGAGACAATGCCAAGTGAGGAGGGGAGGTGGTGAGCCACAAAAGGGACAGGGTGGTGGCAAAAGCAATGACCAGCACAGCGTCAGAACTCACATGGCCAGTCTCCTTAGAGGCGGCTTCCCACAGAGCCTCAGTTAGCCTGGCCCCCTGCTGTGACACAGCACTAGTTTTGATTCTATTTTATTCTCACAAGCAATCCGAGGACTCGGGTAGGTCTGCCTGTTGAATTAATAAATTGGCAACTTGCTTTCTTCAGTGCTGGGTACTCCACAGTCAGCATGCAAGGCCACCCTTGTGTAAGGTGACCAGATTTTAAAGTTGGTAAAGCGAGACACCATTGACTGGGGTGGCGGGGGGGAGTTCTTGATTAAAAATTTGGTCTATATGGAGCAAAAAAAATTTTCATAGAATGCAAAAATAGCATTGTAATATATATTTTTTAAAATTTCAATGTAAGTATAATTTACAAATATAATACATTAAAAATTATGTACAGTATTATTTTATTCTTTGGCATATTTCTCATTTGAGTGAATTTTTTTAGTAGATTGCTGTCGTTGTTTAAAAGGTCATGAAATTTTTCACAAGAATTTGTTAAATTATATTTCACACATAAAATGGCTTTCAAAGTCTCAACACTTAATTGTGACTTTTCTGATGTCCACACTTTATTTACCCTAGAAAAAACACATTCAGTTGCAGCATTAGTTCCTGGTCAAGACAGTGCATATTCGACAATTTTTAGGGCACTATTGTATGGAACATGGTTTGTTTCAAAATGAAATATTTCTAACCATTTGTTCTCTATTGTGATTTTTGCTGATGCCCAAGATTTAATCATTTCCTTATCAATCTATTTTTTTAATAATGATACCTTATTAAAAAGATCATTTTCAGAAATATTACTATATGGGAAATTTTGAGTGAGTCAGAGGGATCGGGTTACACGGTCCCGAAACCGATCCCAGAGCTGCACAAGCGGGTGGGAGCAGGCAGAGCAGCGCCGCTGGTGCGGTGCGCTCACACGTGAGCGGTTGCGCACACTCCCCGCCTGGACTCGTCCTTGCAGCGGCTGCGCTTCCAGGTGGAGGCGGGGTTTCCCCACAGAAAACCATATATTCCCTTCCTGTTCTCCCGCCGTTCCCTAGCTTTTTGTGCATTCTTTCCAAAAATCGGGACTTTTTAAAAATGCTGCAGGACGCGGGACAAATTGTTAAAAATTGGGACTGTCCCGCCAAAAGCGGGACGTCTGGTCACCTTACCCTTGTGGGCCCTGTGGAGGGAGTCTCTAAGCGTCTGGCTCCAGGTGACCGATTCAGCCAGCCACTGTGCCTTCCACCAACCACTTCGAGATTCACTTTCTTCTCCAAGAGGTGGTGGTAGGAGGGAGATGAACAGAAAACTCAAAGTAGGCTATTCCCGAAAGATACTATCAATAGTTCTATGCATGAAAAAAGAAACCCTACCTGCAAAATAACAGTATTCATAAAAAACAAAAAAATCGACATTTTAGAACTTACAAAGATAGGCCGGGGAGCATATGTCTCTTCAAAAAGGACCTGGAGTGCAAACAAGGCTGCCTGTCCAGAGAAAAAGAGCATCGTCACTAGTTCTGCGAGACTGTGTCCAAGGTCCATCTGCCTGGCTGGTCTGAATGCTAGCTCTCCTAAAACCTCTTCAGGAGAGGACCCTATTGCATTCTCTGGGGAGAAGAAATGGCTCCTCCCTGTAACGCACAACCCAGCATCCAGCTCAAGGTCATACTGGCACCGTAAAACAAAACAAATGGTGACTGTAAGTTCACCCAGGAACTAGTATTTCTTCTGAGGAGGAGCTGAAGAACTACTATTTCTTTCTTCTCTCAATCAAAATTAAAATTAAAAAGCCTCCCAAGATCGCTGGTTTGAGCAAGGGGTCAATGGCTCGGCTGGAGCACCCCAGTCAAGGCACATATAAGAAGCAATCAATGAACAACTAAGGTGCTGCAACTACCAGCTGATGCTTCTCATCTCTCTCCCTTCCTGTCTCTCCCTCTCTCTCAATAAAATAAATGAATGAATTAATGAAATATTATATACCTTGCTGTACACGTAAAAAAAGAAATACCAAAAAAAACACACAACGAAATCAAACAAATAAAAAACACAACTATATCACCATCACCACTACCTATAAAGTCAAAAGTCAAACACCAAACTGGGTACAGTATTTGCTACTCATCACTGACAAGGACGAATTCCTCAGGGAAAGACTCAATAGAAAAGACCAAAAGTCAAAAACAAGTAAGACACAGGATACAAATCACAAGAGGAAATATCTATGGTTGTAAAACTTTACAAAGATGCTCTATTTAATTTATAGTCAGAAAAATACGAATGAAAACTATAGGGAGGAACATTTTTCACTTATCAAACCAGAAGAGATCAAAAGTGTAATAATAGGTGTTAGCAAAGGTGGTGAAACCAGCGCTGCTGTGCACTGCTGGTGACTGGGGTTTAAATAAGCACGTATTCAAGGACATTAGTTTGACATTAAGGATCAAAATTAACAATGCACAAACCCTCTGACCTGGCAATTCACTTGCAAAAATTTATCTAGATACACTGTGCAAAGACAATGTATAAATTGAAGGTTGCCAGGCGGGAGGGAGTTGTGGGGATGAGTAAAAAAAGGTGAAGAGACTAAGAAGTCCAAATTGGCATTTACAAAACAGTCACAGGGATGTAAAGCACAGTACAAGGAGTATAGTCAATAATATTGTAATAACCATGTACGGTGCCAGGTGAGTACTATACTTATTGAGGGTATCACTTCGTAAGTTATAAAAATGTCTAATCATTATGTTGTATACCTGAAACTAATAGAATGATGTATCAACTGTAACTAAAAAATAAAAAGCAAACCAACAAATAAATAACACAGATATAAGGACATTTACTTTTCACTGCATACACTTATGAACCTCTGTACATATGTAAGGAACACAAGCACATACCCATGCTGATACCTGCACAGAATCCCTACCAGGACTTCCACAATGATAATAGTAGCTGTCCCCAAGAGAGATGAAAGGATATTACTTTTCACTACATACATGTATGTATCTTTTGAATTTAGAACCATGTGCATATATTTACCTATGCATATATGCCATCTAGTATACATAAAAATATTTGCTTTCATAATTTAAGCAAGTAATTTCATAATTTTTCTGAAAGTTAAAATGATAGCCTTTGAAGCTTTTTTTTCCATTCTACTAACCTCAGTTAAAAATAGTTAAGAATAAAATGGAATAGAGAAATTTTACTTACATTTAGTAATGGCTATTATTGTCTTCTCCCTATATTGGGAGATTTATCACAGCCCCCTGGCTCCCGCCCTGTCCCTTCTCCTCCCTTAACTCACCTTGGCATTGGCAGTATCAAACACGGTTTCAATGAGTAAGACATCAACCCCACCGTCTAGAAGCCCCTGGGCCTGCTCTTTGTACGCTTCAACAAGCTCATCAAAAGCTGTAAGAAATAAACCACATCTAGGATATCAGTCATCAATATCCTCTGGACAGCCAGGACATGCTAAGTTCAGGCCTGGCCCCTGCAAACTAAATAATCCTGGTTTATAATGCACAATTTAAGGATAAAGGCACCTTTTGTCAGAAGCCGAACACAGAAACATGGCAGTGACAGAAGCTAAACCAGTACATGGAACACAGTTGCTCCTAATGCTTGCACAAAGCCTGCACTTGCCATGTGTGAGCCAGAAAGAGCGAGTGGGAAGCTCAGGACTTCCTAGGCCCTGTACCTACTGTAGAGACGTTTAGGACAGATCACGCTTTCCCGGGATGGCTTTAATCAGTTCATAAGAGATGAGTGTGAGGGGACTCATGTCACACTGATTTGGAACCATCACCAGGCGAGTCATGGTGAAAGGCTGCAGTCCTGTGGATTGGGCTCCTGCACTGTGATACCAACTCTGTCATGAAAAAAAACTGCCTGATGGGCAATTTCAGTCTCAAACAAAAAAAGTATTCAATCACTCCTGGGTAAATTTTTTATTAGAAATATCTTGTCTATTTCCATCTGAGAAGTCATCCTCTCCCCATTTCACTTCCCAACCGAGAGGGGAGGCTCAGAGACTCAGTACAGAAACCTAAACAGCACATTATGCTCGCTGTCCCAAGTGTGCCTCATCATACTCAGCACAGGAGAAAGGATGGGTTGGCACTCACTGAGAGAGCATCAGCATGAGCAACCCTGTTAACAAAGTGCAGCATCTCTGCAGAGAAAGTTCTATGACCGAGAACCTACAGCCACACCTTCCTGCACTTGTCATCTACACAAAATTCATTACCATGTATAGATAGTATCATTACTATTTGGCTCTGAAAGTTCAACTGTTTGTTTTTTATAGTCAATGCTTAAGAAAGTGAACTTGATGACTAGATTTTTTTTTGTAAAATCTCAATACAAGTATGCTTATATGTGATAGTTTATAATTTTTGTAATGTTAGTATATTTACATAGTTTGGATAGCTTTATGATAAATAAAATGGAGGTCTAGTGGGTTACTCTCTAATAGACCAAAGCCTGGAGTCCATCATTTCTCAACTTGTCAGTTTAAAGGTTTATTTTGATTGGTTTTATTTCCACAGCTGATAAAGAAAACTAATACTACACATTTGAGAGCAAGCTACAAACAAACAACAAAAATAACCCACACACATAAGAGCTAACATTTTTAGATGTATACTATATTCTAGGGACTATTGTAAGTCCTTTATGTGGATTAAGTCACAAT
Organism: Rhynchonycteris naso; assembly: GCA_037038555.1. Lineage (NCBI taxonomy): Eukaryota > Metazoa > Chordata > Mammalia > Chiroptera > Emballonuridae > Rhynchonycteris > Rhynchonycteris naso. The sequence goes on along the minus strand of CM072995.1, from coordinate 190,702,926 downwards.
AACACTGAGACAGATCCTATTATTGGTCCCATTTTACAGATGTAGAGATTACTAAAACATTAGCATTTGCTCAAGATCAATGGTTATGTGAGGAATACTCACTGATGTTCCTGTAATCTGGTCTTTCCACAGATGGGGACACAGACAGTGTCTTATTAGTCGGCCCCAGAGCTCCTGCTACAAACCTCTTAATTCCTTTGGGAAAGAAAAGCAAGTGTGAAATCTGAATAGCTCAAGGTTTTGTTGTGAATCAATAAGGTATAAGATTTCCCTAGGATATAGGCCTATAATCCTTTGTCCAAAATTTTGAAATCCAAAAAGCGCAAATACTCAAACTTTTTTCTTAATTCATTTGACAATAAAACCTGACCTCTCTTGAACTAACAAGAGGCTTATTTATAATCTTTCTCCCACTTAGAGAGATGATTCATAGATTTTACTGCAAAGATTGATTATTGGGCTGTCCTAGAGCCCACTGGAAAAATTATAAAATATGAGGTATGTGCACATATTATCACCAAGCCAATCCAAAAAACTCTGAATTCTCATATGTCTGGCTTCAAAGTATTTCATTCAGTAAGTAATCCTTTTTTATCACCATAGCTATGTTTGCACAAATTCTCTCCCTATTCCTGAAAATCCTGAACTTAACATGGATTCTACAAAAGTTCCTTACAGTAGCATTCAACTTAAAATGTTCTCAGGCCATTTACTGGGGGGAAATATTAAATCAGTATTAATAATTATAAAGCCTGAAATTAAAGTATGAGGTAGATCAAATCATACTTTAATCTTTTTTTTTTTTTATTCAGTGAGAAGAAGAGAGGCAGAGAGACAGACTCCCACATGTGCCCTGAGCAGGACAACCCAGCAACCCCTGCTAGGGTTGATGCTCTGCCCATCTGGGGTGTTGCTCCATTGCTCAGCAACCAAGTTCTTCTTAGCACTTGAGGCGGAGGCCAGACAGCCATCCTCAGTGCAGGAGCCAACTTGTTCCAATTGACCCATGGCTGCAGGAAGGAATATGAGAGGAAGAGAGAGAGAAGCAAGAAGAGGAAGGATGGAGAAGCAGATGGGAATTTCTCCAGTGTGCCCTGACCAGAAATCGAACCTGGGACATCCACATGCCAGGCCGACACTCTACCACTGAGCCAAATGGCCAGGGTCATACTTTAATAATTCTTTAATAACCTTTCCTCCCGGCAAGAGTCTTGGTGCTTCTAAAGGAGCCTGAAAAGATTACAGTTACAGATGCTAACAGAAGCCAGGGCAACTACTCTGCTCATTACCTCTGATGATTTTAACCGCTCAGTAACCTGGTTACGTGTTACAATTTAACTGGGAAAGACTAAAAACTAGTTGACCACCCAGCCTGTAAACAGGTTACAGGCCCAAATATTCTTTAGCTTCTCCAAAAATGAATTAATTATGTGGGAATAAGAACAATGCTCTTCTCTTTCCCTGCTTTAGCTGGTTGAACATCCTCTGAGCTGCAACTCAGTTGGGGTAATAGTCTACACATTTCCATGGATTTAAACATTATCTTGTAGAAACAGAGTTCCTATGAATTGCTCAGTCTTCATTTATTAGTATGCTGCATCTAACTTCCTAACAGTTTTCTTCTGTCTTTCCTGTTGGCAGTAATTTCACATTTCCATATCTTACTGGGCTCCATATCTCTCCCCTGTTCTTCTCCCTTCCCCTGAGCCTCCCTGCCCCCACAACCAGCTGCTGCCCTAGGGTTCTTATGGCAGCCAGCCAGGAGGTCAGTTATTTTGGAAGTCACTTTTCAAGTTCCTGCAAGGCTGAAGCCAATGTCACACTCTTTTGTGTGCTACACGGAGCTTTCAAGGACATTAGTGACATTAGATGAGAGGAAAATGCCCCAAAGACGGTATCTCTTTACCTAGATAAGACAACCACAGAAAAATGAGGAGAGCTTAATAATACCAAAATGACCACAACAATCAGCTGTTACCTTAATAACCTGATGGTATGCTTCCAAAGGAGAAAAATCATTTTAGCTGTAAATGTACAAGGAAGCCACAGTATTAGCTACAAAGCTAGAATGTGACCCCCAGCAGAGTAAGCACAGAATAAACCCTGAGCCCGAGACCCACAGGGATAGTCAATTCAGAGGGCTGTTGAATGTTTGACCACGAAATTGCAGAGTAGTAACACAGAGACAAATACAACAGGACTGCTTGTAAGCCAATGGTTACAAAAGGAAAAAGTGCAATAGGAACAGCATATTATAGCTGAAATATCTAAGAAATCATCTTGGTAAAAGAGAGGAGAAAAAAACCTCTTACCTGTCTGGAGAGTTATCTCCTCAGCTGCTTTTCTGGCCACTGCCGCAGAGCACTTGTTCATCCGGTAGGCCTGGCACACAAACACAAATGAGAGCTTGTCCTTTCTCCCTCCAAGCGATTAATGAGGAACTCATGACCTTCTCTACCCCAGCGTCATTCAAGAAGCAAATGAAGAGCAAATTAATTTGGGGCCTGAATGAAATCCTGGCCAAGAAGGCCTCTCAGCTGCCTCAAAGCCCCAGCCTCAAAGGCAACAGGGAAGGCAAGAGGCTTTGGGAATTGCTATGAAGTTTTTTCCAAAACCATGAACGAGGCAGCAAAAGGACAATCTCTGGACATCTGGCATATCAGAGAATAAACTGATGTAGTTAAATATTCTGAGATTTAGAGAAAAGCATAGTAACAGAAAAAGCACAGGCAATAGACACAGGAGGCCTGGCTTCTAAGACCAGTTCTGTCACCAACGCCAGGCAGTTCCCTTAGCAAAGTCTTTGGCCCTGACTTCACCGAACAATGGTTGTAATCAATGGGCTTGAACTTTTTGGACATTATTAATCTCTTCAAGTGTGGTAAAGGTCCATGAACCCTCTCAATAGGAAATAAAAGCAAGTGTGTACAAATATACAAAGTACTGCCTACAATCTGAAGAAGTTCAGAGGCCTCCTGAAGGGCTTCTACAAGCTGGGACAGGAGGTCCTGGACTTGTGATCTTCAAGATCCCATCTAATTCTGAGATCCTCTGTGCCATGGATCTTCATATCTAGTAAGAAACGATAATAGCCTAATATAGGGGTTTACCAAACTATGGCTCCCAGGGCAAATTTAGCCTGCTGCCTATTTTGTAAATAAAGTTTTATTAGAATACAGTCAAGCCCACCATTTACATATTTTCTATGACTGCTTTTGCACCATAATGACAGAGCTGAGTAGTTGCAGCAGAGACTGAATGCAACCAACAAAGTCCAAAATATTTACTATCTGGCCCTTTACAAAAAAAGTTTGTGAACTCCTACCCAAAAATAACACAGAAGTAACTGCAACACAAATTCATTTTTCCCAGATACCCAAAAGGTATGTGATCTCATGATTACACTTATACGAGGCATTAGTCAAATTCATAGAGACTGAAAGTAAAATTCTGGGTGCCAGAGTCTAGGGGATAAAGAATGGGGACTTATCATTCAGTGGAGACAGAGTTTCAATTCTGCAAGATGAAAAGAATTCTGTGGATAGATGGTTGTAATGGTAGCACCAATGTGAATATACTTAAGGCCACTAAACATACACTTAAAAATAGTTAGAATGGTAAGTTTTATGTTACATGTATTTTGCCACAGTTAAAAAAAAAGGAAACCAAATAAGCAAACTAATACTTTAAAAGGCCTCATAAAACAGTGCACACAGCCAGTCATTATAATTTTATCAACAGTCACTGTGTAATAAGCATCATTTTTTATTATTACTTGCCCATAAAAGAAGCCAGATGGAAAATGAATGTGCTGCTAAGTTCATAAGCAGAAGAGAGTCATACTATTTCCCTGTCTGAGCACAAAAAGATAACTAGGCATTCGCTTCAGGTGGTCTTCTCATTAGCAACTAGCAATGTGGTAAATGCTTACAAACATTTTAGTTATGAGGGAAAATGGAAGTCTTACCAAGTGTTCCAGGCCATAGTCAGTTTGGGCAACACGAGTACTGCTAAAAGTGTTTGTTTCAATGATATCTGCCCCAGCCAGCAAGTAGTCCTGCAACGTAACAGTAATGGCAATGTTAAGTCTTAGAATCCCTGTCCCCAACAATAAACATGTCTCTTCATCATCATCACCCCAAACAGTCTCCGACCACTACTAAGCATGTAGCTCTGCACTGGAGGCTAGAGATACAAACAGATGCAAGACTTTCATAGAAAGGTATGTGGTATAAACAAACACAGAATTTTAATTCATACAGGTTCACACACTAAGTTCCATGAATTGAATCAAGTTCCTTAAACTCTCTGAGTTCCACTGTCCTCGTTTGAAAGTATTATAACCCCACTTCACAGGGTGGCTGTATGATGACAAATATAACATACCAAGTGTCTGGCACAGGACAGGCACACAAGAAACATTAATTCCGTTTCCTCACCTTCCCACTGCCTCACTACAGTCAGATCCCATGGAGAACTCCACTGTCTCTAGACCTCAAAGCAGACCACAATTGTTTTCATCCACATCTCCTAGTCCCTCGGACGCAGATCTGCATCTCACTAAAACCTCGAGGGCCCAGTGCCCTCCTGCTCTACCTGATTAAAGCCTTTCATCCTCATTTCACCAACACAACCTCAACGTGATGAGCCTCTGGAACTCTCAACCTCCTAGATTTTCCAACAGTGAGTGAACCAACCCCTCCTAGCTGATAAAACCATTTGCAGAAGAACTGGGCAATGAAAACAAAGATTTACACATTTACAAGTCAAGCACTCCCTAAATATCCATCAGTAAGAAAACAGCTAAATAATCCATAACATATCTATTACATGCCACGTGGCAGTTAAAAATCATTATGTGGCCCTGGCTAATTGGCTCAGTGGATAGAGTATTGGCCCAGTAGTGTGTGGAAGTCCCAGATTCAATCCAAAGTCAGGGCACACAGGAGAAGCAACTATCTGCTTCTCTTCCCCCCCTTCTCTTCTTTCTCTCTCTCACTCCCTCTCCCCTCCCGCAGCCAGTTGCTCAACTGATTCAAGCATTGGCTCTAGGAACTGAAGATAGTTTGGTTGGCCTGAGCATTGGCCTTAAGCGCTGAGAATAGCTCAGTTGGTTTGAGCATCCGACCTGGATAGGGGTTGCTGGGTGGATCCCGGTCAGGGTGCATGCAGAAGGAGTCTGTCTATCTCCTCTCCTCAAAAAAAAAGAAATCATTGTGTATATCTACATATACTAACATGGAAAGATTTCCAAAGTATTTTTGAATAGAAAAATAAGATTGATATGTAAAATCAATATGTAAAGCATGACATCATTCATATATACTTATATGTATACCGAGTTTTCTACAGATACGTATTTATCCACATCCACATACATATGTATACACACACACACATATATATAAGCATATATATAAGATTAGTTAAGTAGCCCTGGACAGATCGCTGGGTTGCTTAGAGCATCTTCCTGAAATGCAAAGATTGTGGGTTCAGTTCCCCATCAGGTCACATACAGGAACAGATCAATGTTTCTGTCTCTCTCCCTTCCCCTCTCTAAAATCAATACATAAATTTTTAAAAATTTAAAAAAAAGATTAGTGAAGTAACTGACTATATATATATATATATATATATATATATATATATATAATAGATTATGAAGTTATTAAAACCATCTTTCAGAACATTTAATGCTCATAGTATATAAGTAAAATATGCAAATTTTAGAAGAGTAGGAAGTAATATACTCCCAGTTTAATTTTAGAAGTCCCAACTATAGAAAACTAAATTGAAATGTAAATTAAAATATTCAAAAAGTATCTCTTGATATTAATATTATAAGTGGCTTTTATTTTCTCTTATGCTTTTTTTTTTTAAATTTTTTATTTTTTGGCAATGATGTCTTTAAATTTTTTATTTATTTATTCATTTTAGAGAGGAGACACAGAGTGAGAGAGAGAGAGAGAGAGAGAGAGAGAGAGAAAGGGGGGAGGAGCTGGAAGCATCAACTCCAATATGTGCCTTGACCAGACCAGTGCAGGGTTTTGAACTGGCGACCTCAGTGTTCCCAGGTCGACGCTTTATCCACTGCGCCACCACAGGTCAGGCTCTTATGCTTTTTTATATTACGTAGCTAGACCTGTTTTTTTAACAATGAATACATACTGTATTTATAATTAGAGAAAAGAATATTTCTAAACTCCCACAGACTTGACTATTTCCATAATATGAAGTTAAAAGGTGCTTCCCTTAGCTCAGTGGTTGGCAAACTCATTAGTCAACAGAGCCAAATCTCAACAGTACAACGATTAAAATTTCTTTTGAGAGCCAATTTTTTTTTTTTTTTTTACAGGGATAGAGAGAGTCAGAGAGAGAGAGAGAGATAGGGACAGACAGACAGGAATGGAGAGAGGTGAAATCAATCATTAGTTTTTCGTTGCCATTGCAACACCTTAGTTGTTCACTGATTGCTTTCTCACATGTGCCCTGACCGTGGGCCTTCAGCAGACCGAGCAACCCCTTGCTGGAGCCAGCGACCTTGGGTCCAAGCTGGTGAGCTTTTGCTCAAGCCAGATGGGCCTGCGCTCAAGCTGGTGAGCTCAGGGTCTCGAACCTGGGTCTTCCACATCCCAGTCCGACGCTCTATCCACTGCGCCACCGCCTGGTCAGGCGAGAGCCAAATTTTTTAAACTTAAACTATATAGGTAGGTACATTGTTATTAACTTAAGTAGGGTACTCCTAAGCTGGCCAAAGAGCCGCATGTGGCTCACGAGCCGCAGTTTGCCAACCAGCGCCCTAGCTCATTACCCTCTTGCCACCTTTCCTAGCTCACTACCACACTCACGGGCTCCGCACCAGATGCCTCAGTTCCAATCCTAATCTCACAAGTTAAAAAATGTGTGATCGGGGGCAAGCTACTTAATTTTCCTGCTCCTCAGTTTTCTCATGGAGAAAGCTGTCAAAATTAAAGAAGAACATTAAAGACAGCCCTTCTAGAGGCTGATAGATGTTTCAAATATGGTTTCACATCGGTCTCACACCACATTACATGTAAGGCCAGTGGCAGGGCCAGGCAGGTCCACACTGGATTTAGGCAGACTGTAATGAAACTGTGGACCCAGAAAGTGTTGGGCCATTCATGTTGAATAAAGTCTCGCAAGGGCAGGCAGATGAGCAAACAGGCAGGGGAAAACCATTTCACAGTAGTGGGCAGGCAATCCACCATCTGCAATCAGCAATCTACCTAGAGCACAAGTACCCATATCCTTACATAGACCATCCACACGTGGTGCTGTCACATGCTCATGCATTAATCAAGCAAAGTGATTGCAGCCGGTAAACCAGTGAGCAAGCCTAACACAGCTGTTTTCCCCACGCTGGAGAATAAGCTTTGCCCTTCTGATTGAATACAGATCAGAGAAACAGATTAAATCACCTTACTATCTCTTCAAGTCATAATTCTATAAAATTCCTATGATTACCTATGAAACAATTTAGTTCTATGTTTACTTTTAAATTTTAAAATTATAGCAATATCCCATTATTTGCTTGTGATCTTTTTATGTTGTCTAGCCATGTTTATTTGAGTCAAAAAAAAGAATGGAAGAAGACGGGATTTCAGGTCAGTAAACCTCTGTCCCATCAGGCAAGTTATTTAACCTCTTATATCCTCAGTTTCCAAATCTACAAAATGAGAATAACTACCACCTTTCATTGTATTTCATCAAGGCTGCTATGGTGACTTAAGTAACATAGTGTAAATGGAAACTCTAATTTGTCCAGGATATTGTGGTTTTTCACTGGAGTTTAAACACCTTAAAGGCAAAAAACCTACCTTCCTCCTCTCCTTCCCTGAATGCTCACCATAATATATGACTTTTTTTTTTTTTAATTTAGTGAGGAGGGGAGGCAGAGAGACAGATTCCCGCATGCACTAGGACCAGGATCCACCCAGCAAGTCCCCTATAGGGCAATGCTCTGCCCATCTGGGGCATTGCTCCGTTGTTCAGCAACTTGCTCCAATGGAGCCACTGCTGCAGGAGGGGAAGTGGGTGGTGGTGGAGAAGCAGATGGGCGCTTCTTCTGTGTGCCCTGACCAGGAATCAAACTCAGGACATCCACACGCCAGGCCAGTACATGACTTTCATGCGGGGCCCAGAGCCAGCTTCTGAACAAATCACTTCCTTCTCCTGTATCCTCCAGAGCACTCAGAAGTGTGCTGCCCTCATGAAACTGCATGAAGAGTGACAGACTGAAAATATAAGTACCTAGGACACTTTACCTTATGGATTTGATAAATGACATCGGATCGAGTTATGCTTAGAATGTCATTGTTGCCTTTCAGTGGCCTGGAGTGGTCTTTAAATTCCTGACCACGGAAGTCGTCTTCACTCAGCTTGTGCCGCTGAATCATGGTCCCCATCCCTCCATCCAGCACCATGATCCTCTCCCGCAGAATGGCTTCAATCTCATCACACAGGGCTTCCTGCATGCCTGCTTTAAAGAAAGTGAAAATTTGACTTTATAAAATGAAAGGAGAAAAAAATATGAAAGGATTAAAGAGAGGGAGTTTAAAGTATTTTATAACCATTCAATATAGGGAGTCAACAGGGCTCATAAAAAATGTACTCATAGTGCTATGACATTAGAAAAATGCTCCAACATTAGAATAATGTTTTCACTAAGTTAAAATTCCTAATGCAATAAAAGATTGTATACCACACAAAAATCACCAGTGACAGTGACACACCAAACCAAAGTTAAAGTGGGCTGTAATTACTGTTTCAGAGATGAGGAAAGGGGGCAGCAGAGAGCCAAGTGTTAGGGAGGCCGGATGGGTGGGGCTGCTGAGCTGTCTTCAGGGCTGTCTTCTCTTTTGTGAATTCTGGGCATGAGCTCCCTTCATAGGGAGATTTAACATGGATCATTGGAAATGATCGATAATTCCAAACTCCATTTAAATTGGTAACTTTGACAGTCTTCCCCACCTAGTGCCAGAACTAATAGCCTACTCACAGGGATTTACTCATCTCTGCTCCATGCATGAAATAATAACTGGCTGACACCCTGGAACTTCTCATCTCTCCCATGTCCTGGACTTCTCCTCATTCCCAGCCCTGAAAAGACCATGATGCCTCTCCTTCCAATCCTATTTTCTGGTTTCCGAGAACTACTGGAGAACCACAAAACCATGCTGCTTGGAGCCATTGATAATTCCTAATGGGAAGCCGCTTCTTTACCTTTCCCTGGTGACCCTCCACATCCCACATCTGCTGTCCCAAACCTCTGCTTTCTTTTAGTACCAAACCTTCTCATCCTTGTCACTCGACAGGTGACTTTACTAAGCCTATTATACAAAGAAGTCTACTGCTGGAAGCTCCTCAAACTCACCCCTTCCACCTCAAGATCCTCTTGCAGCTTGCTCAGTTTTCCTTCTCTCTGCATCTAAGGAAGAGCATTTGGTCACCCCCGCCCCATACCTCCCATTGTTCAGCTCACCTCGGCACTTATACCTCAACAATCCCCAATTCTTGTAATCTTGATGTGGCTTGCTCTTCCAACACTCTACTGGAGTTAATTTTCTAAAATCACCAATGACCTTCACATTACCAAAACACTTGCCCTCAATCTTAGACTCAGATTTCAAACTGCCCACCTGATACAGCCGCCTAGAACATGCACTACTCCTCCATCTATTCAAAACCAAACTGCCCACCTGATACGGCCACCTAGAACATGCACTACTCCTCGATCTATTCAAAACCAAACTGCCCACCTGATATGGCCACCTAGAACATGCACTACTCGATCTATTCAAAACCAAATTGCCCACCTGATTCAGCCACCTAGAACATGCACTACTCCTCAATCTATTCAAAACCAAACTGTTCACCTGATACAGGCACCTAGAACATGCACTACTCCTCAATCTATTCAAAACCAAACTCGCTCAGTTCTGTCTAACTCCAGCGTCACTCTTCCAGAAGCTTGATCTGAAAACCTCAGTATTGTCTGACTCCTTATTCTGCCAGATAACTAACATCTACTCAGATCTCAAACCCTCCAGATTTGGCCTTCAAAATGACGTCCACCTGGTCCCACCTTCCACCCACAATGCCAGCCCTTCTTCAAGCCTTCACTACACAACTCAGCCACCAGAAATCCTGTGGGCTTCAGTTTACATCCATGGGAAATAGGAATAATAATACCTACTCTGCCTACCTCAGAGTTGTTTTTCAGGTTAAATGAGATCATAGATGTGAACATGTTTTGTAAACAATCAAGTGTCCCACAAAGGTAAGAGATCACCACCTCACCACTGTCCCTGGTCACCCTGTCCTCCAGTCCACTCCATTCACCACTGCAAGATTAATCTTCCTAAAGAACAATTCTAAATCAGTTCCTGTCCCCGCTCAAATACCTTCAACAATCCCTGCTGCCTACCAAAGTTAATACAAATTACTCAAAACAAATCACAATGATACCAGTCTGTCTTGCCAACATTTCCTCTGTGCTCCCAAAGAGGGGAACAAATGCTTGAGTCAAAGAAAGGGCTCTACATTACCTGAGCTTCTTGGAGAAAAAGATTATGTCTACACCAACTTAGCTCTATCCCTAACAACAGCAAGGACAGTACCTGGCATCTAAGTGTACAATGAATATTTCCTTAATGAAGATGGCAAAAAAGTAAAGGAAGATGCGAAAGAAGAGGTTATTCAAAACCCAAACCAGATATATATAAATATTTGTAAGCTGGCATTGCATGCAAATTTACAACCCTGTCCTTCCTTACTGTCGCAGTGGTAGTCAACCTGGTCACTACCGCCCACTAGTGGGCATTCCAGCTTTCATGGTGGGCGGTAGCGGAGCAACCAAACGCTATAGTAAGTTGTTTTATAAAGATTTATTCTGCCAAACTTAGCAAAAATCCAACATAAAGTACTTGGTAAGTAATTATTATTATATGCTTTAACTTGCTGTAACTCTGCTTTATAAATTTTATAAAGTTACTTCCCTACTTTATAAATCACCATTACTATGGAACCAGTGGGCGGTTAGAAAATTTTACTACTAATAGAGATACAAAAGTGGGCGGTAGGTATAAAAAGGTTGACTACCCCTGGTTTAGTCTCAGGTACATAAAACCGGAACAGGGGCTACATGGTGGCTACAGAGCTGTTTGGAGTGAATTACCCCAAGCAGACTTCAGGAAGGTTGCTCCAGTAACTTGTACAACAAATTTTCAAGTACCTGATTTCTTTCCCAAAGGGCATTACATTTGGTTCACTGCTCACTGATCATTCTGTTTATTGACCTGGCAGGTAAGAGAAAACACTTCTTGAAAAAAGAACAAAGTTAAGATCCAATGATCTGACCAATAGTACTTCAAGTACTAAAGGGGAAAAAAACACTTCTTGGGAAATGTGAAGAAAAGGTCGGGCATTGATGAGACAGGTATAACAGAAAGATAGGTAGGCATCAGATAGTAGTCTAGTCATTTCAAGCTAAATAAAGCAAAAGTGGTGTGGCATTAATGTGGACACTCCATAATGTGACTGTCCTATCTGCTAATAAGCACCCAAAGTTCAATATGACTAATCCAATGATGACAGGACGAGAAAAAACTGAAATCTGGGCTCAAGTCCCAGCTCCTATATAGGGTTTCAGACAAGACTTCATGTTTCTGCAAAATAAGAAAATAATCAACCCTGCCTTTGTCACAGGAACTGTGATTATAAAATGAGATGATGTGTTTGAAGGCACACTTCAGATGTTAAGTGCTGTGCATTCAAATCACATAAGTCATGAAATTAGATATATATACTTAACTACTACTCTGAGTATGCCACTATCATCATATAGCTAAGAAAGAGTAGAGCTAGGACTGAAACTCTAAAGGCTGTGTTCAAAGTCCAGTGGGCCGTGAGAAAACATCATGTAAGTCTGTCTGCAAGCTCTCAGTCCTGCTCACGTTGGGGCAGGAGGCAGAATGACACATTTGCAGGTTTGGAAATGAGTATCAGTCTGGCAGAAAGTAGGCAGTACTCAGTGAAAACAATAAAATACAGAGTCTCAAATGTGGAATGAAAAGAAAAGATTAAAAATTTTAACTTTATGCCCAACAGAATTCCTTTCTTCTTAAAAGAATGTAGGCCCAGTAGCCATGGACGTCACAGCCAGGCACATGCAGGTTCGCATTAGATTCAGACAGACCGTAAAGAAACAACAGAGCCAAAAACTGGTGGGCCATCCTTTATTCTAGCCTCGCCACTGGCCTGCGAGTAAAAAAAAACACACGGGGCTCCAAAATCCACTCACATGTTCTCCGGTTCCACAACCAGTAGAATCATTTCTGGTTTTTCCTAGACCCAAAGGCCCCACCAGTCTCAGTGGAGCTCATAAGAGCCCTCACCTCTGTTCCCTATCTGCACACCTTCTCCTTTCCATTCTCTGCAAAAGCATGGCTTCCTTCTCCTTCCTTCCTTCTTCTCTTAAAACATTTTGGCACAAAAACTCCTCCTCCAGCATACAATAATATAACAAAGCCCCTTCCCAAGCAGGAAGGTAATTAGCAGTTTCACCAGGCAACACGTGGGTAGCAGCCATTTTTAACAATAAAAATGAGCAAAATCAAATAATACAAATTTTACAAACTCATTTGCCCAACAAAGAGTATAGCAATAATCCACCCTGAAATAAGATTATGTGAGCCTGCCTGCCCTGTGGTGGCGCAGTGGATAAAGCATCAACCTGGAATGCTGAGGTCGCTGGTTTGAAACCCTGCGCTTGCCAGGTCAAGGCACATACAGGAAGCAATTACTATGAGCTGACGTATCCTGCTCCTCCCCTACCACTTTCTCTCTCTCTCCTCTCCCTAAAATCAATAAATAAAATCTTTAAAAATAAATGAAGTGAAGCAGCCATGAGTTTATCCTTCTCATTTCCCCTGCCTTCTATCACCTCTCTCTGTAAATCATTAAAAACAACAAACCATAACAAGTATGAATGGGAATTGCATAGATAGAATACGAAACTCCTCTGCAACTGAAATCCTTTAAAAGCCCACTGCTTCTTCATTACCCCACATGCTTATTTATCCTTTAGGGCAGTGGTTCTTAACCTTTTTTGAGGTACCGAACCCACCAGTTTCATATGCGCATTCACCGAACCCTTCTTTAGTGATAAATAAAATATGATTTTTTTTTTCAAATTCAAGACATAGGTATATGTTTTTTTACTGGTGCACAAAATGAGCTGTGCATGGACATCACTTGCTCAAAGAACAAAACCAACAAAGTGCATGAAATCACAACAAATTACAGTATTACTGGTATTTATTCTGGCCTCCACAGAAGAGGCTTCTCTGAACCCGTGAGACCGACTCATCGAACCCCTAGGGTTCGATAGAACCCAGGTTAAGAACCACTGTTTTAGGGGATAACAGATTTGTTGGTTTAAATTGTGTTCACTGTTCTTAGTGTCAGGTATTCCCCAAGCTTTTCCAGTAGGGGATTGCCTTTCAGGGGCACCTAATCACCATGGCCCCTGTGGAACCCTCTGATGAGAGAGTAATCAGGGTTAACAGTCATTGAAACGTTTCTTTTCCAGGAAGAACAACCCAAAACCCTATTTATCTGTATTCAGTCCATTAAGTCTAGAACACTGTGTACATTTTAGAGCAGACTCCGCTAACATCTTTTCAGTGAACACTACATTGCTACATAGATTTTTAGAATTTTTTTCTCTTTATTGACTTGAGAGAGAGAAAGGAAGAGAGGTACGGGGAAAGGGGGAGGAGAAAGAGGGAAGAGAAAGGAGGAGGGGAGGGGGAGAGAGAAAAGGGAGAGGGGGAAGGAGACAGAGAAGGTGAGGGTGAAAGTAGAGAGGGAAGGGGAGGGGAGAAAGAGAGAGACATAGATTTGTTGTTTCACTTATCCATGCATTCATTAGTTGATTCTTGTAATGTGCCCTGACCAGGAATGGAACTGCAAACTTGGCTATGGGGAGGACGTTCTAACCAAACGAGCTACCCTGTCAGGGTTTTCTGTAGTTCTGCAGTCACCCACTTAGCCAAGGCACTCTGCTACTGATAAATTCACAGGAAAGGGAAATCACATATTTTCTTTTTTAGTTAAAAGGGGAGGGGAAAGCCAGAAGTCCCAAGTAAAAGACATTATTCAAATACTACTATATGATACCCTTTGAGAGGGACAGATCTCATTTTATTGCAACAGTGATAAAGCATTTCTCGGTCACAGTTCCACCAGTGTCAAGAACAGCCGTACCCCTACCACTTATGAGTACCCTACCAAAAACAGGGTCACACGCTCACCTGGGAGATTTCCTTTCAAGTGCTGAAGTGAATGAATATCCACCCTCCTTCCGGAGCAGCACAGCTACTGTTCCGTCTCTATTAAGTTCCTCTGGCTTCTGCATTTCCCACCTCAAACCTACACGTTTCTATGGCTGTATCTGTGCACAGAGACCCACAGCTCACGATAAGGCAGAAATTACACTCCATTCTCGTACTAAGTAGCTTTTTTTTTCTCAACGATGATCCCACCGAAGTCAGAGTCCCAGAAGTGCTAGTCACCATTCCGACCCGCTGGGCCCTTGCTAAACGGCCCTAGCGCGGCGAGTCTGCGCACTGGACTTTACAGAACGACGGCTCTGACCCGTGAGTGCAGAATAAACACTCCATGTAGTTTAAGTAGTTCTCTGCGTTTCCTTACCCGTCTCTCTGCCCCTGAGCTCCCCGGCTGAGCACAGCGGGTGCTCAGTAACCACCTACTGAGTAAGAACAGCGTTGTCAGCCGAAACTCCCCGCTGAATTAGGCTGTCAATCCGAAGTTCTTACTCGAGCTGAGGAGTGCTTTCCCAGCACGAAAATAGGAGTGTGCTGGCGAAATGACAGCTGGTTTGTCCCGGGAGGGAGAGAGCGGAAGACACGTGGGCGATCAGCCTGCGCCGGGAGCTCACAGGCACCGCCCGTCCGCACGCGGGAAGCCTGCGGGTCGTATCGGGGTGCGAGCACCTCCCCGGGGACTGGGAGCCCACAGTACCGCACCCGGGGCCGGGCCGAGAGATACCCGAGGGCGTGCGCTTCTGCAGTGCGGGTGACATGCCGTCGAGTCTGCTCCTCCTCCTCCTGGGACACGGGGCGCAGTCTCCACAGGGGACAGCAGACAGCGGGCTGACCTGCGCCGGGCTGGCCACGGAGGCCGGGGGGCGGGGAGCCGCGGAGTGGACCGGAGGAGGAGCAGGACTTACCCCGCGGCCGACTAGGCCCTCGGTCCCCGGGATCCCACACCTCAGGGCGCAGACACTAGCCCCCGAGCGGAGGGCCCGCCCTGGGACTGTGATTGGTTTGTGCGAGCTCTTCGCGGCCGCATTGGCTGTCAGTCTCAACCAATCGCTTGAGGGTCGCCCGGGGGTGGTCTAGCAGAGGTAGAGCGAGTGGGGAGAACGGATGTCCGGTCCTCGCGAGGCTTCAGGCATCTCCGCGCCCCAGATCCGGAAGTGCGGGAGCGTGGCTGCTGAGACTGGTGGAGAATTCCAGCGATGACCTCGCGTGTGTGGGCAGTCTAGAATCCGAACAGGAGTGGGGACCTCCCTGTGTTGCCTGGCACTGGGCGAGATGCAGGTTAAGGGTCCCTTATTGGCAGTTAATATTTATTGAGCTCCTCCAGTGTGTCGGACATTGGAATGCAAAGACAAACTACCTCACACTCCCACCTGTGTTCATAATAATTTACGGTCAGGGCACATACAGGAACAGCTCGATGTCCCTATCTCTCTGTCTCTCTCTCTCCTTGCCTGTCAAAAAAAAAAAAAAACACACAAAAACAAACAAAAAACAACCTAGTAATTGAGCAGAAAAATAAATAAAAACCTGCATATAGGGACTAAGAAAATAGGGGATTTGGTCAGCTTTAGCCAAGAAAGTAAACTTCTGATGACTTGCTCAAAACAGAGGTTGATACACAATTTCTGGAATTTCTCTAGGGCCTACAGCAGACCTAGTGACCCCTTGTTCAAGCCAGCGACCTTGGGTTCAAGCTGGTGAGCTGTGCACAAACCAGACAAGCCCATGTTCAAGCGGACAACCTCAGGGTTCCTAACCTGGGTCCTCTGGGTCCTCTGGGTCCCAGTCCGACACTCTATCCACTGCGCCACCGCCTGGTCAGGTAAGCTGCTTGAAAGATTTTTTTTCAAGAGACACATCAATAAACTTTGTGAGACAGGTGATAATTTAAAAACTAGCCTTTAAAATCTCAAAGTCTTCAGTTATTCAGGCACATCCTATTCCTCCCACAGTTGTTTCATTCTCTCCTCCACTCACTCCATTCCAACTGACCCCCAAGTATTACCATTGTTGGTAGGAATGCTATTCACAGTTTTATCGTTCATTTTGTAGACTAAGAAATTGAGATATAATTATATACAGAATGACAATGGCCTGCAAACTTGGGCTTAATTTGTCTCCATTTTATTTTTTTAGACACATTTGTGTTTCTTCCATCTACCATGCTCAGTCCTCCAGCTCTGTCCTGTATTTTCATTCTCAAGTGTTGAGATGTACCCTTCTCCCAGGTCGAATGGTCTGACCCTGAACTTTTCCTTTAGACTAGAGATTTTCTTCTGATGTGTTGCAAGAATGTTTAAAACCTGCAATATTAACTGTAAGGTATTTCTCCCAAAGTGGAACTGTGACCGAGAAAGAAGGAAGGGAGGCTGAAAACCACAAAGTGTGGAATAGCAAAGGCTTTATTAAGTACCGTGCATCTGGCCCAACGATGTCCTCCAGCCTCCAGCCCCGAACTCAGTCAGAGGCTACGGAAATTGTACGAATTAAATCGCATGAGAGGTAAAGGTAAAGTGACTAGATTTTAAGATTGATAAAGTGGGACACCATTGCCTGGGGGCTTCTTGAAGCAAAAAAAAAAAATTTAATAGAATGCAAAAATAGCATTGTAATATATCTTTTTAAATTTCAACATAAGTACAATTTACAAATATAATTTATTTTAAAAACTATGTATAGTATTATGTTATTCTTTGGCATATTTCTCATTTGAGTGAATACTTTTTAGTAGATTGCTGTCGTTGTTTAAAAGGTCATAAAATTTTTCACAAGAATTTGTTAAATTATATTTCACACATAAAATGGCTTTCAAAGGCTCAACACTTAATTGTGACTTTTCTGATGTCCACACTTTATTTATCGTAGAAAAAATGCCTTCAATTGCAGCATTAGTTCCTGGTCAATACAGCACGTATTCCACAATTTTTAGTGCATTAATGTATGTAACATGGTTTGTTTCATTAAAAAGATCATTTTCGGCCTGACCAGGCAGTGGCGCAGTGGATAGAGCGCCGGACTGGGATCCGGAAGACCCAAGTTTGAGACCCCGAGCTCGCCAGCTTGAGCGTGGGCCCATATGGCTTGAGCAAAAAGCTCATCAGCTTGGACCCAAGGTCACTGGCTCTAGTAAGGGGTTGCTCGGTCTGCTGAAGTCCCGCGGTCAAGGCACATGTGAGAAAGCAATCAATGAACAACTAAGGTGTTGCGATGGCAACAAAAAGCTAATGATTGATGCTTCTCACCTCTCTCCATTCCTGTCTGTCTGTTCCTATCTATCCCTCTCTGACTCTCTGTCCCTGTAAAAAAAGAAAGATCATTTTCAGAAATATTACTATCTGGGAAATTTTGAGTGAGTCAGAGGGATCGGGTTACACGTCCCGGAACCAATGCCGGAACTGCACAAGTGGGCGGGAGCAGGCAGGGCAGCGCTGCTGGCACGCTCACACATGAGTGGTCACACACACTCTCCACCTGAACTCGTCCTTGTGGTGGCCGTGCTCCCCGTGTCCAGCCCCGCTGCCCGCTGGAGACCGAGTGGCTTGCACCTCGCAGAGCGCGGAGCTGCACACCGGTGTCCAGGACGCGGGCCTATGGGTAGTTAGGGGACTTGACAGCCGCAGCCCCAGCAGGTACATCCTGCCCAAGGTTCTTTGTTTCAGGGCCCTGCACGGGGCAGCCAGCTCTTGCGGCAGTGCAGGCGCTTCCAGGTGGAGGCGGGATCTCTCCACCGAAAACTGTATATTCCCTTCCCGTTCTCCCGCCATTCCCTAGCTTTTCGTGCATTCTTTCTAAAAATCGGGACGTTTTTAAAACGCCGCGGGACGTGGGACAAATTGTTAAAAATCGGGACTGTCCCACCAAAAGCGGGACGTCTGGTCACCTTAGAAAGGGGTCCTCTAGGGTGGGCAAGCAAATATGACATGGTGAAATCTCACTGGCTGAGAGACAGTCGCTCTTCTCCCAAAGTCCTCGGGGAAGGTTCTTTTTGGCATGCATGAATGTGGGCAGTCCTAGCCAAAAGTTCAGGGTCTGAGTTCCTCATGTGACCATCCCCCTTACTGACCACCCTACATTCCAGCCTTTTTTGTTAAATAGAATAGGGGTGCCATTTATTCATCTGGCTACTTCCTGATGATTAGGGGCGTCGTGGGGAGGGGAGGTCGGCTGGTGACTTTGAGGGGTGTTAGGGGGAACATCTGTTTGGCCATGAGTTGAGAAACTTCGCAGATGCAGTTCTGTAAGAATTTTAAAAAGAAACACATATGAGTTATATGTTGATAATTAGAAGAAGATTTAGGATAGGGGCAGCCTAGGTGAGAATGGGTGGCTGCCATTAAGAGTTAAGCGGGTTGTAGGAAGAGAAATTCTTGCTTAATTTCTCTCGCAGATGGTTGAGGAGATTGAAGCTTCTTTCATCAGGCTAGTCCTACTGAACAGCATTGCTCCCTGCTTCAGCTCACTCTGGTGGCAGGTTACTGGTGTGGAGGGACAGGATGCAGCAGGAGGGTCTGTAGGGCCCAACCTTTTGGTGAGCCACAGATGAGTAGGGCCCAGTGGTTCTGACTGCCAGCAATCCTGCATGGGAGCAAGCTTGAGATGAGGGACATGGTTAGAAATGAGGGTAGCATTGATTATGGGGGAAGCCCTTAGTAGTAAGGAATGGTAGAAGTGAGTGAGAAGATGCTGTCAGCTGGATAGTGGCTCCGAGACTGCGTAGAATGTCTCAACCCAGAAGGGGTACAAGGCATGATGGCATAACTAAGAAGGAGTGCAAAAAAGGAAATTCCGTCCAAATTGCATGTCAGGAGTGGAGTGCAAAGGGGAAAAGTAGGGGTCCCATCCATTCCCATACTGAGAGAGGGGCACCCTCGGGGGTCAGGCAGGAGAGAGAGAGAGAGAGGTGAGAGTCCGCGGAGAAAGAAAGATTACGAGCGGAGGGTTTTCTCTGGCCAGAAACGGCCTGTGCAGTGCAGAGATTAAGGACAGGCATGCAAATAATTAGAGGCCCTGAATGTAAAGGGATCTCCAAGCTCCCAGCCATTTCAGCGATAGTTAAATGGTAAGGGTGTTAAAACCAAAAGTCCCTTCAGGAGGCTACCTGGTCTGATTATCCAGTGGGTTCTGTGGACTGGCCACAGCGGAGAAGAACAGTTTTCTCTTCTTTGGGGAGGGAGAGATTTCGGATAAGGCAACTCCCAGAGTGTTTTAGGATTCCTGTGCCCCCACGGCTGCCCTCAGTCCTCAGGGTGGTCAGAGTTGAGAACTGGTGTCCCAAAACTCAAGCTCTGGCCACGGACAGATAGGTAAAGTGGATGTGCTCTGGACCTCTCCACAAGCACACATGCACTCGGACGGAAAAGACTTCCCTAACGTAGCTATGGTTTCGGACAGGGAGTCTTGGCAGAAAGAACTGAGGGAAGTTTGGAGGCATGGGACTTACCGCACTGTGTGCCGAAGTCGGTGGATGGTTAGAGATCCTGAGATCCTGCTTCTTTCTCGGAGGGGAAGGAGAGAGAGAGGCGTGGTCCCTTGCGGACTTCTAACTCCTCCCAGGTTTTTGGCACCAAAATGTAAGCTATTTTTCCCCGCCAAGAAAGAAGGAAGGGGGGGGGGGGCGAAAGCCACAAAGTGTGGAATAGCAAAGGCTTTATTAAGTACCGCGCATCCTGCCCGATAATGTCCCCCAACCCCGAGGTCAGAGGCTAGGGGAGTCGCACGAATTAAATTGCGTGAGAGGTATTTAATGGGGTCCTCTTTGGTGGGCAAGCAAATATGACATGGTGAAATCTCACTGGCTGATGGACAGTTGCTCTTCTTCCAAGGTCCTCTGGGACTATTCTTTTTGGCGTGCAAGAATGTGGGTAGTCCTAGCCAAAAGTCTGGCGTCTGAGTTCCTCATGTGACCATCCCCCTTACTGACCACCCTACACTAACCTTTTCCCTTAGATTGTCAAATAAAAAATGACAACAGGGAACACAAGAATAGCTGTCTGGTATTTATGAATCAAAATTATACCTATTTTTTGGTCCAATCAGCGAAAAATATATTTGGTGTGCTGTGGAATTTTAGTTATTCATTTATGTGTGCCATGAGATGAAAATGGTTGGTGTTTGAGTTGAGTAGGGTGCATTCAAGGGAATCAACAAGGTGAGGTAAGTTTGATAGAGACTCAGATTTGGTACCAGCCTATGCCTGCCAGCTCTGTGGGCAGAGGGCTCAAGGAAGGAACAGCTGCTTCAGACCAGCTTCTTGGAAGTTTCCTTGACACTCTGGGGTCCTGCAGCTCCTTTGGCTCCCTCTATGTGGGCTCCCTCTAAGAGTGCTGCTTTGGTACTCTTCTAATCAGCTCACTCATTCTCAGGATTATTCATGAGAGTGGTTGAAAAGAACTGTGTAATACATGGTGTGATTTCATTATTTCAACACGGGACAAAAAGCTTCAGATGGTTCATTTTCTTGATGCTCTAATTGTCCATCACTAACCTCTCTCATGAGCAATTCATTATTTTGACAATTATCAAGGAATGGAAAAGGTGAGATCAGGAAGTGAGACCTGGCATCACTCCCAGCCCAATACTTTATAATCCATATGTCTGATTTCAGAATGTCCTGACCAGGGTCGACAAGCCACAATTCACTTTTAGCAGATGGGGAAAGATAGAAAGTTTTAGGGTGGGATTACAGGGCCTTAATTAATCATTCCCCCAAATAAGTAATATTTCAAATTGCTTCTAGAGATTTTTACACCCTAGGTCAATACACCTGTTTGTAAGATTTAGAATGGGTGAAGAGTGGGCTTTTCTTTTGAAAACTGGGAGAAGTATGCTTATAAACGTGAAGTGACAAAAGAGACCCCTTGATAGTAGGAAAGAGCACATATGGAAGTTGAAGATCTAGAAATGCATTAAAAGCATCCATTTCTATGAAGTACTTGGACATCTTCACAAGCACGGGTACTTCTTCTGGAGGACCACTCCTCCAAGTCATGCATCAATTTGAATTTCTTCCCTCCCCTCTTCAGCCAGCCACTGGCCTGGTGATTCCCACCTTTCCTCATCCCTGGGGTGCTACTCAGTGATATTCAAACTCACACAAACATGAACCATTGTTCATTCAGTGTTTATTCCCTGCCCTGTTCCGGGTCTTGTGCTAAAGGACATAGAAGTGAGACAAATGTCTGTCCCCAGTGACCTCAGTCTAGCAGGGGAGGCCATCTCAGCACAACACCAACTCAGGGCAGTGTGTGAGATGCTTAGAGCAGAAACAAGAACAAGCTGCACAAGTAGCAGAGATTAAGCCTCTTATGTGAAGGTTGGGCTGGGAGGGAAGGCCTCCCAAAGGAGGAACAGACCTGAAGGGTGACCTCCCCAACATTTGAAACATTAGAAACACAGGAAGAAAGAATGATGTGTTGAAAATAACACTGCTCAAGGGAGGCTGGGTATGAGATGTGCATGGGAATAGTGGCCAGAGAGAAGGCAGCTTCCTTGTTGGCCTTCACTGACATAAACACATTGATTTCCCCATATCTGTCTGCTTCTCCCGTTAGCCAGTCACACGGCAGAGAACGGAGGCATAAGGAGCAAAAAGTGTTTTGGTTGCCAGGAGCAGTGGTTCTCAGCCTCCCCTGTACCTTAGGCTGCTCTGGGGGAGTACTGATACAGATGACCGTGACCTCCCACCTCCACCACTATCAAAGACTGATCACAGTGATCTGGAGTGGGGTCCAGGCATCAGGAATTTTAAAAGCACCCTAAGTAAATCTGATGTGCGTCTGCAGATGTGACGCAGGAGTGGAACATGTTGAGAAAACCTGGTCTGGGAAAGAATTTCTCCTGGCAATGCTGCATGGAGAGGCCCTCTGAATTTCAGGGCAGCGTGAGGCTGTAAAGCACTCCAAGGGGCCACAGGAGTCAGTATGCAGCCCAAGGGAAAGGCAGTTCTGAGGAGGGCCGCATTCGGGTAATTTCAAAGTACTGTAATACATTGAAATGCAGACCATAATACCATTTTATTGTTCATACTGAGTATTCAAAAGCTCTCTTTTTCTCTCTACAACTACTACAGGAGTGGCAAAAGTAGGTTTACTTTTGAATACTTAAGAGTTTATTTTTGTATTATTCATTTATTACTGTATTATTTATATGTATATTGTATTATTTGTGTAAATAATGAAGGCTGGCAATTTGAGCACTTATGAGATTATATGTATGTGCGTTCTGCCATTCTTTTTTTTAAAATTGATTTTAGAGAGAAGAAGAGGAAGAGAAACATCATTCTGCTCCTGTATGTGCCTTGACCAATGATCAAACTGGCAACCTCTGTATCTGGATGATGCTCCAACTGAGCTATTCAGCCAGGGCAATTTGTGACATTCTTTTGAGATAAGAAAGCTGTTGTAATAATCATAGCCTGAATGTTTTTCCATATGAGTAACTGTAAACCTACTTTGCCCTCCCTTTTATTTATATACTGCTACCAAAAATGAGGGGATATTTCAAAATGTATATGAAGCGATAAAATATCCCAATTTTTGTGAACAGTGTATAATCTTTCTCTATCTCTGGTAGCTGGCCTTGTGAAACACATCATGTATTTATCTGTATATCTGCCACTTTGGATTCTTGAAAGCCCCCAGGCATGGACAAGGACTTGCAGGACCTCTCCCACCCCAAGCATTTCTTCTGCCCCTCTGTCTTCCAGTCAGGAAGTCTGAACTCCAAAGGAGATACGTAGGAAAGACTTTCAGACCTGGAGATCCTTGGTGAGGGCTTCTGGACAAGTCACATCCACCTACAGCTTCCACCTTAATAAAAATGACAGTCTGTTAGTTGCTTAACTATTGAGTTATTAATAAACAAATCCAAAAGAGAAAGAAATCTTGCCTCCTATGCAGCTCCCACCTGAAATACAAAGATGCCCCGGACAGGACGGTAGAGTCCCTGCGTAGGCGGCTGGGTGTATGAGAAGCTCATGGGCACAGTTGGGCACACTCAGTGCCTTGTCAAATAATCCAGGGAAACCGGATGAATTTGTCAGACTGGTAACAATTAGCAATGTCTTAAAATACAAGTTTTAGAGTTGGTATCATTTTGATTTGTTTCCTTTCACTTCAATGCTGCAGAGAGCTCATGTCCAGCTTCTTATTTCATGGACAGGAATCAGGGACACAGCAGAAAATACCAAGCCACATGTACTCATCTGAGACCAAGTCACTGCTGGGACTTCTATGTGACTAACTAGATGGCACCAGCCTTTGCCTGACTGTTCATGTCCCAGCCTGTCCAATGAGAACTTCTCTAATTCTTTTACACTTTGATCAGTAATGACCCTTTCCTTTGCCTTTAATCCAGTGGTTTTCAACTGAGGGTTACTAGAATCCTCCACAGACCTTTGAGGAAATACAAATATCTAGGTCTTAACTCAGACCTTTACACCTGAAATTTGGGTTAGGGCTGGGTATGCACACATTTTTAAAATACCTAGTGGGGATGCTGGAGTGATCTCCTAGGTAAAAATTACTTCCTAATCCATTCCTTCCAAGTCCATTCATCATTCACCTCCAATTGAGTCATCTTTAATTCCTCATCCCAAATTTACCTTCTACCCAACAAGCCAGTCTCTAATTCTAAAATCTTTTTTTATCGATTTGAGAGAGAGAGAGGGGAACATTGACATAAGTTGTTCCACTTATTTATGCCTTCATTGGTTGATTCTTATATGTGCCATATGTGTCCTGACTAGGGATCAAACCTGCAACTTTGGCATACAGGGATGACACCCAAACAATTGAGCTACACAGCCAATGTTAGTCACTAATTCTTTAAGGAAGGAAAAAGTAACCCAAGTGAGAGTTTTTAAATATAATGGAAGTTTTAAGTGAGGGAGTTTGTGGTTAACCAAAGAAACAGGTTATTCCTTGAAAAAATAAGCATGGATTCTTTTTCTTTTATAAATTAAGTTTAATTTATAATTCAGCTTCAGAAATAAAAATAACCTCTAAAATGAGAGTATAAACATGTTTATTAAGTATTCTTCCAAACTTATCTTCTTTCTTCATTTATTAGCAGATAGTCTTGATATTGTAAAGAAATTAAAATCTTAGATAGAGCTACCTGTACCCATCCTAAAACACCACAAGTCCCCTAGTGGCCTCAAAGGCAGAGCGGCTTCCCAGTTTCTCCTTAATGTTTATGGCTGGAATATAGCACCTGCTTGAAATAAAACAAAAGAGTCAGATATTTCCTCTAAACATTACCCAAAGTGTCTGGCATTAAACACAAGGACTTGGGTATTTCAGGAATTTGCTAACTACCAACTACTTAATAAAATGAAGCAAATCAAATGAAATTGATGAAGATTGCAGGTTCTAAATGGGCCAGTGTGGTAAAAGTGTGAAATTGCCAAACAGTGATGAATGGAAAGTTCACATTCCAGCTGTTGGTAGAAATCCATAAAAACCTGAGAAAACAGGCTGTGGTAACAGGCACATTACTTCTTTTTTTAGTAACACTTGAATCACTGTTTGCAACTGTGTTTGTTTATAATCCATTTCCTGGTCATTAAGGACTCAGATATAAACAGAATTCCTGATTTATTCTCTACAAGCTGTCAACAAGATGGGAAACTGTGGGGTGGGGGGTGTTTACAGCATATGGCAGCTCAAGCATTAGAACAAATGAATATTCATGAGATTAGACAATGCCTGGAGCATGTATAGCATCCTCTGTAATGGGCTTCAGGTGTGGACAGAGCAGTCTCAGAGCTTCAGAGCTCGGAGGATCAGAGGATTGGCATCCAGTCACAGTGGGAACCACAGGCTGAGTGCTGACAAAGACATCTAATCATTCCTACTACACAAAATGAACTCATCCAAAATATATAAAGGTGTGCACTGCGAGACCTTACCACTACTGCTGCTAAGAATGAGTTCTTCCCTACTAACTCCTCCTGACCAGGTCAGAAAACCAAAGGCATAAAGAAGTTTGGCCTGGTGAGCTATAAAGGATGCTGGTTTCTGATTCATCTCCTGTTACCATCTATTACTACAGATACCTGTTTATTTGAACACAGAGCGCCTATCTATAGTCGTTTCTTGAGAACCTGTACTAACAAGCTTTAGGAAAAGCTTAGAAACCTGGAATCAATACATCATCCTAAAAATTCATTTCACCTAGTGATTACATCTTCCTCTCCTGCAATCAGACTGACTTCTGTGTTTCCTGAGGTCTCTACTTTGGGATAAGTAAGGCATTGCAGTCCACTAACTGGACTGCATAACCCTAAACAATCAAGAGCTGACCATAATTGCTATTTTAAAATGTTTAAGTATTAAAGACATTTTGAGTAGTCTGGTTCTATTCCCTGGAAGTTCCATCTCACAATATAGTACCATTTATACTTAAGCATTGCTAATCTTTGGATAAGCAAGAAAGTAAAACACTAATATCCCAAATATATTCCCCTAGTGTTAATCACAAAAGCATATTGGATACAAGAATACTTTGGAAAATATAAAACATTTAACAATTTTTTTTCCTGGTCTTAAATCTTAGGTATTTTGGAATTTCTCATTTTGCACTTCTGTCCCTAGATCCCCCTAATTTCATACTAAAGTAATTTGCTTTGTTTTATTTTTAAAAAATCTGATATTTCAGGGCATTTAACTAACAATTCAGAAATAAAGAAACCTATCTATGAAGCACACTATGTCATAAACTGTAGAAACTGAACTTCAGCTGTGTTACACTGCGGGGCCATTACTGAGCTGCAGCAACTTCCCCTGTCCCGCGCCGTCACGGAGCCTGCGGAGGTCCTGGCCCGCCGACCGCTCACAGATCACTCTCGCCGTAGAGTGCGGAGGAGAAGGCGGCATAGTCCAGGGCGCCCAGCACCGCGCCTGGCCCCTTGTAGGCCGGCATGCGGCCCAGGCAGTACTGCGCCTGGTCCGGGGGCAGCTCGCGCCGCAGCTCCTCCGCCAGGATATATGGCTGCAAGAGACCGGGTTGGAAAGTCAGAGGGGAAAACCCTGCGGCAGGCCTGTTCACACTGACAGATGTTGACGTTTGTTCAATTTAAAAAGGATAAAAGGCAGGCAGTCTAAGGGGCCTGGTACCGAACAACCAGAAGGCAACGGTATTCCTAAGGCCACACCTGCAGGGTGCCATCTTCCAGCCAGGGGCACTGCCCCCAACATTTCTCAAACTGAGCCACAGGGCGAGTGATAAACGCTGTGATCTCAAGGTCAATGCGGAAAGGTACAGGTATAGTTGGTTTACCTTATTCACTGACTGAGACAGTTGTTTAACATCATCGGTATTTTTTTTTTTAATGTATGAGATTTATGCTTTAGAAAATGACGTTATTTTCCTACTTAGCTTATTAAAACACTAGAAACATGCTGCTAGAGAAAACCTCTTTCTAAAATAAAACTGACATTTAAAAATGGAGCCTATTTTTCTTTAATGTCACATGTCCATTAGGAAATAGGATAATTCTGGTAAAACAGACAGGCTGCTAAGACTTAAAATAAATGAACAGCAAATATCATGCTATATTTATAAAGGGTTTTGGGGGCTTAGATGAGCCATGGCTTATTACCTCCTATCCAGATGGACTCTATCCCCTCCACCCATTCCCCATGATAAAGGATTCATTTTAAAATAAACATTACTGTTTTTACAATAGATCATCTTGTCTGATGTTTTAAGGTAATAACATGGCCCTGCTGTTGTGTTTCATTACCCCGCCTTCCCTTTCTCCAAAGCTAGAATACAGGGTAAAAGAATCATATCCAAAATTGAATTTATACCTACTGTGTTATTTTTTTTATTTGGGGAATGAGATTTAAAAATTCTGGACTTGCGATGAAACGTCTACTTAATTACTAGATTATATGTAATGAAAAGCTTGCCCATTTTTTCAACTACTGGACAGCTATATTTAACTTTGTTCCAGTGTGTGGGCACAAAGTTAGGATGATTGATCCTTAAGAGAAGGTCCCAGTTCCATAACATCTGAATTGTGTGGGTTCTTCT
Source organism: Rhynchonycteris naso (assembly GCA_037038555.1). Lineage (NCBI taxonomy): Eukaryota > Metazoa > Chordata > Mammalia > Chiroptera > Emballonuridae > Rhynchonycteris > Rhynchonycteris naso. The sequence continues at coordinate 190,675,519 of CM072995.1, read as the reverse complement.
GAGTCTTATCTACCAATTCAGAATGTAAAATGGGGTTGAACCAGTAAAACAAACACAAAAAATTTACAAAACACACACTCCTGGTTTCTGCCATAAACTCACTGTGAAGCCCAAGCACAAATGGCAGGAGCAGAATATCTGTGTTTTTTCTGTTTTGGATAAACCACCGTTTACTGCTACCTTCTGAATTCAATGCCAATGTGGAACAACCTGGACTAGTATCAAGCGGTTTTTACTTGCCATGTTGTTTCTGTTCTTATTAAAATAATGCAGCAGACTGCTCCAAAAGCAAAAGAAAATATGTCTATGCAGACCTTATCAGAGGCCAGGATTCGGAAGGAGGCGATGACTTGCTCAGCAGTGTCAGTGTCGGCCGTCTCTCTGGTCATGAAGTCGATGAAGGACTGGAAAGTGACGGTGCCCTGTCCATTGGGATCTACCAGGGTCATGATGCGGGCAAATTCAGCTTCACCCTGTACAACGGTTGCAAAGAAAACTTTAATTCAACAGCACACACCTATGAACAGAGCAATTCTCCTGCTCTTATCTACTGGCTGCAAGTCCCTTTGCATGTAAAAACTTAAGTATTCCTGCATTCCCTTTCAATCTTTGGAACAAATCCCCTTAGGGTGACCTAGAGTTACTCCATCCAATGACTGTAACAGCTGCTGTGGCTCCAAGACAAAGGCTCCTGACTGTCAGAATGCCTTCCTCCCTGGGACCCATCCTTCAGGCCTGAACACAAGAAGAGAAACTCAGGAGAAAATTAGGCCTTCTCCAAATGACAGCTGAGAAGGGGAACATGCTAAACAGAGGGCAGTTCAGAAGATGGCTCTCGGGACTTCTACTTTCAACGTCTGGGAAGAATCAAGGCAGCTCGTGTTGAAAATACAGAGAAGTAAGGTGAGTGGCACTATCACAGTCCACAGGAAATGTAAGGTTTTCTTGTTCATTTTTACCTTAAATATTAGAGGAAAAAGCACTTAAAAATCATCAGGATAATAAAAGCCACTGGTGCGTGCACTTTAAATGTGTGAATTGTATAGTATGTGAATTATATCCTAATAAAGCTATTAAAAACCACCAGGAAAGCTTATGTTCTCTTCCTTCACTAGAAAAATGTCTGACCAATTACTGAATAAAATATATGTTCTGGTTTGTGAAATTACTTTTACATAGTAGCAGGCAACCTTCAAAAATATTTCCTATTTAGTTAAAATGAACCAATCTCAAATGTGCTACTGTCCTTGAAGACAGTCACCTCCTGTAACATATATCCAAGTTCAATAAAATATCAAATGTTAGTGAAATCTCCACTCCTGCCTTACCAGATCATAGCCCATGGAAATCAAGCAAGCTCTGAAATCCTCATGATCCATCAGGCCGTTCTTCCTCTGCCAACAAATACAAACAGAGAAGCTATGCATTAGAGGCAAATGAGCAATTCTACTTGACCCAGGGAACAAAACCCAGTAAGAGAGGGCACACCTGGAGCTTTGCCAAGGAGACGATAAAGGTCACCACTGACTTAAGAAGGCAACAGCAACAGGGATGATACAAAATGATTTCTTAAAAACGGGGAAGGGAGGGTGGACAACAGACAAAAAACAAAAGGAGACCACACATTCAAGAAAGCAATGGAAGGAAGTACCCAGTGCCATTGAAAATGACCTAGTCAGCAGCTGACTACTGCCACCCATTGACAACAAAGCACACCCCACTACCACTCTCAGGCCCTGGGCAACCTTAGCCCCAGCACAAATCTTGAGAGGGTCTACAAAGAGCAGCTCACAAAGAGACTGGTGGACGATAGTCCTCCCAGTGGGAAGAGCAAGCATCAGCCCAGACCCCACTGAGACTGGTGTCCCCCTCAGGCCCTAGATGTGAGGTGGAGTACAGGTTGTGCTGAGGAGCCCCTTGAGAGCTCGGGAGGACAGTGAAGGGGCAAGCATCGATATAAAAATACAGAAAACACTTTTATTATTGGCCAGGCCAATTATCATATAAAGGTTATTTCCTGGTGTTTTCATAGTCCTAATGTCAGAGGTTCTTTTTTTCTATGAATGTCTGTTCTCACACCTACGCGACTGGTCCTCAGACACCCCGCCCTCTCTGCAGCAGCCTCCACAGTGATGACTCTGCTATGGATACTTCTGGCCGAATATCTCGGGGGTCCTGCTCTGGCTTCCTGCCTCCCTTCAATGGGGTGAATTCCCTAAGATCTGGCCCTTCTCTCTTCTCACTCTCTAGCCCCTCCTTTGCCAGGGATGACCACTGGGTTCTGGCCCTGAAGTCCAGACAGGATGCTGCACTGCCCAGGGCACCTCTAATTCAATAGCACCGCTCCTCTTGTGTTCTCCAGGCTCCTCTTGTGCTCTCCAGGCTCCCCTTGTGTTCTCCAGGCTTGAAATTTCCAGGTCCTTTTTTCCTTTCCCTTCCCCTCAGCTCCCACATCCTGCCTCTAAATGATGGCAGGTCTCTGCCTTGACTGACCTCAGTCTGTTCTCCTCATTCCCAGCACTTCCGTCTCTCAGCCCAGAAGTTTGCATTTCTCCTCCCTCATATCTGACCCCCTGCTCCCTTTCTCTCCCCTCCTTCATCCCTCCCTCCAGCCCTTCTACCCGGGGCTGCCAGGCACAGTCTTCTGAAACCATCTCCCATTATACCTATGCTCTACACCTTCGGGAGGACCCTTAGACTACAGGCTCTGGGCCTCCGCCATCTTGTCTTCCCTTTGTGTCCCAGACACCTCTGCCGACAACTTCCAGCAAACTCTGTTTCCCTCCAACACACACATCCTTAACATTTAATTCAAACAAATGTTCACACTCAACAGGTTTTGCATCAGTCTCCTTTGGACTTGTTGCAAAGGACAGTCTCATTATTTTGGATTCAAATGAAGGTGGGTTTTCCCTGTGACATGGCCCAAATGAGTAAGAGCAATCCAACAAGTCCAGACAGGTTTGTGCAGGAACAAGGATCCATTACTTTCCCCTACAGAAACCAGGACGTCAATGAATGAAGTCAGGGCAGTTCTGTTTGCACGTTTCTATACAAAGAAGCCAAAACCAGGCCAACACCCATCTCCCTCACTGCATGTAATTCTTTATTTAGGCCTCAGCTCCTTGGTCAGAAGTCTGCTCTCGGAGCCCCTTAATAGGCCTGCATCTGGCTGGCCTGGCACACAAGCATCTTAAGAACCATTTATTGATATTTATAAATCATAAACAGGTCCCAACTAAAGTAATGGAATTCCCTTTTTAAGGGATCCTTATCAAATGGAATGTAGCCTTTATGATAAGCAAACTACGAATGTTTTTTATAAACAATTGGTTTTACTCAATAATATTGAAATCAAAATAGGCTTAACTATTAATTTGCTTTTATGATGTAAATGATCACCATTTTGTTGGTTTATTTCCTTAAACATTTCAAGAATCAGTTTTGTTAATTAAAAAAGAAAATAAAGTTTTGTGTGTCAAAAAAACAGGTTAAATTTCTATCAGGTACTTCACCTAAATAGTTGCTTACAAAAAGTACTTACCAGGCTTGTATTTAAGTCCTTAGAAAAGGACCTAATCCAACAATCACATTTCGGTATGGCTACACACTCACTTAGAACAAATCTAGCTTTGCTGCCAAGTACACAAACATTCACCAAGTCACCTGCACAGGACAGCACACAGTCCTAGACTCCCTTCACCTGGACAACAACAGAGCTTCACCCACTTCACTGAAGTGGCTATTTTCCTTTGGCATTAACTATCCCGTTTCTAAAACCTTCCCAGAGCATTAAGACTTAAAGGTTCGGGCCGGGTTGCTCAGTGGATAGAGAAGTGCCCCAGTGTGCCAAGGGTATGGATTCATAGCCAGATCAGGGCACATATAAGAAGCACAACAGATGCACAACTAGATGGACCAACCAAGTGGAACAAGCTGATGCTCTCTCTCTCTCTCTCTCTCCCTCTCCCTTCCCTTCTCTCTCTCTCTCAAATCAAAGGGAAAACAAAACAAAAAAGACTTAAACTAATAGCATGGACATTATCTTAAACATGTTTGAATGTCCCTGGTATTGCCTTTCAAAGAACTTGAGGGAGTGATACCCGGTCAAAGTGGTTGAAGGAGGCTCTGAACTCGTTCATCTGCTCCTGAGTGATGCCCTTGGCATCCCTCGTCAGGATCTGTGTCTCCACCTCGTTGATGGTTCTGGCAATGGTCGTCAGCAGCAGCTCCCAGCCGACACGAATGTGCTACCAGGAAAGAGGAACAATCAGCTCTAGGGGCTTGCAGCCCGTCAGGACTACCTCCACATCTTCCCGCTAGAAGAAGTGACCCAAAGGGAGATAAGTAGCAATTACTATAGACCTCGCTATACTGTTTTCCTCCACTTTTCCATCTTTTGCAAGATTCTGTAGTGGGAAATACTCAGAAGCAAGGCCAGGATCCTAACAGCAACAAATGGCACTTCATAGATAAAATATATAGTATAGTACATTGTATAGTCTCTTTGTCACTAGAACTATTTTTCCATTTCTTAAGTAGCAGGAGAGGCCCAGGATTACATTTACTGGCTCCCAGAGAGATCAGATTTGTCAAGCTAGTAGGAATGAGACTTCTGGACCTCCCTCTGAAGCAGTGCGATGAGTCCCTGAGTGATGCTGCTGCCAACAACTATGCAGGGCTTCCTGGGTTCGCAAGCCACTTCACCAGAGGACAGGAAAGGCTTATAGATCCCTGCCTTCTGCACTTGCAGAACTTAACAGGAACAACAAGACAAGTGTGGGGGTAAACACCCTGAGTGAGATGATCACAACCAGAACCTGCGACACTGGCATGTGTGGCAACTACCTCCATGGTGTAGTTGGTGTGCTTGTTGTCAAAGACCAGGGCCTCCTGGATGAGCTGGTGGTCTCCCTCCAGCTTGTCGATGTTGTTCTTGTAGTTGATGATGTTGTGCTCGTACTGCTTCAGCTGGTTCATCTGGTCCTCCAGGGCCCCGGTGATCTGGATGGAGCTCCGAGCAATCTCCTGGCGTACAAGCACAGGTAGAGACACAGGTGAGTGGCAGCAGCACGCCCACTCCATTTCAGATGCTGTGTGGGCAGCAGCCAGTGTCACCCTACTTTCTCAGACAAAGTAGGAAACAGGGAAGTACCACAGAACGACACTAACTCTAATTCTGGTCCACCTAGAAAGTGGGGAAAAACCAACTATGGTCAAGAAAAGAAAAGCAAGAAAGGTAAGAAACAAGTCCCTTCAGCTTCAGGGCCTTGAAGGTGCCTTCCGGCTGCAGGTGCTGGAAGAGCCACGCCAGCTGCTGTGCATGGATCAGGACACTACAGTCGTGTCAGTGGGGGAATCCTTACAGCTTAGATGCTCTTCTCTTTCAGAAAAAAAGTTAACATTTTATCACCAAAAGGGAGGGTGGAAGATAAATAACTGGGCCAATATATGTCTCTTGGTTGTTCTTGGTGATAAAATAAACCCAGAAATCAGTGTTGTTCAAATATCACTGTTACTCAAAGTTCTAAAAATGAAAAGTGTTTGTGACTCTTCTCATGTCCTCTAAGAAAAATGGTTTAAAATTCAGGTCCTGCAGACACTCAAACTGAGAAAAGACCCAACATCATTTTTAACAACAAACACGAATAGATGGCAGCAAACACAGCCTCATCCCCATGAATGTGTCCCATTGATGCCCGTCCATGTGATGCCCATGGCACAGGCTACAGAAGCCTGGGCCAAATGAAAGCTACAGCATAGAGGTACTACTGTTGCGTCAGCTCAGGAACTAATTTCAAAGCTGTGACAAGCTATCCGGGGGCATCAACTTACCTCCATCTTGTTCTGGATCCAGGGCCCGATGGCATTGGCCTGTGCAGCAAACTGTCGCCGCAGGCGCTCATTAGCATGCTGGCGGGCCAGCTCCTCCTGCAGGGACTGATCCCGGATAGGCACCAGCTGCTTCACCTGCCAGAGCCCAAGGGCAACAAGGGTGAGAGGCTAGCTCTAGTCCAAAGGGACTGACCAAGAGTTCAAATAATGGTCCAAGGGGTGGGAATGGCAGCTGAGGGGAACAGGGAGGAAGTGGAGTGAGAATCCCAATTTAGGGACTAAAGGAAGGGCTCGTTCTAGCTTTGACTGCCACCCAGTGTCACCCAGTGCCTGATTAAGACCGGGTAGGCCTACATTAAGGGCAGTGGGCAGTGGGCTGGGCAGGTATGTGTTAGGGACAGTCGGCAGTGGGCTGGGCAGGTGTGCATTAGGGACAGTGGACTGGGCAGGTGTGTGTTAGGGACAGTGGGCAGTGGGCTAGGCAGGTGTGTGTTAGCAACAGTGCGCTGAGCAGGTGTGTGTTAGGGACAGTGGGCAGTGGGCTGGGCAGGTGTGTGTTAGCAACAGTGCGCTGGGCAGGTGTGTGTTAGGGACAGTGGGCAGTGGGCTGGACAGGTGTGTGTTGGGGACAGTGGGCAATAAACTGGGAAGGTGTGCGTTAGGGACAGTGGGCAGTGGGCTGGGCAGGTGTGTTAGGGACAGTGGGTAGTGGGCTGGGCAGGTGTACGTTAGAGACAGTGGGTAGTGGGCTGGGCAGGTGTGCATTAGGGACAGTGGGCTGGGCAGGTGTGTGCTGGGGACAGTGGGCAGTGAGCTTGGCAGGTATGCATTAAGGACAATGGGCAGAGCAGGTATATGTTAAGGACAGTGGGTAGTGGGTTGGGCAGGTGTGCATTAGGGACAGTGGACTGGGCAGGTGTATGTTAGGGACAGTGGGTAGTGGGCTGGGCAGGTGTGCATTAGGGACAGTGGACAGTGAGCTGGGAAGGTGTGCGTTAGGGAAAGTGGACAGTGGGCTGGGCAGGTGTGCATTAGGGACAGTGGACAGTGGGCTGGGCAGGTGTGCGTTAGGGAAAGTGGACAGTGGGCTGGGCAGGTGTGCATTAGAGACAGTGGACAGTGGGCTGGGCAGGTGCGCGTTAGGGATACTGACATTCTCTTAGCTGCAGCTCTAACACCACTCTGGGGTCCAAAGTGCAGAGGATTTGTGAACCCAAATGAGGGAAAACTACATCTTTATTTTCACTGTCTCTAATCGAAAGTCAGCACTTCCTTCAATTAAATGTGGTCAGTAGGTGCACAGTAGGATTTAGCAGTACTGTGACTTTATCACAATAGCAATCACAGAGAGTCTCATTAACATTAGTGATTGCCTGCCCCTCAAAATATCCCTACTTCAGCATCATTAGATGTGTTGGATCTTGCTTTAAATGTGTTAGGAATAAAGCACCTACCTTAGTACATTCCAACTTTTAAAAAAAGATTTTAATAATTACATTTTAATATAATTTCTTTCTGTTATAGCCTTAGGTATTTGAATTTAGAAATATTATTATCAGAAGGGCGTACTGATTTTGCCAACATTTATAAGATTTTCCTTATGAAAAATCATCTCTACTTTCCTTACAAACCATGGAAGTTGCTGAATGGCATTTAAGAATTTCACATATTTTGTCTGTGAAATTTAGGGTAGGTGATGCAAAATCAGGCAGTCACTCTACATCCTCCAGGTTTTTATCTTTGCCTTCCACCTCAGCTTCATGAAAGCCTGGCCCCACACCCACGCCTCCATTCCCCACCTTGTCCCACTTATTCCGGAGCTCGTCCATGGTGACCGTACTGTAGGGGTTGCTGGAGCTGACCCTGATGTTGTAGCTCTGGATCACCTTCTCCACCTCGTTCTGGATGGCCATGATGGACTGCCGCTCACCGTCCGCCTCCGGCAGTGTGGCCTTGAACTGCTCGTGGGCTGTGATCAGACTCTAACCAGAAATACAAGTGGGAAAACCGATCATACTTCATGTGAATTTCAATCTTCCATGTTCCTTTCTTTACACACATGAAACACCTTTATAACTGCAGGAATCTCTGAAGGAAAAAAATCTGAATGTTTCAGAAAAGCTATTTTGTGCACAAAAGTAAAATTTCTTGAAATTGAAAAAAAGATATCATGATGACTAATGGCTATAAATTCAGTCTTCAAAACACAATGTATTGGAGGAGCAAGATGGCGATGGAGTAGGCGGACGTACCAACTTCCAACTCCCAGAACCAAAGTGGATTATAACTCAATTTCAAGAACGATCATCTGAATAAACCAACTTTGAGCTAAACTAAGTGGACTCTTCAACCAAGGAACACAGAAGAAGCCACATTGAGACTGGTAGGAATACCGAAAACGCAAAGAAGGCTGCCCAGCTCCCCGGAGCGAATGGCAGCCCGGAGAGACCCGCGTGGCGGGAGGAGAGTTTGGCAGAGAGGGAGGGACCTGGGTCCCAGAAAAAAAAGCCCCAGCCTGCAGGCGCAGAGCCTAGAAGAGGCATTTGGACAGTATTGAGCTGTGAAACAAGTGAGGATACTGTTTGTGAGAAAGAGACAGTTTTCTCAGACCCAAGATTCTTTTCAAAGGGACAGCGCAGAAAACCTTTCTCACAACCACGCACCCAGGGCTCCGGGGAATGGAGAGGAGAGGACCAGAGCAGCAGGAAGAGAGTGTGGACTAAAGGCACAGGGACAAACACTCTGAGGGACAGCCACCCTAACCCCTGGGCTAAGTCACTTCCCTAATCAAAAACGAATATTTCTCCTGAAACTAGCAATACCAGCAAAGGGAGACAGGACACCAGCCAAACAAGCTCTCCCGTGGCAATTAGAGCAGAGCTGCTTAGAGGGAGGGAGCTCCCAGGTCTACAGTATAGAGTGTTAGGGCCCTTCCTACTCTGCTGAGGGTTGCCGAAGGTATGGTGGCGGCGGGACGCTGAAACACGGTTCTTTCGGCGGGGGCGGAGACCCAGCCGGTGAGAGCTCAGTCTAGCCCAGCAGGGGTGGAGGGGATGCGCAAAAGCAGTCCGGCAGCTGCGGGCCCGCCTGTAACCCCACCTGCGGGGGAAAAGCGGGAGGCCAGAAATGGGCAGAGATCTGCTCTGCGACCCTGCGCAAGCCAGCCCTGACCGCGGGGACGAGGCTAGGGCCAGGGACAGGCGGAGGCTCGCACTGAGCGCACGCAGCAGGCCCAACCCGCCTGGAGGAACCACTGTTTGCCATCCTGCGTGTGCAAGTTGGCTCTGAACGTGGGGGTGCGGTAGAGCCCTGGACGAGCGGAAGTTAGCAGCTGAGCTTACGCCAGGAGCCATGCCTGGCCCAATAAACCTTAGTTTGCTACCCTGCGCAGGAGGGCCCTGGCCTTGAGGGCGGGGCTAAAGCTCCGGAGGGGCAAAGGCTCACAGCTGAGAGCACATCAGAAGCCCCGTCCAACCCACGAAACTGTGGTGAGCAGGCTAAGACCGCGGGTGCTGGGCGGAAGCCGGGAAACAGGCTGGGTCAGCAGCTGAGCAAAAGTGCTCACCTCTACCCTTGGTGCTGAAACTTGTGGCTTGAGTAACAGCCCCTCCCGCAGAGGAGAGGCGGAAATCACAGCAACAGCCGCAGTGGGCCGGCGCTGGCAATGCCCATACCCAACCGCCTTAGGCAACGGCAGAGGGGGTTGCGGGCCCACAGACAGACCACACTTAGAGAACACAAAGGCAACACCTACTGGACTCTAGTGGCCACAACTTGCTTATACACAGACAAAATGGGCAGATAGAGGATTCCAAACCAAATAAATCAAGAGAAATCCCCAGAGAAGGACCTGAATGAACCAGATATAACCAAATTACCAGAAGCAGAATTTAGAATAATAATAGGATGTTCAAAGAAATTAGAGCAACAATGGATAGTCACTATGAACACCTAAATAAAGAGATAACAAGTATAAAAAACGAAATTGAAATAATAAAAAAGAATCAGACAGAAATGACAAATACAGTATCAGAACTGAAGACCATAATGGAAGGAATTAAAAGCAGGATGAATGATGCTGAGGATCGAATCAGCGAGTTAGAGGACACAATAAACAAAGGCACAGAAGCAGAACAGAAAAAGGAAAAGAGAATCAAAAAATGTGAGGAAACTCTAAGGGAGCTCTGTGACAACATGAAGAGAAACAACATTCACATCATAGGGGTGCCTGAAGAAGAGGAGAGAGAACAAGAAATAGAAACTTTGTTCAATCAAATCATAACAGAAAACCTCCCTAAATTAAGGCTGGAAAACATTCCATATGTTTAAGAAGCACACAGAACTCCATTAAAGAGAAACCCAAAAAAATCTACACCAAGAATCATCATAGTTAAAATACCAAAGCTAAGGGATAAAGAGGAAATTTTAAAAGCTGCTAGAGAAAAAAGGCTATCACCTACAAAGGAGCCCTCATAAGGATGACATCCAACTTCTCAACAGAAACACTTGAGGCCAGAAGGGAATGGCAAGATACATTCAAAGGAATGCAGAACAAGAACCTACAACCAAGACTACTCTATCCAGCAAGGCTAACGTTTAAAGTTGAAGGAGAAATAAAGAGCTTCCCAGACAAAGAAAGCCTCAAGGAATTCATTAAAACCAAACCAATTCTGCAAGAGATAGTAAGGGGCCTGTTGTGAACAGTTCAAAGGGAGAAGAGAATATAGCCAAAGAAGAATACAGCTTTAAAGAATAAAATGGCAATAAACAACTACATATCAATAATAACCTTAAATGTAAATGGATTAAATGATCCAATCAAAAGACATAGGGTAGCTGCATGGATAAAGAAACAGGACCCATACATATGCTGTCTACAAGAGACACACCTTAAAACAAAAGATGCAAATAGACTGAAGGTAAAAGGATGGAAAAAAATATTTCACGCAAATGGAAATGAAAGAAAAGCCGGGGTAGCAATACTTATATCTGACAAAATGGACTTTAAAACAAAGGCTGTAGTAAGAGATAAAGAAGGACACTACATAATGAGAAAGGGAACAATTCAACAGGAAGATATAACTATTATAAATATCTACGCACCAAATATAGGAGCCCCGACATACATAAGGCAGACTTTGATGGATATAAAGGGCGAGATTAACAGCAATACTATCATAGTAGGGGATTTCAATACCCCACTAACAACACTGGATAGATCCTCAAGAAAGAAAATCAATAAAGAAACAGCAGACTTAAAGGATACACTAGATCAACTCGATTTAATAGATATCTTCAGAACTTCTCACCCTAAAGCAGTAGAATATACATTCTTCTCAAGCGCTCATGGTACGTTTTCTAGGATAGACCACGTTAGGACACAAATATGGTCTCAATAAATGTAAGCAGATTGAAATCATATCAAGCATTTTCTCTGATCACAATGCCATGAAACTAGAAATTAACCACAAAAGAATAACTGAAAAATACTCAAACACTTGGAAACTAAATAGCATGTTATTAAATAATGAATGGATTAACAATGAGATCAAAGAAGAAATAAAAAAGTTTTTAGAAACGAATGATAATCAGAATACATCAACTCAAAATTTATGGGACACAGCAAAAGCAGTACTGAGAGGGAAGTTCATTGCACTACAGGCATACCAGCAGAAGCTAGAAAAAGCTCAAATAAGCAACCTGACCCTGCATCTAAAAGAACTAGAAAAACAACAGCAAATAAAGCCCAGAACAAGTAGAAGGAAGGAAATAATAAATATCAGAGCAGAAATAAATGACATAGAGGCTAAGGAAACGATACAGAGGATCAATAGGAAACTAGGAGCTGGTTCTTTGAAAAGGTAAACAAGACTGATGAACCTTTAACTAGACTAACCAAGAAAAAAAGAGAGAGGACCCAAATAAATAAAATTAGAAATGACAGTGGAGAAATAACAACTGACACAACAGAAATACAAAGCATTGTAAGAAAATACTATGAAGAACTCTATGCCAAAAATTAGACAACCTCGGTGAAATGGACAAATTTCTTGAATTATATAATCTTACAAAAATCAATCTGGAAGAATCAGAACACCTAAACAGATCAATTACAACAAATGAGATCGAAACAGTTATCAAAAAATTCCCAAAAAAGAAAAGTCCTGGGCCTGATGGCTTCACAAGTGAATTCTACCAAAAATTCAAAGAAGAACTAACTCTTATCCTCCTCAAGCAATTTCAAAAAATTCAAGAGGAACAAAGACTTCCAAACTCCTTTTATAAGGCAAGCATAATTCTGATCCCCAAACCAGGCAAAGACAACACAAAGAAAAAAAATTATAGGCTTATATCCCTGATGAATTTAGACGCTAAAATTCTCAACAAAATATTAGCCAACCGGATCCAGCAATATATGAAAAAAATCATACACCATGATCAAGTGGGATTTATTCTGGAGAGGCAAGGCTGGTTCAATATTTGCACATCAATCAATGTGATTCATCACATAAAAAAAAGGAAGGACAAAAATCACATGATAATTTCAATAGATGCAGAAAAGGCATTTGATAAAATCCAGCACCCATTCATGATCAAAACTCTCAGTAAAGTGGGAATACAGGGAACATTCCTTAACATGATAAAGGCTATCTATGACAAACCCACAGCAAACATCATACTAAATGGACAAAAATTAAAAGCAATCCCCTTTATATCAGGAACCAGGCAGGCATGCCCCTTTCACCACTTTTATTCAACATAGTTCTGGAAGCCCTAGCTAGAGCAATCAGACAAGAAGAAGAAATAAAAGGCATCCAAAATGGAAAAGAAGAAGTAAAACTGTCATTATTTGTAGATGATATGATATTGTATATAGAAAACCCTAAAGTCTCAGTCAAAAAACTACTGGACCTTATAAATGAATTCAGCAAGGTGGCAGGATATAAAATTAATACTCAGAAATCAGAGGCATTTCTATATACCAACAATGAACTGTCAGCAAAAGAAATTAAGGAAACAATCCCCTTCACTACTGCAGCCAAAAAAATTAAGTACCTAGGAGTAAATTTAACCAAAGAGGTTAATGACTTGTACTCGGAAAATTATAAAACATTGATAAAAGAAATCAAGGAAGATACAAACAAGTGGAAGCATATACCGTGCTCATGGCTAGGAAGAGTAAACATCATTAAAATGTCTATATTGCCCAAAGCAATTTATAAATTCAATGCAATACCAATTAAAATACCAATGACATACTTCAAAGATATAGAACACATATTCCAAAAATTTATATGGAACCAAAAAAGAACTCGATAGCCTCAGCAATTCTAAAAAGAAAAAATAAAGCAGGAGGTATCACTCTTCCGGATATCAAGGTTTACTACAGGTCCATTATACTCAAGACAGCTTGGTACTGGCATAAGAACCGGCACATAGATCAATGGAACGGAACAGAGAACCCAGAAATCAATCCACATGTTTATGGACAACTGATATTTGACAAAGGAGGAAAGAGCATACAATGGAGTAAAGACAACCTCTTTAACAAATGGTGTTGGGAAAATTGGACATCTACCTGCAAAAAAATGAAACTAGACCATCAACTTACACCATTCACAAAAACAAATTCAAAATATATAAAAGACTTAAATGTAAGCCATGAAACCATAAGCATCTTAGAAGAAAACATAGGCTCTCTGATATCTGTAGCAGCAATATATTTGCCGATTTATCTCCACGGGCAAATGAAATAAAAGGCCAGATAAACAAATTGGACTATATCAAACTAAAACGTTTTTGCACAGCTAAAGACAATAAGAACAGAATAAAAAGACAAACCACACAATGAGAGAACATATTGGACAGCACGTCTGATAAGGGGTTAATAACCAAAATTTATAAAGAACTTATAAAACTCAACAACAGGAAGACAAACAATCCAATCAAAAAATGGGCAAAAGAAATGAATAGACACTTCTCCAAAGAGGACATACAGATGGCCAAGAGGCATATGAAAAAATGCGCAACATCACTAATCATTAGAGAAATGCAAATTAAAACCACAATGAGATACCACCTCACACCAGTCAGAATGGCGCTCATCAGCAAAACAACACAGAATAAGTGCTGGCGAGGATGTGGAGAAAAGGGAACCCTCCTGCACTGCTGGTGGGAATGCAGACTGGTGCAGCCACTTTGGAAAACAGTATGGACATTCCTCAAAAAATTAAAAATCGAACTGCCTTTTGACCCAGCTATCCCACTTATAGGAATATACCCTAAGAACACCATAGCACTGTTCGAAAAGAAGAAATGCAACCCCATGTTCGTGGCAGCATTGTTCACAATAGCGAAGATCTGGAAACAGCCCACGTGTCCGTCAGAGGATGAGTGGATTAAAAACCTTTGGTACATATATACTATGGAATACTACTCAGCCATAAGAAATAATGACATCGGATCATTTACAACAAAATGGATGGACCTTGATAACATTATATGGAATCAAATAAGTAAATCAGAATAAAACTGAGAACAGCATGATTTCATACATAGGTGGGACATAAAAGTGAGACTATGAGACATGGACAAGAGAGTGATGGTTACAGGATGGGGGGAGGGAGGAGAGGGTGGGTTAGGGAGGAGGGGAGGGGCACAGGGAAAACCAGACAGAAGGTGACAGAGGACAATTTGACTTTGGGTGACGGGTATACAACATAATTGAATGATAAATAACCTGGAGATGTTTTCGTTGTACATATGTACCCTGATTTATTGCTGTCATCTCATTAAAATTAATTAAAAAACCGCAAAAAACACAATGTATTTTTTTTTAAAAAAAAGATCATATATGCTTTCATCATTTTTGATCCTCAGCTCTTGTTTAGGCCTTCCTCTCCAATGAAGAGCAGAATTTAACTTTGTTGCCCTTTCTAATGACAGATTTACTTTTAAATTCAACAAAGGACTCAACATTTGCTGCCTTTACACCTAAAAACCACTAGAAAGTACATTCCTTACTCTTCAAAACAAACAAACAAACAAAACCAAGGTCACAGAAAACAACTCTTTTCCTTAAGGCTTCATATAACCTCCATCTATCAAACTGATCATTTGGCACTAACTTGTGAGGCAGGCTGCCCCTCAGTTCAGGCATGTGTACCTCCCCTCTGAACAAGAGGAAGGCACATGGACCCCCTTATAGTGCAAAGCTAACCTTCACTTTAGGTGCAGCCACAGACCAGATGCCAGCAAACCCACTAAACAAAGAAATGACCTCATGTGTCGAGTATGGCTCTCCAGGTATATTAGAAGGCTCACTTATTACAAACATAAACTATTTTAGGTTGCTAATCTCTGATAAGAGTACATGCAAGAAACACCATCAAAGCCTCTTCCAGAAGACAAATGCAATGGTCAATGAGATCGTTTCTTTCCCCTTTTATTCAGGTGCAAACCCTTCTAGTATGTTCCTTGGTAGGGGGAAGTATGTTCAAATTTCAAACTTCAGTATTTCTTTTTTTTCCCGTTGTTTTTTTGTTTTTTAGGTGAGAGTAGGGGAGATAGTGAGGCATATTCCTCCTGCATGTGCCCCAACGGGGATCTACCCAACAACCCCTTCTGGGGTCAATGCTCAAGGACCAAGCTATTTTTAGCACCTGAGGTTGACGCACTTGGACCAACCAACCTATCAACCAACCTATCCTCAGCGCCCAGGGCTATGCTCAAACCAATCGAGCCACTGGCTATGGAAGGGAAGAGGATGAGAAGGGCAGAGGAGAAGCAGATGATTGCCTCTCCTGTTTGCCCTAACTGGGAATCAAACCCAAGACATCCATACACCCATACAGTGGGATGACACTATCAACTGAGCCACTGGCCAGGAGCCAGTATTTCTTTTACATTTGGATTCTTTTTGATCACCTATTTTACAGGAAAAAAAACCAATTTAATTAAAAGTATTTTATCTATATATTTAATTATACATCAAATTCACTGTCTATGGTCTTTAAATAAATTGAATCCTGGCTATTGAAGAATTATCTCACTCTAATATGACCACTTAGACATCTTGTTTATAACTTGAAATCCAGAAGAAATGAGATGTAAACATTTGTATTGTGGGCAGCAGAAGGATTGTGGTCTCTGATCCTTTATCATCAGGAAAAACTTAGATTTCAATAAACAGCAATGTGCATATATTGTGCATTGTAGTTAACCTAGTAATCAATAAACTCATAACTTCCAGTGAATAGTTCCAAGATCATTTATGTCTATTCTGCTCAATGATCCCACATATTTTTAAAACAAGAATAAGCCTTTTTAGATATATTTGCCATTACCTGATTGATGTTCATTTAACTTGGCAGCGAAGGGTGGAATGAACATTTATTTTTTTTAGTGAGAGAGGAGTGGGGGAAACAGACAAGGACAGGCAGGCAGGAAGAGAGAGAGATGAGAGACATCAATTCTTTGCTACGGCACCTTAACTGTTCATTGATTGTTTTCTCACATGTGCCTTGACAGAGGGGCTCCAACAGAGTAAGTGACCCCTGGCTCAAGCCAATGACCTTGGACTCAAGCCAGTGACCTTGGGCTTCAAACCAGCGACCATGGGATCATGTTTATGAGCCCATGCTCAAACTGGCAACCTCAGTGTTTTGAACGTGGCTCCTCTGTGTCCCAGTCCAATGCTCTATCCACTGTGCCACAGTCTGGTCAGGGTGGAATGCATATTTTAAAGCTAAGGCTTAAAGGCTAATGTGGGCTTTCTTAGTAATAAAATGAAACAAAAGAACCCCTCTCATTAAATTTGGAAGGTGACAGCTGAGTGAGACGGGCTCGCACCTGGATCTCCTCGATGCTGTGGACAATGAACATGTCCTGCAGATCCTCCATGGCGCCTTCCATCCAGTTGTTGAAAGGAGCAGCTCTCTTGGCAAACTCCAGGTGCAGCTGATCAATGGTTTCTAGCAGTTTCTCAGTTCTCTGAAGATTGAACAGAAGCAAGCATAATTATAGGTTACACAATTTAGAAAAAAAAGTATTTCAAAATGTAAATAATATGTATTCCAGAGCAAGACACTATTACTTGACATTTTGTTAATCACAACCCTTTTGGCATTAACACGTCTATACATAAGATTAACCACTGTTCAAATAATCAGACTGAGCCCTGCAGGTCTCTGAAGTGTCTTCTCAATCAAAGAAGATTTAACAACATCCAAAGTGGCCTGTTTTGAAAGTCCTTAGAGGATTCCACTACATGGCACCTTTTTGAAAACTGAGAAGTGACAGAGGATATATAGTAACTTCTTTGTAAGTTAGAGGATGTGATTCCCTAACCATACCGGGTAACAGGAAATGCAGGGCATCTTCCTCATTTTAGTCAACACAGTACAGAGAAGATGCCTTTCCCAAAAGTCACCCACCTTGTGAGACCAGAGGAATTACAGTTTAATGTTCTCTAAGCCTCATTCAGCATCTAACCCAGGTTTCTTCTTTGCCTTTCTGGGCAAATGAAAGCATAGGCTTCCAGCCAGAGTGATACCAAGCGTGTTTGACATGGTGCAGAGGATGGAGAGCGGACAGGGGAAGCACCCAGTACCTACACGTCTTCCATAATTCGATACGTTTTTTTCCCTCCTGTTCTAAAACATATGAACTATCTCTGTCTGATACAAGACTGGTCTTTCCTCTCTTTCAGCATTTGTTTCCTTAGGTGGACAGGTAATAGCCATTTGACATCTAGGAAGTATCATATCATGTATTTTAAAATTTCCCCAGATTCAGGGCGAACAGACTCAGAAAACTGGTCCCTGCTGCTTTCCTTCACATCGTCAGTCTTCCACGGTGAATGATGGTTGTTAGTACAGTCGTCTGCCTTTATCTGCGGTTTCAATTTCCGCAGTTTCAGCTACCCATGGTCAACTGCCATCTGAAAATACTGAATGACACTATCTGCCCCTGACCTCCAACCATCCATCAGCACCATCATCACCCGATGATCCAAGACAAACCAAAGCAGGTGGTCCTTATTTAGGGGTATTGACAGAAGGTCAGTAGTAGCCTAACCTACATCATTCACCTCATTTCATCTTATCACACAGGCACGTGTCATCTTGCACCATCACAAGAGGGAGAGTACAGTAAGATATTTTGAGAGAGAGAGAGAGCATATTCGCATAACTTTTATTATACCGTAGTATATTGTTAAAATTGTTCTATTTTATTATTGTTGCTATTAATCTATTCCTGTGCCTAATTATAAATTAAGCTTAATAACTATGTATGTGTAGGAAAAAACATAATATATAAGGGTGTGGTACTGTCTGTGGTTTCAGGCCTCCTCTGGGGGTCCTGGTCTTACCCCTGTGGGTCGGGGGTGACTGCTGCACAGTTAAACAGCAGCCACTTCCTGCTCTTCATCCTCATCTTATACTTGAGCAAAGCCAAATGCATCCTGACTCTTTTCAAATCATTTTCCTTCCCTCCACATTTCTTGCCATTTCCCTTTGCACGTCTCGAGTTAAGTCCTTCCTGGTCCTCACTCAGTCACAGCTCAGTTTACTCTTCTATAAGCACTTTTGGAAAGTCGCTGTAATCACTACTGGATATAAAATCGGTTTATACCATAATCCCATTACCCCTGGAACAAAGTTCCCAACTTTCTGTTTCCCTTTTTTTCCTACTTTTCCTCCTCTCTTTAGAGGCTCCTTTCACTGGATAATCTGTTTTGTTTTATACACATAATTCCATGGAAAAACAAGAAATTAATAACAGGGACTTAATTAAAGAGCCCTTATTAAAAGGTTCATGTCATCATGTCACCTTGGGGGACCAAGACCCCCAAGGTGGCTTGAAGACCTCACCTCCAGGGCCTCTCTCCTCTTCTGTGTATGCGTCCCCAGTCTGTCCCACTGGTCACAGATTTTCTGGCACCGATCGTTGACATTCACAGCATCATGATAGTCCAGCTCACTATTAGCAGTGAAAATAAGATTAGCTTTCCCAGATGATATAAGGAAAAGTGAACATGAATCCAAATAAATAGATTATATGTATACATATATTTTTAAATGTTTCCATTGATTTGAGAGAGAAAAAGAGAAAGGAAAGGAGTGGGGACAGGGAAAGAGAAAGAGAAAAGTATCAACGCATGTTTCACGTAGTTTTTTCAGATAGTTGTACACTCACTGGTTGCTTCTCATATGTGCCCTGACCAGGGATCGAACCTACGACCACAGCACACCAGGATGATGCTTTATCCACTGACTCACCTGGCCAGGGCCCAGATAATATATTTTTTTTTAAAAAAAGAGCTGATAGAATTTGCAGGTATTTCAGGGTTTTGTTCATCATCACCACTGCAATCATGATCACTATGCTGATAGATTACAGAAGAATTAGCAAAACTTTGTTGGTCAACAGATTTTTAAACAGAGAGTGATGGCTGTCTTCCCGATGCCTCAGGCTAATGTCCTCCCCCTGACTTCTTGGCCAGGTCCCCAGAGAGCAGTATTTTTAAGTGGCAGTGTACCTGTAAGTGAAGCAAACTATCTGACCCGAGGACACTCCTGTGGACCCTGCTGAAGCCACATTGACAAGAACATCAAAATGAGTCAATGGGGGGGGGGTATCAGTTTGCACCCATGTGTCCTTCGTGCCTCTCAAAGGGCACAGGGTCACGTGTGTCATGGTGGGATGAACATCCTGCCCAGAGGGAGCACTGGGACTCTAGCAGGAGAGACATCTAATGCCTGGCAGAACAGAGCCCTTTCTCTTGTGGACAAAGAGGTTCTGACTTGTCTTATGTCACTCCTGTGACAAGCAAGAACAATATGATTTCTCACTAATAATCCTCTTCTTCACCAGTCTGTCCATATGTCATCACTGGAGCTTTAGGAGGTGAATGTGAACAAATTCTCGACTACAAGGTTAACCTGGTATCTCTAGGGATAAAAAAAGATTGAATACCATACAGAATTTAATCACCCTCTAGTTAAAATCAAAGTGAGACTCCCAGAGGTTTAAATACACCTTTAGGCAACTTCTTCAATGCAGTCCAGACAAGAGCACCTTTTCCTACCACATCCATCCTGGAACTTAAGTTTAGCTATTAACAAACCTTAATTGGTTTTAATAAGACCTTAAATTCAGGCAATAGCTGTTCATTATTTGTTTTTATCCCCCCTCTTAAAATAACATTATCATGTCCTTATTAAATGTTACTGTTTCTGTTACTGGATAGAGGAGATACATGTAACTGTGATCTGGAGTGTTCTCCCAGGGGGTAAGCTCTCTGCCCCGAATTAAAGCTGTTTGGTCCTTAGAGCAGCTTTCTGCACAGACATACACTTCACAGACTGAGAGGCACTGAGATGCCTGTGCTTATTGTTGTAACTAAAAAACCAAAACCAACTAAAACATATGGGCACTTTGCACAGCCTTGAGTGCAAAGTGAAAAGACTACAGCTCTTCAAAATGCTGATATTAAAGAAAAGAGAGACTTCAAAACAAAATCCAAAACTGATGACTAATGAAGACACCGATGCTCGGGGCTCACGGTTATATTTAGGGTGAACATTTCTCTCTCTCTCTTTTTCTTCTTTCCAAGGGAGAAGAGGGGAGATAGAGAGACAGACTCCCGCATGCACCCCAACAGGGACCATCCAGCTACCCCCATCTGGGGCTGATGCTCTGCCCATCCCAGGGCCATGCTCACAACTGAGCTATTTTTAGCACCTGAGGTAGAGGCTCCATGGAGTTATTCTCAGCACCTGAGGCAAATGTGCTCAAACTAATTGAGCCATGGCTGCGGGAGAGGAAGAGGAAGAGAGAGAGAGAGAGAGAGAGAGAGAGAGAGAGAGAGAGAGAAAGGGGAGGTGGGGGGGGGAGGTATGGAGAAGCAGCTGCTCACTTCTCCTGTGTGCCCTGACTGTGAATCAAACCCAGGATGTCCATATGCTGGGCCAATGCTCTACCACTGAGCAAACCGGTCAGAGTCAACATTTCTCTCTCTTAACTTAGCATGTTAGTGCTACAGATGCTGCTTTCAAGGAGTTAGGACCTGCATAACTGGGTATACTATTTTATATGCACAGTTTGATTTATTATTTTAGGAAAGTTAAAAGGGTCAGGGTTATTAATAACATTAAGATAAGCCCAGATTTAAATCTGTGTGTGGTTCCTTTCCTGAGAGTGTGAAGAAGAAACAGGCATTGACAATACCTGGAATAATAATGACAATAATGTTTACATTTTATGGGCAACACTTAAGACCATTTCAAATTACTCAATGGAGCTATTAGCAATAAATAGTTTGAATTTCTTTCACCCCCTCATTTCATTCATGATTGTTAATAAGCAGCTGAACATCCAGCATTTAGGAAGCAGAAGTCAGAGAGTGCAGAGGCCACAGACACAGCACACAGACTGGATATAACAACCACACACCCTGAATAAAAGTTTATTTGGGCACTGGCCAGATGGTTTGATTGGTTAGAGCTTCATCTCAAAACACGGAGGTTGCTGGTTCAATCCCCAGGCAGGGCACATACAGGCAGATAGGTGTTCTCTTCTCCCTCATGTGCTAAAACTTAATCAATAATTTTTCTTTTTTAATAAAAGAGCTTATTTGGGCTAAAAGATAGGATACTCTTAAAAGAGGCCATATCTGTTCATTAAGGAATTTTCTCTCCTCAGAGGTGAGGAGTATAAGAGTTTTAAAATGCAATATATTAAAATAAATGTGTTGTCTGACCAGGCGGCAGTGCAGTAGATAGAGCGTTGGTCTGGTATGCTGAGCACCCAAGTTCGAAACCCCGAGGTTGCCGGCTTGAACGTGGCATCATAGACATGACCTCATGATCACTGGTTTGAGCCCAAGGTCACTGGCTTGAGCAAGGGTACACTGGCTCAGCTGGAGCCCCCTGGTCAAGGCACATATGAGAAAGCAATCAATGAACAACTAAGGTGCTGCAACTATGAGTTGATGCTTCTTGTCTCTCTCCCTTCCTGACGTTCCTGTCTGTCCATCTTTCTCTATCTCTCTCGCAAAAGTAAGTAAATAAAAAACATTTGTTATTACTATATGACGGACTCTAAAAATATGCAACAATATCAGTGATTATGATGAGGAATAGGGGCGCAATTTCCTATTATCAAAAGGGGACAAGGGTGTTTAGAGAAACTCAGAAACACCACAGTGAGGCCCCTCTCCCCGAGGGCGGCCACAGACTGAGGCTGCACCCTGCTCTGAGCAGACACTTAGTGATGATAAGTAGGGCTGTACAGTCTCCGCCTTCGGAGATGAGGCAGTCACTTGACTGTTTTGGTTTCTGGATGCTCAGTGTGGCTGATCCCTGCTCCCAGGCCTGATGGAAACACCTTTCCAAGCTGCGCTCTAGCGCCCCCTGCTGGCTGCTGGTCCTCCCGCAGGCAGGCGCACTGCCTCCGTTGGGGCCGGGGAGCTACCGGACGGATAGGGGCCCGCACGATCCTCCCACAACCAAAGAACCAAAGCCAGATGGGTTCATCTGTTTCAGAAGAGCAGGAAGAATTCCATCCCAGACTCCCCCAGCTTTGCTCTCCCTAAATTCCACACAGAAAACGAAGGCCAGGCCCGTGCCCCTCCCTGTCCCCACACCCACGGGTGTCCGCAGCTGCATGTACTTGAGCTCCTGCGCGATGGCCGCGATCTGCTCCACACGGTCCTGGTGCGCTGCCAGGTCGCTCTCGAAGGCCTCGTGCTTCCGCAATAGAGCCCGTACCTCGGTCAGCGACGCTGACTCATAATCCTTCTGCAGCAAGATCTGTTCTTTACCTGCAAAGGTTGTCACATGAGTGAGAATACTCCTATGTCACATGGCAGCTCCTTTGTGTCTGCAAAGTTCTCCATGATAGTTAACCAGGAAAAGGGGGAAGAAAGCCACGACTGACCACGAGCAGCACTGGCCTGGACTCAGGCTCTCCCTCTGCTAATGACGAAAGCCCATGTCCACAAGCAAAGGGGAAGACAGCTGGCTACATCTTTTTGTTTGTGTTTAGTGAGATTGAGAGAGGGAGACAGGAAAGGAAAGATATGAGAACTCATAGTTGCAGCACTTTAGTTGTTCATTGATTGCTTTCTCAAACATGCCTTGATCTGCAGGCTCCAGCTGAACCAGTGACCCCTTGCTCAAGCCAGCCAGCAACCATGAGGTCATGTGTATGATCCCGTGCTCAAACCAGCAACCTTGGGGTTTCGAACCTGGGTCCTCAGCATCCAAGGCTGACATTCTAGCCATTGCATCACCACCTGGTTAGGCCTGGCTGCAATCTAAATAACAAACCTGCCTTGTTCATGATCCTGGTAACAAGGATGTGATTTTCCAGTGTGATGCTCAGTTAAGTTAGTATTAGCTCACAGTCACCAGGGATCGTCAAAGGACACACGTGAACTGTCTGCCCACAGGTTCAACCTTTACCCAGTTCTTTCTGTTTGAAAGCTTTACCTTCTGTGGTTAAATGTAGCCTATGGCTTTCTAACAAATTAGACAATTTTCTCTCTGAATCTCCACCTATTTCCCACAAATATTTCTTAAAACAAGCAATAGCTGTGGTTACAACTGGACCCACATTCACTCCTGGTTGGTGACCTTTAAGAATTTAATTCCATGCCTGACCAGGTGGTGGCACAGTGGATAAAGCATCGGACTGAGACGTGGAGGACCCACGTTCAAAATCAGAGATCTATGGCTTGAGCGTGGGTTCACAGCTTGAGCACGGGATTGTTGGCTTGAGCATGGGATCATAGACATGACCCAACGTCGCTGGCTTGAGCAAGGGGTCATTCACTCTGCTGGAGCCCCCTGGTCAAGGCACATATGAGAAAGCAATCACTGAACAACTAAGGTGCTACAACGAAGAATTGATGCTTCTCATCCCTCTCCCTTCCTGTCTGTCTCTCCCTATCTGTCCCTCTTTCTGACTCTGTCTCTGTCAAAAAATAAAGAATTATGCAAAGCTAGAAACAGAAAGCAGATGATCATACATCTAACAATGACAGCCTAGCACTTACTTTGTGCCAATACTGATTTAAACACTTAATAAATATGAACTCATCTTCATCAAAACCCTGTGAGGGCAGTATGGCTGTCACTCCCACTGTGAAGAAGACTCCGAGGCACTGATTGGTAGAGAACCCCTCAAAGGCACAGAGCTGAGAAGTGACAAAGCTGGGGCTCCAACTGTCTAACCCCAGGTCCAGGTTCTTCTGAGTGTCTCATTTGCAGTCCTGATAGTCATACTATCATTAAGCATAAGGGGACCACAGGACGAGGGCACCCCTTATTCTGCGATGGGAGAGTGTTTTGTGCTAGCTCAGCACACAGCAGCCAGCAGGAACTATCAGGACCACGGTTCCTGGCTACAGTAACAGGAATGTGCGAAGTGAGAGAGGGAGATGAATCCAAGTAAAATGAAGATGTTAAGACTAGACAATGACACCTGCATTCTTCCTTTCCAAACAGATTCTCTAAATGGGGAATTATGCTGCTTTGTGGCATTTAATAAACATCCTATTGGCAGAAGTAGGCTGTCTGACCCACAAGTAGGGAAGAACAGTCACTGTGGAGTCAAGTAGAAAAAGCAGGAAGGAGAGGAGGAGGCCAGGCCTGTGCAGGCAAATGTGGGAAGAACACCAGTCCCACTTTGTGAAAAATAACACTATCTGCTTGATTAGCAAATAAGAGGTTTAGGATGAGACAACAGAGTAGAGAGAGGGTCGCCAGCATTAGGGATGGAGTTAGTAGCTGCACCTGTGGCTGTCCCCAGTCCGGCCGAGTCACTCACCATAAGCCCAGGTCTCGTGTGTGGACGCCTTCTGCCGGAACTTCTCAGCCAGGTGCTCCACACGCTCCAGCCTCCGGATCTCGTTCAGCAGCCACTCCTCATAGCCCTTTTCTGCCTGCTCTAGCCGCTGCCAGGCCCCGGCAATGTCCTGGGCATGCAAGAAAGCGCAAGCCTGGTGTTACACTCAGCCTCTCAGGCACCCCTGTGAACCCCCTCACTACACAGCTGATGGTGTCCTCCCTGCTTTCCTTCCCTTCCCTCCCCCACCCCCCCAATAACTGTTCAAATGTATCAGTTTCTAAATGTCTAGTTGTTGCGAAGGCCTTTTAAAACTAATATAGTTGTTCTCATGAGCAAACAAATGCCTGCTACTGCTCCATGTGGGGACCAAGGCTAATAGGGCTTTAGTTTTCTGGCCAGAAGATGAGCAAGCCTCAAGGTGACTCAGTTCAGTAGGACTTTGACTCAGTGAGTGTGCTCAGCCAGCCAGCCACCGTTTCCTACACATTATACACGTGCCAGGAGTGAGACTTCATATAACACAAGCAATACCTATCAAGTCCCTGTCCTTGTGCAGCCTTCCCGGTGGTCAGGGAGAAAAACGTTAATTTCAGACAGTGATGTGCTTGACAGAAAAACAGCACAGGGTCAAGTGATGCTGAGAGCCCGTGGGGGAGGGTCCTTTATGCAGGTTACTTAGAAAAGGTTCCTCCTCTTTGAGGAGGTGGCATTTGAGCCAAGATCTCAATGTCAGAAAAGCCAGTTTTGTGCAGAAGGGGAACCCCAGGAACAAGCCGAAAGCCTGGCAGGACATGCTTGCATGGGGAGTGAGGGACAGAGCAGCCAGGTGGGGAGGGGCCCAGTGTGTCAGGGCCAGGAAAATGGGTGTACATCTTGTTCTAAATATTTTAGGAAGTAACTGGAGGGTTCTGAGAAGGAAGGAGACAGTCTCTGATTGACATTTTGGGAAGATGGTGGTGGCTACTGTGTAGAGAATGAATCTTAGGGACAAAAGAAAAAGAAGAGCCAGGGAGAGGGTTCTTGCAGGGTCCCAGAAGAGAGGACGGTGGCCTGGCCAGGGGACAGGAACAGAGTGAAGAGCACAGACTTAACCTGTGACCTGGAAGTAGAGCCAATGGGACCGGCTAAAGGACCAGATGCAGGAAAGTGACAGAAAGGGAAGGTCAGTGGTGACACCTGGATTTGTGGCTTCAGCAACTTAGAGATGCTGCCCACTAAGGAAAAGAAAAGAACACTGCAGGGGACTCGAGTATGTTAGGTCTGAAACGCTTTTAAAGACATCTATGCAGAGCAGCAAAGCATGGAGCAGCAACTGGAAGGAGCCATTGGTGAGGTGGGAAGAAAATGGCAGTCTGAGGGCGGAAGGAACATCAGGAGACAGTCGATGGTGAACCAGCTCAGGCTACAGAGAACAGGAAACAAGTAACTACTGACTGGATTGTAAACATGGATGCTGTGACTTTGGTGAGAATGTTTCAGGGTGTGGGGATGGAAGCCAGATTACTGCAGGGTGAAGGTGAAAAGAGTAGGGGGGGGGGGACTAACACCAGTCTCTCAGAGGCTTCTTTCTAGATGTTTCACTGTGAAGGGAGCGAAGAAACAGGACACTCCATGGGGACGTGAAGTCAGGGAGATCTTACTTTCTGTTTGGCTGGTTCTAGAGAACTCTGGGGCTAATGTGAGGGATTTGGTGGAAGGAGAGACTAACGATGCAAAGAGAGGGAGGTGAGAGAAGGGCTTGAGCCCTCAAGAAGGTAGAATAGGGATCCTGAGTCTGGGAACAGAGACCACTTGTTCCAGATGCTGGTAGACCTGGTGGGGACACATGGCCAGCTGTGTGGAGGAAGGAGAGGACAAGGCCCTTCACCTGGGCTTATTAAAGGAGGTGTGGTGCCTCCTTCTGTCTGGGAGGCACCACACCAATGCAGAGAGGAGTCAAAAACTGCATGGTGACTGAGAGGAGAAACCAAGAATGAACTGGTTGAACCTGGCTGGTTAGCTCAGTCAGTTAAGAGCATCATACCAGAACACCATAGTTGCGGGTTTTGTCCCTGTTCAGGGCACATACAGAAGGCAACCAGTGAATGCACAACTAAGTCAAACAACAGATGAATGCTTCCCTCTTCCTCATCAGTCTGTCTCTCTAAAATCAATTTTAAAAAATAACAAAGTGGCTGCAGAGGTAAAGTTATGTTCATTAACTGAGAAGATAGGAGAAGTCAATGTGCCACTCAGTGGCCCCCGGGAAGAGGCCTTGTCACCAAAACCATCCTACCCTCGGGGGCGTAACAGCAGGCCCTCTTCAACACCTGCCTCCAGAGGGCATGAATACGGGCGCTCACCGATACCATCTTGCCCTCAGAGGGCATGAAGGCAGGCCGGTTGCTGATCCGCAGCTTGGTCTGCAGCGTGTTGAAGTTGATCTCCAGCTGGCACTTTTCTTGCACCTTCGGTGGCTTGTGCTTCCGCCGGTAGTCCCGGAAATCCTCCAGCTTCTTCTGCATGGCCTGCATGGTCTTCTCCGGGGTCCGGTTCTCTAGCCAGGGGATCGTGCGACGGATCCATTCCAGAAGCTGTTCCCAAAACACATAAATGCTTCTAAAAACCCCAACCAGCTTCCCCGCTTAAAAAAGATCTCACAATTTGCGATGGGTTAACTTATTGTTCCTTAAACTACAGAAATACAATGCCCCAATTAAAACAGGGAGGAAAGGCATCTCTGTTCAAAAATGAAAATGCCAGTGTCCCATCCATGGCCACTATTGATCACCCCAACAACACCACACACCGATCAAAAACTCAGAGTCAACACGAGTCATGTTTTACAAATGTGTGACATTTACAGGAAACTCAGGGACTAGACATTAGCAGACAAATGCTGGATGGAGCTCTCAAATGAAAAAAGAAAATTAAAAACATATAAAAATAAACACCCGGCATGGCAAAATGCAGTGTAATAAAATCAGCGAAGAAGTGGGTTTAATTTAAGCTCCAATCTAATGAATTCATTTACTAGACAAATGTACTGTAAATCTGGGATGACTCAATGCCAAAGTATATTTTAATTTGATATCTAGCTTTGAAGGAAATCCACATGATAAAAGTGAAAATCGGTGTGAATGTGCCTAAGGACAAAGTACATTTTCTTGAATTACTATCAAAGTCTTAGAAATGGCCTCCTGAAAAGCCACGGATAATTTATACTTATGATCACTTACAAAATGGCAGCAGAAATAAAAGTTAGTTAAAATGGTCATGTGTCCACAGCCTGAGGGTCTGAGGAGGAAAAGAAAGGCTATAATAACTGAGGCTCATTGTCCTCTGGTCCTGACCAGGCCTCAGCCTGAAGTTCATCACTGGCATTAACATGGCCACCCTGACTCTTTCCACAGCAGCAGTGTGAAAACATCAACTCAGCATCATTAGACTGGATTAATATACACCACTCCTCAGGAAGACTCATTCCACGTGTCCTGGTGCTTCTTCCAGAACAGACCAAATACCATTAAATTAAGTCAGGGCAAAAATTATTTGGTTTGTGGCCTATGTGACTGTGACTGAGCTCCATCCAGAGGGGATACAGCAGTGGGCCTGACCTCAGCCTGTCCCCTGTGTGGGGGAAACCATGCAGTGGCCATGATAAGACTACTGAGTTCCTACTGGTGCTAAAATAAGAACAAAAGGGCAACATGAAAAGTGCTATTTTAACTGAGCACCTGGCTGCCAAGCATCACGGAAATTCATGGGCAAATGTTGGGCCGGAGGGCTCTGCCCTCTCCGTATCTCCCTCTAGATATTTATACTCAAGGCTGAGCCATGTCTAACACATTGGGCAAGCTCCTCGGAGCTGGGTCACTGTGGACTAGGCTTCCAACCATGGAGAGCAGTCTCAGTGAAGTCAGAACCAGGAGAAAACGCACAGTGCAATGTCATCTTGGGGAGCCCAGCCCGGGAGGGGCCCAGCCGAGAAGGAAACCACATTCCACTTCAACATGCAAACTACCTCTGCACTCTGGGCTGCTTGAAAAGCCCATCAGGGTTACCTTGGTGTCAATAGTTATATTGCTACAGATGAACCACCTCTGAGTTCAACTGTATTTTCCTACTTTTATTCCATCTGAGATGAAAAATGCAAAGAAAAGAACACTGACAACCCGTGTTCACCCTCTTGCCCCACCCTCTGGGTGGGTACGGACAGGACTGCGGGTCACCATTTCCTTTACCTCACTCGCTAGCCTCTCATATTCTTCCATCAGCCTCTCATTCTCTTGATTCACAGCAAGAACCTTACATATCCTGTTAGCTGCTGTCTCGGCCTGTAAAACACAATAGGTAAACACGACAGCTCTGTCGACAGGACGTGCACACACAAAACTGAGCGTGGTGGGCATGAGAGGGACAGAGGGAGGTGGCGTGCGGTGCATGGAGCAGATCCAGGTTACGGTGAAGTAAGACTGAGGGTATGGCTATTTAATACTATGAATCAGTTCACACCTTTTTTACAGTTTTCACAGACTTACACAGCAAGCTGAATATACTGTAGGGAACAATGAATGGGGAGATACCATTAGTCTAAACACAAGCTTTGTAAAACAACAAGCAAGTTAGTAACAAAAATATATGGGTCAAGGAAACCAAACTCGCAGGTCCCTGACTGTCTCCTTGAGCACACTACTGACCTCAAGACAATGGGTGAGAACCCTCTAAATAACATTAGCCTTTGGGAACCAAAGCAAAATGGGTCCTGAACATATGTTATTGCACTGAGTTCACTGAAGGCCTCTCCTGAAATGAATATGTAGAATGTGCTAGATTAGGTTCTTCTGAGAGCTGAATGTGCTTTAGCACTTTGTTTAACCTATATGAGAAGGTGGGGAGGTAATAATTCTCTATTGCCGTTTCCGTGGAGGAAAACTTGGGCCCGGACTGGCAAAGTGCTGCAAACCACGGTCATGGGATGAGTCTATAAGAGCAACACACTGCCTGGACTTCCAGGCCACCAGCCAGTCCCAAAGCCTTGCCTCTGGAGCCCTACTGTGAGCTGATTTCTGGTTCATCACTTGCTGGTGATGGTCTTAAAGAGACCACAGGAGGAATACAGCCTTTGTCCACCTGTCTGTCAGGCTTCCTCAAGCATAGATAGGTGAAGGGGCCATAGACAGAGAAATATGGAGGAAAAAGGACATTTGCCCACAATATCCATCCCTCAGGCTGTTTGTCTTGAGAAGTGTAAATTTTTTTTTTTGAGGTTCTAATACTGTAATCCTTTCCCCATTTCTGTTAAAATGGGATTAGTCTTGAAAGAAGTAAGAACAAAGCCCTGAGCAGTGAAGGCAGTTTCCAGGCAGTCTGTAGGCACTAGGGCCCAGGAAGGCATTTGTTCTCCCTGTTGAACTTCCCATTTACTGCTCAATGAACGTGACAACTGTATTTTCCTAAAGCATAAATGTTTCCCACAACTTACTAATGAAATAGTGATATCTTAAAAGAAAAGAGAGATAAAAACACTGTCTAAAAAGTTAAAGCTGTTAAAAAAAATAAAAGTATTCACAGTTTGGAACTTGCCATATTAGAGATCATCACAAAACACTTAGGAAGATCCCAAGGTCAGATGTGACACGCACACACACACAACTGACACCCATGCATGTCACCAGACGTGGGTTAGGCACCTGCTCCGCGCCCGCGAAAGCATGGTAGAAACAGGACACATACGTCATGATGGCCCTTTCGTCTGGTTTGGGGGTGTTCACAATGTCTGAGGGAGGGAAAACAGCACAGATGGAGAGCAGAAACTAGGGTGAACGAGAGAAGGACAAGTTGTTTACACCGTGTCATCAATGTTCTGTGTCCCTTGGGCCCACAATCCCAAACCTCGGGCAGCTTGTGGTGGCTCGTGAACACAGTGACTCAAAACAGCATTTCTTAAATAATCCAATTGAGGACCTTTCCCCTCCCTCACCCTTGATGGGCTTTCCAAAGTGCAGTCGAGGCGTTAATATGGGAGCTGTGCACTGTGACTCGGAATCAGGGCTTGTTGCCGCTTCCTAATGAGTCGTGGGGCCCATGTTCTTTTGATCATCTCAGGTCCTCCGCCACCTCTGCTCTGAGTGATGTGGTCACTGTGAGATGACAGAAACAGCAGCAGAGCCTAGGGCCCCACCTGTCCGCTGCGTGTCCACCGCTCCCACATAATTGTGAGGATGAAGTTCACTGGAGAAGCATGCTTGGTGACACCCTACACATACTTACCATGCCATTTACAGAAATCACCAAGGGCGACAAAACATGGAAAGAGAAGGGCATACACAGCTTGTACACATTGCGACTCTCGGCTTTGTATTAGCTGTCGGGTCAACCAACAGGAAGAGAGAGACAGAACTGTGTGATAGTCTTTCCCCCTCCACTACAGCAATGCCATTTTTGCCAAATCGCTTTTTAACTTTAAAATGAGCACAGTCACCGGACAGAATAAAGTTAAAAAGACACCTTGTAGTTCCCTAACGTGAGACCTAGTTGCCAGGTTTCCAGAGGATATTAATAGCAAGGACGTGGGGTTGTGTAACAGTATGGAATCTTCTGGAAAACAAACATGAACGGCATACTGGTGTATGAACAGAAAGTTTCAAAGAACACTGGACTAAAAAAGACACACACTGTCTCCTCAGAACCAGGCAGGTCTCCTTACTCATCGGAGAGGGGAAAAAGAGAAAAACAGGTGAAAAAAATGCAGACACAGAAGGTGAGGGGTGAGCAGCGACTCGAGTTTTGCATCCTCACCTTCTGTGCATCAGCAAAAGCATGATAGTAACAGGACACATAGGTCATTATGGCTCGCTCACCGGGTCTGGCTGTGTTTACTAAATCTGTGTGGAGAAAACAAGGTTAACTGCTCCCATGTTCCCACACCAGCAGGCTTCCGCTGAGCCGCCTCAGAGGACGCAGGGCAGTGACTCTTCCCTAGCACCCCACAGACATATGTTATGAAAACTTTGGCTCAAATCAAAGAAGTCACACCTGCAAAGTCATTCTTCTGTACACTATTGAGAACTACCCATGGAAATAAAGGAATTGCCAAAGAGAAAGGCACACTAGCTCAAAGTCAGTTTCATCCATGGCCAGACATAGACCTGGTTTCCCAGGATGCACACCGTGACAGTCACAGAGACTTTGATCGCTGCACACAGGGCAGCTCAGGGTCAGCAAACACCCTCTGCGAGTCCGCGCCTAGCAGATGTGCGCGCCCACCTGAACCTGGTGCCCGTCTCAAAAGGGTTTTGTGGAAGAAAACAGGGAACCGGCTTTCATCACCTTTTAGGAGCATAAAGATAATTAGGATGAGGAAGCGTTTCTCCAGTTGTAACACAGGTTACAGTTCCAATTAGCCACTAGAAAATTTCCACTTGGGGTTAAGCATCCAACACACAAGCAGCAAGTCAGGTCAACTGCAGCAGTTGGGATTAGTGATCTGAGGAGGGGACCAGGATACAACACAACAATAAAAAGATGGCAAGAATAAGAAAAGTTAACATGATACTGTGCCAACTAAACCTTAGTGTCAGCAGCATAGATATGAAGGCTAGCTCTGGCTAGTTAGTTCAGTTGGTTAGAGTGTTGTCCTGAAACATCAAGGTTGTGGGTTCAACCCCTCGTCAGGGCACATAAGGGAAATGACCAATGAATGTAGAACTAAGTGAAACAACAAATGAATGCTTCTGTCTTTCTCTCTCTTCTTATTCCTTCTTCTCTCTACCTCTCTAAAAGCAATCAATTAAAAAAAATGATACGAAGGCTAACATAGGGGAGTCTGCTGGGTAGGTAGGCACATCACAGCGTCCCTATACCCTGGTCAGTCAGAAGACTCTCATGAGAAATTACAAAGAAAATAACATAGTTCATGAGAATTTCTCTGAACGATTCAAAAGGAAAGATGAAGAAAAGTAATGGGAGACTGGGGTGTATCATGGGAGGAGAAAATTTAATAGAGTGCTAACATTCCATCAGCAGCGAAGGATTAACAGGACAATTGGGAGCCCCACCTGGGGCTCAGACCAGGAGAATCCAAAGAACCAAGAAGAATGTCAGCCAGCCAGAGCAATGACAGTGATCCTGAACCCGCACTCAGCTGTGATAGGCCAGGGAGGCACAAATGGACACTGGAAGGTGAATTGACTAAATGGCATCAGCTTTATCTCTTTAGTCTCTTAGCTATTAAGTGAGTAAACTCTGGGTAGCTGTTTGCCTTACAGAAAGGTCAGGGGAGAGATCACCTGAATGCAAACTGAGGGAGCACCAATGCAAGCAAAAGGGAAAGGAACTTTTCTGTTGCTACGTCATGGTTTTACTGACTTTCTCCCTCTAAAGAGTTCTGGAGAAATGATGAGTAGAATTCTGAAGGGTGTAACATGTTAACACCAATAACATAGGTGTTTGATAAATGGCTAAGTTAATAAATAGATAAAATTAGAATCCTAATTGAAAGATCAATGTATGTTTCCCCAAAAGGTATGCTGAAGTCCTACCCCTGGTTCCTGTGAATGTGACCTTATTTGAAAGTAGGGTCTTTGCAGATATTCAGGTTAAGATTAAGTTATGCTGGAGTCAGAGGACTCTTAATCTGTTTTGACTAGTGTCCTTATGAGAAGAGGGTAAGAGACAGACACAGAGGGACAATGGCCTCGTAAGACAAAGATTGGAGCAAAGCTATAACAAGGCAGAAAAGGCCTGGACTTTACAGAGCTGTAAGGAGCCAGGAAGGATCCTCTCCTGGAGGCATGGAAGGGAGTGTGGCTCTGCTGACACCTTGGTTTTGACTAGAGCCTACAGAACTATAAGAGCAGCTGTAATGCAATCACAGAGAATGAGGGAGGAACAGAAGATTGACTATTGACTATAATCATGGTCTTTGCTTTTCCCAACAATGCAACCATTGGAAGGGAATAATATTCACAACAAGCACAGTAATATAAGTTCCTTGAGGTCAGGACTCTACCTTATACATCTCATTACCTCCTGTGGTACCCAGGTTTTTGTTCCAAGTGCTCAATAAATGTCTGCTGAATGATGAATGAATCATGAATAAGTGAAGTGAATGAATGTTCTCCACATCTGTACTGTAAAGTGTGAGCCACAGGTCCAGCTCATGAATCCATACATGTAAAGGGCACAAAAGGCATCTGAAACCATCCCCTGCAAGAATAATGGTAAACTGCAAAATATACAGTGTATCTGTAAAGTCATGTTGCACTTTTGACCGGTCAAAAGTCAAAAGTACACCGTGACTTTATGGACACACTGTACTTAGACGTTCTTTCAAAACTAATTAAATGAAATTTAACTTAAGACTAATTAAAAGTGAAATGTGAATGTTCAAGAGGTACAATCTACAGTCTGACTTCACATCTGCTACTTGGAAGGAAGGACTTTTTCTTTGGAGTCTCAGCACTTCATAAGAAGATTTATTTACTAAAGTTGTCTCTATGTGGGAAGGAAATTTATGGTTAACAAATTAAAATAGGAAGTTTTTCTTTGAAAAATCACAAACAAAAACATTCTGTTTCTTTGCCAAAGTTGAAACTCACCAAATCCTTTCACCATAGTTTTACTGGCTTTTTGTGTGTGGGGCAGGATTTTTTAAAACAACTTATGAACACACTACAAAGGAGATCCTCTAATGCTCACTGAGTAACCCTAATTACTCAGATGTAGCCTGACTACAAGTTTGACAAATCCCTGTGCATGGATGGCCATAACTGATGTAGCCACAGATTTTATGAGAGTCATAAAACATGTTCATCTCACCTTCAGCATCCAACATTTTGGGAATATCCAGATGCTTCTCCGCAATTTCCATGGCCAGGTTAATATTTCCTACTGGGTCATCCTGTGTGAAAAACAGCATAACCAGTTTTTAGAAATGTATTTTTGAACAAGATATATGAATAATGTTTTCTATATACATCACTTTGGGGAAGAGACCTTCCCTTCCATACAATGCCATTATAGTATAAATGATTTTCTTTCTTCTCTCTTCCCAATAAATTCAAACATTTAGGAGAACAAAAATGATACAAAAACTACATCATTCATGCACAATGCAATTCATAAAATGGGAGCAGAGGTTTATGAGAACAAAGGCTTTGTGGCTTGAAGGAATTTTCTCTGGACAGGATCGAGAAAGTGGTCATGAAAAATTAATCTAATATCTTTGTTGTGTCAGGAAGCAAAGGGGTGAAGGGAAGGCAATGAGTCACCAGGCGAGTGCCAGCTTACTGAAGAATGTTACAAGACGGTTCAAAGAGCAAAATCATGTTTCTGGATGTAAAATTACAAGAAATTACAAAAACTTGAAATTGCAAATGTGAAGTTTTCTTCTTAGGATCACATTATCTTGGCCCTGGCCAGTTAGCTCAGTGGATAGAGCATCGGCCCAGCAGGTAGACATCCCGGATCGATCCCTCATCAGGGAACACAGGAGAAGCAACCATCTGCTTCTCTCCCACATCCCCTCCCCCTTCTCTCCTTTCCCTTCGCAGCCAGTGGCTCAACTGATTTAAGCATCCCAGTCAGGGTGCATGCAGGAGTCTGTCTCACTATCTCCCCTCCTCTCACTTAAAAAAAAAATCACATTATTTTCCACTATAAACTGGTTAAATATATGTAACACAACAATATAATTTTTTTAAGTGAGAGGAGGGGAGATAGAGAGACATACTCCCGCATGTGCCCCAACCAGGATCCACCTGGCAACCCCCATCTGGAGCCAATGCTTGAATCAACCAAGCTATCCTCAGCACCTGAGGCCAACAGTTAGACCAACTGAGCCACTGGCTGCGGGAGCAGAAGAGGGAAAGAAAAGGAGAGGGAGGGAGGGAGAAGCTGATGGTGTGTGCCCTGTGTGCCCTGACCAGGAATCAAACCTCGGATGTCCATATGCCAGGTCAACGTTCTATCCATTGAGCCATCTGGCCAGGGCCAAAACAAGATAAATTTAACCAGAGGTGTAGAACTGAAATACTGAAAAGCAAAATGACTTAACATTTCTTGTTTTGAGCCATTAAAGAGATTAACTATTATGAATCTGGGGCAGGGGAGAATATAAGAAAAACCAAAATGAAAAGTTGTTAGTCCAGGAGAAAGGCTTTGATGAATTTTAACATAAAAGCTATGTAAACACTTTACAAACTGCAATGCTGTGCAGTGAGCACATTCATTTCAATATGGTGAAACATTTACACAGCGCAGGCTTCAAAAGCAGTCACAGCCCTCAAGGAAGAAGCCAAAGCTTCCCGCCTCACAGGGTATCCAATTTTTCATACAAGAAGCTTTTTCAATTAAATGTTGTTAAATAAAGCATAAAAGCATTTCATACAAAGCAGCTGTGTCATATAGGGATATTCTATGCAAATGTTCATAAAGTCACAGAGCTGAGTAAAAGTTTCCTTCTTTTAGTTTTTTTATACACATAAAAATTCAGCATTAAAAATGGAGAGGATTAATTCTGAGACTTTGTAAAAGTTATCTCATATAGACTGTAACTTACAGAAATAAAATGTGGCAATTAAGTGTTTTATTGGTTCAGGGACTGGCCACGTGACCTTGGGCAGATTACTGAATTCCTGACTTTCTTCATCTGTAAAACTGGGATAATAATAATGTCTAGTGCAAAGGTGCAGTGTACTATATTTAACTGCACATTATGAAGACTGAATATATGTGCATGTATAATATAGATATAAGGTGTTTACTAATCTATGCATCAATATTAATGTACATATATGTATAAACACATATTAATATATTATATACCACACACATTAATAAATGTATATATATATAATAAATATATATGCATTTATTTATAAGAATATCTTATCTAGCACTATGTAATTATTAACTGCCACGTTTAATTATCATTATTTTAACCCATCATATATCGCCAAATAGCACAGATCTGGTTGACCTTTTGTAATAAAATCTGACCATTATACACTGCTATTTAAACGAGGTCTATCTTATCTAATACAATCCCTTCATTTTGCAAATGAAATAAAGATTAATGGAAAAATGTACACACTGTTTGTTTGAAACATTTCAAAAGCTCAGGGATAAAATATACTGATCACAAAATTAGGGGATATTTTATTGCTTCATATTCATTTTGAAATATTGAGCAGTGTATATGCCTTGAAAGATTGAGAAGTCACCACAACGCCACACAGGTGAGGGCAGCATGCAGAGGAGCAGGTTCCACCAAAACACACAGCACTGTGAAGGGCCAGCTAAGCACACCAGCAACCTGAGAAATGTGCCTTGGTGGCCACTGGGAGGAACATGGACAGGGGCAAGGCCCTCGGTCACGCAACATTATTTCTGGGGTAGCACAAGATCGTCCACCACAAGATGGACAGAGCATAAGTTTCTTTTTTCCAGCACAGGTTACATTTTTAAACTTCCTTTAAAGGAAGAGTTCAATGACTATTTGAAACTTAAGCACCCTGAAGTTTAAGCTTAAAGGGAGAATTAAAATTTCCTAAGTTGAGTTTTCCAGAGAGCAATACCAAAAGAAATTCTCAAAACTTCTTTTCTGAGGCTACAACTAGTATCTGCTTCAATAGTGACATAATTATGAAATGTCCCTTGAGTGAGAGACAAGTTAATCAGTTCTGAATAGGTAAGTCTTCATCTAATCAAAGGGACATGAGAAAGAAAGCTGGGAGGGTTTGAGCCTCTCCCCCAAATACATGCTTCACTTCTCATATTTACAGTCTAGGAATGTAAAGACTCCAGCAAACATATATAAGTCAAGCCCATCTATCAACAAATAGCTCAGTTTGGGCAAACAGAGAGACCACCTTTGGGTGTTGCATTGCCCTCGCTGTGACGGGAGCATTTCCCGCTGCCCTGTCCCTGTTCATGGTGAGCCTACGCCGGGGCTGCCCATGTTCATTCATGGTGAGGTTCACTGTGAGCAGCTACCGCCACCAGGGCTGCCTGCGTGCAGAGCTCAGTGCTGATGTGCTCATTTTCAGGACCACATGCTAGGGACGGGTGGACTGGACATGCGGGCCCAATGACCTTGTTCAGCTTTGAGTAGTCAATGAGGTCTGGCCGGTGCCGGTGGATGAGCGCACAGAGGCCAAGGCCGTCCTTCCAGCTGCACCACATCAAGAAGAATGGACACAAGTTAAAGCAGAGAAATCAGCTCAGACAGCAGCCTGAAATCCTAACTGCCTTCTGACTTAATGCACAGAAGCCCCATGGACCTTCCTCCCTGCCCATCCAGTGAATTCATGCGCCTTCTTGAATACATGTCTTCGTCCTGGGGTCACCAAGGACTGCCACTCCCTTGATGTCCACTTTTCATTTTCATTTCCGCCTTGCCTGGGTCTCCTCCCAGTCACCTCTTGGTCTGGTTCTGTGCTGGGAGCACCGGCAGTGACCAGAGGGAAGATCCCTCTTGACAGCTGTCCTGCTGTCCTCCTCCATCACTGTCTCTCCAGCCCTGATCGCCTCCACCCCTCTTTTCCAGTCTCGGTTCTGGAACCAGTGTTGACCTACTCGCCACACACACAGGGACACCAACCCTGAAGCATCCAGCACACACATTCCTCCCGGAGTTCCCACACACCTAGAAGACCTTACTCCTAGGTCACCTCTGTCTTTCCTCATAATGTAATTATTTATTTTTTTTAAAGGCAAAGGCATGTAGGTACACAAGGGACTCAGCAGAGAGGATGTGGGTTTCAGTCCGCTTCCAGCTACAGGCACTCTAGCAGTGACCAGCAGCAGGTCACCTGAAGGCTGGGACAGGAGTTTGCTTCTCAAAGCTGACAGCAGCTTCTCAGAGGGCCAGAGGCAGAAGGGAGCCCTAGGGCCACACTGCTGCAGTACTTGGGCCATTCTTGGCCAGAGATGGGAAAGCAGGAAAGTGGGAAGCACATCTGGGACCTCCAGCCCTTACACTGCCCCTCTAACCCTGCAGATGGCATGTCCAGGAACCGTGAAGGCCTTTCTCACCCATGTACATGCAAGGCCCTGCTAAGTGCTTGGCACGTGGTGGACACTCCCATAGTGCTTGTCCACCCAGAAAAACCGCCCTACATTTCCACTGTAGCTTGTCCTTGCTCTTCATTTCTCTGCTTCTCCACGGGGTGGGATCTGCTTATACTCAGGGTGGCCCACCCAGAGGGTCTAAACTAAGTGGCCCTTCCACTCACACCTAACAGAAGACCCGCCTGAGAAAGAAGAACAAAGCAAGGAACAAAATCATGGTCTCGGTCTATCTGGATTTCCTTCATTCAGTTTCCTATAATTTTGTAACCATTATCTTCCTATTTCTCTTGAATTACAGCCACAAAGCTGATTCTGGAGCAGAGGGACCAGGATGTAGCTGGGCCAGGTTCTCAGACTCGGCCGTGGCTTCTCCTTCCCACCGAGGAGCAGCGCCTGCCGCCATCTTCCAGCGCAAGGCAGAGGCCGGGAAAAGTGGCTTCCTCCAGCCCCATCTGCTAAAGCCCCGTTCTGGCTCCACATCATTCATGCCCACTGTCAATATGGCGCTGCTTTACCACCATCCCTCACCTTCGTCACATCTTCCGAGAAACCCCAAGCATCAACAATCCGACAGCCAGAAGTCCTGCTACACACAGAAATGCCTCTCAGATGGGGGGAGATGACACGAGTGTCAATATACATGGTTCCTGCCACTGGGCCTCCTGCGCTCACCTGGTGTGAAAGTTCTGAATGTTGACATTTCTGTAAGGAGCGGTCTTCCTCTGACACCATAGCAGCAGGCCTTCCTTGGCAGAGGTTTCTGGAACGAGAGCCAAGAAAAGTGTCTACAGGGACAGGCTCACCACTTCATTTGCCCACGTTCAGGGACCCTCCAGGTATCATCCCTTCTAGTTTTTGCGGGGGCACGAAGCTATAGATCTGAGCCCAATGATTGGCTTCTGATGACACTAGGGACTCAAAAAAGAGATTGCAGGTACAAATGTAAGTTAGGACAAAAAGCACATAAACCAGACTTCAAGGTCCTAGTAACTTATCTTTTATATGAAAAAAATTGTAATGTATATACTTTATCACTTAACTGTCCTATCATTCATCATCTTTATAATTTAAATTCTTAGGTAAATAGAATTCACAGAGGCCACTAGGTCTCAAATTTATACCCTTATCCAGAGATTTTATAACACTTAAATATTTATACTAGTAAATTTCAAGTTCAGCCACTTGAGTTTTACCAAGGCAACCTCCCACCCCCACCCATGTGATACCATGAGGCTACGCTGCTCTAATGCCCTGCTGCTGGGAGCACAAAGCGGGCACTGATGTCCCAGAGGCCACAGCCCTGCACTCCCCAGAGGCCTTACTTCCTCAGGCTGCTCTAGCCACAGACCAGCCAGGAGAGCACATTCCTGTCACAAACCGGCCTGAGGATGGCACGGCAGAATGAGACACGTCCCCAAGCATTCCCTGCCTCTTCTCCAGCACAGGTGTCAGCCAAGTGCACCGGCCTGAACCAGGCTCTCTCTGCTTTCACCCTGCCTTCCCACTTTATCCTCCACAGGTACTTCGCCCAACAAGTCTTGTGCATTTCTGTATGGAAGTTTGTGTCCCCGCAAAATCCATATTTTGAAGCCCTAACCACCAGTGTGATGGTATTTAGAGATCTAGCCTTTGGGAGGTAATAGGGTTAAATGAGGTCATGAGGGTGGGGCCTCATGATGGGATTAGTGCCCTTCTAAGAGGAGAAATCAAGGTACTGTGCATGCGTATGCACATGTTCTGTTTGTCTGCCTGTCTGTATCTTTCTCTGCTATGTGAGGACACAGCAAGGCGGCAGCCATCTATAATCCAGTAGACAGCAGAAACTGACTATGTTGGCACCTGAGGTTAGACTTCAGCCTCCACAATTGTGAGAAAATAAATTGCTATTGTGTAAATCACTCGGTATGGTATTAGAGGGCTTCTAATAGCACCTTGGCACTTGCTTCTGGAGGACCCAAAGTTCCATATATCAAACAGCTCCTCAAAGTCACTTACATAACTTTGGATTCTGCTGTGGTTAAGTTTGAACAATTTAGAATAAACATGTGGAATCTTAACTGACACTGGTCTTCCATTTAAGTAAGGGTTTGAAGTATTCCATAATTATTTATCTAAATTGTCCTTCCAGTTCAGACTTTTCATTGACTCATAACCTAGTTGAAATAAACACACTCACAAAGTTTCATGTGCTCTAAGAATAATTTTAATGATATCTATCCTGTCTAGCAAATTCTTGTTAAGGAAGAAGATGACATTCTAAGATTTTATGAATATATTAACTGGTACAGGTGTGGAAATATGAAACTCCATAACTAACTGCTCTTCTATATATATAACTGCCTGCCTTTGGGTCTTGGCCAATGTAGTTAACATGAAGAAGGACACAAGAGAAAATAAAACTATCTTTAAATAGTTCAAATGAAAATTAGGTTAGCAAAGTAAACTGATGTGAAGAGATCAATAAAACCTTACAATTGCTACTAAAGTTTAGGTTTACAAATAAGTGAGTTTCATCAAATGTCTTTCTGATTGTATCTGAACACTCTTAGGCTCTGAATGTGGAACAAGGTCTCTCCTTGTTTAACTGACAGCTCCAGTCAAAGCTGACTCTCTCCCAAGTCCATTTCCAGGCTTTCATAAAGGTGAACAAGCCTGTGCCAAGTATGTCCGTGGCTGTGGGATGCCTGCCCTGCACAGGTGCTGGTGAAATTTGAAGCATGGCGATTTGGCGCACACACGTCCACACTACACCCTGACTGTGGTTGTAAAAAGTGTGTTATAAATAGGTGGTGTCATTCGTCATTCCATCATGAAAACCTGTATGACGCACCAAGAACCCCATGTACTGCCCTCACCAACATTTATTTCTTGGAAGAGGCCCACCATTCTGTTAAAGGAGACTGGCTCCTCAAAAAATTTAGTTGTAATAACAAGTCTTTTTCTATATAATATACATCATTAAAACAAATTGAGATTTTATTGTAGACTCACAGAAATTAAGTGAGGTTGTTAAAAAATGACTCCATAAAGTAATATATGTATATATTGCTAATAACATATATATATATATATATATATATGTATATATATATACACACACACACACACACACACATTATTAGCAAACTAACATCACATACTGTATTGGACACTAAATGATGTCCAACTGAAAACATTTAGGCACTATGCTAATGAAATTACCACTTCTGAATGTTTAATTTCAGGATCTTCTGAAAAGCAATCTATTACAAATACTGTGGGTTGATTATTAGCAATAATTTGGGGGAAACTCTAACAGATAACACTATTCATAACTACACTTGAAGCTAAATTAAGTTTTTAAATAATATCACCACAATTTGACATTTTAACCAACTGGAAAAAAACTGAGGTCAAGTTCACCTCTGTAAAAAGAAGGATTTGCTACTCTAGCAAATGCAATAGTATGAACAAGATTTTTTTTTTTTTTTAGTTTTTAGTTTTTTTATTTTTAGTTTTATTTTTTTACAGGGACATAGAGACAGTCAGAGAGAGGGATAGATAGGGACAGACAGACAGGAACGGAGAGAGGTGAGAGGCATCAATCATTAGTTTTTCGTTGCCGTTGCGACACCTTAATTGTTCATTGATTGCTTTCTCACATGTGCCTTGACCGCGGGCCTTCAGCAGACCGAGCAACCCCTTGCTGGAGCCAGTGACCTTGGGTCCAAGCTGGCAAGCTTTTGCTCAAGCCAGATGGGCCCGCGCTCAAGCTGGCGAGCTCAGGGTCTCGAACCTGGGTCTTCCACATCCCAGTCCGACGCTCTATCCACTGCGCCACCGCCTGGTCAGGCTGAACAAGATTTTTTTTAAAATAGTATTTGTCCTTTAATGTGGGTTCAACAGTTTAAAGATTTAAATTTAAAAGTATACCAAATTTATAAAATTATTATCAGCTCCCCATTTTTTATAAAGCGGGAACTTTGAAGAAGCATCTTGTTATTTTCACTAGCATGAGAGGAGTATATTTTAATAAAAGCACATTGTACAAAGTTTTCAAATTCAAATTATTTATTAATTCAAGCTGGCTGTCATTCCTGAGCCTGAATCTCATCACATCTTTGCTTTTTAGGTAACGTTAACAGAGCTTCAGTGCCAGGAGGGACTAATCGAAGTGGATCAGAAACTCCTTAAGGGCCAGTACTGCAGGCCTCATGTCATCTGATAAATAATAGGTTAACTGCTGACTTTTAATGTTTGTTGGTAAATTAGAAACTACACTTAAAAAGACCACAGTCAGAAGATATTTGGTCCTAGGCAGAATATCAAACAATGACCCTACCCCTCAGCTTCAGGTACCGGTTACGTACTGGGTGACATAAAAATTAGGAGGGCTGACTGGACAATTCAAACCACCCTTAAATATGTCTAGCTATACATTTTGTGGTGTAAGGGCTAAATAAACAATATTCTAATTTTCAGAATATCAATTTGACAGTTTTCAACAGTGCTCAATTCATCAAAATATTTAGGAGTATAGAGGATATAAGACTAAAGATTTTCATCTTCAGTGGTAGAACCAAGAATTGGAACTCTATCACATGGAAGGAAAAAGGAAGAAAGAACAAATAAACAAATTTGGATTTCAATTAATTTTGCACCTGAAGAAAACAACAACAGTGTTTCAGGTGTAAGAATTCTGTTATACTTGTGCACATACAAGTACAATAAGCAGTAAAGAAGTTAAAAGAACGTTAATTTTAAAAAGTGACTTTTCTTCTGAATGCATGCTCTTTTCCAAAATGAATCCATCTGCATCAGTGAAACAGCCAGATTTATATATATATATGTATAAATATATATATATGTAATATATATATATTATATAACACAACAAAGTAACTTGTGAAAAACCAACTAACAGATCTTTCATTCAATCATGTAAGTGACTGTTCAATTTTATAAAAGCATATTCAAATCTTAATTTGTAAGCTCAGTTTACAAGTTCTTCTAAATTTCTTAATAAATCAGATTTTTTAA
The DNA here is from genome assembly GCA_037038555.1 of Rhynchonycteris naso. NCBI lineage: Eukaryota > Metazoa > Chordata > Mammalia > Chiroptera > Emballonuridae > Rhynchonycteris > Rhynchonycteris naso. The sequence goes on along the minus strand of CM072995.1, from coordinate 190,631,752 downwards.
CCATGTCTTTACCTTCAACTGAAATGTCCTGAATAGCAAAGCGGAGGATGATGGTCCAGATCATACCAAGCGTCATCTTCACGTTGCCATCAACAATTTCTTCAGAGAAGAAAACCCAACATCAGATTAGTGTAAAGATAACATCATTGGGACATAAAGTTTTCCTGTAAGTTACGTTGCCTGTAAGTTTTGACTTTAGAGATACTGGAAAATAATATATATGGAAAGACCAGTTTATGTTTTCATAAGTGTCACAGTGTATCTACCTTTAAATACACTATTCATAACCAAATGTCTGTTTAAATGAATTCTGAGTTAGTAACAAGCAGAAATCTTACATAGGCACAATCACTGAAAGCAACCCATGCATTTCCAAAGTTTTAAAGACTAGATGTGCAAAAGTTCTAACTATAGTCATGCCCCCTTATCCTCAGGGGATACATTTCAAGACGCCCAGTGGATGCCTGAAATGGAGGACAGTATACCAAACCCTATACATACCATGCTTTTCCCTACACATACACACTTTTTCACTTAGAGGACACACTTACAGCTTCTCTTTGGCATATCTGAACTGCCAGCAACACTACTCTGGTGCTTAGGGGCCATGATTAAGTAATTAAGGGTGACATGACCACAAGCACTACGATATTGCCCCAGTGGGTCTGGTGACCATGGGGGCTACCGAGTGACTCACAGGCGAGGAGCCTATACAACATGGAGACATGACATGAAGGATGGTTGACATCACAGGATGAGTGGAACAGATCAAGATTTCTTCACACTACTTATAATGTTGCACAATTTAAAACTTACAAGTTGTCTATTTCTGGAATGTTCCATTAATATTTATGGACCATGGTTGACCATGGGTAACTGAAACTGTGGAAAGCGAAGCAGTGGATGTGGGAGGAACCGCTGTCACAAAATACAAAGAACACAGGCTCATCTTCATCCTGGTCCTTCCAATCCCCAGGTGGCAGGTTCACAGGATAACTATGTATGAGAGGCAGGGCTGGCTCAGCTCCTGCCAAAGTCCTCAGGGACTCCCAGTCACCCACAGAGAAGGAAGAGGCCACTTCCCTCCCACTGATTAGTTCTCACTGAGAGTCACTGGGATGTATACGTACTTTCTCACCCCTATAATTGGTTTGAAGAGAATGGCATTGCATTTGACTCTATTCTTTACAAATAATCTTAGAGCCCAGTCTGCCGTTCATCTCTCTGTGCTCAGAGCCTAGTGGAGAGCTTAACACCACCTGGCATCTGGAGCAGCCCATGCACCGCTGCCCCTGTGAGGTCAGTACGACATCAGGGTTGTTTCCGTCACAGCTCACCTTCAGCCCCAATGGACACCAGCTTCACACCTTTGCTGGCTATATAATCCAAGGCCTTGTTGACATTGGCAATTTTGTGGAACCGCATTTTTCCTCGGTCAGGTTTGGGCAGCCTTTCTCCTGTCAGATGAAAATAGATCAGTGTAGACAGAGAAAGCAAACCCCGTTTGCAGAATCAAAATGCCAAAATTCAAAGTTCGAGTTTTCCTTAGGTGCAAATGGCTATCTGTTTCTGATGTGCCCCTGGTTTTTGAATCACAGCGCAGAGAGAACATGAACCAAAAACTGTCAAGATCAAATAGACCACTCGGGAGCCAGGCTACTAAGGCCATATGCTTTTCAGTTCTGCAGAGAATATCCAATTCAACCTAGGAGCCCAATTATAAATGAGTAAAGGGAAGCTGCTCGGTGTCCCAGAGCATAGGTGTCAGAGGAAGTCAGGACAGCCTAGTTCAAATCGCAGAGGTGCTGCCAGTTCTCCTCTCCGACACCTGATTATGAAGATATATGGATCAGGGCAGACTTGCCACCACCCTTCCCAGTCACACCTCCTCCTCAAGGGTGACCCATTCTCTGGTCCAAAGTCTAAACCAGCCAAATGAAATTCACGGCAAAGCATAACTCCCTAGTTATGCCAACATGTACACTGGACATTTGCTTGACGGACCATTTCTGGAATACACACAGGCTGGACTAAGCGTAGAGAAGGTAGCATGGCAGGTTAATGTATAAATGTCATTTTTTTCTTCTCTTATTTTGTTACAAGGAGGGTGATATAAACACTACTTTAATATGCCAGTTTTAAACAGTATAGAATCCCTTTTTTCAACAAGAAATAACTCCTGGCAGACTGCTCTTTGAGAGACTTACTTTGCCAAAAGATCCGTGTTATTGTCCAGTGGATTCAATGGAAACCCATGACACAGCGTGTGTAACTGGAGGCACACCTGCTGCTCACACGCAGAAGTGCAGGGCTGGGTGTGACGCCAAAGAAACGCCGCATACCAACCTGAGATGACTTCCAGCAGCAGCATGAGCTTCAGGCCATTCCTGAAGTCCTCCTCAATGTTCTCAATCTGGGTGCCCGCCTTCCTGAGGTGGGAGTTACACCAGGCAGTGAATGTCTGCAAGAGAATGCACGCAGCAGCTCAGAGCGGCAGCCAGTGGCAGGCCCCCCACAGGGCATCTCACACCTTCCGAGTGTAAGAGGCTGGACGGAGTTACTTGGGCCATCAAGCAAAATGTGACAGGAAAACATTATTTGAAGCTGAAGGGTAAAGTTTTAGTAAAATTTCCTCTTTAGGAACAAAACCCTTTTATTTGGTATTATAACCTGAGGACTTGAGCCTTCAGTTTAAAGAGGTAGCACATTTATACCTGTGCCTTCATCTTCTGAAAACCTCTTACACTGAGGGAGAGATGGACTAAATCAGGACCTGCTTATTCTGTCCAGACAAAAAAATAAGCTTGCCTGAAAGATGGATGGATGAATAATGTGTACAGACTGTTCAAATGTCTTACTTTAGAGCAGAGGGTGGGCGGTGATGTATAGCAGAAAGGGGAAGAGAGGAGGAAGCCATAATCACTAATTATCTATGAGTTATCCTTCATGAACAATAGTTTTAAGCTAGTAACTAAGCCAATTAAATAAATTTGCGGTATCATCAATCATTAAAGAAAATAATAGCAGTGGTAACAATAACCTCCTCCTGGCATAGACCTGGATTTCAAAGACGATTAGACACAGCCCTGCCCTGGAAGGGCTCACAGTCTAATGTTAACAAGTTTCCAGATCTTCAGAGGAGAGACGGACTGCATATGAAGTAGCATCCAAAGTCATTCTGTTTACTTTTCAAGCTTCTTTCAACTTGGCTTCCACTTGTGCAATATATTCTGCCAAAACCAGATGAGAAATGCTCCTGGCAGCTGCTGGCTAAGAATGCACACTGTCCCCTGGTCTCACAACAGCTGCTGGGCTCAAGAACAAAGTGCCCACCCACTCCACCAGGCGCAGACGAAAATGGGCTGTGTCCAAGGTGAGAAAATGAACCTCTCAAAAATGCACTATTCCCAGGAAGACTACAAATAGATGTTTCCACAAAAATGATTTTCTTGGGTAATGAAGAGGATTTTCAAATCTGACTAATAATCACTTATTGCAAGAAATGTGATGGCATTAAAATCTATGGCAAAAGAAAATACATGCAATTTCTTGGATTTGCAACAAATTTTCCCCTGATAAATTAAACAAATATTGACATTTCCTAAAACACATGTAAATTTTAGTAAGGTCTAAACAGAAGAACTACTCTAGCCTGACCTGTGGTGGCGCAGTGGATAAACGGTCAAACGAGCACTGAGGTTGCTGGTTCGACAACCTGGGCTTGTCTGGTCAAGGCACATGTGGGAGTTGATGCTTCTTGCTCCTCCCCCTTCTCTCTCTCTCGTTCTCTCTCTCTCTCTCTCTCCTCTCTAAAATAAATAAAGTCTTAAAAAAGTGTTTTTAAAAAAATCTAAACCAACAAGAAAAGATACTCTAAACCGTATGTTCTTGGTCTGTACCCAACCCGTGTGGTACACACTAGCCACATGTAGCTATTTAAATGTAAATTAAAATGAGAGGTAATTAAAAATTTAGTTCCTCAGCTGCACAAGCCACTTTTTGCATGCCTAAAAGCCCCATGGCTCAAGGCTGCTGTGTTGGACTGTGCAGACACAGAACACACCCAGCATCGCAGAAAGTTCTGTCAGACAGTACTACCTGAGGTGATCAAATTGTTTTTGGAAGCTAAAATTATTACAGGAGTCTATAATTTATTCACTTAAATATTAATTTTAAGTATGTGATTTTTGAATAGGTAAACTATGTCCTTGGTTGAAAATTCAAGTGGTACAAAAGACTTGAAGTGGAAAGCCTCCCTGTCACCCCTTTCCAAGCCATCCAGTGTCCTTGCCCAGAGGGAACAAACACCTCTTCAATCGTGTTCTAACGAGTATATACACACATGGACACATCTTTTTTTTACCTCATCAACACAAATTATAATATGCACACTGTTCAGCACCTGGTTTCCTTTATTTACTTAAAAAAATCTTTCCGTATCAGTAGAATCAGTTCTTTCTACAGCTGCATATATTATTCCACTGTGGTATATATACCGTACTTTACATAACTTTATATAACTAGCTTCCTATGGATGTATATTTAGGTTGTTTCCAGGTAACTAAGTTCTTTCAGTAAGAAAAACATCACATGCTCCATATTCGGCAAGCAAAACTACTTTAAAGGGGTTGTTCTTTTAACTAATAATGCTAAGACTAATCATATATCTAACTTTTAGGGAAGGCACAAGAGAATAGCAGGTTGTGGTTTTTTAAAATAGAATTGATAGAAAATATAATGATATAAATATACAGTTGCTTTTATTTTTTTTCAATGTGTGTGTGTGGGCAGGGAGTGTGAATGCCATCCTTCACTACCACAAATTATGCAGCTGAACTTCCTGTATTTGGAGAAATCACTGGTCAGTACAACCAGCATGCAATGGGTGAGCCCCATCCTGCGAAAACCACTTTCGTGACCACAGTATTTCCCCTGCCAGGTGAGTATACAGTTGTTTTTATTTAGATTCTACTTAAAAATAGGTAAATATTTCTAGTGCAAATTACTTTACCTTGTTATCATATTAAAGCCCTTCATAAAGAAGTATCAGAAGTATTTCTGGATTTTATACTAAACTGCTCATGAAGTCAACACAAGCTTCCTGACCCCCACTCTGCAATCCTGTGAAGTCTGTCTGATGCCACCTTTCTATAGGTATACATACCAAAAAGTAGATTACCATATGTAATTTTAAGCTGTGCAAATCTAGAGATTTTTTTTTTTCTTTTGCAGAGACAGAGAGAGAGTCAGAGAGAGGGATAGACAGGGACAGACAGACAGGAACGGAGAGAGATGAGAAGCATCAATCATGAGTTTTTCGTTTTGACACCTTAGTTGTTCATTGATTGCTTTCTCATATGTGCCTTGACCGCGGGCCTTCAGCAGACTGAGCAATCCCCTGCTGGAGCCAGCGACCTTGGGTCCAAGCTGGTGAGCCTTGCTCAAACCAGATGGGCCCGCACTCAAGCTGGCGAGCTCAGGGTCTCGAACCTGGGTCCTTGAGCATCCCAGTCCTACATTCTATCCACTGCGCCACCGCCTGGTCAAGCCAGAGAATGAATTTAATCATATAATCAATTTTTTTTAGTTATGTTGAATGAAGTATCCCTATCTTATTATATTAGTTTCTTGGATACAATATAATGATTAGACATTTATATAACTTACAAAGTGATCACCTTAATAAATATAGTACCCTCCTGACACCATATTTAATCATTACAATGTTATTGACTATATTTCCTATGCTGTATCTTACATGCCCATGACTATTTTATAACTACCAATTTATACTTCTCAATCCCTTTCTCTTTTTCACCCATTCCCCCAACTTGCCTCCTGTCTGACAGTCATCAGTTTGTTCTCTGTATCTACGAGTATGTCTCTATTTTTTGTTCATTTATTTTGTTTTTTAAATTCCACATGTAAGTGGAATCTAAAATCATGCAGTATTTGTCTTGTCTGACTGACTTATTTCACTCAGCACAATACCCCCTAGGTTCATCCATGTTATTGCAGATAGCAAGATTATATTATTTTTTTTAATGTTGGAATCATATTCCATTGTGTATATATACCTTTTCTTCTTTATCACTCATCTATTAATGTGTATTAACATTGCTTCCATATCTTGGCTACTGTAAATAATGCTCAATGAACACAGGGTACACTTATTCTTTCAAATTAGTGTTTTGGGTTTCTTCAGGTAAATACCCAGGAGTAGAATTGCTGTGTTTTTCTTTGTCTCTTGTTGTAGTCTTTGTTTTAAAGCCTATTTTGTCTAGTATAAGTACTGCTACCCCAGCATTTTTGTTTTAATTTTCATGAAATATCTTTTCCATCCCTTTACATTCAGTCTGTGTGTCTTTCCATGTGAAGTGAATCTCTTGTAGGCAGCATATGTAAGGGTTTTGTTTTCATATTCATTCAGCCATCTTGTGCCTTTTGGTTGCAGCATTTAATCCATTTACATTTAAAGTAACTGTTGATAGATTTGTAGTTATTGCTACTTTATTATTCATATTTTTCATCTTTTTTTCTTTCTTCTTAAAGAAATCCCTTTAATATTTCTTATAATCCTCCTTTGGTGATTGTGAATACCTGTAACTTTTTCTTGTCTAGGAAGCTCTTTATATGTGCTTCAATTCTAAATGACAAATTTGCTGGGTAATCTTGTTTGTAGGTTTTTGCTTTTCATCACTTTTAATATTTTATGCTAATCCCTCTAGCATGAAAAGTTTCTCTTGAAAAATCAGTTGACAGGCCTATAGGAGATCTATTGTAAGTAACTACTCTCTTTTTTTTCTTTTTATAGGGACAGAGAGAGAGAGGAATAGATAGGGACAGACAGACAGGAACGGAGAGAGATGAGAAGCATCAATCATCAGTTTTTCGTTGCCGTTGCGACATCTTAGTTGTTCATTGATTGCTTTCTCATATGTGCCTTGACCGCGGGCCTTTGGCTGGAGCCAGCTACCTTGGGTCCAAGCTGGTGAGCTTTTGCTCAAACCAGATGAACCCGCGCTCAAGCTGGCCACCTCGGGGTCTCGAACCTGGGTCCTTCTGAATCCCAATCCGATGCTCTATCCACTGTGCCACCGCCTGGTCAGGTTAACTGCTCTTTTCTTGCTGTTTCTAAGGTTCTCTCTTCCTCTTTAAGCTTTCATATTTTAATTATAATATGTCTTGGTGTGGGCCTCTTTGGGGTCATTTTGTTTGGGACTCTTCTGTGCTTTCTGGGCTTGCATGTCAATTTTCTTCACCAGGAAGTTTTCTGTCATTTCTTCAAAGAGGTTCTCAATCCTTTGTTTTCACTCTTCTCCTCATATCCCTACGATACTCATATTGGTATGTTTTATGTTGTCCCAGAGGGACCTTAAACTTCCCTTAATTTTTTATGCTTTTTTCTTTTCTGAGTGGTGTTTTCTATTACCTTACATTCCAAATTGCTGATTCAAACTTCTGCTTCATTTAATCTACTGTTGATTCCCTGTAATACAGTCTTCATTTAAGTTACTGTATTCTTTCCTTTCTGACTGGTTCTTTTTAATGTTTTCTACCTCCATTTTTATGTGCCCATCTCTATGCTGACGTTCTGAGATCATTAAGCATCCTTACAACCAGTGTTTTGAACTCTGCATCTCTATTTTGTTTAGTTGTTTTTTTGTTTTTATTTTTGTTGTGCTCTTTCATTTGGGAAATGTTTCTTTGCCTCCTTGTTTTGGCAACCTCCCTGTGTTTGTTTCTATGTATAAGGTACAGCTGCTCCATCTTCCAGGCTTGGTAGAATGGCCTTATGTAGTAGGTATCCTGTGGGTCCTAGTGGTGCAGTCTCCCTGGTCACTTGAGCTGAGTGCTCCAGATGTGTCCCTTGTGGGGGTTGTGTGTGCCCTTCTATTGTAGTTTGGCCTTGATTGTTGTTGGCATGTCAATAGGAGAGATTAACCCTCAGGCTGACTGGTTGTTAGAACCGGCAGTGACTACAGTGGAGGTTCTGAGCCCACTGAGCAGAATTTGCTTTAGTGGGGCTCTGGTGCCTGCCAAGTCCACTTTTGGGTGTGTTGTTTGTGGAGGTGGTTGGGTGGTGCTCTGGTGTAGTCTGAAGCTAGCCCCCCAGGTGTATAGGTTCTTGGGTCTCTTGGAAGATGCAGGCCAAGGTCAGCTGCTGTCTGTTCCCTGTTTGGGGCCACTTGGTATAAGCTACAAAGTAATCTGCATGAGGTTGCCACTTGTGCTGGGCTTGATGGTATCTGGAAGAGGCTAAACCTTGAACTGAGGTCAGCTGCCAACAGTGACTGTCTAGGGCTTCTTAATATGAGATATGAGACCAGATAATGTTTGGGGTTTGTGAACCTTTGAGATTTCAGAAAAGTCCGCAGCATGAACCAAGACAGGCCATTTGTACAGAAAGCCACTGGAAGCAGCTTGAGTGAGTCAGCAAGTTTGGGTGGGGGTGGGGTCTCAGGGTCCCATCCTGGTGAGGATGGGATGATTGGTGTTAACCAGGTTGATGGAGACTCAGATACGGAGCTCATATGCCAGCTCTGTGGGAAGAGGGCTCATTAAAGGAAAAATGGGTTCTGCCAGCACCTCTGTCTGGTAGACAGCTGCTCCTCCAGTCCTCACCTGAAGCATGATAATTCAGTTCCTTTCCATATATTCCTGGTACCTTTTAAGGCTCCAGTGCTGGAGTGCAGAGGTAGTAAATCCAAGTAAGTCCATGCATGGGCCCTTTAAGAGAAGCTTCCTGGGACTCCCACAGCTCTGCCTCATTCAGCCACAATCCCTGTTGGTTTTTACAACCAGAAGTTATGGGGACTTCTCTTCTTGGCACTGGAACCCTATGCTGAGGGGCTTGGTGTGGGGCTGAAACCCCTCACTCCTCAGGTAGGACCTCCTCTGCCAAGATATCCCTCTCAATTTTTATCTACCACACACGGGTGTGGGACCAGCCCTTTCTGCCTCACTGCCCTTCCTACCAGTGTCGATGTGGATTTTTCTTTAATTCCCTAATTGTAGGCCTTACATTCAGCCAGATTTCAGGCTAATGGTTCTGAATGATGTTTCAAATGATGACCGTTCTATAGTTTCAGGTAATTTTGATGTGGTTGTGGGAGGATGTGAGTACCATGTTTACCTGTGCTGTCATCCTGACTAAAAGAAAAGTGCCCCTATCTTTAATGAGTATTCCTCAAAGACTATAAGGTGCCTAGCCAACTTAAATGTGAAAAAGGATCCCAATGGCTCTGTGGCAACAGCTTGCAAAGAGTTCAATGTACTTTGAAAAGAAACTTCAAGCTTTATCAGAATGCTTAATTTCCTTCTATTTACAGTTTTAATACCCACAGCCTACAGAGACTGTTCCTACACATTTCCCATCATCCTCAGTTTCTGTGAAAAGCCTAAAAAATATGGAGGATTTAAAAACTAAGTAATAGCAGCAGCAACAAAACCCACTCACTTCATTTGAAGTTTCTTTGTGAATTTTCTTGCTGTTTGATAGCAATAGGCATCCCTACGGTCGATGGAAACTATTTTAGTATGTGTGCTGCTGAAGCAAGCACAAGGTCCATGGGAACTAAGATAGAATAAAGATAAGTCCAGTCTGCTTGGTTCATACCAGATTGCAAGGGCTGTCCTTTCTTAAGAGAAATGGTATCTATGAACCAGACACAGACTATCAAGGAAAGAAGCCAACATCTCCCAGCCCACAGCTAACTCGGAGCTACCCTGTCACCTCTGACCAGCCTCCTGTCCTGCTTGCAGCTCAGACTTCCCTCTCTCCTGCAGAGCAGCTCGCTTCCTGCTTCTCCATACCTCTTAGGAAAGAGAACGAAGACGGGAAAACACAGATGCATCTGTCTGTAGAAAAGAAGGGCAAGCATATCCAATCTTTGTTATCCTACAAAGCTAAGGGACAGTGTTAAGTTACCACAGAGAGAAGATGGACAGCAATGGGAGTCATTGTCTCACTGAATATACCACCTGGGAGCAGATTCCAGCATCTCTTCTCGAAACATAAGGAATGACGACCCATGAGTCATGGGATAGGGCTGGCAGTCCTGTAGGCGCAGACTGGTCCCCTTGCCCCATACCGCCCTCCCTGGCCATTGTACGGATACTGTCCAAGCACAGAAAGCAGAGGAGAGAGCCTGGGGGCTCTCACAGGCTGTATTCCCACGACTTGCAGTACTGCGTTTTCATACAGCACGTCTCAAACCATCAGCCGTGTCTCCTCAGTGAGACTTCTCTATGTAAACGAGGGGCCAAGAAAATGCTCTTCAACCACCAAGACACGGTAGTTGAGAAAAATAATAGCTGAAGGAGTTTCCCAGGAATATCTGTAAGCAAAAATTGCGAGCCCATCTGAGGGTGGGTAAGGCCACTCCTTCTTTCATGAAAAACTTACCAACAAAGTCCTAAGTCCATAAGAACTCAAACACTACTACCTCTTTCAAAGTTAAATGATATAATATGAAAACCAGCACAATGTGCGGAATGGCAGAAAAGCACTTAGGTCCTTGTTGAAATGTTGAGATGTACTTGTGTTACTGAATGGTATATATTTGAATTTGGTCTCTTTTTAAGTTAATTAAACCTACAAACATAACCGCCTATGTTGTAGACTGTCCCACTGAGAGAAGGGAAATGGTCTGTTAATTAAAGTAAGTAATAGCTGTGATTATTTAGATCGTTTATATAACACAAGTTCACATCTTCATCTGCATGGGTTTATCACTTGAATCTCAAATGAGGACAATAAAATCAGTCCTGAGTCTGACACAGTTCTGGACATGAATGAGTGCATTTCATGTGATTAGTTAATCATCACTCTTCTACAATAGGTCTTCCAGGGCTGCAGCCTGAAAGCCTATCTGCTCGATTTATTTTTTTCATTTTCTCCAAACAAAAAAATGGTAACAAAGCATCTATAAATCTCCTTTATATTTTTTAAGCCAGCTTTTACTTTGATAATAATCACATAAAATACTGATTTCAGACCACGCTTTCTGAAATGGAGATTCACCACAGTCTTGGGGCTTTTCCGAATTAAATAGAGTGGGGTCTGCTGAGGGCTGGGACACTGGGCAAAGCCTGCAGCATGGAGCTGGGGGTGGGCAGGCCTGAATGGCTTCACTTCTAAACCCACTAATCATAAACCGGCATTGTCTGTCTGGTCCAAAGGTTCGGGGCAGTATCAGGGTGTTCTGTGAATTTGAATTTGCATACCATTTCCTATCCTCAGTGAGTAAAGACATCAAGAGGCTCTTGTGCCAATTCCAGGCCTTGTACCATCTGGAGGCAGACAATGGGACCCCAGGAAACAGGCACAGTGATCCCCGGGAGGGAGCCTAGAAAAGGCAGAGCCCGCTCGACCTGCAGTTGGGACTCAGAACTCGGATTCTATTTCTGATTCTGATAACATGCAATTATTTGTCCTTTATGTCCTGATATGTTTCCAGCTGTAAAAAAAGAATAATAATTGTCACAATCAACTAACTGTATGTCACAGTTCAAAAGCTAATTAGGAGGAGAAGAAATATAAGTGCCGTGGGTCAACAACGTGGTACGATAGGTGTGCTCACCCTCTCAGGTAAAGCTCCACAAAACCTCAACTCAGGCACGTTCCTTTTCTAAAGCTGCTCTGTTTATGTTTTCACTTACAACAATCACTTTAATCGTGTTTTCTTTTCCACTTCACAAATTCCCAATTTGCTAAGATTCCTTCTAATCCCTTTCCTGGTCCTTTACTACATATTTGAAAAGTATGGGGACTCTAGAAAGCAGCACATCTTTGTAAAATCTCTGGGTAAGGCAGGAGGTGGGGGCAGAGCTACATCTCTGGAATAAATGGGATCTCAGCTTTGGCTTTGAGAAAGGAGACCCTGCCCTTAGAAAGAGCAGGTGCTGGTAGGTGCTGGTTCACTACAGAGATTCACAACCCCCAGCCAGAAAGACCCTGCACGACCCACCATCACAGGAGGACCTGCTCTGGGTCCTTGCAAATGCTACAATGCCCCAAACGAGAGGCCACTCCAGAACCATGTCCGGAATCAGCAGTGCGACCTAAAATTAAAATAACCAAATGCTCAACCTTTTTTTAAAAACATCTAGAAGTGTTCCTGCTGACATTACACTGACATCAGGGAAGCTCCCTGGACCCCAAAGCCACTCAGAGCTGACTCTCCAACAGCGTGAACAGTGAATAATCCTCGGATTGTGAAAAATTCCAAAACGTCAAGGTTGCCAAGTGCCCAGAGACACCTTTCAACAACTCACCCAATGTTTAAGAAATGAAATCAAAGCAAGAGGTGTGTAAGTAGGAGAGTGTTAATTCTAAAAATCTTGCATGTGCTAACATCAATTACCAGATGAGTTGGAAGTCCATCTGGGGCCCAAATGTTCTCATAGTTTGCATAAGCAAGCATCTAACTACACAGTGAGCAGCCCTTTTATTATCCGCCCACAAATTTCTGCTTAGTCTCCCAGATCCTGCTAGATAATATGGCCGGCAACAATTCAGTTTTAGCAACCCCTCAAAATCAGCCGCCCTAAAATCTGAAGCCTGGCTCTGTGACCATCAGTGTCTGTTGTGGGCAAGTCAGCTTGCCTCTCCTGGCTCACCTCCTCCCCTTAACGAGAAGTCTGATGGATTACAGGAGACTAGAAAACATTTCACAAATATAAATGCTTTAGAATCAAAGAAGAACAGCAGTCAGTGATGGCAGTTCAGAGAAACTCAATGTGCTTTGGGGTTTAAAATGAAGGGGGATTAGGTCATTGCAAAGAAAAAACAAAGACAGCTTGTCACAATTGAAGTTCACTTAGTGCAGGAGATACTCCACCTCCGAGAAGCAAGAATACATAGCTCACACACTCACAGACAACTGCTGTGCACAGACAGAAAGGGATTCAAGAACCCAGAGGACACCAGGTCTGTTCAAAGAACAAAGAACAACATTAGCATATCTTCCTCAAGGAACAAGGTTTCAGAACATTAGTTTTTGCTATGGGAATAAGAATAATACTTTGCCCATGTATTTTTTTTAAGTGAGAAGAGGGGGGAAAGTGAGATAGACTCCTGCATGTGCCCCAAGTGCCATGACTGGGATCCACTTGGGCAACCCCCACTTGGGGAAGATGCTCAAATCAACCAAGCTATTTTTATCACCTGAGGCTGACTGGGACCCACTGAGCTATCCTCAGTGCCAGGGGCCAACATTCAAACCAGTCGAGCCACTGGCTGTGAGAGGGGAAGAGGAAAAGCGGGGAGATGAGGGAGAGAGAAGCAGAGGGCTGCTTCTCTTGTGTTCCCTGACTGGGAACTGAACCTGGGATGTTCATACACTGGGTCGACGCTCTATTCACTGAGGCAATTGGCCAGGGGCTGCCATGCATTTTTAAAAAATATATTCCCAGGGGACAATTAATACAAAGGGTTATATTCCAATCAGGACTTGATTAGTAAAAGAGCAAGGACAAAGAGCATTAAAATTAACTCATGTAAAAAGGCAAACCCCATTGCAGTCCATGGCAAGTGAAATGCCCAGACTGGTTTCCCAGACTTTAGATGCCTGCAAGTGTATGTGGGACACATTAAAAATCAAAATGGATACCATAGCCTCTAATCCTGCCTTCTTCAGCCATGTATCACCAAAGAATGGGTTCCAGCACCCAGCAGTGTGCACCTCAATTCACATATACAGAACGAGTCCCTATACAACTCTTCAATACTTCAAGTTTAAACTGTGACAATTTCAATCATAAATTAAATGAAACCTCACAAGTACCAAAACACTGCTTTTAACTTGGGTTCCAGGTAAACTCATAAATACAAATTTAATTACTCAAAGTAAAAAAGAGAGAGGCAGCCTTTCCCATTGATCCACCCCAACAAATTCTACCTACATGCAGGACTTCAGGTCTCTTTCAACCAGTGTTAGACTGCCTAACAATATCAAAGTAAGGGGTACAAAAGCCACAAACATTGCCACAATCACTGAAAGAGAAGTTGGGATTTTGCATTCTGTTCTAAATAGTGCTTGGAACACAGTGGCACTCAGGAAATATTTGCTAAATAGCATCTTATTTCTCTGACTTTCTGGGACAGATCATAGAGAACATCAATCAGATTTTTTAAATTGAAAGAAAAAAAGAGAGGGAGAGAAAGAGGAGCTACAAATCTGTATCTCCTCAAGTTCCAGGTATTTAAGAATTATTATCATGTCAAACTTAACTTAAATGTTAAAAAACAAAACAAAACAAAAACACAAAAAACCTCTCTGTAATCTTGCCCAGAGAAAGAACAGACTTGTAAAAATTAAAAGGCAACCTCACTGCTGATGGTATCTAAAAATAGGATCAGCCTAACGGATGAGACTAGAAGTGAGTAGGTCAGACAGCTCTCTCAGAACTTGAAGATAGTCGTTTCTAGGTCTGGCTTTACTCAGAAATTTTGAGTTGTGAATTGTAGGCTTCAACCACCTGGCTCATAGACAGTCTTCATTTAGACCCTGAGCTGTTTGAAAAGCCAGGAAAGGTCCTAAAAATTCTGAGACTGCCTAATGAGAGAAAAAAAAAAAATGCTTTTCGGGGATTTTAACAAGGCCAACTGGGGCCCAGACTGATTCTGGTTTACAGAATGGCCTCTCTGATATGTGGCATCTCCTCCCCAGAAAGGATGGAACAGACTGAAGTTAAGAAATTTGGAAAGGGGAGATGGTTACTAAGGCTCCTTTATATTGGGGAAAATCTGAGGTTCCGTGGCAAACAGGTGCCTTGTCTAGAGCACCCGTCTATGCTATAGACAGTCCTGTAAGCCATCAAGAACTGGCAGTATTATCAAGTCTTCTCATCTAAGACTAGAAGTGCATTCTGCTCAGTGCAGGGAAAACCTTTCTCCGGTAGAGAAGTCGGCCTCCACTGAGGCACCCTCTGCACTGGTCGGTCCTCATCTACAAATGTGCCTGTCCTTCGGAGTCTCTTTTGAACTGGGTGTAACACCTCTCTAGTTTGTCATTAATTAGTTAACATCTTTAACACATGTGGTTTTTATATTTCTATGTCATAATTTTACCTTTAAGAATTGTCACTTAGCCTGACCAGATGATGGTTCAGTGGATAGAGCATCAACCTGGGACATTGAGGACCCAGGTTCAAAATCTCGAGGTTGCAGGCTTGAGTACAGGCTCATCCAGCTTGACCATGGGGTCACCGGGTTGAGCGTGGGATCACAGACATGACCCAGAGGTCACCGGTTTGAGCAAGGGGTCATTGGCTCAGTTGGAGCACCCCGGTCAAGACATATATAAGAAAGCAATCAATGAACAACTAAAGTGTTGCAATTACGAGTTAATGTTTCTCATTTCTCTTCCTTCCTGTCTGTCCCTCTCTATATATAAAAATAAAAAAGAAAGAGAAGGAAAGGAAAATTGTCATTTAATGCACTGTTTCAGCGTTTTTTCCTAAAAAGAGATTCAAATAAGCTAAAACACGCACTACTGCGATCTAATTTTACTGATTTTGATTAAGATAAACAGTAAATACACAAGAATGGTACACAGAACTGACGCCTATCATTAACTGATATTAAATTACAGTATGCTTCCCTCGTCCTGTGGAAATGACAACTGTCTTCAGTCTCGGCTTACTGCATTTCTTTTCCACATCAAACTCTCCATTTATGATCCAACATGTGTCCCCATGTTCCTTCTTACATGGACCACCATAAACAATACTGCGTTGGGTTGAACTATTTAGCACTTTTCTCTTTTTGATAAAGATCTTACATTTATCTAGAAGCTAATTTATTTCCATCTGTTAATTTCTTCCCTACTCAAGAAAATATCCCACAAACATTTTATTACCACTTCCAGGAGTCCTTGTTACTCATCCTCCTAATTTTTATTTTCAGCTGCAGTTAACTCATCCCTACATCTCTGTGACACTCAGAACAGAGCCAGGAGACACAGCAAGGACACTGCATAATTCTCTGAGTCACCGTTGTCCCATGTTTGTTTGCAATCCAGGCTAGCTCTACAGTTCCAAGGGCTGTTTTAAAATTCTTGAAACAAAATTTTAACTATAAAAAAAGATAACAGCATTCTCTCTTCCAAAGAACAGTTCATGATCTTGAAGACACTCCCTCCCCATTTTAATTGTTATATGGAAAAAAAGGAGTTAAGATTAGAAATATGCAGATTCTTCCCAAACTATTTTAGGGCTGGAAGCATGTGTTAGACTAACAAATCAAGTATCTTTAGAATCAAGTCAAAGTCATTTTTGCAGTAAAAAGGTTAAAAAAAAAAGCAGTAAACTCAAGAACCACATAGAAGCTATTGGAGCCTGGTCATCTAAGCTTAGAGAAATCCTGTGGCCAGGTGCCTGACTTAGTCACTGTCGGAGAGTTCTGTGGGGTCACACCTGCTACCCCCACACTGGCACCCAGCATGGAGAATTCCAGTGAGGACTTTCTGGTAAGCAAGAGTTTAAGGCTCCCAACAAACAGCTGTGCATACTATTGATCCTGAGCTGTGCTTCCCAAAATAACTTGTTCCCTTGGAGCCTGGGTAATTATGTGCACAATTTGGCACTGTGACAGGCAGACCCAACTGTTACTCGCAATGTTTTAGGCAAAGGCAACCTTTATTGGACTTTTATCATTCTCTTCATGAGGATGAATTCAAACTTAAAGAAAAGCACATTGATGTTCCCCACGCCCCAGCACAACCCAGCAACTGGGGAAGCAGCTTGTACTACACACATAGCAAAATAAGCATTCTTTAATTCAAGTTCACCATACTGTTACTATTTTCAGGGACCCAAATAAAGGGTTGCCCACACAGAGGGATTAAGCATTCATTTACAACGAACCAGTTCTCTGCTGTACACCACTTTCTCTGCATTGGGGTTTCAGACCTGAGCACAATTCTAAGTCAGGAACAGCCCCTAGGCCAATGGTTCTTAACCTTTTTTGAGGTACTGAACCCACCAGTTTCATATGCGCATTCACCGAACCCTCCTTTAGTGATAAATAAAATATGATTTTTTTCCAAAGTCAAGACATAGGTATATGTTTTTTTACTGGTGCACAAAATGAGCTGTGCATGAACATCACCTTGCTCAAAGAACAAAACCAACAAAGTGCATGAACTAACAAATTACAGTATTACTTTATTCTGGCCTCCGCAGCAGAGGCTTCTCCAAACCCCTGAGACCGACTCATCGAACCCCTAGGGTTCGATAGAACCCAGGTTAAGAACCACTGCCCTAGGCAGGTATGTCTACAGGTGTCCTTTACTTATGGGAAAAGCACTGAATAACAGAAGAGTTTGTAGAAAGAGGAACACTGGGTTTTCCAAAGCTCCGACCCATTCCACACGGGAGTGAGCCGAGCTTGGTTCCTCCAGCAAGCTCTTTCCTAGGGATCATGCTGAGTGGGACGTGTTCACAGATAAATATATAATAAAGTGTTCACAGCCTGAGCCATTTCAGACAATTGTATATTACACTAAAAAATCCATAAATACATGCTTCTATATTATAGAATAAAGTGAACTGGTAGGCAATGCGGCAAAATGTTAACACTTGTTTTCTCTAGGTTGTGACCTAACATTTGTATATGTCTTTTCTATAGTGAACACCTATGACTTATGCAATTATTTAAAAGTGTTTCTTTAAAAAGTAACCAAAAAATGTGCCTACAGTTTGTGAGCCCAGGTTCTTGGCACTAGCCCAGTCATCTGTAACTACGTAACATAGCTTCACTTCTTTAGTCTGCCTTATCGCTACCTGAAAAAGGAACAGGACTTGAACGACAACCCTAGATTTCTGAGTTAATCACACAATGAAGTACAGTGTACCCTGACACATAAGTTTAATTCGTTTCATGGCCAACCTCGTGACTCAGTCTGCTTGTGTGTCAAATCAAATTTCATCATTTAAATTAATGGGGATGCAATTAATCTGCTCCAGCCCCCAAAAACCACACAAATATATTTTGTTTTATATGCTTTTAAATAAGAAAATGTACTTTATAAATTTTATATATATATATATATATATATATATATATATATATATATATATATATATATATAAATAATTAAGAATGTAAAGAAATAACCTGGTTTAGGAAATGTATTTACCTTTAAGGTCAGGCAAAGATGCTGGCGGAGGGGGGAGGAGACATTAGCATAACAATGGCCCTTCCCAAGCAGGAAGCTAATTAGCAATTTCACAGACAGCTGCCCAGCACCATATTTAACAATAAAAGTGAGCAAACTCAGAAAATACGAATTTTACAAACTCATTTGCCCAACAATCATTTTCTTCACTGATGTTTGGCTTTTTTGCCACACTTTCCTCACTTTCACTTAGAGGTTATTTCAACAAAAACCTTTCCATGGAAGTTTGTTTCTTCTTCCCTTTCAGAACGTTTGGCAGTCCATCTTAGTGGAGGGTGGTGGAAGCTCGTGATTCAAATATCCACTCGTGATTTAAAACAAAATATCCCATGAGTGACTGCTCGTTTCTCAAATTGCTTTGATTTAAAGTGCTCATGTGTCAAGGTACCACTGTACTACTTCAAGACTTTTAAAGTTTCACATTAAAATGGCTATTTCGAACATCACGTTTTTAAATCTTAATGGAAAAGGTACACACCGTCTAACTTGTAGGACCGGAGAACAGAGATTCTCTGGAGTCCTCCACACCCCACCCCCAGACACCGGTCACAGTGATGGACCCCACTGTCACCCACCAGAGGTTTCTGGTAGGATCTTTCCTTAAAGGACTCTAAGGGTGACAGACTCACTTGGGTCTCATTGGAGAAGTGTTTGTATTAAACATCACTTTAATACAGAGTAAGTGTATTTACTACCACTTCACTTCCAGAACATTTAAGTTATTTCTGAACATATAAGTTATTTATCTTTTTTACCAAAGACTCAAACTGACAGAAGAACAAATGTAGAGATTGGACTTTGGTTGAGATGTGTAAATAATGTTTAACTCTTATTAGTTTTTGAAATGTGCAAAATAAGCACCCTACAGCCAAACACCTGCTAACAGTACATATTTTCCTTTATAAAACCACATGGATCGCATATAGAACACCCAAAGTGTAAGAGCAGCATGCATTCCAGAGGAAATTTTGGCCCACAGGAGACCCCCAACGAGGTTGGTGGTCCTGAATGCTTCGGACACAAGGCTTTCTCCCTCCCCCAGCAAGCAGGCTGCAAGGCTTGGTCTTCTAAAAGATTCATGAATTAAAAGTCAGAAATGACTAGACTGGTATAAATGTGTTAAAGCATTAGAAATCATACTATACATTATTTGCATTTTTTCAAAGTTCAGAAACAGGCCAGTACTTGAGGAAAGGCATTGCTATCTTAGCCATAAACTGTTTGGCCTCACATTACTTTGCCCCTCTCTGAGGTTGCCTGGACTATGTCCACAGCCCACACTGGCCATGGAGCTTGTAGTCCACATAGCACTACGGCTGAGATCAAAGCAGGAACCTTCAGGTTACCCTACCTCTGAAATCAGTCCCCTCCTTCAACATTTCCTTCATAAGGACTGGAGGCCCTGAGCGATGGACAATACAATGAACACCTTATATGTACACAATTATATCTCAACAAAGTTGGAAAATAAAAATAAATTACATAAAATTAAATTTTTTTAAGTAAAATGATAAAATAAATAAGTCTTCGTATAAAATCAGGAGCCCTGAAACGTCCCCTCTTGCTTCCAGGGCTGCCCGAGAAATTCACATTTAAGCAGGCAAGGTCCTAATCTGTGTCTAAATAAGTTCCCCAGAAGCCATCTTGGCAAGACAACCCCTAAAAATAATCTCTCCCTAAGAACTCTGTAATGACTGTCTTGCCCCTACCTCCGACTGTGCTCTGGGCAGGGGGGAGGGGAGTCAAGAAGCTCAAGTATCAAATTCAGCCTCCTCAAATGCGGCTCCTCCTGCCTGCTGTCTCCAGTTCCCCACTCAAAGCAGTAAAAGACATGGTCTCGGAGCAAAGAGAGGACCAGACCAATAAACCTGAAGGAGGTCACAGGGTCGGTTTATCAGGTCAGTTTGCAGCAAAAGGAAAAAATACATCCCATTGGTACTGACTTCACACGTGGGCACTGATAGCTAACCCTCCACATTTACAGGATGCTAAAAGGCTTCACCTCTGCTTTTTGGACAACAGTGCTTTCTTAGCAAAATGTTTCCTCTTTTCCTGTTGTGCCTGAAATCCTGGAATTATATAACAGTGTTACTGTCACCTCTAATATATTGGTGATTTCTGGGAAGGCAGGTCTTGGAAATCCAGTTCTTAGGACTAGACAATTACAATGTCAGTAAAATGAGAAATCACTCCAAACACCCATAGGTCAGGGAAGGTGATCAGATGAACAGTGGGGAAGACCAGATGGCCAGAAGGGGGAGCAGGAAGGTAGGGTCCTGAGTGAAGTAAGACATTGCAAATGAGGCAATAGTTAGCTGACTTGACCGTTTTGCTTCATGATAATTTCTTTCAAAACTTTGTTTAGAGAGTAAAGCATTTGTTGAACATAATAACTTATTTTTCCTTTTAGATTCAGACATCCCAGGTAATCATTTCGCAATACATATGTATATCAAAACATATTATACACTTTAAATATATGTAATTTTTATTTGTCAATTATACCTCAATAAAGCTAATAAAAAGGGGACTGGACAATCCCTATTAATGAAACTGGGAATTTCTTTGGCCAATTGGGTTCAGAGGGATTCACCATATTCTATATTCTCTCTTTTATTCATGTGTTTGAAATTTTCCATAATAAAAAAATTAACTAAAGAAAAGAAAAGCAGAATTTTTGGATGCAAGGGAGTCCTTGGTATTAATGTTTCACAATGTGTTAGAGCAAATCTCTGCGGAGCCCACTCTTACATGGCATCCTTGTCCACCAGACATCAGGCCAGTGAGGGACAACTCTGATCTACTCGACTCTGGAAGTCTCATCTTCTAGTTCCAAAAGGGAGTGTGACTCAATTACTTAGGCGTCCTGCACTCTGCCTTCTTCTGGACCTGAGTCAGACAGACCAGCAGTTGATTCCAAAGCTGTCCCTTGATGGCACACCCTATATCAGTGATGGGCAATCTTTTGAGCTTGGTGTGTCAAAATTCGTCAAAAAACCGAGCATAACTCAGGTGGTGCGTCACTTCAAGAAAAATGGTCTAACCAGAAGTCCCAGAACTAAAAGTCCAAGGTCTGTTGTTATGGCCTACAGACCTCCAGCACAGAGTATCTACACTACAGCAAATGTTTTATCCTCGACTACTGCACCTGGCCATGCAGGAGCCGAGGATGAAACGTCCTTCTCGGCATGCAGCCCCATGCTTCTCTGGTATGCGGCTGCGTGTCATTGAAAATGGCTACACGTGTCAGTGCTGACACACGTGTCATAGGTTCACCATCGCGGCCCTATATAATGCTGCTGGAGAGACTGAGCTGGCTTTTGCTGTGGTCCCTTCTTCCTACATTATTATTTCTGTTAGACAAAGTCACTGCTAAAGCCTGACATGGAAAAAACCTGTGAATGACAGTATGTGCACCTCTGAGGATTTACTCTTCCCATTCTCGTCAGATGTTCTCAGTTTTACCATTTAGAAATTAAAAATTCATATACATACCCTTCCAATAGGCAGTGAAAGTTAGGAATGCTGAATCCCAGGCTTCTGCTCTGAGTTATTGGTTACAAATCTGAGCAGAAAGCAACAAAACCAGAAAAATTTGGTGGTTAAAAGCTTTGCCACTTACAAAACAAAATCTGCAATAAAATAATTAGCATCTCCACATTTTATAAAATTTCAATTGTGAGACAGAACTGTATCTTTACAATTTAGACAAAATTCTGTATGTGTTTTTCAGCTACTATTCTTAGCCATCCCTGGGCAAGTTACTTAACTTCCTAAATACAAAATGAGGATAATACTCATCTCTAAAGATTGTTGTGAAGACTGAATAAAATTATATCTGTGGTCAAAACAGTGTCTGGGAATTCTCCTTAAACAGCTGGTCTTCCGTCCTCAGGAAATAACTGGGATAGTAGAAATATTATATCAAATCTCCTCCGACTCTTTTTTTAAACCTACTGGTAAAACACCCTCATTATTAACATATTACCTGTACTGTCTTACTGGCATTGTTTGTTTTGCGGTTACATTGAAAAAATTTTAAACATCCTTTTGTCCCAAAATCAAAGTATGCAATAAAATAATCGGCCACTTCCTAATGCATGCAATTATACACAAAAGAAATGTTACAGTTTGTAAACTTTGTAAAAGGCAGGATTTATAGTTTTTCAACTAATATTGTCTTCCCACATCCCATTTTACCCAATTCCCTGAAAACTGTTAAGAAACAGAAAAATACTAACTTCTCTGGGTAATCCTAAACTATATATAATTCTGCATCTGTCATTTACCATTTTTATGGTTGATATCCTCCAACACCCAAAATACTGAGTATTTTTTAAACTTTAAAACAAAACAACTAGCCTGACCAGGCGGTGGCGCAGTGGATAGAGCATCGGACTGGGATGTGGAAGACCCAGATTCCAGACCCTGAGCTCACCAGCTTAAGCGCAGGCACATCTGGCTTGAGCAAAAGCTCACCAGCTTGGACCCAAAGTTGCTGGCTCCAGCAAGGGGTTGCTCAGTCTGCTGAAGGCCCGCAGTCAAGGCACATGTGAGAAAGCAATCAATGAACAACTAAGGTGTCATAATGACAATGAAAAACTAATGATTGATGCTTCTCACCTCTCTCCATTCCTGTCTGTCTGTCCCTATCTATCCCTCTGTCTGACTCTCTCTCTGTCCCTGTGTAAAAAAAAAAAAAGAACACAACTAAATGAGGACAATAATTTATTTCATTTCTTTAATTTTATATATAATGAACTAGAAAAATGAAACCTCTCTTGGGATTAAAACTCTCATTTAGCATGTTAAGATGAGACAAATCCAGACCCTGGCCAGCTGGCTAAACAGTAGAGTGTCAACCCGGTGAAAGTCCTGTGTTCTATTTCTGGTCAGATCACACAGGAGAGGCAACCGTCTGCTTCTCCCCTCTCCCCCTCTCTTTCTCTTTTCCCCTCCCACAGCCATGGCTCCACTGATTTAAGCACATTGGCCCCAATTGCTGAGGATGGCTCCCTGGAGATTCTACCTCAGGTGCTAAAAATAGCTCTGTGAGCCATCTAAGATAGGCAGAGCATCAGCCATAGACAGAGGTTGCCTGTTGGATCCCAGACAGGTGCATGAGCAAGGCTGTCTCTGTGTTTCCCTTTCTCTCACTCAAAAAAAAAAAAAAGAAAGAAAGAAAGAAAAAAAGATGAAACAAATCAGACTTTTTTCAGTAATCCTTGTGAATTTTCAATACTCTTGCTCATTAAAACTATCAATGGCCATTCCAGTTGTAGAAGGATTTATGTCACAGACTTGAGCACAACACCATAAATAATTTCTTGTAGCGTTTCACTTCCTGTGAAAGCATAACATCTCATGAGCTGAAAGACACCCTGTTCCATGTTGCCAAGTCTCTGGGCTTCTGTTCCAGCAAGTGAACCAATGCAAACACCACATTCAAACTGACTGGCAGTTTCGATGGAATACCAAGGAAGAAAATGAAAGCCATTTCGACAGTTCAACGGTTCCAAGTCATCTAATACATGAATGTTTTCATCAGAGAAGCAATGCTGCCAGGTTCAGGTGATACAACTGCTTCCTCCAGAAGCCCGCTACTTAACTTACCTCAGCGCCTTCCAGGTAGATCTTCTTCCCCTCCCGCTCTCCATAGTTTCAACCACTGCCTATAAGTACTCCAATACCCAAATCTCTAGCCTTGAACCTTTCTCCTTGATATTTCCATTGAATATCAATGCCTCAATCTAAACCCAACTGACTCCCCTACTTTCTTAAGTAATATGAAAAGCATTAAAAATAAGGCTATAAAGGAGAATTCAATTTAATGGCTTGTTCTTGTATGGGATTAGTCAAGGACCTTGAATATAGCAGCACAATAATGGTAACCGGCTTTATTGGGCTGAACCTTAAGATACTGAAATTTTTGGGAAAAAAATTATGGTATCAAGAATTTCATATGGTTCAACCTAATACATATAAAGTATCTCAAAATCCCAATACAGAGCAATGAAATTACCTTCCAAGTAATAATTCACGTCTTGTTTGAATATAATGAAGTAATTTAGAGAGTCCTCAGGACTTCAGAAGACAGGATTTCTTGATTTGCGAAAGCAATTATAATTGTCTGTGTGAGACTCAAACATAACTTCATATTTAAACACTGTTTTCATTCCCCCAAAACATCTCATAGTTACCTCCTTATCTATTTGGTTCCCACAATCACTAAAATAAGAGTTCTTTTGCTAAGATAGAATGCTTTTTAATAAAATGTTTCTATAATAAGAATGTATCGCCTGACCTGTGGTGGCGCAGTGGATAAAGCATCAACCTGGGAACACTGAGGTCGCCAGTTAGAAACCCTGCACTGGTCTGGTCAAGGCACATACGGGAGTTGATGCTTCCAGCTCCTCCCCCCTTTCTCTCTCTCTCTCCTTCTTTCTCTCACTTTGTGTCTCCTCTCTAAAATGAATAAAATAAAAAGAAATTTAAAAAAAAAAAAAAAGAATGTATCCTCTCAATGTATAGTAATTTGTAAAGACCTCGACTAACACATTTACTTCCTAGCAAAAACCAAAAGACAGACAACCCAAAATCCTACTCACTTCCAAGCTTGGGTTTGGCAAGTATCAATCTCAGGCCGGTTCTGTTCAGAATCACCTGCAATTACTCTATATTTTCCAATTCTGAAACATAACGTGTCTTCCAAAAAAGTTGTTTCACCATGTTTTGTATACAAAAACACAAAATTTAAATTTATAATTATATGAATCCTAAATGAACTTGTAATTTTCTTTATTAAGTGAATAAAGGTTTTCAATCTGTAAAAACAGTCATTTATATTGAATTTGGGTTATCAGAACTTTGTTCATTAATATGGTGATGCATTTTACTATAATTTAAATAAAACTGCATGTATGATGTTTTTGAATTCCAAAATCTCTAAATTCCAAATTATTTTATTTTTAAATTAAACTTAAATATTTTTTTATTTTTATATTTTTGATGGATTTAGTTCATTTTATTTCCAAGATTTTTTTTTTTTTTTGACAGGGACAGAGAGTGAGTCAGAGAGAGGGATAGATAGGAACAGACAGACAGGAACAGAGAGAGGTGAGAAGCATCAATCATTAGTTTTTTGTTGCCATCACAACACCTTAGTTGTTCATTGATTGCTTTCTCACATGTGCCTTGACTGCGGGCCTTCAGCAAACTGAGCAACCCCTTGCTGGAGCCAGCGACCTTGGGTCCAAGCTGACGAGCTTCTGCTCAAGCCAGATGGGCCCACGCTCAAGCTGGCGAGCTCAGGGTCTCGAACCTGGGCCTCCCGCATCTCAGTCCGATGCTCTATCCACGGCGCTACCGCCTGGTCAGGCAAATATTTTTTTATTTATGATTTTAATTTGTGTTTACATAGATTCAAGTGTCCCACCAAATATTATCTTCCCCCACCCCCTTATTTCCCCTTAGTCTCCCTGATACCCCCTCCCCCCCAATGCCTTCCCCCTTCCCTCCAGGATTTGCTGTCCTATTCTCTATAATGCTGTGTGATGTATATATAATTTCATTAATCTCTTTCCCTTCTTTGATCCCATCTTCTCTTCCACTTTCCCTCTGTCCGCATTTCTTCTTTTGAATCAGTGATTTGGTATTCATAGGATATATTCCTAAAAGTGGAATAGCTGGGCCTGACCTATGGTGGCACAGTGGATAAAGCGTCGAACTGGGAACACTGAGGTCGCCAGTTCAGAACCCTGCACTGGTCCGGTCAAGGCACATGTGGGAGTTGATGCTTCTAGCTCCTCCCCCCTTTCTCTCTTTCTCTCTCTCTCACTCTGTGTCTCCTCTCTAAAATGAATAAATAAATTTTTTTAAAAAAAGTGGGATAGCTGGGTCAAAGGACAGTTCCATTTTTAATTTTTTGAGCAATCTCCATACTGTTTTCCATAGTGGCTGCACCAGTCTGCATTCCCACCAGCAGTGCAGGAGGGTTCCCTTTTCTCCACATCCTCGCCAGCACCTATCGTGTGTTGTTTTGTTAATGAGCACCATTCTGACTGGTGTGAGGTGGTATCTCATTGTGGTTTTAATTTGCATTTCTCTAATGATTAGTGATGTTGAACATTTTTTCATCTGCCTATTGGCCATCTGTATGTCCTCTTTGGAGAAGTGTCTATTCATTTCTTTAGCCCATTTTTTGATTGGATTTAAACTTAAATATTTTAATTGCACTACATTCTCCTCAGAAATATGACTCATAACTCCTTCATTCCACAAATACAAGTGCAGCTCTGAGCAGAACCAGTACAGGCCCAGGGAAGCAGAGCATCTGCCCTTCGTCCTTGGAGGGAAGACCAAGACAGGACCAAGTGACCCCTATTCTGGAGGGCGGGCCTTCCTGAGGGGCCTGAGGAGGAGGAGGTGCCAGCCCCATGGAGGCAGGGCAGGCTGGGAAAGCACCTGTAGGAAGTGAAAGAGTGGACAGACACCGACAGAGCTCAGGCCTGGGGGACAGTCCTGGACCTTCTCCTGAAGCAAAAGGAATCATAGAGGGACTTGGGGGCTGTGAGTACCATGGCCAGGCTTGTGTTTTATAAAGATCCCTCTTGCCAGCATAATGGAGAAGAGCCTGAAGCCCTAAAGCACATACCAAAAGAAGCAATGTTCAGAGGACTTAGGACATGGGTTCCTCAGGATTTGGGAGAGAAGGATGCCTCCACGATGACACTCAGGTTCCTGGCATGGGCGCAAGGGAGGAAGACATCTGCATTCACCTTGACAGGAGGCCATGCAGGAGAGGCATTTAGGTTAGTCTCCCCTCTCTCACTAGCCTGGCTGTACTGGGAGTCCCTCTGGGCTTCCCCTGACCTCTGACTCCTGAACTCATATGAAAGTTCCTTCTCCATCCCTGGCCCCAACAGGTGCACAATAATTGCCTGTCAAATGAATGAAAGGGTGGACAGTCATACTATGTTCCTTTATATTTTGCTCTTCAGTAGGTAAAACTATCTCTATTTTCTGATCTGGAAAATTGAGGGGAGGGAAGGGGTGTGTGTGTGCAAAATATGTTCCCCAACTTCTTTAGAAAGACCAGTCTCTTACCCTCAGATTGTCCTTCCTTTGAAATTTGTTGAGCACAGTAGCTAGCTCATTTACCCTCATATCTCTGGTTTCTGTTCCTTCTGGAAGAATCAGTACCGTTCCCAGGGAAACAGCAGTACATCCAGACTGTCCTCCAACGTCTTCCATGTCACCTCCTCTGCTCAACACAGCAGCTCCCACCCACTCCAGATCCGTGTTTCTAGAGGTGTCCCCAGCTGCGCCGCTGACTGCAGTGCCTTCTGACAGTTTCTGAAGCTGCATTCATTAAGTTTCCAACTAAGGGTTTTATTCCTCCCCCAACCAAGGAACATCTTACTTGGGGTTTGGGTTTCTTCCCTGGTGAACATGGCTGAGGGGAAGGCAACTTCCCAAGAGAGGACAAGACAAAGGACAACTTTCCGTCTTAGAGCTGCACCTGTGACTGTCCATAGCAAACCGAGGGCACGTTTGGAACCGCTGTCCCTCTGCAGGCTGGTTTCTCAGAGCCTACCCTACATTCTGCCTTTACCTGCAGGTCCATCAACAACGACCTCTGAACATCGAAGGCTACCTGAGACCCAAGCCCTCCATGCCGTGGACACATGGATACAAGACACACCCCTCAGCACTATAGTTCACTGCCCTGCACCTGATAACAGGTCCTGTATATACCTAACTCTCCATTAGACACCACCTCCCGGTGCATAAACAGACTCTCCTCATTGTCTGTTACTTGTCAATACCACTGTCTTGGGTTTTAAGTCCAGGAGCTCTAATGGTGAGATCATGTCTGCTTAATTGTATTTATACCACAGCCTTCCCTGGAACAGCACGAGCTTATTTAATACTTTTTATAATCCCTTCTGATCACTTTCAAATGGATGCCTTCCTCCCTGCTGCCCCCATAAGCTTCTAACCCAGGGGTGCCCACACTTTTTTAGATTGCGATGACCAAGTCAAAATGATCTACCTACAATAAAAATGCAAAACATAAATTTATTTCTTCTATATTATCATTATTTAAGTTATTATTATTATTACTATTTAATATTGTGTATTCTTCTTTCACCTTTTTCCTTCTCAGCTCTCTTTTCGGAGGAAAGTCAATGTCATAGTTTTTATGAACAGTCCGAAAAAGCCGCTCCACATTTCCCTTCTTTGGAATAGCAATGGCACACAGACAGATGAGGCAAACGCACTTAGAATATGACATAGTGAAAAAAATCCCCTCCCATTCTGTATGAAAGTGGTAGGTTTTAGGCTTCTTACTCGGACCAGCTACGGCACTCATTTCTATATACCCTTTGTTGTATTTAGTTTAAATAAATTGAAGGCTAACTATTCAGCAATGTAACTGAACAAGTTAGCGCGCGGTTTAACGTGCATGCGTAGGGTGTCAAAAGTTCAGACGTCAGATTGGCTACCCTGTATGCCAATCAAAAGACAAATGTCTTTTTAATGTCATGCGATCTACTCACACTTCCTTTGCGATAGATCGACCAGTAGATCGCGACAGAGGTATTGAGCACCCCTGCTCTAACCTATTTGCAGGGGGCCCCATGATTGTGGCTATTCCAAGTTCAAAACCTGCACAGCTCTGCCCCACTTAGAGAGTGCAGCCCACACTCACCACAGCACCCCTAGCCCCTAAGTCCTGGCGCAGTTACCTCCTGCCTTCCACCTCTTCACACCCCTCCACCACACCTTGAGCAGCAGACACATTCCAGACACAGCTGGCTTCAGTGGTGGGATTCAAATAATTTAGCAACTGGCTCTCTGCCCTAATGACTATTTTAAGTATAAAAAAAGCTATAAGGAAAGGTAGTTCATTATTTCATGCATTTAATACTTAAATAAGAACAATAAAAGAGGTATTCAAAACTAGATTATAAGAGTTTCAAAATATTAATGAAGAAATATTAAAGAATACCTGACAAAAATACAATAAAACTGTTAAGATATTTCCATATTGCTTCTTGATTGGCATCCTCACTTGCACTGTTTTTCACCTATGGACAGAATGAACATTACTACGGGCACTTAGAATGAGCTGTTGCCCAGATGAACATTAGAAAGGAGTAAGGAATGTAAATTTGTGATTTCCACACTGGGCGGCTGCCCAGACACCCACCTTAGAGTGAACCCTGATGACAAGTGCCATTTTAACAACTTAGTTCACCGAACTCCACAAAAAATTAGGTATTGGTTCTGCCGAACTGATGCAAACTGGCTGAATCCCACTACTGTCTGACTTCCTATCTCCTTGGATGGATGAGGAGACCCCATGAAATAATGGACGTGGTTTGAGAGAGTTAAACAGTTACATAAACACTTATTACTATTGTGACATCACACTTAACACAATTCCCACCCCCCCAAAAAAAACCCACTATAGGCTGTTTACCTCTCTAGCCAGGAATGATGCTCTGTTCCTCTTTCCTCCCCATTCAGCTAATACTGAGCTATTACTCAAATAAAGGCCCACTCCAAGTTCTAGTTCCTCATAAAGCTGTTATGTCATTATGCTTGCCCATAATGATTTGCCTTACTTGACCTTTATACAGTAAGCATCTGCAGCTTAATATAAAACAATTTTTGTTCTTTCTAAGTGTTTAAATGTGTAAACCCTACCCCCAAAAGTTTATCGGGGAGGGGAAGTTAGTGATAATAGGAACACAGTTTCAGTTTGGGATGATGGAAAAGTTTGGGAGGTGGATGCTAATGATGGTTGTACAATAATGCGAATGTATTAATATCACAGAATTATACACCTAAAAATAGTTAAAACGGTAAATTTGATGTTATGTATATTTTACCACAATAAAAAAATATATTAAAATAATGAAATAACAAATCTTATGCTTCACTGTCCTCCCAAATCCAAGCATGGTGCTGATCACTATCATACCAGCTGATAAAATGGACTTAATATTTGCTCCCTGGAATAATAATATTTGAACATTTACAAATCACTTCACAGTGTATAAAGTTGCTTCAACATAAATTAGCTTAACCATTTGATCTTGTAAAATCCTGTAATGGGTATCATTTATCTTTATTTTCTAGATGGAACTATGGAAACCTGAAAGGTTTAATGACTTGATTGTGGTCAAACAGAGAACACCAGACTAAGCAGAGAGTCATCTGGGTCTCACGAATTCGAGAAATTTAAATCTTTTCATTAACTGTTTACATTGATAGAACTATTACTGCCTTTCTTCCCAGGAAACTTCATGCCAGTGCATTTTTCATTGTGCAGGGAGAAAAGCCTTCACCTTGGCCTCTAAGCAGCAGCTGCTCCCAAGAGACAGTCACAGGGCACCCTCTTTAATCCCAACCCTGCACACTGTGGGCAGCTGCTCCCCTACACATGTCCTTCCGTGTGCCAGACCTCACACGACAACATTTTGGTCTGGATGACAGGACTGACAGGAGGTGCTCCAAGGTGAAGTGAATTAGTCCATTTAACTTGTAAACATAAGGATGAACTTCAATTTCTTTAGTAACAATTAAAGCCAACCAGAACTCTGAATGTGGAACAAATGAAGGACTCGAATGCTTCCTACAACAGGTAGAGATGTCTATCCATCATGCAACCTTAAACAGATTAAGAATGTAAGGCCCCTTTATGTATCAAAATATGAGCCAATTCCTTAAAAGGTCAGCACCAGCCTCTGCAGTGGGGGGACAGCGCACTGTGCTTGGGGAGATAGCGCACATATTCAGCATTGTTGTCCTGACAAGTCACCTCCTTATTAGGCTTCAGTTTAATTAGGGACTGAATATGTTCCTTGGTTCCAGGACAAGCTTGCTTCTAAACACTGAAGCTCTGGAACTTTCTACACTCCCTTGAAAAGAGCCTAATTAATGTGAATAAAAATATTCCAACTCGTTTACCAAACACCCCAGAAAGAGAAGGGGAGTGCCTGGAAAGGCCTAGAAACACCTGTTTCTCCTCATGCTAAATGCAACATCTTCAGAATTGCCACCATTTCCAAAAAGCACTACAAGTCCTCAAAAACTGAAAACAATTACCACATGATCCAGAAATTTCACTTCGGGTATAAAACCAAAAAAGTTGAAAGCAGGGTCATAAAGAGATATTGTACACCCATTCTCACAGCAGCATTATACACAATAGGCAAGGGATGGAAGCAACCCAGGGGCTCATGGTCAGATGAATACATAAACAGAATGTGGTCTATCCATACAATGGAATAATATTCTTCCTTAAAAGGAAATTTTAACACATGCTACTACATGGATTAACTTTGAAAACATTGTGCACAGTAAAGTAAGCCAGTCACTAAAGGAGAAATACTGAATGATTCCACTTAAATGAGTGAGGCACCTAGGGGAGTTAAATTCATAGAGACAGAAACTACAGCGGTGGTTGCAAGGGACTGGGAGGGGGGATGAAAAGGTATTGTTTAATGGGTACACAGAGTTGAGTTTAGCAAGATAAGAATTCTGGAGATGGTTATACAACAAAGTGAATGTACTTAACACTACTGAACTGTACACGTAGAAATGGTTAAGATGGTAGGTGATGGGTATGCAACATAATTGAATGATAAGATAACCTGGAGATGTTTTCTTTGAACATATGTACCCTGATTGGTGTCACCCCATTAAAATTTTTTAAAAAAAATGGTTAAGATGATAAATTTTGTTATGAGTTTACCACAATTAAAAAAAATAATAATCTCATTAAAAAAAAAAAACATTTCTGACCAGATAGCTTAATTGGTTAGAGGGTTATCTAGAAACAAAGAGGTTGCTGGTTTGATCCCTGGTAGGGCACATACAGGAACAAATCAATGTTACTGTCTCTCTCCTTGCCTCTCTCTCTAAAATCAACAAATTTAAAAAAAAAAGGCACTACAATTTTACTAAGTCCTCCTATAGCTTGGATTACCATAGCCCAGGAGACTCTGAACTGTGGATATAATTAGTCACCATGTCTTTTACAACACTGCAGACGTCACCATGGGTTACCAGCATCTGTTGACAGATCTCATACCCAACATATCACTGAAATGGCAAGTGTGGAGAAGGTGGCCCACAATAGAAACAATGGCATTTTATCCTCGTCCTGTTCCAAGTTTGTCTCATAGGACATAAATAGAGGCCACAGCTCCGGCTACACTGACTTCATGATTAAATATTATTTCACAAACTTCAGTACTTCAATAGCAAAAGTAGAAATAGAGTATCTTCTGGAACTGTTCAGGTCTGTGCCCTAACATCCTGTTTTGTTTTGTTTTCCCTCAGCATCTACAACACTCAAGCTATCTTAAGAAAAAAATTAATTCTTGTTTTAAACTTTTTAGCGCTATCTTGAACTGGGATCACAAAGTACTATATAACGTTTTTTAATAAAATACGTCAAGTGTTACACAATTATAATATTCACACAGAAAACCAAAACCTAAAAAAAAATTACAAAGCTATCATATCCAACAATATTGTGAATACATTAAAAAATTAAATATGGCAGAAGAAATGTGATGTGGTCTTCAGAAACTGACATTTGTTCTATCCTGCTATTGTATCAAACTTTAAAAAAACAGAAGCCATCTGGTTATACTATTACTTCCAAAGATGATGGGCAGACTATCTGTACAATTCCTAAGCTATTTTACTGTTCCTCATAAGAAAAAAAAAAAGCAATCTTTGAAACAAAGACTTGTAAGTTTTCTTTATCCATGAATAATGTAACAATCAAAATTGTGAGAAAAAATTTTAAAAAGGAACACTCTCTACTAAAAATTAAAGTCGCTTTTTAAACTTCTTGCTGATCGGTGATGCATCACCTAGTCCAAATGTCACATTACTAATCCTCAGGCCACACATTTCCCTCACAATAAAAGTCATTAAAAATGGTGGAAGATTTGAAATTGTACTTTTCCTTTCTAGACTCAACTTTTACTTATCACTCTCGTTCTTTCATTTCCAAGAAGGTATGAATGGTTGGAAATCTTAGGAAACTAAGGTGGGAAATGAAATGTAGCTAAACTAGAGCTTTAAAATAACAACAACAACAATAATAATACATATTTTAAGAGAGAGGGTAGACAACAAAAGAAAAATTCTGATATAAAAATAATGCTTTGTTATTTGATAATTATCCAAATATTGGACCACTCTGCTTCCAGCTAACATTTGTTGGGAGGGAAGTATGGGATGTGTTTTCCAATCACATACTAATTCACAACTACCTCATGATCACCCACAATGGCAGCTGCACTTGCCAGGCACACATATGGTTAAAACGGCTCTCCACTTAAAAGCAGGACCTAAGAAGGGAAATCCACTTTGCCTGACCACCAAAATAGGGGAAAAGCATGGAGCACTTTGCTTTGCCATGGCAGGGTCATAAGGCTGGGTTAGCAGGTCTGTGCTGGCAGGCCTCACCCAGCCAAGCTCTGTGCCAGTCAAGCAGGAGGTGAGATTTATCCTCCTGGTGAGCAGCATCCCTGCTATTCCAGCCAAGGGGATCAGGAAGAAACACTGAATAGTGGAATGTTCCATTGGGCCCCAGGCAGTGCCAACCAGGATGGCATGGAGCTTTTAGGGCTGGCTCAGTCCCTGATCCTGTGCACTTACTCAGTGACCCATAAATAGAGTTTGAATAAGCATTACTTTATCGTGAATGTCCAGTGTTCATACAGCATCCCCTCTAAGGAGCCCGAGACAATTAAGAAATGGTTTTCAATGACTGTTTGGGGGCAGCCCTGTGAAAACAACGGGGTCAGGAGAGTAACTCTGCGGCCAAGGTTACAGACTCAGGGGTCGGGGCTCTCAGGCTCCAGTCAAATGCAAGCCGGAACAGAAACATTAAATAACACTATTCTTTTTATACTCTCATGTCACTCACACGCACGCGCGCGCGCACGACACCTGACTCCATGCCTGTCCGTGGAATGCTCCCCCCTCTAATCCAGCGTCAGTCTGCGAGGACCCTGAACAGGACGCGAACTGGCGCCACATGACGACCCTGGACAGCACTACTCCTCCCGCTCGTCTTCACGGCCGGCGTCCCTGGGGAGGGACACGGGCATGTGCGGGGCCGGAGACGCGGGGGGACACGGACATGCGAGGGGACACGGCACGCCGCTGACCTTCCTCTGCTGCTTCTCCCAGGCGGGGTCCAGCAGCAGGTCACGGTCCCACTCCTCCTCCTGGATCATGTATTCGTCCTCATCGTACACGTAGTTGTACTGCACGCCGGGCTCGACCTGGTTCATGGTGTGGGGTGTCGGAGCCTGGAGGGCGGACTTGGACAAACAGACGGTGGGCGCAGATGTGAAGATGCGGAGACGCGGCGGGACTCGGGCGCGGGCGGACACACGGCTCTTCTGGACGGCTGGCCGGGGCACTGGGTCGCGGGGAAGCACCAGCTCGCGCGGCTCGCGGCTCCGCGCAGTTTAATACCCGCGCCCGGTCACGTGGCCAAGCGCCCCGCCCCCACCCACCTAGATCTGGCCCCCGTCACGCCCCCTCACACCCTAGCCCCGCCCACTCCTCTCACAACCGGAGCTGGAGGGCAGGGGAGTGGGAGCTCTGGGTGGCTCCTAGAACTGGCTCCCACCTGCCGCAACCCCTTGGCCGCATTCTGAGTCCCCACCCCGCCCACCTGCTCCCTTTAGCTCAGCGTCTGCGCACCTGGGAAAGTACCCCAGTATCGGGTGTACATGGGCCAGTAGAGACCCCCACAACCTCACCACCTCTGACACGTCCATGTTTTTCATACATCGTTTGCATATTCACGTTTTCCACGTACTGTAGTTGCACATATCTACTAGCTATCACACACATCGCACATACACCCCTAAAACGTAACGTTTAAGAGCTACAGAATCTTTTCTTTCTTCTTCCCCTCCTCTATCCCCTCACCTGGGGAAATCAAGGCAAGGGACTTGAACCAAACATATTAAAATGTCAGGAACCAAAATCATAGCAGGAAGTGTCAGGTTTCACCTGCCAGTCATAAATGTAAAAGAACTAACAATGGAGGACGAGCAGCCAGCTCCGTTGTTACATGTCCATCTGGTCCTGATGTGTCACACTTAATTAAGCCTTTCACCCCATAGTGCTGGCTAGCTCTTCCCTATCAGTTATACATCTGAAGGACCAAGACAAGATTACTTGGAACAAGAAGTTTGAAATTTTTCATATCATTTATTACCTACCTACTGTAAACTAAACACTGCATTAGGCACTGGAGATATAGAGGCAAGCTCATAGACAGGGCTCTTGCCTCCTGAAGCATATGTCCAAGTTAAATGAAAGTTGCCCATAGACGCTACCCAACTGTGGTTCAGTTACCAATTGGCTAAGGTGTTGCAGGCTGAAAGTATGACTGAGTTTGTCATTGTTCCTTAGACTCTTTACACCGCTTAGCTTTGGGGATGTTTTTAGCAAGAGAGGGAGAGAGATGAGAATCTTAAAAGTGAGATATGAAAAGATCAAACTGTTTCCAAGTCACTTAATGATGTTCCAGAACAAAACTCAGAAATCTCTATAGGAATATAAAAACATTCAATATTTAACAAGATAAAATTTGCCATTTCTAACACTATCAAATATTACCAGGTATGCAAAGAAGCAGTAAAGTACGCTCCATAATGAGAACAACCAATTAAGCGGAACTCATTCAAAATGAACACATGATAGTGTCAGTAGAAAAGAACATTAAAAGTAATTATTATTGTTTTTCATATTTCAAGAAGTTAGAAAAGTTTGAACATTCTCAGGAGAAACATGGAAGCTATTTTTTAATTTAAATTTAATATCTAGAGCTGAAAAGTACATCTGAGATTAAAAATATACTGAATGGGTTTTATTATAGGGTAGACATTGCATAAGAACAGATGGATGAACTTGAAGACATGACAATAGAAATAATCCAATATGAAATACAAGGGAGAAAAAGACATTAAAAAATAAGCAGAGGGTGAGTGAGCTGTGGGAAACGTCAAGCAGCCTACTATCTGTGTAGTTGGAGTTCCTAAAATGGAAGGCTAGGAAAAATATTTGCAGGAGTAAGGTTAAAGTCAAGAAGTAAAAGTAAGGAGACCTACTTCTGGCCAGAAAGGAGTAATAGGAACTGAGATCACCTTTCCTCCTGAAACAATTAAAAAAAAAAAAGACAAAGCATATGAAACAATGGTTTTCAACATATTGAACTTCAGGTAACTAAGGACAAGGATCTTGAGAGATGGAAACAAATGAAAAGAGTACAATAACTGAGTCAGCTTACAGCCTGAGAAAACCTGGAGGTCAGAATGCTGAGGTAGAGTCTGTAGGACTGCCTGCGTTGAACGGGTAAACTGAGTCACCAGAGAAGACAGCTGCTGGCGTTCAAAGAAAGAATTTGGGAAGGAGAGGGGCACACACAGAGAGAGCTTTGGAGGTCATCAAAGTATCCCCAAGTATTCAGCAGAGTAGTGATCAGAACATGCCTGTGAGGAAACTACCCAAGTCTAAGGAAAGAAACATCTGAAAGATTAGAAGGAATAGTGCAAGGTGTTTACGCCAGGCTGGGTGGGCTCCTGCTCCCTCCTCAGGACTACACAACTCATAAATCACAGAGTACTCAATAGAGTTCTTAGGAAGATCTTGCCTCAATACTGTGGCTTTTATCTTGTAGCATTTGGAGCACCACTGCCTTTGGTACACAAAACAATATTTAGTAGTTATCCATAACTTTTAAAAAGCTAACAAGTATTACTATCATTTATTGAACACTTAATTGGTGCTAGGCATGATGGAGAATATTTTGAATGTTACCTAATTTAATCTTACAAAATAATTATGTGTGCAGTAAATATAATCTTCTCCATTCACACATGAGGAAACTGTGGTGTGGGGAGATTAAGAAACTTGACCAAGATCATATAGTTGTTAAAGCCAGGCTTGAACCCAGGACTGCTGTTAAACATAGCTGGAGAATTGAGGGCCCTGGTTGAGATAAACTTATTAGTGACAGAACCACAGTTAGAGGTCATGTTTTCATATTCACTGACTCCTTTTTAGGACTTCTTTTTATTTTATTTTATTTTATTTTTTTTTACAGGGACAGAGAGAGAGTTGGAGAGAGGGATAAATAGGGACAGACAGGAACAGAGAGAGATGAGAAGCATCAATCATCAGTTTTTCATTGCGACACCTTAATTGTTCATTGATTGCTTTCTCATATGTGCCTTGACCGCGGGCCTTCAGCAGACCGAGTAACCCCTTGCTCGAGCCAGTGACCTTGGGTCCAAGCTGGCGAGCTTTTGCTCAAGCCAGATGGGTCCACGCTCAAGCTGGCGACCTTGGGGTCTCGAACCTGGGTCCTTCACGTCCCAGTCCGATGCTCTATCCACTGTGCCACCGCCCAGTCGGGCTTTTAGGACTTCTTTTAGGTCACCTGCCTGAACTCTCACCTAGTCACTTTCTCAGCCCAAACTGGTGAAAAATTCCATGGCTCAAGATTATCAATCTCTCTCCATGTCTCCAAATATTCTTGGCACACACAGGAACCCGTGTAACAGGCCAGGGATGTTCACATCATGGTGGCTTGCTTCCCTGCTGACGCCTCCCTCCACATGTTAATATTTAGGCCTTCCTATAAGCTTTTCTTGGGCCCTCCAAGTCCCCTATCCAATTTTCCACTGCACAATATTTTTAAATTATTTTATTATTTTTAGAGAGAGAAGAGAGAAATATTGATTTGTTGTTACACTTATTTATGCATTCATTGGTTGATTCTTTTTTTTTTCCATTGGTTGATTCTTGTATATGCCTTGACCAGGGATTGAACCCTCAATCTTGGCATATCAGGATGACACCCTAACCAAGTACCCAGCCAGGCTTCACTGCACAATTCTTGTTCCCAACAGAAACTTAAACTTTCAGAACTATTCATTGTTAAAGGAATAATAACTAATCATATGAACTGTTCTTTCTTTTTCTGAATACATATTTTAGGCCATTTAATGTAAATTAATAAGTTTTAGATTCATAGAAATTTAAGAGCTATTTGATGTTACCTAATCCAACTCTCACCCAGGATATGAATTACTGTAAAACATCATTAAAATTATTTTTAAAAACTTGTTTGCTTGTGTTATTTCTAGACCGATACTATGGCTACTACGACCCTGAAAATAACTTTCCAGTCCCAGAAACCTCACTACCTCAAAAATGACTCATCTGGAGGTAGATTACTGAAAATCTTAAATTTGGGAAGTCCTCACTTGCATGGTCCTTTCCAAAACTTTGTACCATATTTAGAATTCATAATTTTGAGTACTGTTTTCTTAAATGAGGCCACCAAATTGAGTAATCTACAGGGCAAGCTGCTGAACTCATCCTGTTTTTGGAAGAAGAGAAATAACTTCTACCCATTAGAAGCCTCATCTGTCTTCTAGAACTCCAGGGTAGACATCTAATCTGATTCCACATGGCTGCCTTCCAAACATTTTAAGATAGTCAAAAATACACAGAAAGTTTTTTCTATTATCTCATGACACTTCCAAATTTTTCACCATAATAGCATCTATTAAGGGCTCTGTATATGATAAACACTGTGCTAATTATGTTACATAAATTATCACCTTGAATTTGCATAGTCACCTATGAGGGAGGAGCTATGGTTCCCCTTTTACAAATGAGGAAACTGAGACTTAAAGAGTTTATAAACCTGTACAAGGTCACACACCTCAAATATGAAGTGGGTCATTATAAAACCCATATTTAACAGGTATATCATATTGTCTTTAAAATTTTTTTTTCTGAACTCGCTTCTGCATGTTTCTATATAATCTTTCTAAACTGTGATTTCAATGCAATCTTTTTGGAAGGAATTTGTTACTGCCTATCAAAAATTGTAAACTGACCCTTTGACCCTGAAATTACATTTTCATAAATCTACAGATATGGACAAATACCCAAGTGGAGGAGGCTGATGAAGGAAGTTATGGAATATCTCTGTGCTTTTATGTCATAATTTAGAAATGAAAAGCAAGTTGCAAAGTGATTTCTTTTGTGGAAGAAAATTGCATATGTCTCTAAAATGTTTGTATTTATAAGAAAACACTCCAAAGTGTTCATAACAGCAAACCATGGGAAATGGATGGGGTGGAAAGACTGGGGAATATCAATGGTTTATTTCATATAGTTTTGTGCTATTTGATTTTTCCAGCCAGTACATGTTGCATTTGTGACAAAGGGTACCTCTATTACTCCAACGGTGTTCTTGCTGGCCGAGAATAATACATCATCAAGAATTGAAATCTCATCTATTAATTCAGTTTAACTTTGCATCCAATTTGTTGTCCACCCAGAGTTGGCTTCCACTGGACTTGTTCAGTTAGAACACCTCGATTTACACAGAACCAGAAAGGAGCATGGGTAAATAAGATAAAATTCAAACCCTTTATTGTTGTTACTTATTGTGAAGAACAGACTTAAAAACAACAGAAAATTCTTGGCATTTTCAGCAATCATTCATGCATCTTCCCATGTTCTCTTTTCCTACTGAAGGTGTTTACAATTTTCTTGAGTTACCCTGAGGATCAGAGTACCTTAAGAAAGTTACAAAGGACAAGTAGGTTGCCTGCCTGTTCAGTAGTGCTTGAGGGTATTTCAACTTGTTATAAATGAAGGTTTATAAATGTCATATTTTCTCTAACCCTGCAAACAATTAGCATTGGCATTTTTGTGAATGCTTTCAGAATTTTTGTATACATATTCACACATACATAAGTATTATTTGTAGAAACTTAGATAGGGCTAAACCTTATGAATTAGTATGCAACTTCCTTTTTTAATGCAAAATTGTATCTTGAATATTTTTCTGTATCACTGCATGCAGTTCATTCTTCCTAAAGGCAGAATTTTCTCACTAATGTTTATTTAATTTCTTGACCATCAGTCTTTTGTGTAAATGGGAGGGGTGGCAGAGAAGGAGTAGGAACAGGAGGAAAGAGGAGAAGAATAGAGGTCCTCCTGAATTTTCAGAAGGCAAGGAATATCGGAAGTCCATCTGCTCAAAAATTATGCCCTCCTTATTCCAATAATTGGAAAGCCACTTAGATTGATAGTTCATTTAGGATGTTGATGTGGGTGCTGCTGAATACCTTCACGGCACAGCACAGCACACACCTGACGGCAGCAGCCTCTCTCTGACATTCCTGGAGGTCACCTCCTATCTGTTCAGCCACCAGGTTCTAATCTTAAGTCCTTGGATCCTCCAAGCTCTGGCTTTTTCCTCCATCTCTAGTGCCTACCTCAGTAGTTTGCTTGCGTTCTGGGAATGCCTCTAGACCCTCTTCCTTCTGTCTGACTCTACTCCCCCTATTGTCTATTTTAACAAACTTGAGTCCCCACAGAAGAGACCTTCTTCCTGCTAGAATTGTCGTTCAGGTTCCACTCCAGCTAGACTAGCCCATGAGAGCATTCTTGAAACCTGTGGAGGTTGAGAGGTTGAATGACATACAGGATTACATTTGCCCTATAGTCTTTCATTCAGGCAGTGCCTGAGATGGACTTGGTGAATTGGAGTTCAGGTAGTGTGATTTGGGTTGGAATTTGGAAAATGAGAAGAGTTGGGTAGGCCACAGGTAAGATGTTAGATACTGAAGGACAGAGAATGATGCTAGATGAGAAGGCAAAAGTGAGAGAGTGTGGCAAAGGCTTTTACATGCTTCATAATTTTGACTGGAACTCAGATGGTGGCTGGAATCATTCCTTACAAACTTCTTTAATACC
Source organism: Rhynchonycteris naso (assembly GCA_037038555.1). Taxonomy (NCBI): domain Eukaryota; kingdom Metazoa; phylum Chordata; class Mammalia; order Chiroptera; family Emballonuridae; genus Rhynchonycteris; species Rhynchonycteris naso. The sequence continues at coordinate 190,590,722 of CM072995.1, read as the reverse complement.
ATTGGCATATTTATGGTGTCTTAGGTTGTCAATGCCTGAATTTTTGATATTGGAACTAGTACAGGGTTATTAATAATAATACAGACCATGTGTTGAGGATGTGCTATTTGCCAGGTATGTGCTAAGTGTGTCACTAATGTTAGATCTCATTATCTCCAGAATCCAAGACAGTGCCTGGCACATAGTAGGTCATTAAGAAAATAACTGTTGCATCAATGAGTATAGCCCACAACTAGTAAATGCTATAGTCTGTATTCAAACCTACATCTATCTGATTTCAAACTTCTCAGCCATTGTGTTATACTGCTGGTCTCAAAGGCAGTATTCTTTGTCTATCTCATTTTTGCTGGTTGATTCTGATCCAGGCCAGTCAAATATCCTCTGATGTAATTCTTATATTTATTCTAGTGATTCTCCTCAAGAGAGCAGAAGGAAATCCGAGGTGAAAGGATTTGGGGGAAAGTAGATTCAACTCTTGTTCTTGAATAATTTAACTTCTTGGGCCCCTCCAATTTAGGAATGCTCCATATCACAAAAGAAAAATTTCTAGAGTTTTCTCTGAATCAGCTCTGGCTCAACCTAATAATGTGAACAAAACAGGTCAACATTTTACTTCTTGGCTCTGACCAGATAGCTCATTTGGTTAGATCAGTGTCCTGATACTCCAAGGTTGCAGGTTCAATTCCTAGTCAGGGCATACACAAGAATCAACCAATAAATGCATAAATTACTGGGACAACAAATCAGTCTTTCTCTTTCTCTCTCTCTCATTCCCTTCCTCTCTTGAAAGTCAATAATTTTTTTAAAAAGTTCACTTCTTTATTTAGTAAATATTTTTTGAGCATGTTCTGCCTACCAAGAACCATGGTAGGTGCTGGTGATACTAAGAAGAAAATAAATTATTCTAATCTTCAAGGAGCTCTCAGACTACAGGGAAGAGAATGACATGAGCAAAGGCTAAATGCAATAGTGAAAAGGTGTACTGGAAGTATGTAAAAATGTGTGGCTGGACAGAAAGGCAGGACCCAGGTCTGATTTGGTGAGACAAGGCAGACTTTTCAGATGAGGTAGGGTTTGAGATGAGAAGTTAAAGATGAGTTTTCCAGGTACATAAGCAAGGATCTTTTTAGAAAGAAGAGAAAACACCTGCCAAGGCAAGCGGTCTGTTAAAGCCCTAAGTGGGAAGGTCTAATGTGAGGTGGCAAAGTGAGGCATAGCAGAACACGGGCCCGGGGTAAACCCTGAAGATGGGCCTTGTGTACCATGCCGAAGAGTGCAGCTTTGTTCTCTAAGTCTGAAGGAGCCACTGGAGACTTCACTCAGGGGCTCATAAGTGGACTATGGTAGAAGATCATTCCAGCAGCAAAGGATAAAACAGGAACTAAGACAATGACAGTAGGGATGGAGTAGAGGGCTGTGAGAAACATTTGGAAAGTAAAAGGTATTTTAATTGATTAGATAGAGGCAGAAGAAGATAGATAAAGGAATCTAGGCTTTCTCCTAGTTCTCACCTTGTCAATGGGTAGATGTGCCATTCCTTGAGACAGTGAGGAAAATCAGTAGGGGTATAGAAAAGAGTTGAAGAGCATGATAAAGTCAGTCTGGGACATGTTCAGTAGTCACATCTAATTTGTTATCTGGAGCACAGGAGAGATATCTGGTAAGAAAGATAGATTTGGGACACACCTGCTCTGGCAGAAATGAAATGGCTCATTGAAAACATGTTGCTTGAACCCAAAGTAAGCAGAAGAAAAGAAATAATAAAAATTAGAGCAGAATTAAATGAAATAGAGAACAAAAGAACTACAAAAAAATTAATACAGCAAAGAACTGGTTCTTTGAAAATATTAATTGACAAACCCTTAGCCAGATTCCCTAAGGACAAAAGAGAAATGACTCGTGTAAACAAAATCTGGGGCCCTGGCCATTTAGCTCAGTGGTAGAATGTCAGCCCAGCATGTTGAAGTCCAAGGTTTTTTTCCCTGACAGGGCACACAGGAGAAGCAACCATCTGCTTCTCTACCCCTTCTCTTCCCCTTCTCTCTCTCTCTCTCTCTATTTCTCTCTTCCCCTCCCGCAGCCATGGCTCAATTGGTTTGAGAACATTGGCCCAGACACTAAGGATGGCTCCATAAAACCTCTGGCACAGGCACTAAAAATAGCTTAGTTGTGAGCAGGGCCACAGATGGGTAGAGCATCAGCCCCAGATGGGGCTTGTAGGATGAATCCCACTTGGGACACATGAGGGAGTCTGTCTCTCTATTTCCCCTTCTCTCACTTGGAAAAAGAAGGGAAAAAAAATCTAAAATAAAAGAAGAGAAATCATCACAGACACCATAAATATACAAAGGATTATAATAGAATACTCTGAGAGGTTATATACCACCAAATTCAATAATCTAGGAGAAATGAATAAATTTCTAGAACTATATAATCTTTCTAGACAGAGTCACAAAGAAGTGAAAACCTAAATAGATCAATAAGCAGGGAGAAAATAAAAACAACTATTATAAACCTCCCAAAAAATTCCCAGGACCATATGGCTATACTAATAAATTCTATATTCTGAATTCAAATATTCTTCAAAGAATATTTGGTACCTATCCTTCTCAAAGTCTTCCAAAAAAATCAAAGAAAAGGTAATATTTCCTAACACATTTAATGAGGCCAACATAACCTCGATAACAAAACCTTTCAAGGACAACACAAAAAAAGAAAACTAAAAACAAATATCTCTAATGAATGCAAATGCAAAAATCCTAAACAAAATAATAGCAAATTAAGTACAACACTACATTAAAAATAAAATAACACTGGGGAACAATTTTTTTTCATTTTCTATTGCATGAGGTTTTAGAACTTTTTCTATATATCTCTGCATCGCTGATTCTAAATATGAAATCTGTTTTTTGGTGTATGCTCTAGTTTTTATGCAATTTTAATTTTTTTGTTACAGTAAATGACATGCATTGGTTTTTATCTATTTTTTTAAATTTCTTTTTATTTATTTATTTTAGAGAGGAGACACAGAGTGAGAGAGAGAGAGAAAGAAAGAGAGAAAGGGGGGAGGAGCTAGAAGCATCAACTCCCATATGTGCCTTGACCAGACCTGTGCAGGGTTTTGAACTGGCAACCTCAGTGTTCCCAGGTCGACGCTTTATCCACTGCACCACCGCAGGTCAGGCTGCATTGGTTTTTAAATTGGAGTTAAAGGGCAATGACTCTTGGATTGAACATGATCACAAGGCATTTAATGTTTTACAAACATCACTCTTACATAATTGTTGTTTTTAAATGTAAAAAATTATTATTTGGTAACAACACCTTCTTATTTTGTTTTAAGGTTGAATCATGGCTTCTTTGAGTAGGCATAAATGTAAGAATAGTCCTGACACCTTGTGTTATATATGTGGCTGTTACACACTTTAACGTCAAAGGCGCAATATTTCATCATTTGTGACATGTGCATATATTGCCTATTTTCAAGTTCCCCTTGGCGATCAAGACAAGAATTGGGCTCCTCATATTGTGTTTCATAATTGTGAGGAAATGCTTCATGACTGGACAAAAGGAAAATGCAAAGGAATGCCTTTTGGTATTCTCACGGTTTGGCGTGAACCTAAGGACCACAGCAGTGACTGTTATTTCTGTCTGATCCATACAAAGGACATCAGCAAGAAAAAACAACATATGACCGCATATCCTAATATTCCTTCAGCAATACAACCTATCTCACACTCTGAGACACTCCCGGTTCCAGTTTTCAATGGTTTTATTTCTGCTAAGGACAAAGAAAGTGAACATGGTGATCAAGTGTATTTTGATAAGATGCATGAGGAAATGGTTTTAGAATCTGAAGGGTCTTCTTCTGATGCCAAGCAATCATTAACCCCTCAGCAGTTTAGCCAACCCAAATTGAATGAATTAGTAAGAGATTTGGGCCTATCAAAGAAAGCAGCTGAGTCCAGTATTAGCCTCCAAGCTTCAAGAAAAGAATGTCAGCTAATGTATCCCATTTCAGAAAGTGCGAACAAATTTTCGTGGACTATTTTTCCGAAGACAAACACTGTTTACTATCATGATATCAGTAGTCTTCTCAGCCAGCTAGGTGTTACCACTTACAGTCCAACAGGATGGCAGCTATTTCTTGACGGCTCTAAATGGAGTCTGAAATGTGTTCTCCTACACAATGGTAATGTTTATGCAGCGGTTCCAATTGGTTATTCAACTCATCTGCGAGAAGATTGTAATGACATAAAAATTGTCCTTGACTTTCTGAAGTATAAAGAGCATAACTGGATCATTTGTGTGGATCTTAAAATGGTAAATTTCCTGCTAGCACAAGAGAGATTCCACAATGTATCCTTGCTTTCTGTGTTTGTGGGACAGCCGAGCTTGGGAGAAACACTGGACACAGAAGGAGTGGCCAAAACGTGAAGTTCTAGAAGTAGGGATGCAAATTATTGTGAATGAACCTGTAGTTAATCGAGATAGGATCATTTTTCCCCCACTTCACATCAAACTTGGCTTAATGAAGCAGTTTGTTCAGGCTTTGAATAAAGAAAGTGAATGCTTTCAAAATATAATTTCTGCTTTTCCTGCCTTGTCTTTCGAGAAGATAAAAGCAGGTGTATTCAATGGACCTCAAATTATTATATTTTCACAAAGATGATGCCCAAGAAGACATTCAATTTCATTATGCATTGATTCACTTCCTAAACAGTCACCTTGATAAGATTCCTGAAAATCTCGGAGCTGTTAGTGATGAGCAGGGAGAACGCTTTCATCAAGATCTGAAGACAATGGAAGAGCATTATCAGGGGCGATGGGACAGAAATATAATGACAGACTACTGCTGGAGCATCAAATGAGATTGTTCTCAACAATTACACAAACGCAAGAGCTACAAATGCAAATTTTTGCCTGAACAGAATTTAAATAAGTTTTGTGCAAATTTTACGATTAAAATAAGTGTTTTAATATGTTCTATTTTAAAATTGTAGACAAATTCTGATGCAATCATATTTTTTAGTGTACTAGTGTATTTACTGCATTATATAAATTATTATATTTTCACAAAGATGATGCCCAAGAAGACATTCTACTTCATTATGTTAAACTATATGTTGAAAATTTTACAATAAGATGAAAACCTAAAATCTTGAATTGCAAAAAACCTGTAGCTTACAGAGAAAACTAATGTCAGATTTGAGATCAGCACACATGAATTAGGTAAGGACAAGTGTTTTTGTGAATGCAACAAAAATTGTGTTCCCCAGTGTAATACATCAAGATCAAGTGGGATTCATTCCCGGTACACAGGGATGGTTCCGCATACACAAATCAATCGATGTAATACACCACATCAACAAAACAAAGGACTGAAATTATATGATCCTATCAATAGATGCAGAAAAGGCATTTAATAAAATACATACATTTATGTTTAAATCACCCAATAAAATGGGTGCAACAGAAAAATACCTCAACACAATAAAGGCTATATATGACATATCATCAGCTGTAATATTACACTCAATGGTGAAAAACTGAAAGCTTTTCCTCTAAAATCAAAAATAAATAATTATGTCCCCTGACCAGGCAGTAGCACAGTGGATAGAGCATCGAACTGGAATTCGGAAGACCCAGGTTCAAGACCTTGAGCTCGCCAGCTTGACCGCGGGCCCATCTGCCTTGAGTAAAAGCTCGCCAGCTTGGACCCAAGGTCGCTGACTCCAGCAAGGGGTGGCTCGGTCTGCTGAAGGGCCGCGGTCAAGGCATATGTGAGAGGGCAATCAATGAACAACTTCTCACCTCTCTCAGTTCCTGTCTGTCTGTCCCTGTCTATCCCTCTCTCTGACTCTCTCTCTATCACTGTAAAAAATAATAATAAATAAATAAATAAATAATTGTGTCAATGTTCTCCGTTCTTATTCAACATAGTTCTGGAAGTTTTAGCCAGAGCAATTAGGCAAGAGAAATAAATAAAAGGCATCCATATTGGAAAGAAGAAGTAAAGGTATCACTTTTTGTAGATGGCATGATTGTGTATATAGAAAACCTCAAAAACTCCACCAAAAAGCTATTAAAAACAATGAACAGGCCATGGCCAGTTGGCTCAGCGGTAGAGCCTCAACCTGGCATGTGGAAGTCCTGGGTTCAATTCCTGGCCAGGGCACAGAGGAGAAGCACCCATCTGCTTCTCGACCCTTCCCCATCTCCTTTCTCTCTATTACTCTCTTCCCCTCCCACAGCCAAGGCTACATTTCAGCTAAGCTGTCCCAAGCAATTGCAAAGGAGCAATGGCACAGATGGGCCGAGAATCGCCCCTATTGGGTATGCCAGGTAAATCTTGGTTGGGCATATGCAGGAGTCTGTCTGTCTGCCTCCCCTATGCTTCTCACTTCGGAAAAAAACAAAAATAAAATAAAAACAATAGACAAATACAGTAAAGTCTCAGGATGCAAAATCAATATATTGATATAAAAGTATACTGCTTTTCTATATGCCAACTATGAAACCTCAGAAAGTGAAATGAAAAGAAAACTTCTTTTTACAATTTTTATAACAAAAGAAATAGCTAGGAATAAATTTAACAAAGGATGTGAAGGTCAACATACTGAAAACTACAAGGCATTATTATTTTTTAAATGTTTTATGTATTGATTTTAGAGAGAGAGGAAGGGAAACAGAGCGACAGAAACATTAATCTGTTCCTGCATGTGCCCTCACCTGGGATTGAACCCACAACCTCTATGTATTACAACAATACTTTAATCAACTGAGCTATCTGGCCAGGGCTACCATTCATTATTTAAAAGAGATTAAAAGAGACACAATGAAGAAAAACACATTGTGTGTTCATGGATTGAAAAAAATCAACACAGTTAAAATGGCTATATTGCCCAAAGCAATATACAGATTTAATGAAATCCTCATTAAAATCTCAATGTCATTTTTAAAAAGAAATAGAACAAAAAAATCATCAGATTTATATGGAACCACAAAAGACCCCAATAGCCAAAGAAATCCTGAGAAAAAAGAACAAAGTAAGAAGTATCACACTACCTACCTTAGTCTTTTTATTTTATTTTTTTATTAATTTTAATGGGGTGACATTAATAAATCAGGGTACATATATTCAAAGAAAACATCTCCAGATTATCTTATCATTCAATTATGTTGTATACTCATCACCCAAAGTCAAATTGTCCTTTGTCACCTTCTATCTGGTTTTCTTTGTGCGCCTCCCCTCCCCCCTCTCCTACACTCTCTTCCCTCCCCCCACCCCGTAACCTCCACACTCTTGTCCATGTCTCATAGTCTCACTTTTATGTCCCACCTATGTATAAAATCATGCTGTTCTCAGTTTATCTCCACTCTCATTTCTAATTTTATTTATTTGGGTCCTCTCTCTTTTTTTCTTGGTGAGTCTATATATAGGTTCATCAATCTTGTTTACCTTTTCAAAGAACCAGCTCCTGGTTTCATTGATCCTCTGTATTGTTTCCTTAGCCTCTATGTCATTTATTTCTGCTCTGATCTTTATTATTTCCTTCCTTCTACTGGTCCTGGGCTTTATTTGCTGTTGTTTTTCTAGTTCTTTTAAATGCAGGGTCAGGTTGCTTATTTGAGCTTTTTCTAGCTTCTTATGATATGCCTGTAGTGCAATGAACTTCCCTCTCAGTACTGCTTATGCTGTGTCCCATAAATTTTGAGTTGATGTATGCTCATTTTCATTCGTTTCTAGAAACATTTTTATTTCTTCTTTGATCTCCTTGTTAATCCATTCATTATTTAATAACATGCTATTTAGTTTCCAAGTGTTTGAGTATTTTTCAGTTTTTCTTTTGTGGTTAATTTCTAGTTTCATGGCATTGTGATCAGAGAAAATGCTTGAAATGATTTCAATCTTCTTAAATTACTTGAGACCATCTTTGTGTCCTAACATGTGGTCTATCCTAGAAAACGTACCATGAGCGCTTGAAAAGAATGTATATTCTACTGCTTTAGGGTGAAAAGTTCTGAAGATATCTATTAAATCGAGTTGATCTAGTATATCCTTTAAGTCTGCTGTTTCTTTATTAATTTTCTTTCTTGAGGATCTATCCAGTGTTGTTAGTAGGGTATTGAAATCCCCTACTATTATAGTATTGCTGGTAATCTCGCCCTTTATATCCATCAAAGTCTGCTTTATGTATGCCGGGGTTCCTATATTTGGTGCGTAGAAATTTATGATAGTTATATCTTCCTGTTGAATTGTTCCCTTTCTCATTATGTAGTGTCCTTCTTTATCTCTTACTACAGCATTTGTTTTAAAGTCCATTTTGTCAGATATAAGTATTGCTACCCCGGCTTTTCTTTCATTTCCATTTGCGTGAAATATTTTTTTCCATCTTTTACCTTCAGTCTATGTGCATCTTTTGTTTTAAGGTGTGTCTCTTGTAGACAGCATAGGTATGGGTCCTTTTCTTTATCCATGCAGCTACCCTATGTCTTCTGATTGGATCATTTAATCCATTTACATTTAAGGTTATTATTGATATGTAGTTGTTTATTGCCATTTTATTCTTTAAAGCTGTATTCTTCTTTTGCTATATTCTTTCCCCCATTTGAACTATTCACAACAGGCCCCTTAGCATCTTTTGCAGAATTGGTTTAGTTTTAATGAATTCCTTGAGGCTTTTTTTTTTGTCTGGGAAGCTCTTTATTTCTCCTTCAATTTTAAATGTTAGCCTTGCTGGGTAGAGTATTTTTGGTTGTAGGTTCTTGTTCTGCATTCCTTTGAATATATCTTGCCATTCCCTTCTGGCCTCAAGTGTTTCTGTTGAGAAGTTTGATGTTATCCTTATGGGGGCTCCTTTGTAGGTGATAGCCTTTTTTTCTCTAGCAGCTCTTAAAATTTTCTCTTTATCACTTAGCTTTGGTATTTTAACTATGATGTGTCTTGGTGTAGATTTCTTTGGGTTTCTCTTTAATGAAGTTCTCTGTGCCTCTTGAATGTGTGAAATGTTTTCCAGCCTTAATTTAGGGAAGTTTTCTGCTATGATTTGATTGAACAAAGTTTCTATTTCTTGTTCTTTCTCCTCTTCTTCCAGAACCCCTATGATGCGGATGTTATTTCTCTTCATGTTGTCACACAGCTCCCTTAGAGTTTCCTCACATTTTATGGGTCTCTTTACGTTTTTCTGCTCTGCTTCTGTGCCTTTGTTTCTTGTGTCCTCTAACTCGCTGATTCAATCCTTTAGAGTCATCCATCCTGCTTTGAATTCTTTCCATTGTGGTCTTCAGTTCTGATACTATATTTGTCATTTCTGTCTCATTCTTTTTTTATTATTTCAATTTCCTTTTTTATACTTGCTATCTCCTTATTTAGGTGTTCGTAATGACTATCCATAATTTCTCTAATCTCTTTGAACATCCTAACTATCATTATTTTAAATTCTGCATCTGGTAATTTGGTTATATCTGGTTCATTCAGGTCCTTCTCTGGGGATTTTTCTTGGTTCATTTGGGTTGCATTTCTCTGCTTGCCCATTTTGTCTGTGTATAAGAATGGTGTGGCCACTGGAGTCCAATGGGTGTTGCCTTTGTGTTCTCTAGATGTGGTCTGTCTGCTGGCCCGCCAGCCCCTCTGCCGCTGCCTAGGGCAGTTGGGTATGGGCCTTGTCAGCACTGGCCCACTGCGGCTGTTGCTGTGATTTCTGCCTCTCCTCCACAGGAGGGGCTGTGTTCTGGTACCCGGCTCTGAAAGCCTCAGCCTGCCTGGGCCTTTGCCCTGCCCCCACAGGTTGGGTTGCACACTGCACTCAAGCCACAAGCCTCAGCACCAAGGGTAGAGGTGAGCACCTTTGCTCATCTGTGGACCCAGCCTGTTCCAGGGCTTCCGCCCAGCCCCTGCGGTCAGAGCCTGTTCTCCACAGTTTCTCGGGCTGGGCAGGGCTGCTGGCATGTGCTCAGCTGCTAGCCTCTGCTGGTCCCGGGCTTCAGCCCTGCCCCCACGGTCAGAGCCAACTCACGCACGCAGATGGCAAACTGCGGTTTCTCCGTCCAGGCTGGGCTGCTGGTGTGTGCTCAGCCGTGAGCCTCTGCCTGTCCCTGGTCATAGCCCTGCCTCTGTCTTCAGGGCCAGCTTGCGCAGTGTTGCAGAGCAAATCTCTACCTGTTCCTGGCCTCTAGCTTTTCCCCCACAGGTGGGGCTGCAGGAGGGCCCGCAGTTGCTGGACCACTTTCTCATGTCCCCTCCACCCCTGCTGTGCTAGACAGAGCTCACACCAGCTGGGCCTCCACCCCTGCCAACAGAACCGCGTTTCAGCGTCCTGCCGCCACCGTCCCTCCAGCAAGCCCTCAGCAGTGTGGGTGGGTGCACTGCAGCTCAGGTCCTAACACTCCATACTATAGTCCTGGAAGCTCCCTCCATCTAAGCAGCTCTGCTCTAAGTGCCACGGGAGAGCTTGTTTGGCTGGTGTCCTATCTTCCTTTGCTGGTATTGCTAGTTCCAGGGGAAATATTCGTTTTTGATTAAGGAAGTGACTCAGCCCAGGGGTTAGGGTAGTTGTGCCTCAGAGTGTTTCTCCCTGTGCCTTCCAGTCCACACTCTCTTCCCCCTGCTCTGGTCCTCTCCTCTGTCCCCGTTCCCTGGAGCCCCGGGTGAGTGGTTGTGAGAGAGGTTTCCTGCACTGTCCCTTTAAGAAGAATATTGGGTCTGAGAAAACTCTCTTTCTCACAAACAGTATCCTCACTTGTTTCACAGCTCAATACTGTCCAAACGCCTCTTCTAGGCTCTGGGGCTGCAGGCTGGGGCTTTGTTCCTGGGATCCAGGTCCCTCCCTCTCCACCAAACTCTCCTCCCACCACGTGGGTCTCTCCGGGCTGCCATTCGCTCCGTGAGCTAGGCAGCCCTCTCCGTGTTTTCGGTATTCCTACCAGTCTTAATGTGGCTTCTTCAGTGTTCCTTGGTTGAAGAGTCCACTTAGTTTAGTTCAAAGTTGGTTTATCCAGATGATGGTTCTTAAAATTAAGTTATAATCCACTTTGGTTCTGGGAGTTGGAAGTTGGTATGTCTGCCTACTCCATCACCATATTGCCGTCCTCTCACTTTAAATTATATTACAGAGTCATGATAATTAAAACAGCATGGTATTGGCAGAAAAACTGACACGCAAACCAATGGAACAAAATCAAGAACCCAGAAATAAAACCGCAAATATATGGGCAAATAATTTTTGACAAAGGAGCAGAAAATACATGATAGAGAAAAGAAAACCTCTTCAATAAATGATGCTGGAAAAATCAGAAAGCCATGTGCAAAAGAATAAGACTTAACTATTGTTTGTCTCCCTGAACAAAAATTAGTTCAAAGTGAATCAAAGACCTAAATATAAGATCTGAAAGAATAAATTACATAGAAGAAAACATAGGTACTACACTTATGGAACTTGGCCTTAGAGAACATTTTATGAATTTGACCCCAAAAGCAAAGGAAGTAAAGACGAATATAAATGAATGGGACTATATTAAACTAAAAAACTTCTGCACAGCAAAAGAAAACAACAACAAAACAAAAAGGCAGCCAACCAAATGTGGGAGTGATATTTACAAACAACAGTTCCAATAAGGGATTAATATCCAAAATATATAAAGAATTCACAAAGCCCAGCAATAAAAAAGCAAACAATCTAATTGAAAAATGGGGAGAGGATCTGAGCAGACACTTCTTCATAAAGCCAATCAAAAAGCAAACAGATACATGAGAAAATGCTCATCTTCACTAGCTATTACAGAAATGCAAATCAAAACTATAAGATTCCACCTCATTGGCTGTTATCAACATGACATAATTACAAATGCTGGAGGGATTGTGGAAAAAAGGAACCCTCATTCATTGCTAGTAGGAATGTATACTGGTATAGCCACTATTAAAGATAACATGGTGGTTCCTCAAAAAATTAAGAATAGAGCTACCATAAGACCCAGCAACCCCTCTACTAGGTATCTACCCCAAAATCTCAAAAACATTTGTACACAAAACATATGAATGTTCATGTTAATTGCACCATTATTCACAGTGGCCAAGACATAGAAACAACCTAAGTGTCCTTCAATGGATGATTGGATAAAGAAGATGTGGTACATATATACGATGAAATACTACTCAGCCATAAGAAATGATGGTATATTGCCATTTTTGACAACATGAATGGACTTTGAGAATATTATGCTAAGCGAAATAAGTAAATCAGAAAAATCTAAGAATCATATTAGTTCACACATAGATGGGACATAAAACTGAGACTCATGAACATAGAAAAAAGTGAAGTGGTGACCAGAGAAAGGGGGTGAGGGGAAGTAGAAAGGATCAAATATATGGTGAAGGAAAATGATTTGACTTCAGATTATGGGCACAAAATGCAATGAGTATTTAAAATGCTATAGAAAGAGGCAGTAAACTCTCCAATATCTCTCGTAGCAATATTTTTGCCAATTTATCTCCATGGGTAAGTGAAATAAAAGACAAAATAAACAAATGGGACTATATAAAACTAAAAAGCTTTTGCACAGCAAAAGACACCATTACCAAAATAAAAAGAAAACCCACACAATGGGAGAACATATTTACCAATATGTCTGATAAGGGGTTAATAACCAAAATTTATAAAGAACTTCAAAAACTCAACACCAGGAAGACAAACAATCCAATCAAAAAATGGGCAAAAGAAATGAATAGAAATTTCTCCAAAGAGGACATACAGATGGCCAATAGGCATATGAAAAAATGCTCAACATCACTAATCATTAGAGAAATGCAAATTAAAACCACAATGAGATATCACCTCACACCAGTCAGAATGGCACTCATCAAAAAAACAACACAAAATAAGTGCTGGTGAGGGTGTGGAGAAAAGGGAACCCTCCTGCACTGCTGGTGGGAATGCAAATTTGTGCAGCCACTGTGGAGAATAGTATGGGGTTTCCTCAAAAAATTAAAAATGGAACTGCCCTTTGACCCAGATATCCCACTTTTAGGAATATACCCTAAGAATACCAAATCACTGATTCAAAAGAAGATATGCACCCCCATGTTTGTTGCAGCATTGTTTACAATAGTGAAGATCTTGAACCAGCCCAATTGTCCGTCAGTGGAGAAGTGGATTAAAAAGCAGTGGTACACGACTGTGAAAAAGAAGGAAATTTTACCTTTTGCAATAGCATGGATTATGCTAAGTGAAATAAGCCAGGCAGAGAAAGACAAATATCATATCTCACTTATATGTGGAATCTAATGAACAAAGTAAACTGAGGAACAGAGTAGAAGCAGAGGCAGGGTCATGGGGACCATAGGGACAGCTATCAGAGGGAAGGAGGGTGAAGGGATAGGATCAGAGAAGGTGAAGGGATATATACACAACACAGAGATACAGATAACAGGACAGCAAATCCCAGAGGGAAGGGGGCAAAGGGGTAGGTATAAATAGGAACATAGGGGTGGGGGGTGAGGGTGTTATATTCAGTGGGACACTTGAATCCATGTAAACACAATAAATTAAAATTAATGCAAAAAATTTTAAAATGCTATACAGCCTTGGCTGGTTGTCTCAGCGGTACAGCGTCAGCCTGACATGTGGAAGTCCCAGGTTCGATTCACAGTCAGGGCACACAGGAAAAGCGCCCATCTGCTTCTTCACCTTTCTTCCTCTTCTTAATCTCTATTTCTCTATTCTCCTCCTGCATCCAAGGATCCATTGGAGCGAGGTTGGCCCAGGTGCTGAGGACTGCTCCATGTTCATGAAGAAGTGCTATGAATCCTGTGTTTTTCCCCACCATGCATGGAGCACCGTAAGTACACACAGAAATAAGTTGATCCATCGGTAGATTTCTTTCTTTAGCAAACTCAGTGAAAGACTGGAATAAATTTTCCCCTCTTGTTGTCTCTTTCACAGGCAAAAACAGCAAGACTTTCCTCACATAGTGTGTCATCGACAGCATATCCTGCAATCATGCTGAACTGGGATAAATGGCTTATGTCAGTTGACTCATCCAAAACGAGAGAAAAGAATGGTGCTGCATTTATGTCCTTCACTTGTGTTGCCTCAATTTGATTTGCCATCATGATGGTACTATTGTGAACAGTTCTTGCTGACAAATGCATGTCTTTTATTCGTTTGATTATCTTGTCTTTATCCGAAAAGTCATCAAAGAGTTCACTGGCAACATCAAGCATGAATGTTTTGGCATACTCCCCATCTGTGAATGGCTTTCCGCGTCTCACAATTGCTAAAGCACCAGCAGAGCTAGCCGAATTCCAGTCACCTTGTTGGGTCCAAACACGGAGTTGCTGCTGACTAGCTTGCACTCTGCACAGTAGCTCTTAACATGCTTTCTTCCTGCTGTCCCCCGCTGGATATTTCAATGCAAATGTATTATGGCGTGTGTCAAAATGCCGCTTTATATTTGACCGTTTCTTTTTTGTTTGTTTCTTTTTATTTTATTCATTTTAGAGAGGAGACACAGAGTGAGGGGGGAGAGAGAGAGAGAGAGAGAGAAAGGGGGGGAGGAGCTGGAAGCATCAACTCCCATATGTGCCTTTATCAGACCAGTGCAGGATTTTGAACTGGCGACCTCAGTGTTCCCAGGTCGATGCTTTATCCACTGCGCCACCACAGGTCAGGCCATTTCATCGATGCAATTTTATCATTGCATATTAGACACACTGCAGAATCTGCTCTCTCCTCAAAGGCGAATCCTCTGTCCATTCCTGCTGAAAAGTACGATACTCCTCATATTTTTTTCTTTTAGCCGTCTTCTTCATCCAAAGGGTTTCTGCAATTAGCTAGCTGACTACTTGATTAAAAGGAGGGAAGTTTACTTCCTGACCTCACAATGACCCCGTGTACGTTATGCATTATCCAATAAAAATTTGGTGTTGTCCCGGAGGACAGCTGTGATTGGTTCCAGCTACTCACAACCATGAACATGAGCGGTAGGAAATGAATGGATTGTAATACATGAGAATGTTTTATATTTTTAATGTTATTATTTTTTTATTAAAGATTTGTCTGCGAGCCAGATGCAGCCATCAAAAGAGCCACATCTGGCTCGCGAGCCATAGGTTCCCAACCCCTGTTCTAGAATGACTCCGGCAGCAACAGAGCAAAGCCCCAGATGGGCCGAGCCTCACCCCCTGGTGGGCATACTGGGTGGATCCCGGTCAGCTGCATGTGGGAATCTGTCTGACTGCCTTCCGGCTTCTAACTTCGGGGGGGGGGTGTGGAAAATGCTATAGAGATGTATATATTCCTGAAACCTATGTGTTTCTATGGACCAATATCACCCCATTAAATTTAATTTCTAAAATAAATAAATAAATAAGCAAGTCTGAAATTTTTGTTTCATTTTAGTTTTCTTTTTTATTTTATGTATGCTATTGAGTAATATGCTTTCTTTTTTCTGAATGCATGTAAGTATTCTTGATTTCTAGAAAATTATGAAATAATTAGATATTTTTATTTTCTTTATCGAAGAGAAATCTTCAAGTACATTTGCTTTTTTTTTTAAGTACATTTGCTTTTTAAGTGAAAGAAGGAGAGAGAGTGCATGCGCCCAGCCTGGGATCCACCCAGCAACCCCTACCTGGGGTCCATGCTCGAATCAACCAACCTATTTTTAGTGTCTGAGGCTGACAAGCTTGGACCAACCAGCCATCTTCAGCACCAGGGCCCATGCTTGAGCCAATTGAGCCACTAGCTGTGGGAGGAGAAGAGGGAGAGAGGGAGGCGGGGAAGAAGCAGATGGTCCCTTCTCATGTTTGCCCTGACCAGGGATCAAACCCAGGATGTCCATATGCTGAGCTGAGGCTCTATCCACTGAGCCAACTGGCCAGTGCCCAAATACATGTTTAATGGACCAATTACACTATGAGTGACTCTTTCGCAGTCCCTGAAAGTCTAATCAAAATAACAAGCCAGGCAGTGGAGGGAGATCACAGCAAAGGGTTAGTTGAGTTTCTTCCTAGGAGATTGGGCAAGGATGAAAACATAAGAGGAGGAGATTTTGTTGTTATCTCTTAGGATAAGTCCTCCCCATAATTTAGTACTCAAGGCAGCACAGTTGAATATAAGATAGCTGTGAGGTGGAGGTATACATGGTTTTTACTTGACAGGTCGGAGAGCCAGGAGACCATCTTCCAACAGTGGAAAGAGTGTATTCCCACCTGAAATTTTATTTTAGACAATGTTTTGTGCTTGGGTTTATTGCCTGACCCATTTCTTCCATTTTTCTCCAATATGAAAAATAAAGGAGACACAACTTTTAGAGAGTATGAGAGACAAATCTTAGCCATCTGACTAGCCTTCACATCTCACAGAGCAGACTCAGAGGGTGAGAGATGAAGGGGTCTGTCCTGGTTTGGATCACTTCTCAGGACTGGAGAGGCAGTGTCCTGGGCAGAGCAGAACAGTCGTTAGAGCCAGGTAGACCAGGTTCTGGTTCCACTAGTCATGAAGCCTCAAGCAGCTTCCATTACCTCTCTGAACTAGATTTTCATACATTCAGAAAATGAAAAACCTGGGTTAGAAAATCTTCACTGTCGCTTCAAGTTCTAGCATCTTGCAAGGATTTTAAGATCAGAGAGAGGCCTTGGCTGGTTTGCTCAGTGGTATACCATTGGTCTGGCGTGTAGATGTCCTGGGTTTGATTTCTGTTCAGGACACACAGGAGAAGCACACACCTGCTTCTCCACCCCTCTCCCTCTCCCTTCTCTCTTTCTCTTCTCCTCCTGCAGCCATGGCTCAATTGGCCCCTAGTGCTGAGGATGGCTCCATGGCCTCCACGTTGGTTGCTGAGCAAAGGAGCAACATCCCAGATGGGCAGAACATCACACCTTCTGTGGGCTTGCCAGGTGGATCCTGGTTGGGGCGCATGCAGAGGTCTTTTTCTTTGTTTACCCTCCTCTCATTGAATAAAAAAAAAAGATCAGGATGTCAACATTACCTGGTCTGTAGTCCAGGACATTTTCAACCACAATTTACTGCCCCTCACACCATAAACTCTTGTTTGTTGTCAAAAATTGCTGACACCCTGTCACTCAAAGAGTGATTGATCTCTGCAGACCTGCAGCCTTGCCTGGGGGCTCATGAAGAAGAGCCTCAGCCTAGATCTTACAGTTAGGATCTGCATTTTAATGAGATCACCACTGGCTTGTGTGCACAGTAAAGTTGGAGAAATAGTGTGGTTAAATACTCTGTACTACAGTTTGATCATAAACCTTTTAATTCTGTTCACCAGTTAATGTATTTAAACTAAAAACAATAAATTGGAGGCCTGACCTGTGGTGGTGCAGTGGATAAAGTGTAGACCTGGAATGCTGAGGTCACTGGTTTGAAATCCTGGGCTTCCCTGGTCAAGGCACATATGGGAGTTGATGCTTTTTGTTCCTCCCCCTTCTCTCTCTCTCTCCCTCTCTTTCTCTCTACTCTTTAAAATAAATAAATAAAATATTTTTTTAAAAAAACAAACAATAAATTGGAGGTGTATGTAAGCAATTATTACAATACTTACTGTAAGTATTACAGTCACATCTCACATTACCAGGACTTGAGAATTTCAATCTGAGGCCGAGCATTTCCACTTATTACTTGTGTGATGCTGGAAAAATTATTCTCCTGGAAGCAACAGCTTCCCAGCTGTGAAATGGGAAGAGTTACTGCCATGCATACTTCACCAAGGGGTTATGAAGAACAAATGAAATAATACATGCAAAGAACTTTGTAAATGTTTAATGTCATAGAGAAGCAATTTATGAGAAAGGGAATAATCCTAAGTCTATTGATACTAGAACAAATTACCTTTAAGTAGCTGATAGGATGATTTTGTTTATAGAGAGATAATTACCTGCAAAGTAAAGTTTATGAGATGATGGAAAGGCCTTTTCTATTGGAGTCTAGGGATTGAAAGAAGTTCAGTAGACTGAATCAGTTAAAAGACTATATGAAACATATATAAACACCTGTGTAAATGCACTAACAAGCTGGCAATAGGTGAGACATATCCAGATGACAAAACTAAGTTGAAGAAGGAGGTATGAGAAGCAATAGAAATGTCTAACGGCAAAATCATCTTGAGGGCACTTCCTAAGTAAAGAAGAAGAAACTGGGATTTTCATGGTCATGCAGGGTACAAAGTGCAGAAGACAAAGGCTAGGGCATGCTTAGCAGAGAAAGTCTCTTCCTCAGAAGCTGAGGTTCTGAAGGCCACAGCACCCGTGAGCAGTGGACTAGTGGGAAGAGTGGGAGAAGCAGATAGTCGCTTCTCCTGTGTGCCCTGACTGGGAATTGAACCTGGGACTTGCACATGCCAGGTTGACACTCTATCACTGAACCAACTAGCTAGGAGCAAAATCATTTAAATTTAAGACAACAAGGAAAAATAATTTAAAAAAAAAAGCAGCATGTCAGTGAGTGGTGAGACCTTCAGCAACATAATCCATAAGTAACTAAATTTCAAGAATAGGGTCGAAAGGTAGAAGCCAAAACAATGTTTGAAGAGATAATAGCTGAAAATTTCCTGATTTCGACAAACACTATAAACCCGAATCCAGGATACTCAGTGAAACTGAAGCACAAGAAACATGAAGAAAACTACATCAGATTGGTAAAATCAATGATAAAGAGAAAGTCTTAAAAGTAGCCAGGGAAAAAAGAAATGGTTTACATTGAGGGGGGAAACGTTACATAAGGAGGTCAAGATTACAGCAGACTTCTCATCAGAAGCAATATGAGGTGAAGACAGCAAGGGAAACATCTTAAAGTATTAAAAGAACATTACAAACGTAGAATTCTACACCCAGTGAAGATATAGTTCAAAATGAAAGCAAGTACTTTTTCAGACTCGTAAAACCTGAAGGAATTTATCACCAGCAAGAAGGTTAAAAGAAATCCTTTAAGCCCTGGCTGGGTGGCTTTGTGGATAAAGTGACATCCCTGTGTGTTGAGGTTGTGGGTTTCATCCCTGGTCCGGGCACACGCGGAAGCAATCTATGATCGCACAACTAGATGGAACAACTAACTGGAATAATGAGTTAATGCTTCTGTCCCTTACCCCCCACCTCAAATCAATGTAAAAAAACATAGAAATTCTTCAAGCAGAAGGAAAATAATAGCAGGTTGTACAGCTATTCTGTAAAAGGTATGCAGTGGTGTCTCGTTTTAATTTGTAATTCCCTGATGACACGGGAAGTCCAACATTTTTTCATATGCTTATTTTTACCTCTATATTTTCTTTTATTTAGGTGCCTGTTCATATCTTGTGCTCATTTTTAAATTGGATTTTTTTGTTCTCTTATTGTTGAATTTTGAGTTCTTTGTATATTGTAGATATCAGTCCCTTATCAGGTGTGTGTTTGCAAATATTTTCTGCCAGTCAATGGTTTGTCTTTTCCTTCTCTTCATAGTATCTTTAAAAGAATAGAAGTTCTAAAAATAAAATTTTAATGAGGCCCTGGCCAGGTAGCTCAGTTGGTTAGAGTGTCATCCCAATACACCAAGGTTGCTGGTTTGGTTCCCAACCAGGGCACATACAAGAATCAAACTGAATGCATAAATAAGTGGAACAACAAATTGATTTTTCCCTTTCTCTCTCAAATCAATAAAAACATTTTTAATGAAGTCCAACATAATTTTTTCATGGATTATACTTTCACCATGCCCAATTTCACCTGGATTTTCTCTAAGTTATTTCCTAGGAGTTTTATACTTTTGCATTGTATCTGTGATACATTCTAGTTTATCCTTTTATTAATACTCTTTATATAAATTACTGCATTGGTGACTGTTCCATTTCGCACTATAAATTATACTCTGAAAACTAAGTATTCCTCTACTGCACTATGTTTTCCTGCTTCCTTTCCATAGGTATTTCTTCTCTAATGACCTTTTAAAACATTTGTATTGCTTGGACTTATGCAGTAACTTTTTTGATCATGAGCACATTATGCAATTAGTAAGGTCTCAAAGATTCCTCATTTTTCAAATGTAGAATAATTCAGGCCCTAAAAGTAACTAATTCTATATGTATCTAACTCAGTATGTATTTCCCAATGCAAGAGAAAATGCATGGATGAGAAGCAGTGAAGACTCCCTAAAAGGGAACATTCCAAGAAAGCATGGTATCCTAAATGGGCCGGGACTGGTTCATGCTCTTCATGAAGCCGCACTTGCCCTTTGCAGCCTAACACGTATGGTGACAGGTGGAGAAACTACAAATAGCCTTGGCCTCAGAATGGAAAAAATGATAAGCTGGGGCCAAGGCTTTCAAAGTGACTTAGTGACAAGAATGCAAAAGGCAGACCTGAGGATATGAGGGGTTATGGAACCAGTTTGCTGAGGACCTGTGAGTGCACAGAGCTTGGGTACCTCCCGCATTCACACTGGCTGCTCAGACAGGCTCAGGGAGCCACAGGACTTAGGCCTGAGCTGGTGTCGTGACCTCCGTTCCGAGTCCAAGCAGCGAGTCTCACAAACAGCTTCTCACCAGCAATAAACCCTCCCTTGGTCTTTGTCAATTCACCAAACTGAGCCCCTTTGATCTGCACGTTTCCTGGGACAGTCAGGCTAGCTGGCTCATGCTGGACAGTGGAAGCAGCTCAGCCCAACGGCCAGCTGTGTTGTGTCACCCACAGGCCAAGGACAGGGCCACAGACAGAAAGGGACTGAAGAGCTATGGGTTTTAATCCCAGCTCCACTTGTCTACTCACTGAACGGTTTTGGCATTTCAATTTCTTCATCTTTAAAATCGGGATATGAGCTGACTTCCCTGAGAAGGTGACTATGAGTAACTAACTGATGAAATAGGTTATTTGGTGCTCTATAAATTGTTCTGTGGATGAGGAGAGTTAAACATGAATTCTAGGTGTCACTCTGTTTCACCCTGCCCTTAATTCCCTCATGCTGTGAGATAGTTGGGCCACATGACCCCATGATCACTTCTATTCCAAAATCTGAAATCCATCCATAAGTCATTGCCACCCATCTGGCAGTGATGCTCAGACTTAAGCATGAGACAGACAACCCCCTCACCCCCGGAGGGCTTGTTAAAAGACAGATGGAGCCCAAGGCGGGGCATTTCTATCAAGTCCCCAGATGATCTTGCTGCTCTCCAGGAGACTTCACCCAGTGGTGGGATTCAAATAATTTAACAACCACTTCTCTGCCCTGATGACCATTTTAAGTATAAAAATAACTATACCAAAAGGTAGTTTATTATTCCATGCATTTAATACTTAAATAAGAACAGTAAAAGAGATACACAAAGCTAGAGTATCAGAATTTAAAAATATTAATGAAAAATATGAAATAATACCTGACAAAAAAACAATAAACCCTGGCCAGTTGGCTCAATGGTAGAGCGTCAGCCTGGCATGTAAAAAGTCCTGGGTTCGATTCCCGGTGAGGGCATACAGGAGAAGTGCCCATCTGTTTCTCCACCCTTCCCGTTCTCCTTCCTCTCTGCCTCTCTCTTCCCCTCCCACAGCCAAGGCTCCACTGGAGCAAAGTTGGCTGGGGCACTGAGGATGGCTCCATGGCTTCTGCTTCAGGTGCTAGAATGTCTCCGGCCGCAATGGAGCAACACCCCAGATGGGCAGAGCATCATCCCCTCGTGGGCATGTCGGGTGGATCCCGGTCTGGTGCATGCAGGAGTCTATCTGACTGCCATCCCGCTTCTAACTTTGGAAAAAATACAAAAAAAAAAAAAAACACAAAAAACAAACAAACAAACAACAAAATTGTTATTTAAGGTATTTTCATATTGCTTCTTGATTGGCATCCTCACTTGCACTGTTTTTCACCTATGGACAGAATGAACATTACTATGGGAGTTTAGAATACACTGTTGTGCAGATGAACATTAAAAAAGAATAAAGAATGTCAATTTGTAATTTCCACATTGGGCGGCCCAGGTGCCCACCTTAGAGAGAACCCTGATTGCAAGTGCCATCTTAACAACCAGTGTGCTGAACTCAACAAAAAATTAGGTATTGGTTCTACCGAGCCGGTGTGAACCAGCTGACTCCCACCACTAATTCACACCTGAGAACCAAGCTGAGGCAGCTGAGAAAATGCTGGCAAGAGGAAAGTTGGAGAATAAAGCTCATGCATAATCTGGGCCACTTGGTGGGCATTCAACCTGCAGCCCACAGGTTGTCCCTCATGCTCAGTTAAATGATCTGCTGTTACCAGCCACTCAAAATTCCTCATTTCTGAACTAGAGTCCCTGCATTTTCACTTTGCATTGGGCCACATAAATTATGTAGGTGGTCCTACTTCTCGTTTAGGTTTTACAGATAAACTTTGGGCAATGAACAAATGTCATTTTGGAAAGGCACCTTAAAAACTACTAAGACTTCAAGCTGGTTCTAAACCCAAAGAAAAAGACTTATTTAGAAATTGTTCATTTAGTTACAGGCATTTCCCCAGCCTGCTAAGCCACCCAGCGGAGTCTGGTGTGCATAAGCAGGCAAACCTTGACCAGAATAGGGTGGTGTGGGGTCCAGTCTCATCCCTTTTTTTTGCTCCTTTCTTCCTCTCCTCACCTTAAGGCTCCAGCAGGGATGTCTGCATTTCAAAGATGAATCCCTGCAGGGAGAAAGCAGTATCATTGTATAAATGCACATGTTTATAAGAATGGAGGACTTCACCCTTTGAATCATAGCATTCAAACATGGTCTGCCCAGCCACTCTCTCAGACGGGGTTGCTTCATGATCTTAGCCCTAAAAGCGCAGATCTTTTAGGGACCCAAACTGAAAGTGCCGCTTAAGTGAGACTGACAACACAGGCGAGTGAGCTGACTGTGAGTGGACTCAAGGCCGGGGAAGGAAAATGAAGACATCCACTTCTTTTTTTAGGATGGGATTTCCTACACTGGCATATCTCTTGACTTGTTTCCCTTTTGGTCAGAGCTAATAAAAGCACTTGGGGTTTATATAGTCCTATAGCCGTGCTTGTCAACAGTGTAAGGAAGTATAAAGCTAAAGCCACTTATTTTCTTCCCCAAAGGGGTGGATAACCAGCATGCAATTGTAGAAACAGATAATTTATTATTACTTATTTATTTATTTATATTTTTTTTAACAGGGACAGAGAGAGAGAGAGAGTCAGAGAGAGGGACAGATAGGGACAGACAGACAGGAATGGAGAGAGGTGAGAAGCATCAATCATTAGTTCCTCGTTGCCATTGCGACAACCCAGTTGCTCATTGATTGCTCCCTCACATGTGCCCCCACCGCGGGCCTTCAGCGGACCAAAGCAACCCCCTGCTGGAGCCAGCTACCTTGGGTCCAAGTTGGCGAGCCTTCGCTCAAGCCAGATGGACCTGCGCTCAAGCTGGCGAGCTCGGGGTCTCAAACCTGTGTCCTCCGCATCCCAGTCCGACGCTCTATCCACTGCGCCACCGCCTGGTCAGACTAGAAACAGACAATTTAGACAGATTGCTCCAGAAGGATAAATAGAATGGGAGATTGAAAGAGCCATCGCCTAAATCAGACTGATTCCTGGTCTCAGAGTGGTAGCCAGGGGACATGTGTACATGCTAAGAATGGACGGATGTGGCTGGTGTTGGAGGTTTTTATTGTTTTGTTTTTGTTTTAGTAAAGAATGACTGGTGATGAGATGGTAGCAGACCAAAAATGAAGGTACTAGTAAGCTTTCATCTCAATGGGAGAAGCTACTCTAAAAATACCAAGAAGTTTACCCCACTTTTTCTCTGAAGGATCATGTTCTGCTTGCAAACTGGGAAACTGCACTCAGAAAAGGAAGCTCACTTCCTCGGGAACCTGTGCGGCCATAGCCAGAAAATTGGCATCCCTACTGTATTAATCTGGTGCCCTAAAGTGAACGGCACAGCTCACCCAGCTTTTAAACAGATCCCCTCTCGAAGGAGCAAAGGGCACAGGGAGTTTTGCAGATCTGTCTATTAGCTACTATTTCCTTGGGGGTAATGGCTACAGATCATTGCCAGGAATGAACTTATTATTGCACACTGATCTTGTATGGCTGTGGAATGAGAACTCAGAATAACACAGAATTGCTGTCAGTCATTGCTTCTTTCCCAGATAATGGTGGGATCCTTCCCACTACCTGTGGGAGTTAATTCAGGCCATGCTGACCCTCCTTCCCAAAGAGCAGTTCCATCACACTACTTTACCATTCAACATTGTTCTGTGATTTTCACTGCTCACCTAATCAACCCTGACCCATCCTGCCAGCCCAACAGGACTTCCCACACAGAGGAGCCCCAGTTTGTTTTAACTCACACTCATCAAACAGAACCAAAATGTGTTGGATTTGCTCTCACGCTTTCCTACATTTTGGTTTTG
Organism: Rhynchonycteris naso; assembly: GCA_037038555.1. Taxonomy (NCBI): domain Eukaryota; kingdom Metazoa; phylum Chordata; class Mammalia; order Chiroptera; family Emballonuridae; genus Rhynchonycteris; species Rhynchonycteris naso. The sequence goes on along the minus strand of CM072995.1, from coordinate 190,566,354 downwards.
CCCCTGCAATTTATTCTATACACCTGCACTCACTGACATCTGATTTGTCCTTCAGGGTCCAGATTCAGTACTAGAACCACCATGAAATCTGGTCTGGTCTTCTCCAGTCTGATGTAGGTCATCTTGCCATTGAGAAATAACTCTCTCCTGATGCTTAACCTTCTCAATCTGGTCATACAGAAAGCTGTATTCTTGCCGTATTTTAACAATCATATTTTGCCAAAGACAATCAATTCTCTAAAGGGTGGAAACTTTTGAGCTCTTCCTTTTCTTTTCTGCCCCCCCCTTGATCAGTTGATGATTCACCAACTGACCAAGACACAGCCTACTTACTCTTTAGAATGCCAGGCTCTCTGGGAAGACCATGATGTGGTCAAGCACTAATCTGCATTCTACAGACTCTGACCAAGCGTCTGCACTGTGCTGGGTGCTATACATACCAATAAATTCAATTCCTTTATCAAAACCAGGACAGCTTGACTAAAAAGAAGGATAACTCCATCTCATAGATGTAATATAAAAGTATAATAATCAATATGAACATAAAACAGGCAAACAGAAAAATCTGTCTTGATAATTTTTTTTCATTTTATTCTTGGCCAAGGCAAGTTCTTAAGTTAAAAAAGAATATGGAAAAGTAATTTAAGGTTGAAACAGTCACTGTTCTTTGTGTTCACCAGGAGAACACCTAAGTTAGCACCTGGAGCAATAGAGTGTTTTCAGGAGCACAGATGAAGACAACTTCAGAAGGTGGGTCCTACCTGACACTTCTGTGAAATATAACATACTTCCTGAAAAAGTTGACCAAAAATAGAAACCAGATCAAAGTTGCATCAAACTAAGTCATGAGAGTATTCAAATTTGTATCATCATGTATGTCACTGTGGTAAGATGCATCATCCAAACCAATGCAGTATTATTTTGGTTCCAACAAGGAACTTTCTCTTGTTCATCACAGAGATAACTGCACACACCTCTCACCCCGAACTGTGTGTGTACTGAACACACATAGCACCACTCGTACCACGCTGCACATACTCCATGAGGGGAATCTGGCCGCAAGTATCAATTCTGAATCCTCCTGTCTCCTAACAGTTTTGCCTCCTCCTAGTCAGAACTTAGTGTGCTTCTCACATTAAGGGTTCTCTTGCTGACGCAGGAGCAAGACTCAAAGGTAGGCTTCTGCACGTGGAGGCAAGGTGGCCTGCATCCCTTCTGAAGGGAGAATTCTCACAAATTGTGCCTATTGCCAAAATGCCATGCTGCCTTCAGATTAACACGATATCTGCTCTTACCAAAGGAATTGAAACAAGCATCTAAATCCTAAAATCACATTAGTTTGATGAATCACATCTTAATTGGCTATTTAGGAACTAAATAAAAATTTAACTTCTTATTCTCTTCCATACTGATGCTAATTGGTATCTGAAAACATGTCTTCCTTATGTAACTCATTATAATAATATTTTAAAATATCAGGGAATCAAATTATTGTCCTGTTGTGTCACCTGCTGATTGTATGCTGCTCTTCCACTCGTACCCAAGGGCTAGTCAACTCCTTGCCCGCCATCTCCATGCCAGCCCACTTCTGTCCTGTCTCAAACAGCTACGCCAAAGGGAGAAGAGCAATATTTTGTATACAGCTTTTCAAAAGATGATTATCTCATTTTAACATGCTGCTGGACTTGAAATAAAAATTATAATTCTCCATTTCCAAGTGAAAGAGCCACTAATGAATGGTTTTGTTCTGTTTTCGGAAACAAACATCAAAAATCTGGCTGTAACATTGGGGAAGGGAAGGAAAGCAAAAAAGAAGCAAGATAAAATGCAGCATGAAGGATGCTTCTCCTCCATCATCACCATCCACAGTCATATTCATCAGGGTGCCAGAAAATGTCTTGTGCAGATTGGAATATGTCTGAGAGGGAAGGGGCACTGTTCTTAGTTATGCTGGGGACAATGCCCTCTGAACTGAGCACTCCTTACACACAGGGATTCTGTTACATGTTAGGGATATAAAGAGGCCAGAAATGCAATTTATTCTTTAAAAAAAAAGCCTAAATTTTAGATGAAAAGAGAATACACTGACAAAAAAGAAACACACCGTGAGGCAGCTAAATCAAATGCATTGACACTTGATACCAAGAAGATAATGATTAAAGGCTGAGAAAGGTTTCATTGAAAAGGTCTAACCCAGTCTGCATTTTTATAGTCATAAAACTTAGAAATCTGTAAATAGAGCTCAGTTACTCCTCGCAGCTACCAGGGGAGGCTGGCTAGGCAGACACCAGCTCTTTAGTTCACAGGTGAAGCAGCAAGCAAGGAGATGGATTCTCCAGCCAACGTCACTGCTAGTGAAGGGCAGAGTGGAGAACAGAAACCAGGCACTCTGACCCAGGGTTACAGCCTTCCACAACATAGTCCTTATGGAAGAGGGCCACATGGTCACTAGAATTCTGAGAACAACAGTGAAGTACTATGAACAAAACCTGAGTTTGTGTAGAAGACAACTCAAGTAGCTGTGGGACGTAACATTAAAACCCTAGTTTAGGCAGGGGTGAAATTATGAAAACTCTAGACTGCTAGGCTAAAACCATCAAATGTGGGCCAAAGATCTGATGTATGTAAAGTCACATCTGTAGAGCAGGAAGAAACTAGAAACAGACAGACGACAGGACTTCAGTGTGGAGTGCTGTGCTGTAGGCTGCAGTGAAGATGACATATCTCGAGGTGGAAAGTACTGCATGACTTACTAGATGTGAGGAGAGAAGGGGATGAGCTGTGTTACTGTAAGAATGGAATGCTATTAACAAAATAAGAGAGCTCATGAGGAGAGTTGCTTAACAGTATGTCTTGGAGGTCTTTTCACACCACAACATGTAGACATGCTGCACTCTTTTTTGTTGTTGCACAGTAGTTCATAGTATAGTTGCACCAAAATATTTTTTTAATTTTTATTTTAATTAATTAATTAAGAATAGGGGAGATAGTGAGGCAAACTCCCGCATGTGCCCCAACTGGGATCCACCTGGCAACCCCATCTGGAGCCGATGTTTGAGTACCAAGCTATATTTAGTGCCTGAGGCCATTGCGCTCCCTCGGAGCTATCGTCAGAGCCCATAGTCATGCTCAAACCAATCAAGCCACTGGCTCTGAGAGGGGAAAAGGGAGACAAGGGAGAGAGGGAGGAGGATAGAAGCAGATGGTCACTTCTCCTGTGTGCCCTGACTGGGAATGGAACCTAGAACATCTCTACTCCTAGCCAATGCTCTATTTCTGAGCTACCTGCCAGGGCCACCAAAGTCTTTTTTTTTTTTTACCTAATTCAGTCTTGATATCACCCTTATGTCAATTTTTACACTTTTAACTATAAATGAAAATTTTGTAGTTGAGAGTCCTCACCTTATAAAGGAAAACATTAATTTGGTAACTATGTTCTTATGGGACAATGCACATTTGACATGAAAACAGCTTATCAAAAGGCATCTATAAAATCTGACTCAATAGCCTGACCAGTGGTGGCATAGTGGGATAAAGTGTCGACCTGGGATGCTGAAGTCCCAGGTTTGAAACCTTAAGGTAGCCTGCTTGAGCATGGGGTCATCTGGCTTGACCATGGGGCCTCCATTTTGAGCATGGGGTCACCAGCTTGCGCGTGAGATCAACAACATGATCCTATGGTTGCTGGCTTGAGTCCAAAGATAGCTGGCTTGAAGCCCAAGGTCACTGGCTTGAGCAAGCGGTTGCTCAGTCTGCTGTAGCTCCTTGTTAAGCCATATATGAGAAGCAATCAACGAACAACTAAAGTGACACAACTATGAGCTGAAGCTTCTCATCTCTCTCCCTTCCCCTCCTTCTCTCTTTCAAAAAAGAAAAAATAATGAAAAATAAAATCTGACTCAATAAATCAAATTTTCATTCAAAGAACATTTATTGAGTAATCTATGTGTGAATCGCAGGTGATGGTGCTGTAGGCTTGACCACAAGGAATTTAGAGTCTAAAATAGAGGAGATACACATGGAACAAAATGTAATACAAAGAAGAGGAGGAAAAAGAAGAGGAGAGGAGGAGGAAGAAGGGGAGAAGGAGGAGGAGGAGGAGGAGGAGGAGGAGGAGGAGGAGGAGGAGGAGGAGGAGAGAAATGAAATACCACACTAGAGGCATAAGTGAAACCCTAGGAGAACACTGAAATAGAGATATCAATTCTAAATGCAGAAGGTGGACCATGAATAAATAACCTTGATTAGGAACTGGCTTTCTTGTCCTTCAAATCAGAACTGTACATGGTGGCTGAGCTGTTCACAAAGTGCATATTGGTGATCCCAGGAATAGAACATAAACAGCCAATGGTTGCGAAGCACATGCTGTGCATGACACAATGCATAGTGCTCTCCTTATATCACCTCATCTAATCAAATGGAAAGCAGACTGGAAAGAGAAAATGTTGTCCACTTAGCCACATATTTGTATATATTCCAATAATACTCTGAAAGGATATCTCTGAATAATTTTTACTAATTCCATAATTACAGGGAAGCTATTATTAACCTTATATGTGTAATTATATACATGATTTCCTAAGTAAGCAAATACCAAATAACTTAGTAAATGATATTTATAATTACATACTAATTGTGAATGTATATTTATAGTGCATTACCATATATTATGAATTACATTTAGAACATAATTTTACTGTAGAGGCATCATTTCTGCTTCTACTGTTGGTTCTGCTCACCCTTTTGTTCTTCTTCTTACTCTTTTACTCCCCCAACTCCCCCTCCCACCCTCCCTCCCTGTTCTTTATTGCTTTCTTTTCTTTTTTCTTTTTTTTAAGTGAGAGGAGAGAGACAGAAAGAGAGACTCCTGCATGTCCCCCAACAGGGACCCACTCAGCAACCCTCATCTGGGACTGATGTTCTGCCCATCTTGGGCCACTGCTCAGCAACCAAGCTCTTTTTAGTGCCTGAGGAGGCTCCACAGCTCCACAGAGCAATCCTCAGCACCAATGGACAATTCACTGGAACCAATCGAGCTAATGGCTATGGGAGGTGAAGAGAGAGAAAGAGAGAGAGAGAGAGAGAAATGGAAAGGGGACAGGTGGAGAAGTAGATGGTTGCTTCTCCTGTGTGCCTTGACTGGGGATCAAACCCAGGACATTCACATGAGGATCAACACTCTACCATGAGGCCAACCAGCCAGGGTCCACTGCTTTTTTTTAACCAAAATACAGTAAGAATTTGAGTTCCATGATTTCCATTACTTATGTTAATTTTTACAGATAAAAGAACATATTTCTTTCTTTGGTAATTGGCTTTAATTTGACTCTTTTTATTAACCTAAAAAATATAAAAATAGCCTGACCAGGTGGTTGTGTAGTGGATAGAGCGTTGGACTGGGATGCGGAAGACCCAGGTTTGAGACCCTGAGCTCGCCAGCTTGAGTGCGGACCCATCTGGCTTGAGCAAAAACTCGTCAGCTTGGACTCAAGGATGCTGGCTCCAGCAAGGGGATGCTCAGTCTGCTGAAGGCCCGCGGTCAAGGCACATGTGAGAAAGCAATCAATGAACAACTAAGGCAGTGGTTCTTAACCTTTTTTGAGGTACCAAACCCACCAGTTTCATATGCACATTCACCGAACCCTTCTTTAGTGATAAATAAAATATGATTTTTTTTCCAAATTCAAGACATAGGTATATGTTTTTTTCCTGGTGCACAAAATGAGCCGTGCATAAACATCACCTTGCTCAAAGAACAAAATCAACAAAGTGTATGAACTCACAACAAATTATGGTATTACTTTATTATGGCCTCCGCAGCAGAGGCTTCTCCGAACCCCTGAGACCGACTCATCAAACCCCTAGGGTTCGATAGAACCCAGGTTAAGAACCACTGAACTAAGGTATTGCAACAGCAACGAAAAACTAATGATTGATGCTTCTCACCTCTCTCCGTTCCTGTCTGTCTGTCCCTATCTATCCCTCTCTCTGACTCTCTCTCTGTCCCTGTAAAAAAAAAAAAAAAAAGTGCCCTCCCCACTAATATATATATGTCTTTCATCTTCTTTCTTTGACAGATGATTTCTTTTTTCTTTCCTTTCTCCAGTATCAAATTGAATGTGAAAGTCAGGTTTACCTAGTGTCTAGATAAGTCTCAGATTTGAATTGGGAAGGAACGTTGGAGTACGGACAGCAAAGAGGTCTGGGATTCAGTAGGTCCTTGACGTCCCTGCCTGATCACCAATTTCTTTATGTAGTTGGGCCATGGAGGTAAGCAGGCAGTTTAGGTTCCCAAGTAAGCTGGTCAGATTCAGTAACTTTAATTTGAACCTGCCTTCTCCCAGTACACATACTGGGTAAAGGAACCAAGTGAGAATGGTGGGGGCAAAGTACCCAGGCTGGGCGACTTCTCCCTGGAATTACCAGTTATGTCCTAAAGAAAGAAGCAGGTAGTTAGAAACTGTTAGATAGAGGAGACAAAGGCGCACTGTGAATTCTGGGGATCCCCTACAGCCCCTTACACGGAGAGGAAATGCTCTGGGCTCTTCCATCCTCCCCTCCCCGGCAGTATTTTTGTCCTGGGTCCTAGAGGTGGCTTCTGGCAGAGGTCCCACACATGAAGAACAGGGTCTGGGAAAAGTCAGCTGCCTGGCTGCTTCCTCCTTCCCCACCACCACCCCACACAAGCTCTGCATACTTCCACGTGCATATATTTTATAGGTGAGACAAACTAAAAGCAAACATTAAACAATCTTAGGGAATAAATAGGGCACAAAGGGAAGTGTGCAGTCTGGAAAATCTGAGTAGAACAAGAAAGGGGATGGATGAGGCATGGGAGCCATCCAGCAATCCTACCCTTGACAGGCTCCAAAGCTCAGAGCCTGGGATGATATTAATGATACCTAGTGTTCAGGTGCCTCTGTTTTCAGACATTATTTTCACACAACCTGTCTTCAGGGTGATGCCTCAGTTCATCAAAGGTGACCGTGTCCCCTGCTCCTCTTCTTTGCAGAGGACCAGCAAGGAGTTTCCATGGGAGTCATAAGGTTCGCAGAGGAAGGACAGGACCAAGATGTTTATATCTAAATTGATGGGCGATGCCACAGCTGGATGGTAGGGCAAAAGGGAACCTGAATTACATACATGGAGATGAGTTGAGAAATGAAACACCAAGATAGAGAGGCTGGAAAGACGGACAGAGCTGAGCGTTTGGGACCAGTCACTTATCCCAGCAAAGAGCAGGAAGGGTTTTTTTTCTTTTCAATGACTGATTTGAGTGAGTGCCTCCAGTTGCTGGTCTTGGGGTGCATATATAGATGCCAGGACTGCTGAATGGGAAGGTCACTGTTCCTGAGGTCTTAGAGTATAGCTAGTGAGGGGTGGGCCTGGGGATAAGGGAAGCACAGCCCTTGGACCCTTTCTCCTGCTCTGCCCACAGTCTGTCTCTGGAGCCCAAACAGTGCTTTCCTTTCCAGAGCTGGGGAGCTGGGAGGACAGCTCCCCCAACCTCTGCTCAGCAGCTAATCAGTCACTAGCTCTCAAACAAAAAACACACTCATTCCATAGCACATATTTTCATTTTGTGTGTTGTTTTGTTGTTGTTTCTAGGCATGAAGTAATCTCTAAGTATATGTAAGGAGAAAAGTGAATAAAATGTTCTCCAGGCAAGCAAATCCACAGCATGACTTTGCCTGCCACCCTCCACCCACCCACCCAGCTCTCTGAACTTCTTAGGTAACTGTATCCTTGGCAATGCTTCCAGATGCTAAGAGCAGCTAGTTGTGACAGCAGGAACTGAAACAAAGAGCATTTCTTTTTATTTTTTTTTAAGTGAAAGGAGAGGAGATAGACAGACTCCTGCATGTTCCCTGATCAAGATCCACCTGGCAACCCCCATATACGGCAAACGCTGGATGCTTGAATCAACCGAGCTATCCTCAGTGCCTGAGGCTGACAATCGAACCAATCAAGCCTCTGGCTGTGAGATAGAAAAGAGAGAGAGAAGGGGGAGAAAGAAGGAAAAAGAAGCAGATGGTAGCTTCTCCTGTGTGCCCTGACTGGGCATCAAACCTGGGATATCCACATGCTAGGCCAACATTCTCTATCCACTGAGTCAACCAGCCAGGGCTGCATTTATTTTCTTATGTGACAAAAACAATGTGAAGGCTTAACAATGATGATGGCTCTGCCATCCAGAGGCCACATGCTTGGCCCTCATGGTAACAACATAGCTGCCCCGGCTTCAGGCATTAAAGGCAAGAAGGAGGCCAAGTGTCAAAGCAACGTGACCTTCTCTCCTATCTGTACCTTTTGTAAGAAAGTAAAAACTTCCTCAGAAATAGTTCTCACCACTTCCTTCCATGTCTCACTGGTGAGAACTGAGAAACATGGCAGCTGCTGGCTGTAATATAGGCCAGCAGAGCAATATCTGTTGGCTTATTTGCTTGTTTTCCCCAGTTGCTGTAGTGGGAGGCAGACAGGGAAACAGACACTGGGATGGTTGTTGGATCCAGGAACTTCCCTGCAGGGTGCCAAGGCACAGGTCACTGTGCAGAAATAGTGACTCTCAGGACACTCGGGCTGGCTGCCGTGAGCCTCAGACCCGACCCCAGTTCACTTCCTGCACCTCACAGACGGTATAGTCGCAGTTCCCGTACTTTCAAGTCTTGGGACCCCATCACTCTCTCAAAAACTGAGAAACCATAAAGAGCTTTTATTGATCTGGCTTTTTTTCTATCATATTTACCATACTAGATATTAAAACTGTGAACTTTTAAGAATATTTATTCATTTAAAAATAACAATAAGAAACCCAATACATGTGAATACAAATTTCAGACAAAGAATAAATTTTTTTGAAAATAACCATGTTTTTCAAAAAAATCAGTAGGCACAGCAGCCTTATTTTTGCAAATATCCTTATTACACACATTACTAGAAGAAAGCTGAGCTCCCCTCTGCCCCTGAAATCTGTGTCATTGTCACATATGATACAGCATCAGGGAAACTTCACTGTACACTCACAACAGGATGGGAATGGAAAAGAAAAACCTTCTCTTAGTTTTATTATAAAGTATTATTATTATAAAAATAGTGCTGACCTCATATACTGCTGAAAGAATTTCAGGACCACCATGAGAACCAGTGCAGTATAGATTGAGTTAGCCATCAAAGGGTGTCTGCTCTGTCCCATTTCCAATTTGGGGCTTTGTCTTTTATTTCCATAACTAAATGGCCAGTTCAGGGTTTGTTCAGTACTAAGAAGTCATCTTCCCCACATTTATTTGCAAGTCTTCATGGCTTAGCAAGTAGGAAGCTACTAGCAGTTTTGAAAACACAGGCTCATTTTGGTTTTTCCTATTATGCACCTGGATTCCAAAGGTCATAGGGTCTTTTCAGTCATTGCTCAGACAAAAGTATCTGTGCTTCCCTTCTTCCCAGGAGTCTCTGCCAAAAGGAAACCTTGCTTGCCAGCAAACGCACAGGAGGAGTAGGGGGTTGAGGGGCAGGCTGGGTCTGAGACACGGTCAAGGGTCAGAAGCATCCGCTTCCATCCTCAGCCTTTCCTCTGGGCTGCATGGCCATTTGTCTGCGCTCGTCCCTGTTTCCAGGGATTATGGAAGACACAGTTGATGACATCCAAAGTCACTCTCTAAATCTCAGGATCAAACCTAAGACTCTCGGTCAACTGTTGTCAACATTTAATTATCTCCACGTCATTCTCATTATACACTTCAGCGTCTTTAGCTTCTCCCTCACCTCCATGAGAAAACTCACAGGGCAGCACTGGGGAGGGATCAGGACTCAGGACACCTCCCTCTGTCATCTTCCCTAAGAGCTTCCGAGTTTAAATCGGAAGTGTCAGGAGCACCGTGGGCAAATTGCAGAAAAACTGGACAGCCTAAACCTGCGAGATCTCAGCTAGGTTATCTGAGGAGGCGTTGGTTTGCAGGTGGGGTACCTAATCACCAGGAACTTGATGAAACTCTACATGCTGGTCCCTTCTCCTACCCCCTGGAGAAGGAATTCTCCTGGTCCCACCCAGCTTGCCAATCACTGATCTAAGTTGTTAGGAAAGAGGTTTATTAAATTGAAATTTAGCGTGTGCGGTTGTGGAAAACCCTATCTCTGTTTCTGAAAAACAGCTGTTTACTATTCTAACACTCCAGAAGACTGGTGACTGGCTGGAGCAGGACAGGCAACCTCAGCTCATGAAGCTACTGAGCAGCTGCTCCATCTGGGACCCCTGGCCTGAGCCCTCACCTGCCCAGCTTGGTGTTCAGGTTAGAAAGGTACATGACCTAGAAATCTGCAGGACCAAACAGGGAAGCCGGGTCCTATTCTTGATCCGGGGTATTATTTAGAAAGGAAATTCCATGAAGTCCATGTAGCTCTTAAAAAGTATTTATTCCACTGTTTGCTTGCTTTTTCTGTGAGGTTCTATTTCTGTATTCCCCTCTTTGCGTTAATGGGGCTGGAATTGATAGCGATGAAATAAAAGCCATTGCCTGAGGAGCTGTGCCTGGCTGGAAAGTGGTCACTGAAGTCCACCAGCGGCTGAAGCTGCAGGATGAGCAGGGTCAGAGGCATTCCTGCTAATCAGAGGGTGAATTCTTATTCTATTGTCACTTCCTCTGGGGAAAATGTGATGTGGCTTACAGCTGCATGGGCATCACAGCCAAATTTGTTGCTGAACACCAAGAAACTGCCTTGCCCACATTTTCTTCTTGAAACTTTTATTGCAGGCAAAGCCCTCTGATTAGACCCTCTGCTTCTAGGTCACATTCACAGTGCATGATAGTTGGTGTTGGAGTGGGGGCATTGGACAGTGGGGCAAAGGGTCACCGTATCTCTACAAGTGACATTATAGACATGCCGTGCCGCGTGATCCACAGCTAAAATGAGACTCTGGGGGCTGAAGGGAATGGAAAGTGATGACGCGAGGAGCCTGAGCGGTAGATATTGTAACCTCAGATGACACCCACAGCCAGTACTATACAAGCTGAATGGACAGGAGCTGAGTGCTTATGACAACATCCTGCACAGGGAATTTTTGTGAAGTCATATGTTATTCCCTGCTTGAAGTGACCTGTCTAATGGGCCTCTTTGTTATAGAGAAAATAAAAATGCTCTTATACTTCAATATCTGATGTTGGAAATGTGCTCTGGAAGAAGATGGTATATAGCAAAATTTGTCCAAACCCATCTCTGTTGTGGTCACCTTTCACATTTTTCTCCAGCACCAGCAGGCCATACTAAGGACAGCTGTGCTCAAGGCAGTGGATTCAAATCACATAAAAATATATAAAGATAAAACAGATTTGGAATTTGCCCTAAAAGCAGGGAGGACATATACATAAAGAGTTATTTTACACATAAACATAAAATACATTTTTACAGATGAATGTCACAGAGTATGGCCACAGTACCTGCCATTAGGTAGGATATTGTAAATGAGTGAATAATATACATGTAAGCAGGGCTATTTTTAGGGAGGACACACAGGGATACGCTTCTAGAATCCCCTCCTGCCCCTCTGGAATTCTGGAAACCAGAGCAAGATTCTAGAATCTTCTTTATAATAAATATTATTTGTATACCAAAAGTAACAGTAAGAAATTATGCTCAAAAATTAATGAACCCTATTTGTAAGTTTATTTATAGCTCCTATATCATTGAGTGAATGCTGTCTTTATTGCAGGATTTTGTAAGGCAAGCACACACTCCCCCTTTTTCCACAGTACATTCTACAGGACAGCGGTTCGAGGTTCTGCCCTCTATAGCTCAATGGTTGGTTGTCCACAACATCCACCCCAAACTCATCCTGGGTCTGAGAAGGGAAGGCAAAAATCAAAATTTATTGAGTCAAGGACATATGGAGGGTATTCCTTCACTGTGAGAATAAGACACGTGCGTCATGATGAGAATGCTGTCACGCATAAGGGTTTCCAGGCTGTACTGTAATGTTTCAATTCTATAAAAAATACTGGTGTTGTATAACCAAGTATTTTTTTATATTTTGAACTTTTTAAAACACATACAAGTGTTATTTTAATCTAAATACTGTTCATTTATAAGCTTTTAATAGGTAAACTGACTCCATTAAAAGTGAAATTTAAACAGTTCCTTCTAATAATAATGGAATGAGGTCTTGTGTGGAGAAAGTGAATGTACAATCCAAAATCCTTTTTTTGTGTGTTTTTAGATAAATAGTGCATTGAAGTGGAACTTTTATAGGAGTCTGGTGAAAAAATACAAAAGCAAATTCGATGTTAAGTTTCTTAATATTAAAAAAAAAAAAAGGCAAGCTTACCAGCAATGACTAGCATGCTTTCTCTAATTTACACCTTCTTGGTCCTGCCCTGTGGGAGACTTTCTTTCCACTAAAGGTCACTCCTTAGGAATCCATCAGCACTTGGCACTGGACCTCAGCATCACCGCATGAAATCTAAATGCTGGGCTGCCTGCCATCCTGTCTGTTAGGGGACTGCTGCCATGTATGTCCACCCCCGACTGCAGTACTTTGACCTGTGCTGGCCACTTGCCCTGTCCCCTACCCTCGCTCTGTAACACTGGAGGCACGCGCACACACACACACACGCTTAGTCTCTCCTTGTCCTGTTCCTTGGCCATTGAAGAATCATCTCTGCATAGTACTGAGACTGCTTTCAGCCAGCCCTGTCCACCATACAACAATCCCCAACCTTCTGTCCTGGTTCTGGTGTGAGTATTTGGTGGAAAGAAAGTGGGCGTGGGGAGGAAAGAGAGAGGGAAGGACAGAGAGACAGAGACAGAGATTGAGGAGACAGAGATGGAAAAAGAGAGGGTTCTCTTCTCCTCCTCACTCCATCCTCTGTTTCTTCTACCCCAAAACTAATTCCTGGCATTGAATGTGGAGAAAGAAATAGGAAGACGCTCACCTTGTCACCTATGGTCTGCTGCTGTACTTCCCTCCCCTCCTCACTACCTCACCATCTCATGTGTCAGTAGTGAAAAGATAAGAAGATGGAAAATTATTGATTCCAAGAAGGTCAGGTCCAGTGTTGTCCATCATTGCTCCTGAGCCCCCGGACCACACCATCACCCTTACCCCTCAAAGCGCCTCTACCCCCTCCTCCCTGTCCTATCTGCTTCCATTCCCCTCCATTCCACCATCTTCTGCCATAGCCCTGTCTTCTAAGATTCCCAGTCCTTGTTCCCCACTTCTTTGCAGTTTCCAAGGCTCAGTAACTCCTGCCATAGGCTATGGGATTTTTGCTGGTGGCATAGACTTGGAAGATTCTTAATACAATTTTAGGACTGTGGTATTGGAGACATACTTCTTTACAAGAGAGTCAGAATTCTGTCTAAGTGAGTCTTGCTCTCATTTCCTCAATGCCCACAGGATAAAGAACAAATTTGTTATGACACACAGGCCTTTGACAACCGGTTCCTTTCTTCCCTCCACTGTATCTGTTGCCCCTCCTCCCCGCAGGCGCCCCACACTCCAGCCACCACACCACTGCTATTTATGTTCCTTCTCTTCCTCTTGGATGGAATTACTCCCCCTGACCTGCTGACCCATTTGCCCCTCATCCTTCAAGGAGCAGCTGAAATGTGCTCGCAGTTGTTCCCTCAGACCACTTTTCCCTTCCCTCCAGGCAGCATCTGTCGCTTCCTAATATGGATTTTCGTATTTCCTGTGTACGTTTGAGAAGTGTGCACATTGTTACATAGTATGAAAGTTTTTGTTGATGGTCTGTCCTTTTCCATGCACAGTATGCATCCAGAGGGGAGTTTTTGTAAGGTCAATGAATATATCTATCTCATCTTTAGCTCCCAACGAACTAGTGTGTGGTAAACGTGTGTGTGAGGAGCAGAGTTAAATGATATATCATTTATTAGGTCTAGAGGTAGGCATATTGTAAACTAAATAGAATTTTACACCTATCACATGCTGGGAACCTGAGAATGGCTCCATGACCTTGCTTCAAGCGCTAAAATAGCTCAGTTGCTGAGCAACAGAGCAGCGACCCCAGATAGGCAGAGCATCACCTTGGTATGGGGCTTGCTGGGTGGATCCCGGGTGAGGTGCACACAGCAGTCTGTCTTTCTGCCTCTCCACCTCTCACTTAATTAAAAACAATTTATTTTTGAGCTTTGAGTGATAGGAAAGAAACGGTGAAGGTTTGGTAGGTAGAACATTCTAGACAGGGAATAGCAATTACTCAGCCCAAGGTATGAATGAGCATGTCATGTTCAAGAAACTGAGAAGTTAGTGCTGCTGGAGAAAAGCAAGAAATGGGGTGAGATGGGCTGAATTGTGTCCCCCAAATTCTCATTGGAACCCTAATCCCCAATGTGATGGTATTCGGAGATGAGACTATTGGGAGATAAATAGGTTCAGATGAGGTTATGAGAGTGGGGCCCTCATGACGAGATTAGCACCCTTCTAAGAAGAAAAATATGAAAGCTTGTGTATTTTATCTCTTGGCCACATGAGGACACAGTGAGAAGGTGGTCATCTGGGAGCCAAGGCTTACTCTTGTAGCTGCCTTTATTTGGTGACTGAGCTTTCCTGGAAGGTCTGGGGCTTTGATGCTGAACATCAGCAAGGGCAGCTTGGTTCTCCTTTTTTCATGTGGCATTTCATCCTCCAGGGCCTCTCCACATGCCTTTTTTTTCTCGCAGAAGAGTCTGGCCTGCCTTACGGTATGGCTGCTAAGTCCCAAGAAAGCGAAGTGAAAACTACCAGGCTCAACATCATTGTTTTTTGATTCTGTTGGTCAAACAAGTCCCATATTCACACTGATTCAAGGAGAGGAAAAACAAACCACACCTCTTGGTTCCAGGAACATGCACAGGTGGGAAAATTATTATATTTATAGGGTAAACTCTCCCATCAGATGCAACCTGCCCTCTACATCCCTCCTGTCCCCTCCCCTGGATCTTACAGAGTTATGAGCATCTCTAGTTCAGGTCTTAGCAACTCACTTGAGTCCCTTTTGATGCAGGTTCAGCTCTGACTTTGACCCATGTCACATTATGGGTTTCCACAATGTTCCTCATACTCAAAGTTTGCATTCTATTGTGTGTTTGGTAACTAAATCTTTTTCTTCCTCTTATTGAGGTAAAATGACTATTATTACTTATGACTAATATTTATTAAACCCATTCTCTGTACCAAGCAAATCTTGAGAGTTTTGCACAATCTATGTTTTGCAAATGAGGGACCTGAGATCCAGAGGGTTACTTAGATGGCCAAAGGTAGTAATCTATTTTGAGTTGATTTTGTATATAGTATAAGATAGTGATTCAGTCTCGTTCTTTTGCATGTATCTCTCCAGTTTTTCCAACACCATTTATTGAAGAGGCTATCCTTCCCCATTGTATACCCTTGGCGCCTTTGTTATAAGTTAATTGGCTATATGTGTGTGGGTTTATTTATTTATTTATTTATTTAAACTTTATTTTTTTCCAAGGACAGAGAGAGAGTCAGAGAGAGGGATAGATAGGGACAGACAGACAGGAACAGAGAGAGATGAGAAGCATCAATCATCAGTTTTTCCTTGCAACACCTTAGTTGTTCATTGATTGCTTTCTCACATGTGTCTTGACTGCGGGCCTTCAGCAGACCGAGCAACCCCTTGCTGGAGCCAGCAACCTTGGGTCCAAGCTGGCGAGTTTTTGCTCAAGCCAGAGGGGCCCTCGCTCAAGCTGGCGACCTCGGGGTCTCGAACCTGGATCTTCCGCATCCCAGTCAGATGCTTTATCCACTGTGCCACCGCCTCGTCAGGCGCATGAGTTTATTTCTGACTTCTCTATTTGATTCACTGATTTGCAGGTCTGTTTTTGAGGTGTGTGTGTGTGTGTGTGTGTGTGTGTGTGTGTGTGTGTGTGTGTGTGTGTTTGCCAATACCATACTGTTACCAGCCTTTTTAGTGTTAGTCATTCTGTTGAATGTGTAGTAAAATTTCATGTGGCTTTAATTTGACAGCTTATAATTAATGATGAGAACATATCCATATGTTGGTTAGGCATTCAGATATTGTCTTTTTGAAGCAACTGTTAAAAGAGCCCATTTTTCTACTGGGCTATTTGTCTCTTTTCTTTTTTATTTAAAGCAGCTCCATAAATATCCTAAATATGAGTCATTAGTCAAATATACATATCGCAACTGTTTTCTCTATTCTTTGCCTTGTCTTTGCACTGTCTTAATTATGCTTTTTGATAAACTTGTTTTTATGTATCATGAATCCTAGGTGGCCAGGCTACTAACTCTAAATCCCAATAGGATCACCTCATTTTTTCTGAGCCCTCTCTCCTACTGGCTGCTGCCTGTGTCCTTGCCTTCAGGACAAAAATCTCTTGCTGGCTGCATTGAATGGCATCAGAGTCTAGTGCACCTGTTCCTGTCCTTCCCAGACCTGTCCCATCCCAATGGGCAGATCTTGTTTCAAGTTCTGGTACCTAACACTCTTCTCAGACTCCCTGCAGCTAACAAACTGTGCTCAATCATGTTCTGAAAGTAAGTTCAGGATGTCCAAACAACTGCCTTATGAGTGAACTTTTGTACGTTGGGGAACCCTAGCTATATTTCTTTCTGTGTTACTGACCAAGGATCAAAAGGACCTCTTCTAGCTGAAGGGAAACATTAAAACCATGATGTGGACCATCAAGACACCCCTACCATTTAGTACCAACCCACCAATCCATGGGTTACCCAAAAAGTCTCAAGCCAAACTGAAAAATTCAACAAATACTTTTTGAGCACCTGATATGTGTCAGTGTTCCAAACACTTCAAAAGTAATAAATGAAGAAAAAGAAGTCATGAGCACATAACACTTATGTTCTAGATGGAAAGACAGTAAATAAGCCAAATAAGTAAGACATCTAGCACATCAGATAATAATACTAAGAAAGGGGAGGTTGGAGTGTCATGGCAAGGGTAATGGAATGACAGTTTTAGATGGGACATCCAGGTAGGAACTCACCAAAAGGTGATATTTCAACAAAAACCTGAAAAAGTGAGGAAGCCAGAGAGATATATGGGATAAGAGTATTTAAGACAGGGCAAACAGCAGCTGCAAAGGCCCTGAGGTGGAAGTGTGCCCCTTGTGTTAGAAAAACATTGAGCAGAGAAGAGACAATGTGTGTGGCAGGAGTTGAGAGAGGAGAGCAGAGAGAAGTCAAAGAGATATAAGGGGATAGGACCTTCTAGGTCATTGACCTACATATAATACGCCATAAGGCTATATCAATTTGGGGAAATGATGCTCAAGGGCTAAGTTCACCTTCTGTGTAGACAGAAATGATGGTTGTAGTTGTTAAGAATAGAATACTGTAGCCCTGAGGGGAAAGGAAAGAACAATAATGAGATAAGAAGAGCCAGGGGCCACTGCTAGACTAAGGGTTTGGCCGGTGGGACAGGGAAGCATTGAGCCCACAGAGACAAGAAGATTCAGGGAAAGGCCAAGACGTGGGAGGCTCAGCAGTGCATGTCTGGCTTTGTAGAGAATTAATAAATGAGAAAAGGGGTTGAGATCATACTAAGAGAACTTACTGGTACACAGTGCATTATTAAAAAGTAACTCTTAGCCAGTGCTGCTTTGGCTCATTTCTAGTACCTTAAGCTATTGCTTTTTCTACTTTGGGAAGATTTTATTTATTTATTTATTTTTGTATTTTTCTGAAGTAAGAAACGGGGAGGCAGAGAGACAGACTCCCACATGCACCTGACTGGGATCCACCCAGCATGCCCACTAGGGAGTGATGCTCTGCTGATCTGGGGCATTGCTCCATTGCAACCAGAGCCATTCTAGCGCCTGAGGTGGAGGCCATGGAGCCATACTCAGTGCCCGGGACAACTTTGCTCCAATGGAGTCTTGGCTGCAGGAGGGGAAGAGAGAGATAGAAAGGAAGGACAGGGGGAAGGGTGGAGAAGCAGATGGATGCTTCTCCTGTGTGCCCTGACTGGGAATTGAACCCAGGACATCCACACACTGGAATGATGCTCTACCACTGAGCCCACTGGCTAGAAACAAGACTTTATTATTTTTATCTGCAAGAAAATTAGTTCACCTTAGCTACAATATCAGGACTAGAAGTGAGACTTCTTTTACTACTATTTTTCATTTTAAGATGCTGGCTGTCATCTTTAGCAACTCTTTCTTGCTCTGCATGTGTTTTGTCAATTTTCTTTTTGGCTAGTAGTTCTTCTTAAGTAGGATGCATTTTTCTTTGTTGGCTCATCAGGGCTCTAGTCTGACATTGGACTGCCCAGTTGGTAGCCCTCCTTCATGTGATGAAAGGAGTCGTGCTTCCTATGGGTTGGTAATGTGGAAGCTGGCAGCTGAACAGCTCCGCTGAGGTCTCAGACATGTCTTTCTGTTCTCACTTTCCTCTTACTTTCCTAAGCCTCAGGATCGGTGAAGACTTGTTGAGAGCTGTATTAGGAAGCATTGCTATGCAACATTATGGTTTCAAACCATAAACCTTGTGGTTTGAAACAACACACATTTATTATCGCACACTTTCTGTGGGTCAGGTGCCCAGTCATCTGCTTTAGCATCTCACAAATCTGCAACTAAGGTGTCAGCCGGGGCTGTGGGATCATTTACACTCAACTGGGGAAGAACCTGCATCTGGGCTCATGTAGCTGTTGGCAGCGTTCAGTTCTTTGTGGGCTGTGGGACTGAGAGCCTCCGTTTCATCCTGGTTGTCAGCTGGAGGCTGCCCTCTGTTCTTTGTCCCGTTGGCCTTCCCCACAGTCACCTGTTCCTCAAAGCCAGCAAGGAAGAGAGATTCCTGGCCAGACTGATGTTACAAATGTATGCCATGTCATCACACATTGTGCCACCTCTGCCATATTCTTTTTGCTGAAAGTTAAGTCCCAAGTATGAAAGCCAGTGAAGGGGTTGTGGGAACCACTTTACAGTCAATCTGCCACAAGTGTGCTTCTGCATCTTGGGGCCAGGAAGACTAGACACATTCATGCATTCGAAGTCAACCTACCATAGGAAGGGTGTTGACATGTTCTACCAAGAAGCTTCTCCTTGATGGTCTTTATGCAAGAGTTTCCTGATGCTGTTAGCCTTTGTGCCCTTCCCTGGCACCAGAGACAGACAAACCTCACACACAGAGTGAAGGGTCTGCTTCTCCTAGCAGCTGCTACAGCCATTGGTCCCATAAAGTCACAAATGAGCCTCATCTAGATGGCCCGTCTCCAGACCATCCTGCTGGATATCGCTTTTTATAACAACTGAAATTTTTGAAAAGCATTTAAGTACAGGGGCAGGCAAAATAAGTTTACAGTTATTTGTATTGAAAATAATACAATAATTAGCCCTAGCCAGATAGCTCAGTTGGTTAGAGCATCGATCCGAAGCACAGGGGTTGCTGGTTCAATCCCCAGTCAGGGCACATTCAGGAGCAGATCGATGTTACTGTCCCTCTTTCTCCCTCTCTCTCCCTTCCTCTCTCTCTCTCTAAATTCAATACAATAAACACTCAAAAAGTTTGAAAAAATATATAATGAAATACATTACTTTGATATTAGAGGACCAAGCTTTAGAAGTTTTGTCTATTTTTATTTTAGAGTGTAATCTATTTGAGATTGAGGTCTGTGAAATTTATCTCTGTATTTTTAACCCCTAGCATAACTCCCTTAGACATATTAGGCTCTTAATAAATGTTTTTGAATAAAAACATGGGTTTCAAATTTAAAACTAATATCAATATATTCTGTGGGAATATGCAAATAATACTAATTTATATGCGTGATTACAAACAAAACAAAATCTCCCAAATCCACACTCTCCTTCCTAGGAACCAACCCACTCTGCCCCCTAGCACAGGCACCAGTGTAGGAGGTAAAAGTGGCAGACGGCATGGCTGCTGGTGAAGCATGGTTTCAATAAGTGAAATCCACAGGTAATCTAACATTTCATTTTAATCTATAGTTTTAACTGTCCTCCTTGACATGGTTCTGAAGAAAGTACTCATAAGTAGAAACTTTATGGACTTGTCAACACGCTTCCAATTTTGGCACCATTGTAGGAGTTGTTAATGAGCATTTAATTGATTTTGAGCTTTAGGAAAGGAGAGGGAAAATAAGGACCCAAATAAATAACTCTTATAATATCAGGAATTTACTATAAATAATTCCTTGCTATTTTTTATTTCACCCAAAATAAACTGTTACTCACAAGGAGTGAGTGGGTAGAAGATTTTTTTCTCATATATTACTAATGGTAACATATTATGAAGTTTATGATGTTCTTTCAACATTGCACTTTAATGCTTACTTCACTATTTTTTTTAATTTTTTTAAAAATTTCTTTTTATTTTATTCATTTTAGAGAGGAGACAGAGAGTGAGAGAGAGAGAGAGAGAAAGGGGGAGGAGCTGGAAGCATCAATTCCCATATGTGCCTTGACCAGACCAGTGCAGGGTTTTGAACTGGCGACCTCAGTGCTCCCAGGTCGTCGCTTTATCCACTGCGCCACCACAGGTCAGGCCCACTTCACTATTTTTTTTTTAAGATAATGAGGCAAGTAGAATTTGAATCATATTTTACAGAGGAAAATTATTTTTAAGTGAGAGGAGGGGAGATAGTGAGAAAGACCCCTGCATGTGCCCCAACTGGGATCCACCAGGCAGCTCCCATCTGGGGCCAATGCTCAAGTACTGAGCTATTTTTAGCACCTGAGGCTGAGGTGCTCAGATCAGCTGAGCTATCCTCAGTGCCTGGGCCATGCTTAAAACAACTGAGCCACTGGCTGCAGGAGGAGAGGAGAGAAAGGAGGAGAGGACGGGGGAGAAAAACAGATGGTTACTTCTCCTATGTGCCCTGACTGAAAAATCAAAGACAGGACATCCATATGCCAAGCCAACACTCTATCCACTGAGCCACTGGCTAGGTCCCAGAGGAGAATTTTGAAGCACAGAAAGAGGCAAAAAATTTTTACACATGATTTGGAAAGCGACCAATCAAATAATAGATATGAATGTTTTGCCACTCTATCGGTTTTAACTGTGGCCAAGCTCATTTTTTACTGCCTCCTCAGCAGTTTCTTGATACTTAAGAAAAAAACAAACAAACAAGAAACAACTAATGAAATCATTGGGGTTTTATTTTCTTTCTGCGGTTCTAGTATTTTATGATGATTAGCTCAGTTTCTTCTTTTTAGTCTACTTTTTGCCCAACAAAAGTGTCAGGACCTGCGAGAGTGTTTTCAGGGACAGACTCCTGATCTCACTGAGTAATAGATACCCACGAACATCACAATGTAGTCAGGTCATTGTTACACTCCATCCTGTTGGGTTTTCTTGTAGGACTCTGGCATCAGGCTCAGTCCCATCCAGGTTCAGGACATTGCTGCACTTTCTGCTTTATTCATCCTGAAACAAATGGAGAGGCGGCCATGTGCTGGGCCCTGGCTGAGCCCTGGCTGAGGCTGGAGGTGAGGAAAGAACAGAGCAGACAACCCAGCTACCTGCTCCTTTCTTGTGCCCAGCTTTCCCTGCTCTTTGTTCAGCAGCACACTTCATTTGTGTCTGTGTTTAAGCGTCTTTCATCAAGTCCCCACACGATTCCTCCAACTGCGTACATTCTGTATCTGAAATCCAAGCTCCAGCAGGTGAATCGGCAGGCAGCCTCCTCACCTCCTTTCTCTCTTTTTTGATCTCCTTTTCCCTTTGTCAAAATTCATTTTTTCTTTGAAAAGATTAAACTTCAATCACTTCTCCACCAGCAAGTGGACACATACACTATAAGAGTTTATGTCTCCCTCTTCTAGGACTGCCTGCAGTTGATTGTTATTCACAGAAAAAGACATCAAGGAAGTACTAATTTGGCTTTCAGATCTTCTCAAAAACCTTTTTTTTTAAATGTCAAATGTAAACACTTGCCTGACCAGGCGGTGGCGCAGTGGATAGAGCGTCAGACTGGGATGCGGAAGGACCCAAGTTCGAGACCCCAAGGTCGCCAGCTTGAGCGTGGGCCCATCTGGCTTGAGCAAGGCTCACTAGCTTGGACCCAAGGTCGCTGGCTCCAGCGAGGGGTGGCTCGGTCTGCTGAAGGCCCGCGGTCAAGGCACATGTGAGAAAGCAATCAATGAACAACTAAGGTGTTGCAACGGCAATGAAAAACTAATGATTGATGCTTCTCACTGCTCTCCATTCCTGTCTGTCTGTCCCTGTCTATCCTTCTCTCTAACTCTCTCTCTGTCGCTGTAGAAAAAAAAAAAAGCAAAAAAATGTAAACACTCTTTTGACAAAATAAGAAAACACAAAGAAGTATAGAGAAGAAAACAAACAGTCTCACCATCCAGAGTTAATATTCACGTACATTTCTTTCAAGGCCTTATCTTATGCACATATGACTGCATAAATATATATATAATTTACTGAATAAGAATGTGAGATATACATTTTTGCATTTTTTTACTTAGCATAATGATGTGACATTTTCCAACAGAATTAAATAGTCTTATGTTATTTTTAAAATCTACTCTTGAATTACTTTCATCTGTTTTACTTCATTGATTAATAATAATTGATATGATCTAATAGTGATTAGTATAGTCAATAAATTAATATAACCAATAATTGTATGGGCATTCCTAAAATCTGAAAATTCTAACCCTACACTTCAAACTCTTGAATCACTATATTTAGACTTCAAAATAAACATATGGAAGAGCTAATACAGCTGTAGATACTAAGATAAACAAAAATGTCATATATTTGATTTTATCTGATGGATGGCAGTGTTGCTATGCATCACGAATACCAAAATGCGCTAAAAATAACAACTATAGTTGAGTAAGAAGGCAGAAGATGTTCTAAGGACAGATGAAGAAACATGATAGCAAATTCCTCTGTCGTTTGCAAAAAGACTTGCGTGCTTAATTGGAAAGTCTCGGTCTTCTGTTCAAGTGTGGAATAACATCCAAGTTCACTTCAATCCCATCTTTGTGGATTAGTGGTTAGGGAAGTGATCATAATTGGTCATATAAGTATAGTAACTCTAAATGAATATTTCTAAGATGATTACAATAGTATATAAAGAAAAAATCTTGCAGAATAATATATGCTTATCAGGAGGCTCAGAAACTTATTTGCCTCAATAAAATCAGTAAATCATACATTTTACTGTCTTAAGAGATATGAGCTCTGACTAGACCTGCAAAAAGCTGGACATTCAGAGAAACACCCTTCGAGGACTTGCCTTTAGTAGCAAAAGCTCCCAAATGGGGTAAGAGAACCTGGGTGCTGAACCTGTCTTTCTCACTAAGCATCTGAGCAATCTGAACAACTTATTTCACTTATCTGAGGCTCAGCTTTTTTTTCCTTAAAAAGTGATAAAAGTAATACATGCTCATTATAAAAATAATAAGTAACATTTAAGTATATGAAGTAAAAATAAACTTTGCCTCACTTCCCAAGTCTCTTCCACAGAGAAATCACTGTTAAAAACTTGGTGTATATTAAGAAGTACAAATGGGTAGTTACAGAATACTCATAAGGAGGTAAAGTACAGCATTAGGGATATAGCCAATAATATTCTATTAGCTATGTATGGTGTTGGATGGTATAAGATTTATAGGGATGATCACTTAGTAAGTTATATGTCTAATCACTGGGGTATACACCTGAAACTAATATAATATTGGATGTCAACTGTAATGGAAAAATTAAAACATTGAAAAAGAAATTTTGGTGTATGTCATATTATATTATTATTTTCCTATAAGCATTTAAATATATATTTTAATAAAAATGGAATCAAACTCAATATACTATCGTATAACTTGCTTTTTCCCACTTATCTTGGACATTCTTTCCCACTGTAGTAGTATATTTCATGGTACAGAGATACTCTCATTTATTTAACAATTTCCATTACTGATGTGCATTTCTGTTGGCCTCATATAAAAATCTGCAGCTAGTACATAGATACATAGATCCTCATGTAGATACTTTAGGTTCCTTTAGGATTGCTTTTTAAAAATAGAATTGCTGAGTGAAAAGGTATATGTATTTTAAATTTGTCTGAGTAGCACTAGACTGCCCTCCAAAAACATGCCACATGATGTTTCTCAAGCAATGCACCTTCACCGGCATTGAATACCATGTCTTTTTATGTCCTGCCAATTCAATCAGTGAAAATGGAATCTTACTGAAACTTTCTTAGCCAATAAAATAAAGAGTTGAATCACATTATCTCTAAGGACACTTTGGGTTCTAAAAATGTGGAATATAATTGGTTTACCTAAAGACATAGATGCCCGGCATCATAACAGACTTTTCTGGGTCCTTCCTTATCCTTCTGGAAAACTGTAATGCACAGTCCAGAGTTTCCGCTGACATTCCGGAGGAGGTGGGGCAGCCAGTGAGAGATGTGACCTGTCGATCTCATCTGAGGTGAAGAAAGACAAATGCTGCTATTTTCAGCAAGTTTAACTAAAAAGGAGAAAGCACGGTACCAAAAAAAGGGGCGGTGGAGTTTAAATACATAATCTTTGAATACTGCATGTTATAAAGTGAGGACAAAAGTTCAGTACTTAAAGCCTAGCATTTGACAGGGACTCTGTAACTATCTATAATAATCCCAATGATAAAACTACCTCAGTTAATGTCTTCTTTCTGTCTAAGTTTTGGTAGGTAGATATTTTGCTAATGCTAAAACAAATAAAATGAAAAGAAAAACCTTTAATTTAGCTCTGGGGGGAAAAAGATATTATGAAAGAGCAATGGAAAATCTAGCCAGGAAGGTTCGTTTGATTGATGTGCCCTCCTGGCTCGAGCACTCAGTTGTCCCATTAGGAGCATCACTGTCTTGTCAGTGCTGCTTGGATGCCTCCTCCCACACCTGAGGCTCTCGGAGGCTTTCCCTCTGCTAACTCCTTCACTGTCATCAGTTTGTGTTCAATGCCTTTCTTTCTGGTAGCTCTTCCTATTTCATAAAATCTGGGTGCAGTTTTAAAATCCTTGGGTTTAATATTTTCAATCAATTATAAGAACAGAGAAACTAATTTCTAAATGGCATTTGTAAGAAAATTTATTAAAATGTTCACATAACCCCAGTGTCACCTCCTCCACGACTTTGCCACCAGCCTTGCCCCTTTGACTTGACCTACACTCCTGGCCACAGTCACCACCAACTTCTCCGCTTTACAGAAGATTTGGCTTAAATCTAACCCTGAGCTCCAGTTCCCACCTCCTCCCTGCCGTTCTTTCTAGCACAGCCCACATTCACATCGGACCTGTAGTTCCCGAACACTCTGCTCCCTTCTCGGTGCCTTTTCACAGGTCAACCACCACTGCCCCAAAGGACTTGTCCCCCACATGTCATCTCCTTGTTTGCTTCTCAGTCTATCAAGATACAGCTCAAATGTCATCTTCTCTGGGAAGATGAACTTGCCAGCAGAAGCTGACCCCTTGTGCCCTCTGGAAACTGCCCAGTTAACAAAGCAGCACTGGCAATTTTAATTGGCTACTAGACTCTCTTAAGGCTTCTTTCTGGCTACATACAGGCCTGTGGGTCCATCACATTCCCATCATTTATTAATGTGCCAGGCATACTGTGGAGATGGAATGTTCGCTGAATTGACTTGAATTGAATAATATAGCAGCATATCTGACATTACTTGGAAACTCACTTTTTGGTGATTTCAGCATGCTTTTCAACAAAGCATTGTCAAATAAGCTCCACTTAGGAATTACGCAAGCTACCGACAAACTATGATAGGGGACAATGATCCCAAATCCCTTACTATTGGAAGAAGGAGGAATGAGATAGATTTCATTCTGTGATATTTATAATCTTGGGTATACTTTTTGTATAATAGTCATGGATCTCTAAAAATTCTGAGATCTTTTTCAATGTTTGAAAGCACATTCAACAAAAATACAAGGCTATCAACAACTGTGAAGTACAACAGGACTCGCCGGATTAATATTTTAAAGTATATTATCAGCCTGACCAAGCGGTGGCGCAGTGGATAGAGCGTCGGACTGGGATGCGGAAGACCCAGGTTCGAGACCCCGAGGTCGCCAGCTTGAGCGCGGGCCCATCTGGCTTGAGCAAAAGCTCGCCAGCTTGGACCCAGGGTTGCTGCCTCCAGCAGGGGTTGCTCGGTCTGCTGGGGGCCCGCAGTCAAGGCACATGTGAGAAAGCAATCAATGAACAACTATGGTGTTGCAAGGGCAATGAAAAACTAATGATTGATGCTTCTCATCTCTCTCTGCTCCTGTCTGTCTGTCCCTATCTATCCCTCTCTCTCTGTCCCTGTAAATAAATAAATAAATAAATAAATAAATAAATAAAAACATTTTAAAGTATATTATCATTTGTCTAACTTCAAAACGTTCAAATAATTTGAGTCTGACCAAAGCTGGAGCTTTTTATTTTTAAAAAAAAATTATTTTGGTTCTGGCTAGTTAGCTCAGTCAATTAAAGAGCATCATCCCAAAATGACAAGGTTTCAGGCACACGCAGGAAGCAACCAATAAATGCGCGACTGAGTAGAACAACAATGAATGCTTCCCTTCTCCATCCCCTCTCTTCCCTTTCTTCTCACTGCCCCTCTAAAAGTCAGCCAATAAACTAAAAAAATGTAAACCCTGGCTGGATAGCTTGGTTGGCTGCAGCACTGTCCCGAAGTACAGATGTTGCCACTTCAATCCCCAGTCAGGGCACAGACAGAAACAGCTTGATGTTCCCGTCTCTCTGTTTTCTCTGTCTCTCTCTCCCGGCTTCTCTCTCTCTCTCTCTCAAAAAAAAAAAAAAAAAAAAAAAGAGTATTGATTTCAGAGAGCAAAGAAGGGAGAGAGAGAGAGAGAAACATTAATTTGTTGTTCCACTTACTTATGCACTTATTGGTTGATTCTTCTATGTGCCCTGACTAGGGATTGAACCCACAAACTTGGTGTATCAGGACCATGTTCTAACCAACTGAGCTACCTGGTCAGGGCCCAATGTTAGCGTTATTTATTTTTCTTTCTTTTTATTTATTTATTATTTTTTGTATTTTCCCGAAGTAAGAAGCAGGGTGCAGGCAGACAGACAGAATCCCACATGCACCCAATCGGGATCCACCTGGCATGTCCACCAGGGGGTGATGCTTGGCCCCTTTGGGGTATTGCTCCACTGCAATCAGAGCCATTCTAGCACCTGAGGCAGAGGCCATGGAGCCATCCTCAGCAACCCGGCCAACTTTGCTCCAGTGGAGCCTTGGCTGCAGGAGGGGAAGAGAGAGACAGAGAGAAAGGAGAGGGGGAAGCATGGAGAAGCAGATGGGTGCTTCTGCTGTGTGCCCTGGCCAGGAATCGAACCCAGGACTTCCACACGCCAGACCAACTCTCTACCACTGAGCCAACTGGCCAGGGCTTATTAGCGCTTTTAATGGAATGGATTCCCTCTTTACCTTCCTTATAGTCCAAAATAAAAACTGCCTTATATATAAATATATTACCCTTTAATCTAGAGCCTTAAATTTTTTAATGTCTGCTACTTTATTTGTAGCCTAAAAATTTTACCAGTATAAGGACTTTTAAAGAAAGGTCCTCTGAGATAAAAAATGAGAAATTAGACAATGTCTTTATAAGCATATTAAACAGAGTGAATTCTTTCCACTACTCCTTCTGTTGTAGAAACCTGACTCCATGAACTGAATGTCTCCTCAAAGAACACTCTTTGTACCAGGCTAAAGAAAGCCTTTAAAACAGCATACCCAAATGTGCATTGGTATTTAAATTGTTGTTGATATACTGTCTTTAATAAGCTATATGGAGTTATTTATGGGAAAAAATGTTAGCTATATTTATTAGAAGCTTATTTAAAATGGAAAATGACACCATGTAAAAATGTTTGGTATGCATAAGTAAATTAGAAAAAGATTTTTGATTATTTTTGTTTAAATCTATCAAACTATAGTTTTTAAAAGTTTATTTTTGAAAATATGTACTTACATTAACTGTAGTAATATTAATTACATATAAATATATTTTTAAAATCCACCATCCCAAACAGGAAAGTGACAACGGTCTGCTACGGTTGTGGAATGTGGGCAGAGACCTCCAGAAATGGAGTTACTAAGTTAATGGGTAGGAACATATTTTGAGTTCCTGATGCATATTTCCGAACTGCTTCTGAAAGGTTGATATTTTATAGTACCATTGGCAGTGTGTGAAAATGTGAATTAAAGTCTGCTTTTTCCAGGAATAAACAATGTTATTTTTCTTAATTTGCTAATTCAGTAGGTATAAAGTACATTATTCTAATCTATATTTGTTTGCTTTTTAAGAAAGTGGAAAGTTTCCCTATAAATTTAATAGTTGAATTCTGTGTGTGAATCATTTGATTAGTTTTCTTTTTGGGGGGCTATTTATCTATTGAAACCTTAGTGTTTTTTTCATTATTATTTGCATATATATATACATATATTATGCTTTTACCTTTTATATTTGTTGTTTTTCACTGTTGTCTTTTAAGTTTGTTTATGCATGATTTAAAAAGGCAGAAGAGACTGACCAGGAAGTGGCGTACTGGATAGAGTGCTGGCCTGGGACGCTGAGGACCCAGGTTTGAAAAGCCGAGGTCGCTGGCTTGAGCATGGGCTCACCAGTTTGAGTGCGAGGTTGCTAGCTTAAGTGTGGCATTATAGCCATTACCCCACGGTCTCTGGCTTGAAGCTCAAAGTCAACTTGAGCCCAAGGTCACTGTCTTGAGCAAGGGGTCACTGGCTTGGCTGGAACCCCCAAAGCCCTTGGTCAAGGCACATATGAGAAGAAATCAGTGAACAACTAAAATTACAGCAACTATGAGTTGATACTTCTCCCTTCCTCTCTGTCTCTATCTCTTTCCTTCGCTAAAAAACAAACAAATAAATATTTAAAAGGCAGAAGATATTTGAATTTGTGGTTTACATGTAGTTAGAACTGCCTATCTTTTCCTCAATAATTCTTTCCTGAAACTTTCAGTATGTCCTCTCTCATCTCCCAAATTGATAAACATGCAATTCTATTATTTTTTTCTACTATTTAAGTTCTTGTATATCCTTTTAGCATTTTGATTATGATAAAGCTTGGTATCATTTTCCTGGTTTCTTATGTGGATGTTTATTGCGTTTCCTGGTTCTATCAAGTCATTGTTTTTTTCAGTACTTTATTCTGCCTGGCCCTTTCTTTGGGGACTTCAAGTACAAACACATTAGTCATGTGAAGCTGTTTCATGGCTTAGGGATACTTTATTCATTTAAAACATTTTTTTTAACTTATTGATTTTTTAGAGAAAGAGGAAGGGAGAGAGAAAGAGACAGAGAGAAACAGTGACCTGTTGTTCCATTTAATCCTGCCATTGTTGGTTGATTCTTTTATGTGCCCTGACCAGGGATTGATCCAACAACCTCAGCATGTTGGGATGACGCTCTAACCAACTGAGCTACCAACTGTGCTCTAACCTTCAGGGCCATACTTTGTTCACTTTTTAAAATCCTATTTTCTCTGGACAGTTTCTATTGCTGTGACTTCCAGTTTACTAATCTTTTCCTCTGTTATCTACTTAGCCATCAATCCCATGCAGTTTATTTTTCATGTCACGCATTGTCCTTTTCTTTTTAGTTCAATGTGAGTCTTTTAAAAAAAATTCCATGTTGGCCTTGGCCGGTTGCCTCAGTGGTGTAGCTTTGACCCAGCGTGTGGGAAGTCCCAGGTTTGATTCCTCATCTCCACCCTTCCCCCTCTCCTTTCTCTCTATCTTTCTTCCCCTCCCGCAGCCAAGACTCCATTGGAACAAAGTTGGCCTGGGTGCTGAGGATGGCTCCATGGCCTCCACCTCAGGCACTAGAATGGCTCCTGTTGCAGCAGAGCAACACTTCAGATGGGCCAAGCATCACCGCTGGTGAGCATGCTGGGTGGATCCTGGTCAGGCGCATGCTGCATGCAGGAGTCTGTCAGCCACCCCTCCGACCCTGCTTCTCACTTCGGAAGAATACAAAAAAATAAATTTTATGTCACTATTAACTTTTGAATATATGTAGTATAGTTATAACAACTGTTTATTGTCCTTGTCTGCTGATTATAACACCTGTGTTAGTTATAGGTCTGTTTCAAATGACCTTTCTTCACATTATGTGTTGCATTTTCTTCCTTCTTTGCCTGTCTCGTGATTTTTTACTGGATGCTAGACATTGTGGAATCCATCTTGTAGGTTATAGAAATTTCTGTATTCCTTCAGACTCTGTTGAATTTTCTTCTGAAGTGTGGTTAGGTCACTTGGGAAGTTTATCTTCTGTATCTTGCTATTGAGATATGTCAGGGACTGGAGCTATGATCAGGCTGGCCAATTAGTCCTCACTTCTGAGGCAAGACCCTTTTTTTTTTTCTTTTTATTTTATTCATTTTAGAGATGAGACACAGACTGAGAGAGAGAGAGAGAAAGAGAGAAAGGGGAGAGGAGCTGGAAGAATCAACTCCCATATGTGCCTTGACCAGACCAGTGCAGGGTTTTGAACTGGCGACCTCAGTGTTCCCAGGTCAACACTTTATCCACTGCACCACCACAGGTCAGGTTGAGGCAAGACCCTTTTGTGAACGAGATCCAGTCATGAGGTTTACATCATGGGAACAGCCTTGACTCCCGGCCCTGTTCGAATGCAGGTATTATTCCTCTAATTTTTTCAGATAGTTCTTTTTTCAGCTTTAGGTAGTTTCCTCACACGCCTGAATGTGCTTCAGTTTGACTCTCTGCAGATCCCCCAGAGCTCTCCATTTTTCTTTTCTCTGTCTTGCTTCTCTAGCCCTGTGTTCTCCTGGAGTCTTCACTCCACTTCTTCAACTCAGAATGTCCACAGTGCTCTGTTTGGTTTCCTTTCCTTGGGCTGTGGCCAGGAGACTCCCCTAGTAGTAATGAAGTTCATGTCTCTGTGGCATTGTGGGGTGCCTGATGTGGTGTTATGCAAACCATTGTGTCATATATTTTGCCCATGTTTTGATTATTTCCAATGGTATTGTAAATATGGTCTCTGTTACTCTTTTCTGGTCAGACCTGTAACTTCTATATGTGTTCTGGAATCTATTCTTGGGGATGGATTAAGGTGAATATCTATTTTTATCTTTTTTTTTACTCTATCCAAATTATTTACCCCAACATCGATTAGTAAATATTTTCTTCCCTGATTGTTTTCTATATTTACCTTGTACCATGTTAAATACTTATATTGAGGTCTGTTTCTGGATTAGCTCTTTGGAAGTGGGGTTATTTTTGCCTCAGAGCTATACTCTTCTACTTGTAGCTGCTTTGTCATTTATTTTTAATATCTGATCATGCTAATCTCACCTATTATATATTTTCCATTGTGTCTCTCTCAGAATTTAAAAATATATTGTTATACTTGTTCTTTCATATCCATTTAAAAAACATTTTGTCAAAATAAAAATAAAAACATTCTGGGATTTTTCTTAAGATTGAAAATTAAACATGTAAATTAACCTGGTGATGATGGCACACAGATATTTTATATATTTTTCTTGTTATCCAAGATATATATATATATATATATATACATATATATATACCTTCTTTACTCATTCAAATCTTTCGTTTTAACATTCCACAAGGTTTTATAGGTTCTTTACGAAGATCTTAACATTTAAGTTTTTTTTCAAGTATTTTGTGTGTTTTACTAGTGTTTTTATCTTGTCTGTTTTCCAACAATTACAAATAAAATGTTATTGATGCCACATGAATGTGTGTCTGTATGTATAGTTGCACCTGTCTAGTTACCTGTATTCTACATTATATACAGTCATTTTTAGATCTGAATCCTTCATTTTTCTAGGTATATAATCATGTCTAGTGGGTCTTAAAAGTAGCTACAGCATAGAGTTATATAAGAAGTATTACTTTGGCACCCAAATAGAACTTAAAGTAAGTTGAATCTTCATACAAGTCTTTTAAGAATACCAAAGGGAGAATCCAAATGCCACACAAAGCAAAAACATTTTTTTCTGTCTACTTTCTATCCATTTAACATTGCAAATGGGAGCTGCTTTGTTTTTCGATTTATCCCAGTCTCTACCTCAGGTTCTTCTTCAAATCCTGTTCACAGTGAGCCAAGCCCTGACCTCCCATCCATACTTTCCTGGATTTTTTGATCATTTCATCTTGTTGGCTTTCTCAGTGCTCTATCAACACAAAATTCTCCCCAGTGGCAAATATTCAATGTAACTTAACTCAGAATGAGGTGGAGGGGGAAGGGATTCAGGCTACTCACACCTACAACTTAGTGTATTTATTAAACAGATGACTTTGAATGAGTCTCATTAGCTAAGAAAATCTGAATATTTTAAAGTTCTTAGATTCTCTAAATAACACTTAAAAGCATTACTTTTATTGTATAACATTTGGAAAATTTAATAATTTAAAATTTATATATAATTTAAAGATTTGAGGCCTAACCTGTGGTGGCACAGTGGATAAAGCGTTGACCTGAAACACTAAGGTCACCAGTTCAAAACCCTGGGCTTGCCTGGTCAAGGCAGATATGGGACATGATGCTTTTTGCTTCCATCCCCCTTCTTTCTCTCTCTTTTTGTCTCCCCTCTCTAAAATGAATAAATAAAATCTTTAAAATTTTTTTTTGAAAACTGCTGTGGCCCTGGCTGAGTGGCTCAGTGGACAGAGTGTTGTCCCAGTGCACTGAGATCACGGGTTCGACCCCTTATCAGGGCACAATATGAGAAGCAATCAATGAGCGCACAACTAAATGGAAAAACTAAGTGGAATGAGTTGATGCTTCTCCTTTCTCTCTCTCTCTCTCTCCCTTCCCCTTCTCTCCCTTTGTCTATTCCCCTTTCTCTCCCTTTTAAATCAATGGGGAAATTTTTCTTTTAAAGGAAAGAAAAAGAAAAGTTCTGCTCCTCAGAAGGTGTCCTGGATACTGCTGGGTATACTCGGGATCAGGAAACGCTTGGCTGCCATCTGCTGGCTGCCAGAGGTGTAACAGGCACTCGCTATGGCAGATTTCTAAATTATTTTTTTCAACTCCCAGCTCCCTACCAGTTATTTCAAAATAATCATGACAATAGTTGTAATTCTTGGTGGCAAGCCCACAAATGACCACATTCATAATAATGTAAATGACTTAGAGACGCAATATGGAGAAACAGCTACTTACTTTCTTAGTCATTGAACTAGTCATGCATTTGCTGCACTTAACTGAATTTACATTGCTAATTATATGCATCTTATTTTATTTCTCCTCAATAGATATATTTTAAGTAGATGGTATGCCATTAGTTGTCTTATATGATACAGATAATCTACTAATAATAAAATTCTGAAGTTTCTGAATAATTTATCTTTGGAGTAATTTAGTTATCCCTGTAACAATGTTATTCTCTAGCCTGACCAGCGGTGACTCAGTGAATAGAGGCTCGACTCAGAATGCTAAGTTCCTGGGTTCAAAAACCCGAGATCGCTGGCTTAAGCGTGGGCTCATCAGCTTGAATGCAGGCTTGCCAGCTTGAGCACGGGATCATCAACAGGATCCCAAGGTTGCTGGCTTGAGCCCAAAAGTCAATGGTTTGAAGCCCAAGGTTGCTGGCTTGAGCAAGGGGTTATTGATCCAGCTTGAGCCCGCTGGTCAAGGTACATATAAGAAGCAATCAATGAACAACTAAAGTGAAGCAACTACAAGTTGATGCTTCTCATCTCTCTCCTGCTTCTCTTTCTACTTTCCAGTTCCTCTCTTTCCTGTCTGTCCACATTTCTTGAACAGGGAAAAAAATGAATACAGCTTGCACAGCTCATATTTATTTGTTCAACCAATTGATACTTAATGTCAGCCATGTGCCAGGTATTTTACTTCATAGTAGGGTTCAGAAGTGAACATGAGAAAGCTCTGTCTTCAACACCCCCTTGGACAATCCTGTTTGAATGCTCTGAGGGTTTGTAGATTGTGCTGCTCTGGGCCCTGCTGCAGCATGCAGGAAGGATTTGAAGGCAGAAGGAACTGCCTCAGTGGGAGAAAAAACAACTTGATGAACTCAATACACTCTTCCTTCAGACTGCATGAACATAGTAGAGCTTTGCATAATGAAGTACTATTTCTGAATAGTTTCAAACATGCACTTCTTGTTTCCATTTGTTTTCTAATTTATGGTTCTGGATGTACTCATGAGTTTATGTAGTATTCTCAACAATTGGCTGTGATTGCTGAGAATCATTTAACAATATTAAACAGTTCATATTACTCTTATTCATAAGTAGGTAGATAGAGATGATGAATGATACTGATTCTTTACATGGGCAAGTAGTTTGACACTGAACAGTAAAGTTATGAATTAATTTCTTTTTATGAAAATATTTAAGAATGTAATAATATTTACCAAAATAATTTTAAACTTTAGCTTCAATTTTATTTAAAATTTATCATTAATAACCTGTATTTTGCCTTCTTAGAAGTCTTTCGAAAACATTGAAAATAAATACAATGGGTTGAATTTTTATTTAATTTCTATTTTAATGAGAATATATTCAAATTTTGTATATTTCAAATATAATTCAATTTTATTTTAAAATGCTTTTTGATAAACTTTGTAATACAACACTATTTGTGAGAATCTGGATTAAATAATATAATTAGTATTTTTCCTGAAATGAAGGGAAGTTTTCATGGACTTATAATAATTACACCTATCTGTATAAGCTCTTTCTGTCTTTATCACTCATCCAAAAACATCATCCCTTTAACATTTTACACAGACAGGCACAGTAATAATTAAGTGCTGTCATCTTTCACATTTTGCTTTCATCCGTATAAAAACATGTTTGTTTTGTCTTCTTAAATGTTTGTGTCAGAGTTGGAGGTTATAACATTTCCTAGTTAGCAATGTGTTAGGTTGATTTACAACTTTAAGTATTTGTACTGACAGTTGAAGAGTTTCTATTTGAACCCCTGCCTGGCTTCACAAATCCTAAGCAGGCTTCATACCAGCCTATAGGCAGACAATAGTCTAGTGAGGAGATACAAGAAATAAATAGGCAAACAGATCACTTTAGGTGATGCTTTCAGGTGATAAATACATGCTTAGTATATTTGATGGGCACAGAGGTTGTGGTGATTGAAGTGGAGTCCTGTCTGGGATGATCTCCATTTCTTAAGGCTTCTCATTCAGGTATCAGCTTGAATGCTCCCTCCTCAGAGAGTCCTTTTACAGCCACTGAAATAAGTGAAGCCCTCCTTCTGTCACCCCTATAATATGGTTTTGTGTTATTGTCACCATAGCACTTATGCTACCAGATGGGGATTGGGCCCAGCGTGGGTATGCCTAGGGCCAGCCAGTAGTGTGTGAGTTCTTACTTCATGTAGGAAAGATTTCACAACACAAGTCCAGGTGATTTTGAGTATGCTTATTACAGCTTGGCCAGTACAATGAAGGAAGGGGCTTAAGCTAGAAGAAGCAACAGAAGAGAGAGCCTAGGAAGGTGATGCTACTTTGGCTCTCTGGAAAGTCAGTGATAGAGGGGGTTTTGGAGAAAGTTCAGGCAGGGAGTTAGCCTGGGATGAACTCCCGCTGCCCACTGATATCCCCATTGCAAGTCTCATAATGGAATAAGAGAAAAAGGTATGGAAATGCTCTACAGAGAGCGTGTTGCTGGGTACTTTGTCTTTAGGGCTTTTATCTTTCTTTAGCCGGTGGGAATTCTAGGGAAGGTCTTCAAGGAGGTTTATTTTTTTAAAAACATTTTATTTTATTTATTTATTTTGTTTTACAGGGACAGAGAGAGAGTCAGAGAGAGGGATAGATAGGGACAGACAGACAAGAACGGAGAGATAAGAAGCATCAATCATCAGTTTTTCATTGTGGCACTTTAGTTGTTCATTGATTGCTTTCTCACATGTGCCTTGACCGTGGGCCTTCAGCAGACGGAGTAACTCCTTGTTTGAGCCAGGAACCTTGAGTCCAAGCTGGTGAGCTTTCTGCTCAAGCCAGATGGGCCCGCGCTTAAGCTGGCGACCTCGGGGTCTCGAACCTGGGTCCTCCGCATCCCAGTCTGACGCTCTATCCACTGTGCCACCGCCTGGTCAGGCAAGGAGGGTCTTAATAGGATATTCATTAGCTTTCCAGCTTTGTCTTCCAATATGTTGATTCATCATAATGTCCCTATAGTGGGATCAGGGTTGTTTTCTGATTAGTTTCATTTTCAAAGAATGTTATTAAAGAGGGACCAGGGCCTTGGCCAGGTGGCTCAGTAGATCACCCCAGTGTGCTGAGGTCATGGGCACATTCAAGAAGCAACAACTGAGTGCACAACTAAGAGGAACAACAAATTGATGCTTCTCTCTCTATCTCTCTCTCCTTCCCCTTCACCATCCTCCCTCTCAAATCAATGAGGAAAAATTTTATTTTAATTAAAAAGATAGACTGGAACTAAGACCAGTCTGCCCTGGGAAGGTCTGGAATGTGAAAATCATTGGCTCTTAAGTGTACTTGATTAGGGAAGATAAAATCTTGTGATTTATTAGCTGGCTGTAAATTGCTCAAATTGTTTGGCTTTGTTTAATTATTTTGTTTTGGCTTCCCTTATTGCACTTGGCAAGGAATTCCTTTGATTTTTACTATCCTGCCTCAATCACATTACCTGATGGGATAAATGGTCCCCAAGAGCAAAGACCTCAGCTGTCGTGGCAGAAAGCATGCACGGAATCAATCAGAGCATCTGTGCTCTGGATTAAAAGGAGTGGTGTGAGTCTGAGCAGGCGGTGGCGCAGTGGATAGAGCGTCAGACTGGGATGTGGAGTGTTGGACAGATAAAATATATTATGCTCACTTTGTTAAAGATGGCGCTGCCCACATGCAAGTCCGTTGATATTAATGTGTTTTTGCGGGACAGGCTGTGGGCAGGCTGGGTCGTAATAGCCTACACCTTAGTTTTAAGAGTAAGCTTTTCTCCACACCCTTGACTGATTGGATAATGTGGGGTGGTGCACTCTCATGAGGAATCCCATTGTGCCTCAGATGAGTGACTTTGTATCAGAGACTTTCTTGTTTGTAGATTGGATTAAGGGTTTGGATTTCTACAGTATAAAGTGGGGCAGGCCGGGAGCTTGCTCTCTCTTGGTTCTTGAGGTATTAGAGAAGAGAGCAGATTAAGGCCACGTGGAGGCCAGGAGAAGCAGCCAAGATGGTGGAGTGCTGAGGGAGAAGCCAGTTTGTGCAGCGTCTGTGTAGAGAGGAGATGGGAAACAGAGGTGAATAAGTCTGGTGAGCTAGAAACCTTTTGATTCTAGGAAACTCGGATTAGTCAGTGGCTTTGGGAACCCTGAATGGAAAGGGAAGTGTTTTTCTACTGTGTGTTTTTGCTTGCCCGCCGGGTGCAAGCTAGAATTAAAGTTGATGGCTCACCAGTTTTTTACTCCATTGTTTCATTACCGACTGTCCGAATCTAATGTCAACCTGCATGGGCCAGGTGGCTGTGATGATGGCCTCGAAAACTGGCTTTACACGGAGGACCCAGGTTCGAGACCCAAAGGTTACCAGCTTGAGCGTGGGCCCCTCTGGCTTGAGCAAAAAGCTCACCAGCTTGGACCCAAGGTCGCTGGCTCGAGCAATGGGTTACTCGGTCTGCTGAAGGCCCGCAATCAAGGCACATATGAGAAAGCAATCAATGAACAACTAAGGTGTTGCAATGAAAAACTGATGATTGATGCTTCCCATCTCTCTCCATTCCTGTCTGTCTGTCCCTATTTATCCCTCTCTGACTCTCTCTCTCTGTCCCTGTAAAAAAAAAAAAAAAAAAAAGGAATGGGGTGAGGAGAATATCCTTCAAAGAACAACTCGTTCATTCAAATCAGTCTCACACATTTGATTTTGGAGGCGGGGGTGGGGGCTGGGAGTAGGTAGAGTCCTTGCCATGAACAGTGATTGACAGGAGTGGAATTCATCACTCTGTGGTCTGAAGTTCCCGACCAGCAAAAGGACATGTGGTTAAAATGTAAGGGAAAAACAAGAACTAGGGAAAAATTCCATATGACCTTTAGGGCTGTGTGACAGGAACTAGATAAACTGCACCCTAAAGGTCTTGTGTGACAGGAACTAGATAAACTGCACCCTGCTGTAAACAGATAAGGACATTGCTCAAACCCACCTTACGGGAAACCGCTTGCTCAAGGCAAATACCTAAATCCCCTGCCCCCGCCCTTCCCTAAAAAGTAAAGTATAAAACTGCTGTAAGAACGCTGTATAGCGTGCCTGGCAACATACTTGCCTAGCGCCCACTCGCGAGTGTACTAAACTCTTTTTCTTTTGTTTGTAATAAACTTTTCCTTTTACTTGTTGTAAAGCCAATAGTCGCGGCCGCCATCACAGCAGCCAGACCCGTGCAGGTTCACATTAGATTCGAACAGTCGGTAATGAAACACAGGAGCCACAAACTGGTGAGCCATCAGCTTTAATTCTAGCTTGCACCTGGCGGGCAAGCAAAAACACACACTGGGGCTCCAAAACCCATACATTCAGTGCTCACAAAGCTACTGACTTATCCGAGTTTCCTAGAATCAAAGGTTTCTAGCTCACCAGACTTATTCACCTCTGTTTCCCATCTCCTCCTGCACAAACTCTTAACAAACTGGCTTCTTCCTCAGCACTCTGCCATCCTGGCTGCTTCTTCTCCACATGGCCTTAATCTGCTCTCCTCTCTAATACTAACCTCAGGAACTCAGGAACCAAGAGAGAGATCAAGCTACTGCTCTCTCCCATTTTATAGCATAGACTCAAAACCTTTAATCCAATTATGCAAACAAGGAAGTCTCTGATACAAAGTCACCCATCTGAGGCATAATGGGATTCCTCCCTACATCACCACCCTACATCATCCAATCAGTCAAGGGTGTGGAGATGAGCTTACTCTTAAAGCCTTAAGCTATAACGACCTGGCCTGCTTACAACTTTTCCCCCACAGCCATCACAAGCATAAGGGCAAATAATATCACCTGGGTGACGGGCTTCCATGTGGGCAGCACCATCTTTAACAAAGTGAGCATATCATATTTTATTTGCCCAACACTTGTACTCCTGGTTCTAGAGTCTTAGTGGTGCATCTTCGGTTAACAAAAACACCTCCTGGGAAACAATGTCGATCCTTGCGTCAAGAATATGTATTAGTTATAGCCAAAATTATGGGCTTAATAAATGTAAAATAGCAAAAGCTATAAAAATAAGTATTAGAGAGACTTACTGAGCCACATCTGATCTATAACTGATGTATTAAATTCAAATAACAACTGATAAGTAAGTTTGCTGTGGTCCTGGAATGAATGGTCATATAGGGAGATACCCACACGGTCACAAAACTGAAGAGACAATAGTCAGAAAACAATCAGGAACATATCCAAAAAATTCTTTTAAAATGGAAAATATAAAATATAATTTAAGATCATGGTATATACTTTTTAAACTAAACTTTAAAAAAATTATACTTATGACTCTCTGGCTTGCTGTCTTCTGGCTTAGAAACTAGTTTCCTAGTTTACTTCCAAAGTAATGTGGCTTCAAATTCATCAGCACTGACACAGAAAGGGTTCAACCAAATACCTGAGGACGTTTCTTTTATTATCATTCTGATAAAACTTTAAAAAATATATTGAAGATCTTTTTAAAGCAAAAAAAGCAAATATGTCTTGTGGATAAAAAGAAGATACAAGAACTTAAAAAATCATGTTCTGCTCTGTAAGACACAGAAAGGCGATTATTAACTATTTGTAGAAATTGTTGTAAAGTACCCGTACCTCAATTCTGTGGGTTTACGTAGAGACACCAAGTTCAGATGAATTTTGAAGAGTTTTATTAAAGGAGATTTATTAAATATGCCGGTCACATATGGCTGACACAGGGCAGCAGACCAAAATTGTGGGCAAGCCCCCAAAATATTTCAGGGGTTCTTTATATACCCTTGATCACACACGGGGGGGGGGGGGGTGAAGAGCATGGCATCATGGCACAAGCTGACAACATTTGTTTAGGGGATACACAGAAACATTAAGACTTTCAAGGTAACACAATCAAAGATGTTTACAAATCCTTTAGGGTTCATGTAAAGCCAGTAGCCGAGGCCGCCATCACAGCAGCTTGATTCCTTCCAGGTTCACGTTAGATTCGAACAGTCGGTAATGAAACAATGGAGCCAAGAACTGGTGAGCCATCAGCTTTAATTCTAGCTTGCACCCGGCGGGCAAGCAAAAACACACACTGGGCTCTAAAACCCATGCATTCAGTGCTCACAAAGCTACTGACTTATCCGAGTTTCCTAGAATCAAAGGTTTCTAGCTCACCAGACTTATTCACCTCTGTTTCCCATCTCCTCCTGCACAAACTCTTAACAAACTGGCCTCTTCCTCAGCACTCTGCCATCTTGGCTACTTCTCCTCCACATGGCCTTAATCTGCTCTCCTCTCTAATACCAACCTCAGGAACTCAGGAACCAAGAGAGAGAGCGAGAGCTACTGGTCTCTCCCACTTTATAGCATAGATAATCCAAACCTTTAATCCAATTATACACACAAGAAAGTCTCTGTATAATGGGATTCCTCAGGAGAGTGCACCACCCTACATCGTCCAATCAGTCAAGGGTGTGGGGAAGAGCTTACTCTTAAACTAGGCCTTAGGCTATAACGACCTGGCCTACCTACAGCCTGTTCCAGAACACACATTAATATCAACGAACTTCCATGTGGGCAGCGTCATCTTTAACAAAGTGAGCATATTATATTTTGTCTGCCCAACAGTTCATCTTCCCTCACTAGTCTAGAGGTGTGTTACTCTCAGGAATCCAGGAAGCAGGGGAGGAACTTCAATCAATGTAGGATGGTATGTAAATTCTGTCTCCCATTGTAAGAGAAGAAGTTTCTAGGTTAACCTTTATTTTAGATTTAAAACTAAATGACCCATTGTTCTTCCAAGCCAGAAACTTCTACATTCTTCTCCCTCCCCTCCCCACAGGAAGGATGGAACAGGAAAGCCTGACTTTTCCTCCTAGAATATCTATATTAATTTTGCAGCTTTTTGGTACAACAAAATAACTGGAGGATTTTGTTGTTTTGAGCACAGAGCAACCTGCCTGGCGAGACAGTGGCACAACCACATGGAACCCTCTCAGTAATTTTTCTTTTTACTTTTTATTTATTGACAAATATTCCAAAAATTTACCGATATAAAACCAACCAAACAAACAAACAAACAAAAACCCAACTCTTAAAGCCTGAAAAAAAAGAACAAAGTTGGAAGTATCACAACCTGATATCAAACTGTAAAGCCAGTAGTTGCAGCCCCTATCACAGCAGCCCGACCCACGCAGGTTCACATTAGATTCGGACAGATGGCAATGAAACAATGGAGCCAAGAACTGGTGAGCCATCAGCTTTAATTCTAGCTTGCACCCGGCGGGCAAGCAAAAATACACACTGGGCTCCAAAACCCACACATTCAGTGCTCACAAAGCTACTGACTTATCCGAGTTTCCTAGAATCAAAGGTTTCTAGCTCACCAGACTTATTCACTTCTGTTTCCCATCTCCTCCTGCACAAACTCTTAACAAACTGGCTTCTTCCTCAGCACTCTGCCATCTTGGCTACTTCTCCTCCACATGGCCTTAATCTGCTCTCCTCTCTAATACCAACCTCAGGAACTCAGGAACCAAGAGAGAGAGAGCTCCCGGACTGCCCCAGTTTATAGCATAGAAAATCCAAACCCTTAATCCAATGATACATAAAGAAAGTCTCTGATACAAAGCCACCCATCTGAGGCATAATGGGATTCCTCAAGAGAGTGTACCACCCTACATTATCCAATCAGTCAAGGGTGTGGAGAAGAACTTACTCTTAAAACCAAGCCTTAGGCCATAACGACCCGGCCTGCTTACATTACAGCCTTTCCCCCACACCATCCCAAGCATAAGGGCAAATAATATCACCTGGGTGATGGGCTTCCATGTGGGCAGCACCATCTTTAACAAAGTGAGCATATTATATTTTATCTGCCCAACACAAACTATACCACAAGGACATTGAACTCAAAACAGCCTGGTACTGGCATAAGAACAGGCACATAGATCAATGGAACAGAACAGGGAGCCCAGAAGTAAACCCACACCTTTATGGTCAATGAATATTTGACAAAAAAGCAAGAGCACACAATGAAGTAGACAGTCTCTTCAATAAATGGTGTTGGGAAAATTGGACAGGTACATTGTAAAGCCTGTGGCCAAGGTCAGGATCACAGCCACCGGACCCATGCAGGTTCACATTGGATTCGAACAGTCAGTAATGAAACACAGGAGCCAAAAAGTGGTGAGCCATCAGCTTTAATTCTAGCTTGCACCTGGCGGGCAAGCAAAAACACACACTGGGCTCCAAAACCCACACATTCAGTGCTCACAAAGCTACTGACTTATCCGAGTTTCCTAGAATCAAAGGTTTCTAGCTCACCAGACTTATTCACCTCTGTTTCCCATCTCCTCCTGCACAAACTCTTAACAAATTGGCTTCTTCCTCAGCACTCTGCCATCTTGGCTACTTCTTCTCCACATGGCCTTAATCTGCTCTCCTCTCTAATACCAACCTCAGGAACTCAGGAACCAAGAGAGAGATCAAGCTACTGGTCTCTCCCACTTTATACCATAGAATCAAAACCTTTAATCCAATTATACAAACAAGGAAGTCTCTGTATAATGGGATTCCTCAGGAGAGTGCATCACCCTACATCATCCAATCAGTCAAGGGTGTGGAGAAGAATTTACTCTTAAAACCAAGCCTTAGGCCATAATGACCCGGCCAGCTTACATTACAGCCTCTCCCCCACACCCAACCCGAGCATAAGGGCAAATAATATCACCTGGGTGACGGGCTTCCATGTGGGCAGCGTCATCTTTAACAAAGTGAGCATATTATATTTTATCTGCCCAACATGCATGCAAAAAAATAAAACTAGACCACCAACTTATACCAGTCATAAGAATAAACTCAAAATGGATAAAAAGGCTTAAATGTAAGTCATGAAACTGTTAAAAAAAAATCCTGAAAGAAAACACAGGCAGTAAAATCTCATACATCTCTTGCAGTAATACTTTTTGCCACTATATCTCCTTGGCAAGGGAAACAAAGGAAAAAATAAACAGTACTACATCAAACTAAAAAGCTTTTGCATAGCAAAAGAAACCATCCACAAAATGAAAAGAAAACCCATTTGTAAAGCCAGTAGTCGCAGCCAGGATCACAGCCACCTGACCCATGCAGGTTCGCATTTGATTCGAACAGTCGGTAATGAAACAACGGAGCCAAGAACTGGTGAGCCATCAGCTTTAATTCTAGCTTGCACCCGGCGGGCAAGCAAAAAAACACAATGGGCTCCAAAACCCACACATTCAGTGCTCACAAAGCTACTGACTTATCCGAGTTTCCTAGCATCAAAGCTTTCCAGCTCACCAGACTTATTCACCTCTGTTTCCCATCTCCTCCTGCACAAACTCTTAACAAACTGGCTTCTCTCTCAGCACTCTGCCATCTTGGCTGCTTCTCCTGGCCTCCATGTGGCCTTACTCTGCTCTCCTCTCTATACTAATCTCAGGATCCCAGGAACCGAGAGAGAGCAAGCTCCCGGACTGCCCCAGTTTATAGCATAGAAAATCCAAACCCTTAATCCAATCTACAGACAAGAAAGTCTCTGATACAAAGCCACCCATCTGAGGCATAATGGGATTCCTCAGGAGAGTGCACCACCTTACATCATCCAATCAGTCAAGGGTGTGGGGAAGAGTTTACTCTTAAAACTAAGCCTTAGGCTATAATTACCCGGCCTGCCCA
Organism: Rhynchonycteris naso; assembly: GCA_037038555.1. NCBI lineage: Eukaryota > Metazoa > Chordata > Mammalia > Chiroptera > Emballonuridae > Rhynchonycteris > Rhynchonycteris naso. The sequence goes on along the minus strand of CM072995.1, from coordinate 190,522,506 downwards.
CAGCCTGTTCCAGAACACACATTAATATCAACGAACTTCCATGTGGGCAGCGCCATCTTTAACAAAGTGAGCATAATATATTTTATCTGCCCAACACCATTGAAGTGGAGAACATATTTTCAATGATAACTCTGATAAGGGGTTAATTTTCAAAAAATATAAAGAACTTATACAACTCAACACCAGGAAGACAATCTAAATAAGAAATAGGCAAAGGACCTGAATAAGACACTTCTCCAAAGAGGATATACAGATGGCCAATGTTCGGCAGATAAAATATAATATGCTCATTTTGTTAAAGATGGCGCTGCCCACATGGAAGTTTGTTGATATCAATGTGTGTTCTGGAACAGGCTGTGGGCAGGCCGGGTCGTCATAGCCTAAGGCTTAGTTTAAGAGTAAGCTCTTCCCCACACCCTTGACTGATTGGATGATGTAGGGTGGTGCACTCTCTTGAGAAATCCCATTATGCCTCAGATGGGTGGCTTTGTATCAGAGACTTTCCTTACGTATAATTGGATTAAGGGTTTGGATTTTCTATGGTATAAACTGGGGCAGTCCGGGAGCTCTCTCTCTCTCTTGGTTCCTGAGTTCCTGAGGTTAGTGTTAGAGAGCAGAGCAGAGTAAGGCCACGTGAAGGCCAGGAGAAGTAGCCAAGATGGCAGAGTGCTGAGAAAGAAGCCAGTTTGTTAAGAGTTTGTGCAGGAGGAGATGGGAAACAGAGGTGAATAAGTCTGGTGAGCTAGAAACGTTTGATTCTAGGAAACTCGGATAAGTCAGTAGCTTTGTGAGCACTGAATGTGAGGGTTTTGGAGCCCAGTGTGTGTTTTTGCTTGCCCGCCGGGTGCAAGCTAGAATTAAAGTTGATGGGTCACCAGTTTTTGGCTCCATTGTTTTATTACCGACTGTTCGAATCCAATGCGAACCTGCATGGGTCTGGCTGCTGTGATAGTAGCCTAGACTACTGGCTTTACAGCCAAAAACATGAAAAAATGCTCAAGGTCATTATTGGAAAGATGCAAATTAAAACTACAATGAGATATCACCTCACACGAACCAGAATGGCTATCATTAATAAATCAATAAACAACAAGTGCTGGAGTGGATGAGCCGTTGGTGGAAATGCAGCCTGTAATGCCTGTAGTCAAGGCCACTATCACAGCAGCCCGACCCAGGCAGATTCACATTAGATTCAAACAGATGGCAATGAAACACGGGAGCCAAAAACTGGTGAGCCATCAGCTTTAATTCTAGCTTGCACCCGGCGGGCAAGCAAAAACACACACTGGGCTCCAAAATCCACACATTCAGTGCTCACAAAGCTACTGACTTATCCGAGTTTCCTAGCATCAAAGCTTTCCAGCTCACCAGACTTATTCACCTCTGTTTCCCATCTCCTCCTGCACAAACTCTTAACAAACTGGCTTCTTCCTCAGCACTCTGCCATCTCGGCTGCTTCTCTCCTCCACGTGGCCTTACTCTGCTCTCCTCTCTAATACTAATCTCAGGAACCCAGGAATTGAGAGAGAGAGAGAGATCAAGCTGCTGGTCTCTCCTGCTTTATAGCATAGACTCAAAACCTTTAATCCAATTATACATACAAGAAAGTCGCTGATACAAAGCCACCCATCTGAGGCATAGTGGGATTCCTCCCTACATCACCACCGTACATTATCCAATCAGTCAATGCTGTGGAGAAGAGCTTACTCTTAAACTAAGCCTTAGGCTATGACAACCCGGCCTGCCCACAGCCTGTTCCAGAACACACATTAATATCAACGAACTTCCATGTGGGCAGCGCCATCTTTAACAAAGTGAGCATAATATATTTTATCTGCCCAACACAGCCTCATGCAGCCACCGTGGAAATCAGTATGAAGTTTTCTTAAAAAATTAAAACTGTAATTGCCTTTTGTCCCAGTGATACTACTTCTGGGAATATAGCCTAAGAGTCATGAAACACTAATTTGAAAGGATATATGCACCTCAGTGTTCATTGCAGTGTTATTTATAATATCCTAGATCTGGAAACAGCCCAAGTGCCCGTCAATAGATGGCTGGATACAAAAAGCTGTGGTACATTTACACTGTAAAAAAAAAAAAAGGAAGGAAATCTTACATTTTGTGACAGCATGGATGGACCTGGAGATTACTGTACTAAGTGAAATAAGCCTGTTGGGCAGATAAAATAAAATACGCTCACTTTGTTAAAGATGGCGCTGCCCACATGGAAGCCCGTCACCCAGGTGATATTATTTGCCCTTATGCTTGGGATGGGTGTGGAGGAAAGGCTGTAATGTAAGCAGGCCCAGGTCATGATAGCCTAAGGCTTAGTTTTAAGAGTAAGCTATTTCCCACACCCTTGACTGATTGGATGATGTGGGGTGGTGCACTCTCATGAGGAATCCCATTATGCCTCAGATGGGTGACTTTGTATCAGAGACTTCCTTGTTTGTAGATTGGATTAAAGGTTTTGAATCTACCGTATAAAGTGGGACAAACCAGGAGCTTGTTCTCTCTTGGTTCCTGAGGTATTAGAGAGGAGAGCAGATTAAGGCCACGTGGAGGCCAGGAGAAGCAGCCAAGATGGCAGAGTGCTAAGGGAGAGGCCAGTTTGTGCAGAGTTTGCGCTGGAGGAGATGGGGAACCGAGGTGAATAAGTCTGGTGAGCTAGAAACCTTTGATTCTAGGAAACTCGGATAAGTCAGTAGCTTTGGAGCACTGAATGAGTGGGTTTTGGAGCCCAGTGTGTGTTTTTGCTTGCCAGCTGGGTGCAAGCTAGAATTAAAGCTGATGGCTCACCAGTTCTTGGCTCCATTGTTTCATTACCGACTGTTCAAATCTAATGCGAACCTGCACAGGCCAGGCGGCTGTGATCCTGACCCTGGCTACTAGCTTTACAAAGCCAGTCAGAGAAAGACAAATATCATATGCTCTCACTGATACTGAAATCTAATGAACAAATTATACTGATGAACAAAAAACAAAGACAGGGATACATGGAACAGACTGAGAGCTCTCAGAGGGGAAAGGTGTTGGAGGCTGGATAATGGAAGGTGAAGGGATTAAGTAAACACACTAGTGTGGTGATAGCCAGAGGGAATAGGGGGTGAAGGGTAGGTAGAGGTGAGCAAAATGGGGCAAATGAGATGAAAGAAACTTTGCTTGAAGTGGTGGGTACATGATGCAATGAGCAGCTGATGCTTTATTGAGCTGCACACCTGAACTTGTACTCCAACAAATTCAATTAGAAAAAATATATCTTTTAACTTACTGATGAGAGAGAGAGAGAGAGAGAGAGAGAGAGGAGATAAACGTCCATTTGTTGTTCCACTTATTTATGCATTCATTGGTTGATTCTTGTATGTGTCCTGACTGGGAATCAAACTCACAACTTTGGCTATCCCCGCTATGCTCTAACCAGTTGAGCTATCCCACCAGGCTTCAGCAGCTTTAACCTGGTGACCCTGGGGGCACTGGGGCAGAAGGAACTGGGGTCACGGAAGCTTCCTATATGTTGGGGGACCGGCGACAGCTACATCGACAGAGCCTTCCTTAAAACTCATCGAACTGTTAAAGCGACGGGCGTACTTTAATTCGTATATTATATCTCACCGGGGTACATTTGAGAACCTCAGTGGTGGCGTCCAGGAGTGCACGGCCAGCCGTGCCCCGGCGGCGGCCCCAGCACCTGCAAACCGGCTCAGCTGCGGAACCGAGGCTGAGCAACCAGCGCCCGCTACAGACGGCTTCGCTCACACACACGCCAGCAAAGACCGGAACCCTCCCACGCGGGCAGAGCGCCGACAGCCGACCGCTTGCGGGGTGGGGGCCGGAGAGTCGGAAGCCCTGTCCTCGAAGGCGGGACTTCTTTGCAGGGAGGCGGAGCCATTGTTTTCATTTCCAGCAAGCTTGTACTTTTTCTCTCGCCGTAGTGCCTGGGACCGGAAGCTGCTTGAAGGCGTGCTCTAGATTTCCGGGCTAGAGTAGGTGTGGGTCCCATGTGGGAGCTGCTGTGAGGAGTTCGGCTTTTAAGTCCTGCGAAGTAGAGCTGGTGGTGAGTAGGATCTGAGGGTCCGTCGGTGGTGTACGGCGTCCGTGGAGTTTCGGGTCTGCGGCACCCGGACCGAGGGAGCCTAGGAGGGTGCATGACCCGGGGCTGCAGTGACGCGCTGACACTGTCTTTGTAGTGTAGGCACCCGCGGAGACCGCGCGTCCCGGGCGGCGGGTTCCTGTCCGCCACGCCGCTGCTGCGGCGGAAAGTTGTTTGCCGTTAAGCGGGCCAGAACTTGACGATCGGAGGGAACTTGTCTCGATGTTTCAGAAGTCCGCCAGCGCGAGAGATGACGTCCTTAGCCCAGCAGCTCCAGCGGCTCGCCCTCCCTCAGAGTGACCCCAGCCTCTTGTCCAGAGATGAAGTTGCCTCTTTGTTGTTTGACCCCAAGGAAGCGGCCACCATCGACAGGGACACCGCCTTTGCCATTGGTGAGCTGCTCTTTAGGAAGCCCTTTGAAGAATCTGTTTTCTGGATGTTGTATTTTCTCTTCTGATCTGCCCTTTCCCAGAGCGGTTTCTAACTTGCTGACTTATGTTGCTGGGGGAAGAGAAGGACAGTCGTGTGCTAGACGCTTGAAGTGTGTTTCCCGGGTGAAACACCCCGTTAGGGAGGTCACCTACTGCGTAGAGAATAGAGCCACGGGGGCTGCAGGCAGTGGCTTGGTGGGCCCAGCCTTTCCAGGGGACTGGCCTACTTATAGGGGATGTTAAAAAAGTAGTAAAGTACAGCCCCTGCCAGGAAGCACCTTTTGTTCTTCTGGTTGGTGTAATACTGTTCAATGCTATTCATTCTTGGGACTGTATTACATATTATACATGTTAAGAAATTTTATTTTAGGGGTGAGCAAAACTGTAAAGTGGGTAAGATGACTTTCCTGCAAAGAACTGTTAAATAAACTGACCTTTTCCTAGGGTGCACTGGCCTGGAAGAGCTGCTTGGCATCGATCCCTCCTTTGAGCAGTTTGAAGCGCCATTGTTCAGCCAGCTAGCAAAGACCTTGGAGCGCAGTGTCCAGACCAAAGCAGTGAACAAGCAGCTGGATGAAAACATTTCATTGTTTCTCATTCACTTATCCCCTTACTTCCTGCTGAAGCCAGCACAGAAATGTCTGGAGTGGTTGATTCACAGGTAGCAAATGGAATTACAGAAAGAATTATGGACTAACTACACTGATCTTTTAAAAAATTCAGTAATGATAGCATTTATCAATTTAAAGCTGAAAAGTTAGATAAGTAACAGATTAACATGTCTGGAGATGAGGTACCATAAACATGGCGAGGATGAGATGAGCGTGCCCTTCTGCCATTAAACTTGGTTTTGTTGATCGTGAAACAGGACTACTGATGATCTTAAGGTCCATCGGTGTCCATTCTAAGGTGCTCCTGTCCCTTTGCCGTTACCAGCTGTTACTATGTATTTGGGCAAGGGGGATTACTAAACTTCTTTTTTGCCAAAAAACAAAATGAATGGTTTGGGAAGAGGGAGATAGTATTCTCTAAAATGCCATAGCTTTATAAAAGCCATAATAGCTAACACGTGTTGAACATTTACACATGAGGCCCCATGGTGAGCACTTTACATTCATCATATCAATATTCACAACATTCCTATGGGGCGATACTTGTATCATCCCTATTTAATAATTGAGAAAAGTGAGGCAGAGAGAGGTTATTTTATCTAAGTTAACATTTTATTAAGCTGAGATACAAGTTTGTTTCCAAGGTCTGATACTTCATCCACTTCAGGAATTGTCTTAGTAAGTTGACTCAGTTTTATTTTCTCACTTACTAGCATCACATTACAGCTTATACATTTTTTGTTTATTCTCTCATATGTATGTTTTAAGAGAAGAAAGATTTCTGTTTCATTAATTAGGGACGTGGTAGTAAAGTGACTTCCCTTTAGGAAGCAAGTGAGTCATTGAGAAAACAATTTTATTTGGGGTCTTCTGATTAGAACATTAGACTCATCAGACAAAAAGTAATCAAGTCTGTAATATTTTCCTCTGTTTTCTGGCATTTAATTTTCCCCAAATAGATCAATTAATGTAAGAAACACTTTTTTGCATTTGTTCTGCATTTATTTATTCAGGTAATAAGTTTGATACAAAGAAGAGTAGGCTACCCTTGGTACTCTTTTGAAATAAGTGCTACAATAAATGTATATGCAAAGTTTGGGATGGGGCTGCCTGATGTAGTTGAGGAGAGGGTAGTGGAGAAAGTAACATCTTTGCTAATACAAAGCCACATATAAAACTAAGAAAAGGTAGAGTGGGGTGTTATTCCAAGAAAGATATAGGTAAAAGGATGGGGGAGTTGAGACAAGAGGGATCACTTGGCTGGGGGAATTAGGAAAAGTTTCTTGGAAAAGGAGACATTTGAGCTAGAAAGGGTTTACTATATATGATAATAATGTATCTTTTGTTACTAGGGTGGAGGGACCAATACAAAGTTTTGTGATGTTCACAGACAAATTTTATAGGATTGTAATTTGATAATATTTTTTTATTCAAAGAAAGTAGTGTGGTTTTCTTTTTAATTAGTCTTTTGGTTTTAGAATTCTGATAATTAGGGAAGCTGTGGAAGGTGAACTTTGGAGCATGAGGGAAGGCTGAGCATTGCTGCCTGGTGGACCAGGTGCTTCTCTGTTGATTTGACTGCAGTGATCCCACAGTTATATTTATGTAATAATAGATTAAAACAAAAGTTGAAAGTGAATGGGATATAAATTTGGTAATGAATATTAAAAACATTACTGCATAAGAATTGGTAGAATTCTATTGAATAATTTAATGCAAAATAGTGGGCTTGGCCCTGGCTGGTGGCTCAGTGGATAGAATGTCGGCCCAGCATACGGACATTCTGGGTTTAATTCCCAGTCAGGGTGCACAGGACAGGTGACCATTTGCTTCTCTTCCCTTCTCTTTCCCCCTTCTCTCCCTCTTTCCCACAGCCAGTGGCTCGATTGGTTCAAGTGTTGGGCCTGGGTGCTGAGGATAGCTCAGTTGATTCCAGCATCGGCCCCCAGATGGGAGCTGCCAGGTGGATCCTTGTCCAGGCACATGCAGGAGTCTTATCTCCTCTCCTCTCACTTAAAAAAAAAAAATAATGGGCTTATGTTTAACTGCCCTGTATTGTATAGTTATGTGGTTGTTTTTACTGATATCATTCTAATTAGTTTTAACTCAGTAATAATATGATTAAGATGTACAAACAAAAAATATGCTTGTAAATTTTGTGTCAATATGAGTTGTTTGCTTTTTTCTCCCAGGTTCCACATCCATCTTTATAACCAAGATAGCCTCATTGCTTGTGTTCTACCATACCATGAGACAAGAATATTTGTGCGGGTTATACAACTACTTAAAATTAATAATTTAAAGCACAAATGGTTCTGGTTGTTGCCAGTTAAGGTATGCTTGTTAAATGACACATAATCTTGATTAGGAGACGTAATTTGGAAAAAATAAAGTCATTAGTGCTTCTGAGGGCAGTCCAAGTATTACCTCCACCATATTTCCTAACTTCCAGTTTAACTATTAGGGATAACAGCTGGCTTTTATTTACACCTGGTAACAAGCTAAGTGGTTTGCATATATTATTTTGGGTTTTCACAAAACTTCCATTTTTACAGATGAGGACAAGTTCAGAGAGTCAAGTTACATGCCAGAGTTAACATAACTAAAGTGGCAGAGGTCGGATACAAATTCGTTTTTGAAGTTTATATCTTTCCACTATTCTGTGTAATATTCTAAATTTTGGAACTAGAGAGCTTAAAGTTAAAGGTGAAGAAAAAGGAAGACTTGAAGAACTTTAAGAAAGTTTTCAAGTTATAAGGAAAGTGCTAGGAATTAATTTATAGATGCACAAAAAGATGGATGTTTTAAGATGGGTCTCGCTAAGATCAGGTAGCATGATTTTATAGAAATATAACTGATTTGCCATTATCACTGTTTGCAACATTCAGTAGAGGAAAGTAGGTGTATGTTGTTAGGAATTTTACTGAATTTTGGTTTAACAGTTCAGTCTAGGTGTGGGACAGGTGGGTACAAAAGTAGGCTAACAGAATGTGGCTGGGAAGAGATCACCGTGTGGGTTATAACAGTGAGGTTGATGATCAGAATTTTTAATAAGAAAGGAATGGTAATTTTTTAAGTAGAAGAGTTTAAGAGTTTGGATGTAAAGCATTTAAACTGAAAAATGTTCAATCAGAGAAGGCCAACCTGTGATAAATTTCTTATCAAACTACTCAGCATTCATGCTGCTGGTATCAAGATCATTTTTTTCTAGTTGGCACACAGACCGTGCTGCTCTCTAGACATATTTGTTTCAGGTACCCAGAGACTCCATTCACCTATTTTACTTCAGATTCCCCTTTTCTGATATTTCAGTATTTATTAAACACCTAATATATACCATGCACATTGCTAGGTGGTGAGAATAACAGTGTAAGTTGGCCAGGTTCTGAGAGTTGTTTATCGCTAGAGTTATTGTAAAGCAGTTACAAAACCATATATCGCATTGGCTCAAAAACGAAATCTAGCTTGTAGAGTTACTAAGAATCTAGAGAATTCAGATTTAGATAAGTAATGTATCAAAATATACTACACAGGATAAATAGGCATTTTTTTGTTGACTACTTCTGTCCTCGATGCTGACATTCTCTTGAATGCCTAAGGTTTGCACAAATTTACGTGTTAGTCTCATCTCTGCCACTATATGTGAAGAGAGACTGTGTTTTGTGTTTATAAGTACAGCAATATAGAGCTGCTGCTGTGGTGGGTACTTTAAAAATAATGATCAGTCAATAGCCGTCTTTTTTTTTTTCTTCTTAGAAATTAAGAGTACATAGGTTTCGGGTGGACATCTCTATTGCATTTGAACTGTTGATTGTGTTGTGTGCCCATCACCCAAAATCAAATCATTTTCTGTCACTATATTTGTCCCTTTTTACTCCCCTCCCCACTGCTATCCCCCTGGTAACCACTTCACTTTTCCCTGTGTAATGGTTGCTCTTTCTGTCTCTGACAGCAATCTGGAGTGCCCTTAGCTAAAGGAACATTGATTACCCACTGCTACAAGGATCTTGGATTCATGGATTTCATTTGTAACCTGGTAACAAAGTCTGTGAAGGTGAGTAGTGTATTGTTTCATGAATGTTTAATTATGAACGATGGCTTGCTCTGCATGAGGAAAATGTACTGAGGTCTTCTCTGATAACAGTGGTACTTGGAGGAAGTCCCTTTTATTTTTAAAAAATCAAATGAGAGGCAAGGAGACAGACTCCTGCGTGCACCCCAACTGGGATCACCCAGCAACCCCCGTCTGGAGCCACTGCTCTGTTGCTCGGCAGCCTAGTTGTTTTAGTGCCTGAGGTAGAGGCCATGGAGCCATCCTCAGCACCCAGGGCCAACTTGCTTATTTGAGTCATGGTTGCAGGAGGGGATGAGAGAGAGGGAAAGGGCGGGGGCAGCGGATATAGGGGTTGGAGAAGCAGATGGTCGCTTTTGTGTGCCCTGACTGGGAATTTAACCTGGGACTCTGACTTCCACATGATGGGCTGATGCTCTACTTCTGAGCCAACCGGCTAGGGCCGGAAAAGTTCCTTTAGTTAAATGACCTGTTCAGGAGCATGAGCAGTGGGATCACTAAAGTTGTTTTCCTACAAAAATGAATTATTCTTTTGCCAAATTCTATTTATTTAAACAGTTTAAAGGGACGATCTAAAAATATCAGGAAGATTAAGTCAGTCTTATATTTAATTGAACCATTGAATTTGTGTATTTAATGTTGTAGATGGTAATAATTAATATGTCGGCCTGAGGTAATTGAGAGATATAAATACGTTTATACTTTTATTAGCCTTTAACTCCTAAAGGTGTTTTGTTTGTGTTTTGTTCTAGGTTTTTGCCGAGTATCCTGGGAGTTCAGCTCAATTGAGGGTTCTCTTAACCTTTTACGCGTCTACCATTGTGTCTGCTTTGGTGACTGACGAGGACATATCAGACAATATTGTTGCTAAGCTATTCCCATATGTTCAAAAGGTTGGCCTTGCTCAAGTGTATAGTAGATTATTTTGTACTTGGAGGAATGTTCTTACTTTTAAAATTTGAACTTAGCCTGACCAGGCGGTGGCGCAGTGGATAGAGCGTCGGATTGGGATGTGGAAGACCCAGGTTTGAGACTCTGAGGTCTCCAGTTTGAGCGCGGGCCCATCTGGCTTGAGCGAAAGCTCGCCAGCTTGGACCCAGGGTCGCTGGCTCCAGCAAGGGGTTGCTCGGTCTGCTGAAGGCCCGTGGTCAAGGCACATATGAGAAAGCAGTCAATGAACAACTATGGTGTCGCAACGGCAATGAAAGGCTAATGATTTATGCTTCTCACCTCTCTCCGTTCCTGTCTGTCTGTCCTTATCTATCCCTCTCTCTGACTCTCTCTCTGTTCCTGTAAAAATAAATAAATAAATAAAATTTGAACTTAGACATAAATGTTCTAAAATTGACAATTTATTTCAGATGGTTGATGAGATTTAATTTTTAGGTAAAAAAAAAAATAGGACTTTTAATTAGGGCTTCTTAAAGAATTAATGTTGGCTATATGGCCCTGCCACTGTCTCTCAGATAAATATCTTTTGTTTTGTGTGTGTGTAAAACAACTGAAATTGACTCTCTCGGTTCTAGGGATTAGAAGTCTGCTGACAGGTTGTCGGCAGGGTTGGTTCTTTCTGGAGCCTTGGAAGTAGAATCCCAGCCTCTCTCCTAGCTTCCGGTGGTTTTTGCAACCCTTGGCGCTGCCTGCCTCATGATAGCATGACTCTAGTTTCTGCCCATCTCCATGTGGTGGTCTTCCATCCCAGGTCCCTTTTCTTAGTAGTCATGTTACCTCACTGGAAAGAGAGTGCGTTAGGAAATCTTGAAGCCACAGGCTCTTGTCATTCTTTTGCACTGACTTCTGCTTCTCAGTTACCTTGGTGCCTGCCACCTCCCAGGTCCCCAGTGAGCTACAGCTTTCACTTCTCGCCAGGGTCTCACCAACCTTGTCTTCACTCAGATACTTTCTGAATGAAATCTCCCTTCTAGGGGTGGGAGTTTGCATATAAAAGAAGAGCTCCTTGACTCCTTTTAGGGTGGCAGATGTTTGAGTGGGGACACCCTCTGAGATCCCTTCTCTTGTCTAAGATGCTTGTCACTTCTCTATGTCCACTTGAAAGAGGCTCAGTGTCTAGATATTTCACTTCTGAGAACTGCTTTAGATGATATTAATCTCTAACTTATAGAATTTCTAATTTAGCAAGATAAAGTAACATTTTAAATAGAACTAGATAATATAGGTCATTCTTTTTCCTTATATTTTAAATATATTTAGGGATTGAAATCATCTTTACCAGATTACAGAGCTGCAACATATATGATAATATGTCAGATTTCTGTGAAAGTGACAATGGAAGATTCCTTCGTCAATACATTGGCTTCCCAGATCGTCAGAACATTGACTAAAACTCCCTCTTTGATCAAAGAAGGATTAGGCTGTTTAATAGTGCTCCTGCAGAGACAGAAGCCAGAGAGCCTTGGGAAAAAGTACGTATAATTGAATTGGGAAATGGTGATCAGAGGCGACTGAAATTATTTTGGATAATTTTTTTTGAAGACAAATTGCCAGGCCCTGGTCGGTTTTCTCAGTGGCTAGAGCAGGGGTCCCCAAAATTTTTACTCAGGGGGCCAGTTCACTGTCCCTCAGACCGTTGGAGGGCCAGACTATAAAAAAAACTATGAACAAATCCCTGTGCACACTGCACATATCTTACTTTAAAGTAAAAAAAACAAAACGGGAGCAAATACGATATTTAAAATAAAAAACAAGTAAATTTAAATCAACAAACTGACCAGTATTTTAGTGGGAACTATGGGTGCGGATGAATCCTGTGCTCCTCTCACTGACCACCAGTGAAAGAGGTGCCTCTTCCGCAAGTGCGGGGGCCGGATAAATGGCCTCGGGGCCGCAGTATGGGGACCCCCGGGCTAGAGTATCGGCCCAGTGTGCAGATGTCCTGGTATTGATCCTATAATCAGGGCACATGAGAAGAGACCATCTGCTTTCTCTCCCTCTCCTCCCCTTTCTCCCCCACTTCTCCTACAGACAGTGGCTCGATTGGTTGGAACACTGGCCCGACGTACTGAGGATAGCTCAGTTGATTCGAGCGTCGGCTATCTTCCCTCCTCTCATTTAAAAATACAAATTGACGTTTGTGTGTAAGTTGTGAAGTCAACACCTTGTGTACTTGTTTCTTCAAAGGACATTTCCTCACTTGTGTAATATTCCTGATCTTATTACAATTCTTCATGGGATTTCTGAAACATATGACATCAATCCTCTTCTGCGTTACATGCTTCCCCATCTGGTTGTCTCCATCATTAATTATGTTACAGGTATGTGGTTCTGCATTTGTGTCAAAAAACTTGCTAATATTTGATTCTCTTTAAATAGGAACCACACCCATGTTCATATTTAATATAGTTTTTGCTAACTAATTGCTTTTGTGAAATTTGTTTTTCTTATGTGAGAAACATTGGGGTTGGAGAGATCCTTGATATGCTCAGGATTCTATTTAAAAAAAAAAAAAAGTCCCTACATGAAAGACTATGAAATTACTTTAAAACAATCAAAATGTGTTACCAAGCGCCTGACCTGTGGTGGCGCAGTGGATAAAGCGTCGACCTGGGAACACTGAGGTCGCCAGTTCAAAACCCTGCACTGGTCTGGTCAAGGCACATATGAAAGTTGATGCTTCCAGCTCCTCCCCCCTTTCTCTCTTTCTCTATCTCTCTCTCACTCTGTGTCTCCTCTCTAAAATGAATAAATAAATGAAGAAAAAAAAATTAAAAAAAAAAGTGTTACCAAGTAAAGCTTTCCGTTCGCATTAGATGTTTAATGAATTTTAGTGATTTCATTTGCAATAAATACCCAATTGCCAACAAAAGAGTTTATTGTGCATAAAATTACCCCCAATTTTTTAAACTCAAAATTAATTAGAAAGTGATGACTTGCATTACATGTTTTTTTTGTTTGTTTTTTGTGGCAGAGACAGAAAGAGAGAGAGAGGGACAGATAGGGACAGACAGGAACGGAGAGAGATGAGAAACATCAATTCTTCATTGTGGCTCCTTAGTTGTTCATTGATTGACCAGGGGGCTATAGCGGACTGAGTAACCCCTTGCTTGAGCCAGCGACCTTGGGCTCAAGCTGGTGAGCTTTTGCTGAAACCAGATGAGCCTGCGCTCAAGCTGGTAAACTCGGGGTCTCAAACCTGGGTCCTCCGCATCCCAGTCCGACACTCTATCCACTGCGCCACTGCCTGGTCAGGCTGGCATTACATGTTTTTTATACTTCAATAACTACAGAGAGATAAGGGAGAAATACTTAGTGTCCTGTTACCACTTGGACTAAGAAAGACATCGCCAAATGTATGTCAGTCTATTAAGAAATAAGGTTTGTTTAACCAAATCTTGGTTTAAATATTTTAGAAACATGGCCAGCATATTTTTCCTATTCTATTGGTGTTGAGTCTTTGAAAGCAGGGCCAAATGCCGGTTCATACATTTACAGTGTGTCTGAAATAGAAGGTGACAGCCCTTGGCTCAGTAAGGTTTGGGGATGAAGGTCTTGCCTGTTTTCAGAGATAACAGTTGTATTCCCTTTGGTTTTCCAAGTAACAAGTTTTAGTTACTTGCAGTCAACTATAGTCTGAAAATACTAAATGAAAAACTCCAAGGAAAGATGATTCATAAGTTTTAAATTACATGTGGTTCTGAGAAGTGTGATGAAATCTTGCTCTCCTTCTTGGGACACAAATCATCCCTTTGTCTAGGGTCTTCATGCCATAAACACTGACCCCGGTTAGTCACTTCTCGGGTATCAGGTCAGCTGTCTCGGTATCGCTGCTCCTGTACAGACCACTCTTATTTCTCTTAATAATGGTTGAAAGTACAAGAATAGTGATGCCACGAATTCAGATAGGCCAAAGAGAAGGCAAAGAGTGCTTTCTTTAATGAAAATGTGGAAGTTCTTAACTTAATAAGGCATTTTATTATCTTACATCACCACAAAAAGAAGGCTGAGTACAAGACAATGAGATAATTTAATTTGAGAGAAAGACATTTACATAACTCATTACTGTATAATGTTATAATTTTTTTATTATTAGTTACTGTTTTTAACCTCTTTCTGTGACTAACTTATAAATTAAACTTTATCATAGGTGTGTATATATAAGAAAAAACATAGTGTTCAGTATGCCCTAAGGTTTCAGGCACCCCTTGGGAGGTCTTCAAACATAGTCTCCATGGGTAAGGGGGACAACTGTAGTTTAATGAGATTTATGTTCAGGCCCCAACTGCAGCTACTTGTAATATGACCAGAGGGGAAACTATTTTTTGGACTTCTGTTTCATTAATGAGGTAGGCATGATCATACTTGTTTTTCAAAATGCAGAGAATTTCAGGTAAAGGATAAATGAGGGTAATACATGTAAAAATGCTTTGAAAAATACAGTGTGTCCGTAAAGTCATGGTGCACTTTTGGCCGGTCACACGGTCAAAAGTGCACCATGACTTTACAGACACACTATATAAAGGACTAAATACACTTTTGAAAATAGGTTTAAAAAAAAGCGGGTTTTAGTGTATAAGTTTTAAAGTTATTCCTATACTATAGGAAAGTTTCTGCTATAAATAAATTTAATAGTGTAAGCATGCAAAACTTGTTTACCCAGTCAATTTTAATTTGTTGTAATACTAAGGAGGAGAGACTGAAGGGCTGGACGGTCAAATCTACAGGAAACACTTGGAAGCCATACTCACACATATATCACTGGAGAACAACTCAGACCATTTTTTGGCTAGGTGAGCGTTTATTTTTAATATGCTTATCATTTGTGTTTTTATGGCTTAGTATGCAGTTTTCTAGTATCCCTTTATAATGTATTTCTTGCTTCATTCATATCAATTCATCATTTATATTAAGTCCAGTAATTGGGACATCAGAAGAAGTAATTTTTCTTGCTTGTCTTTAGTGTTTATACATGATTATGCAAAATTAATCCTTAAGCTGAATATGAGTTATAGCTACATGTACTTTATGGCTGTTTAGTTTCCTAGTAATGCATGGACCAAATTGCCTGAAAAAATATATCACAGTTGGTGTTCAATACATGTCAACTAGAAGCTTTGTACTGAGGGTTGGTGTGAGGTGAAGGTTCTTTCTTTTCTGTAAAAATAGTTCAGTCTCCCATTTTCTTTTCTTGGTTAAAGGGCAGCTTGATCCAATGCACTGTGTTTAGGCGTTACAGACAGATGTGGATTTGGATCCTACCTCTGTTGTTTCTAGGAGAGTAGAGTAGGAAGTTCTGAAGGCCTTGCTACCATTGTGTGTCATTGAGTGGTGCCCATGGGTTGATGTGTCTCCATTCTTGCCTCTTGTTCACAGGGTTGGTTTGTGAATGACAGTGCCGTAGTTGAGAGCTGGGACTCTGTTATCAGGCCAGGGCTGAAAACCTGCTCGTCTTTGGCACAGTTGGGCTCAACAGCGTGGTGGCTGGGTGGCTGTTTCTGGTCTAATTTGGTCTCATGCAGATTTTAAGACTCCTTAGCCCTAGTTTTATATCCATGTGAAAGTTAGAGATAATATTCCTAAGCCACCTACAACATGAGAGGTACTCAATGAACTAACTCTCATATCTGCTGATGTTGGTTTTGTTTTGCAGCCTTCTTTTTGAAGAGTATATTTCATACAGTTCACAGAAAGAAACTGATCCTAGTAAAGTATCTTTGCTTAATGAACAGTTTCTTCCACTTATCAGACTTTTAGAAAGCAAGTAAGTTGTGTGTGTGTTTGTGCCTCTTTTGTTATGTTCCTCTTGTTTGATTTAATATAGTAAATAAATTGTGAAGAGTCTGTCCTTTTTTCCCGGCAGGAAGAGAGAGGTACAGGATTTAAATATATTTGAAATGTAAGCAGAATTAAGGATTTTGTGGGGACTGTGGAGAGTATAATTATTTTATGGAGAGACTGTTTTTTGTTGAAATAGTCATAATAATAAACTTGGCACTTGGTTTTACATATTCCATTTGTTACAATTTTAGTCTCACTCAGTAATTTTTGAGATTTTATTTATCTTTTAGACCTGGAGGGTGTGTGTGATTTAATAATTTTGTATAATTTTTTATCTGAGTTAACTCTTTAATTTCTTCCCAGATATCCCAGAACGTTAGATGTTGTCTTAGAGGAGCACCTAAAGCAAATTACAGACCTAAAAAAACAAGAGCTCTTTCACCAGTTTATCTCTCTTTCTACAAGTGGAGGAAAGTATCAGGTGGGTTTTTCTTCAGAGTTTGTGACAATTGGGGATATATTGTGTGGTTATTTGAAGAACTCCAGAAGGAAATTTGCTACTTTACTCCTCCCTATGTAATATTTTATGGAGAGGTGAGATTTTATACAGTTTTGCCTAGTTACCTGGCAGGGATTGAATACCTAGAGAACGGTAAAGGAATTCAAATAAGTCTGGGTATGGTACTTATTTCAGGAAAGGTATTGTTTGAAATTGTATATGTGATGTTCATTATCAGTCACTGAAAGGTGGCCTCACTGGGGTTTGCAATGTCCTTACCTCTCCCCTCTGTCTGCACTTTCCCGTGTGGTGCAGCTGTCTCCAGAGGGCTGGTGAAGTTGTTGATCAGAGTAAAAGAAGGTGTAGGTGTATCTGTATTTCATGTGCATGTTAGAACTTCAGAAAATTTCTGGTAATTTACCCTAAGTCTTTATATTAGAAGTTAGACATTTAAGCACTTCTTAGACTTGAAAAGAGATATGTAGAGAAATAATAATTGTTGACTATTCTCTTTCATAATTAGACTTTCATCCTTAATGGTGTTTTATTTCCAAATCTTAGTTTGGTATATGGATTTCCTTAGTCTGATTACGTAAGTGAAGGAGGTTGTTACTAATTTGAGTGTCACTATTATATCATTTAGAGGAATTGCATTGTGTCTTCAGTAATCAGTTATCTTTAATTTTCATTTGTGTTAATATAGTGTTTTACCTCAGGTGCTTTTCACTTTGGAATCATGTATGAAGTATACAAAATTACTGCATAGAATTACTAAATTAAACCTATGTATAGACACAAGTATATGGGCAATCACAGCATTAGCAATACCAATTTTTCCTTGTTAGAACTGATATCATGTTCTGGAGACATATTTTGCTTTACTTTTTGGTTTCTGAAATAAAGACAGTTGTTATTGAGTGGGTTGGGCAGTTTGGGCGGTTTTCTCTGGTTTTTATTATTGATCATATACTGCTTAGACTTAGGGGTAAAATCATTTGGTAATTGTGATGGATCCTGCAGTTTTTAGCAGATTCTGATACCTCCTTGATGCTCAGTCTGAATCATCCCCTTGCCCCTGTGAGACTTCTGGCTGTTAATCATCTGAAAAATATCATGAAAACATCAAAGGTTTGTCTCTAATAGTTTTCATTTTGATGTTTTATCCTTATGGTGAACAGTATAATTCTAGAATAAGAACTTGAATTACTACTAGAATCAATATTGTGTAATTACAGAGATAAGCTGAATAAAGCAGATGAGGGTTCATGGGACAAAGATTTAGGCCCGGACATGCAGTAGCCCCATTGTAACCTGTGTGTGCTCTGTTTACAACTGTTTTTATGTCTCCATATGGTAGATTATTAGGTTAGCTCTACTCTAGTTCAGTGTTTTTCAAACTGGAATTTATAGATCAATTTACAGAGGTTCTCAAATTATCTGAGAATTGTTTTGTTTTGAAATTTTATTTAAAAAAACTATTTTTTCCCATTGATTTGAGAGTGAAGGTGGAGAGAGAAGCATCAGCTTGTTGTTCTGCTTGGTTGTTCTATTTAGTTATGCACTCATTGACTGCTTCTTGTGTGTGCCCCAATCGGGGATTGAACCTGAACTTTGGCTTGCTGGGAAGACATTCTATATACTGAGCCACACAATCAGGGCCTTGAAATTTGTTTGTCTTAAATTTTACACGAGTATATTTGGAGACATCAGAAAGGTAGCTTTGGAGCACTGTTCCATGTCAGTGTCTGCCTTTGTAATTGTGTTTTAAATTCTGGTGGTTCCAAGTAGTAAGCACAGAGGCTGACCTTGTTTGTAAATTATGTCTCTATACCAAAATGATATTTTATGAAGACTTTGCAGTGATTCAAATAGAGCGTTATTTTTCGAACTTAAGTTATTCAGCAGCATCTTCACAATATTTGCTATGTTAGTTTACCCCTGATGTTATTTTATTTACTTAAATTTTTTCTTTAGCTTCTTTTAAATGGGCTTATTTTTTACATAGTTTTCAAATCATGGGTTTGAAGTGCTAATTGTATATATATATTTTGCCATGATTACTATGATTAAAATGGAATGTTCATGTGTATAATATTTAGAATTGTCTCACATACTACATTTGGCACGTTTGGAAATTTTCTGAAAGAGAAGTGGTAGCAGTTTTATATTGTTCCCCACTGCACGGTGGTGTAGAGACGCTGAATTCTGGAGCTGGGGTTGTGCACTTAGAACCAGTTCGTATCATAAGTAGAATTCAATTTCAGCTAATCTTAATTACCACATTAAATTCATCTCAGTTTGAATTTTACTAGTTTTGTAGTAAAATTTGACTTGTAAATCTTTTTGTTTAATATTTTTGTCTCCTATATTTTTCAGGAGTTATATTTAATTTTAAAATTGCTACATAAATAAAGGCAACATCAGGACCTGTGAGACTGTTTCTTTAAAAATGGTTGCTCTGTGTATAGTCATTTTTTAAGTTATTTGATTTCTGATCTGGCATAAATTAATGGTGTTTTTTTTTTTTACCTACTGCTGATTGGTTTGTCTTATTGATTTGTTGGATATTACATTCATTTAATACTTGCCTTTGTTGTAATAGTAGAATTCCTAGAATCTCCTAATATTTCTGCAGCTCTTTTCATCCTTTCTCCCTCTACGCCGCCTCTCGCATCCACATCTGGGTTTGGTTCTTGGTTCAGTGAAGGGCGCCGTTCACTCAGCTCCCAGGCTCAATGGTGTGATTCTCTTCTAGAATTCCAGATGGGATATTTGGCTACTTGTTAGCTCTTGAGAAAATATTGTTGATAGTTGGTACATGAAACCTTGACTTAAGTTTTATGAATTCTAGAGATTTTTAATTTTATCTTCCAGCAGGGTGACCTATAAAAAATTTAAGATTATTTAGTGATTTTTCTTTACCCTCCTATAGGAAGGGATATACTCAGATTGATTAGTAGTCTTATTTTTCAGTTATTGTGAGTGATCATATGCTTTATTTTCTTTTGTTACTGAAAAAAATAGTTTTGTGGTTTGTTTTGGCATACTGGATTTTCAGTGCATGTCCTTATCCATGTAAAAATTTTGATGACAATAATAACTGTGTTTAACTGTACTTAACTCTGTGAGGCACTCTTCTATGCACTGACTTGTATTATTTAATCTGTAGCACCCTTTGAGGTAGGTGTTACTATTAGCTCTGTTTTATAGGTTAGAATAGTGAGGCCTGGAAAGGTTAAGTAGTAGAGCTTGAATTGAAATCTAGGCATCCTGGTTGTTTAGTCCCTGCACTCTCAATATCTGGACACTCTCGTTTTATTAATACGATCCACTCCTTAATACAAAAATTGTGTTTAGATTATACATATTGTATTTTCAATGAAAATTTGAAAAGGTTTGTACCGAACAGTTCTTCGTCTAAAAAGACCCTTTAGAGGTTGTCTCTTGTAGTTCAGTTCCAGTGGGTCTAGAGTGCTTGAATTTGCACTTAGGGCAGACAGCCTGTGTTTCCTGACTGGTGCTCTGCAGTGTGTTTCACAGAACCAACCTTCCTTTCTAATGTTCAGTCTTACAGGGTTTTAGCAACAACTAAATTAACATTTTTTTTCTCTTGTACAGGAGAGTATTGATGAGTCTTTTATAAAAGAAGCTATTTTAACACGATTAGATGATGATAGTTTAGATGTTGTTTTGTCAGCTGTCAGTGCTTTTGAGGTGAGTGAATTTGTTTTTTGTTGAAATGCATACTTTCTGGTAAATACTATTTTCTTCTCCTTTTCATGAAATTCTCAGCTCTAGGCAAGAATATATTTGAAAATTATTCCATTGGAAATTTTTTCTCTCAAGAGCACAAACTTAAGCCTGGTTGGGGAAAGCTCATGGGAGTAATTAAATTGCATAATTTTATACATGTGGAAGTTCTTCAGAAGAAAAGTACTTTGTGAATTTTACCTTGAGGTCATGGAAAGTTGGCTTAATGAATGCCAGTTTCGAGAAATTGTTCTTATAAAACTTAAATTATACTAGGATTTCTGAGAGAGAAATTTTTTATAATTCATTATTTTTTAAAGTTACTTTAACAAGTACTGTATATATTTGAATCAAGTAGACATTTACGTGGGATATTTCTTCCCCTCTAGATTTTCAAGAGACACTTTAGTTCAGAAGTGACTGTTTCACATCTTCTGAATCTCTTTCGAAGAGCAGAACTTTCAAAAAATAGGGCGTGGTATGTACTCATTTCTCCTCATATGGTTTTGAATTGGTGAAATTCTTATATCAAATTCATTTTAATTTTTCTTTTCATATTTGCAACTTATTTAGTTACATAACACTTGGTCATGGTAATGAAATTGAGCTAATGTAACACTCTTGCATTATAAAATTCATTTGGCATTGGTGGGTTTCTTATACTATTCTCTCTTTGAAATTTTTCTTAGTAAACTGAAAAAAGTATATAATGTATGATATTCTAAAATCTGGAAGGTAGGAAAGGAAGGAGCTTTCATTATCTGTTTGATATAACTCTATATGCTTATTAAACAAATAAATAATAAGCTCAGAAGCACATGATACCTCTGTAGGAAGTATTTGATGAGCTCTGGTTATTTTATTTTTGGTACCTAAACCTTAGAGTAAGAGAGGGTATCTTAAGTTTTTGTATCTCTCATATTTAATTCTTAGCACATAGTGTGTGTTCAGATATTTTTTGAACTTATGAGTGAATTTCTGATTTCTGCTCGAGTTGAAGATAGTGTGATGTTTGGCCCTGGACAATAGGCTCAGTGGTAGATTGTCGGCCTGGTGTGTGAATGTCACAGGTTCGATACCCAGTCAGAGCACACAGGAGAAGTGACCTTCTTCTCCACCCCTCTCCTTCCCTCTTCTATTTCTCTCTCCTTCTCTCCCTCTTTTCTTCTCTTCTCTTCCTCACTTCTCCTCCCACAGCCATGGCTTGATTGATTTGAACGCATCAGCCCGGGTTCTAAAAATAGCTCATTTGCAAGCATGGCCCCAGATGGGGTTGCCAGGTGGATCCTCGGGTGTCAGGGCACATGAGGAAGTCTGTCTCCCTATCTCCCCTCCTCTCACTTGGAAAAAAAGATAATGTGATGTTTTGTGTTACAGCTAAGCTAATGTGATTTCTCAAAAGAAAAAAAAAAGATTTGCCCAAGTTAGCAGTTTAAATTTATTATCCCAAATAATTCCTTTATTAGCACAGATTTTAAGTGATTATCTTGATGTCTCTGAATAGTGTGTTTGGTGAGGAAACCAGTATAATGTCAGATGAGGCTGGAATGATAATTTTTTGCTGAATTGAGGTCTTAATGTATTTCTGAACCAAATGTGCTCTTCTGTCTTTTAGGTACGAGATACTTGAGGTGGCAGCAGACATATTACTTAGAGAGGAGGTGCTGAGTGGAAATGATGAGTTGGCAGCTCAGGTGGTGGTGCTTCTGCTTCCGTTCATGGTCATCACCAGTGAGGACCTGGAGTCTGCCGAGACGAAGCTCGCTATTTATTTATCCAAATCAGGAATCTGCTCTCTGCACCCTGTGCTAACAGGCTGGAAAGAAGGTGAGAAATTCAGTTGCCTTTTAAAAAAACTGAACAGGTAACACTTTAAAAAGAAGATACATACAATTAAAAATTAGATACACTTGTTATTTGAAATCATATTTATGTTATATGTCAGTAAGATTTAAAATTCTTTTGTTAAGGTAAAAAGTATGCAATGAAAAATAAGCGGGCCCATAGACAAATTCAGACTTGGATAAAAGAAAAAATAAAATGCAAACCTGTAAAAATTGTAAAATTTGCAAAATTTGCGTAAATTCCTTACTGTACCTGTTTCTTGAAGATGAGTGTTGGTAACATAAGGGCCCTGTGTTTAATTTTGTTTTCGTTATTTTTACAGCTCTTGAAAATGTAATTAAAAGCACAAAGTCAGGAAAACTAATTGGTGTAGCAGATCAGAAGATGATCGAGTTGTTGGCCGCCAATATAAATTCAGGGGATCCTTCTTCAATGTTAAAGATGGTAGGTGTGCTCTTGAAGTCCAAACTCCAGGTTTCCTTGTAATCATTTTAGATTCTTGGTGTTTGCTTGACTAGATTCTAGTTTTGTTTTTTGTTTTTGTTAGTAACATTGGCATTTTTGAGTATTTTTGTTTTGCTTTAAACATATATACTGTGTTGTATATTCTGCAGATTGTTGAAATCCTTAACATTTATGTGATTTATTTTATTGTGGTTTTATATTAGACCAGTGAGAATAATGTATACTTTTTCACCTCCTTTTTTTTTCTCTCATTTAAAGTATTAAAGTTATATTTTTGTTAAAATAGCAAAATAAAGGAAAATTTATTTTGCTGAAGTAGATACACCTTTGTAAAGGTTTATGATTTAAAAACATACAATTGGCAAGTACAGTTATGTTCATTATAATTTCTGAAATTACGTATTTTTATAATACTTAGAAATCAGTGCTATGGCTTTTTTAAGGCTTTATATTTATCATCTCACTTTATTAAAATTTTCCACTGATTTGAAGGGGTGAAGGGGGAAAGAAGCATCAACTTGTTCCACATAACTTCCTCTATTTGGTTGCACATTCATTGATTGCTTCTTGTACATGCCCTGCATAAGGATCGAACCCATGCCCTTGGTGTTGTAGGACAATGCTTTACCCACGGAGCCACCCGGCCAGGGTCTGTCATCTCACTTGAAATGTTAGATACATAATACCTAGATAGACCTGAGGTAGAGAAAATTGTTTGATGCAAACCAAGAGCTACCAGTAATGGATGATGTTTATTTTTCTAGGTGGAGTATTTGATCAGTGTTGGGGAAAAGGAGTCCTTTAGCCTGAAGCAGAAAGTGACCTTTCATGTGATCATGGCCGTGCTTGTCTCTTGCTGTTCATCTTTAAAAGAAACTCACTTTCCATTTGCAATAAGAATCTTCAGCTTGTTGCAGAAAGAGATAAAGAAGCTGGAAAGTGTGATGGCCACAGTGGTAAGGAGTGTGCAGACCCTGGAAGTTGAATGATGGGTAGAGACAGCCTAGCCTGTTGGTGAAGGCGGAGCTGACAGTCGGAGTCCATGGTGCTGGGGGTCAGGTCTGAGTGAATGCCAAGCAGCTGTGGGAGCAGTAGAGAGTGAAACGGGTGCTCTCTTCCTTTTGCAGAAAATTAATCAAATTACAGAATTTCAGGGTTGCAGGGTTTTGTGTCTGTACCATCTCTTGGTAATTGAAGTTGCTAGATGTATCAGTGCATGAAAAAATTTCTTCACGCTCGTTTACTAAAAATAGATCTTTCACATGAAAAATAATTTTTTTAAAAAATTTATTGATTTTAGAGAGAGAAGAGAGAAGTATCAGTTTATTGTTCCACTTAGTTCTGCATACACCGGCTGCTGATTCCTATGTACCCTGACTGGGGATCAGGACAGTGCTCTAACTGAACTGACATGCCAGAGCTCTTCTGTTATTTTAATAGTTCATTAGGTTTGGCTCTTACCAGCCTACTGTTTTTTCTGACAGTATTACTAAGTTACTAGTTTGTATCTTTACCTAATACTATATCTTGTAGTAATAAGATTATTTTTTTAATATCTGTGATATATAATAGTGTTTTATTTGTCCTGCAAACTTCAGAGGGCTCCTTATAGGGTTTGCTAAACAAATCACATCCTTCTCACATCTATATATATCCTCAGGATTTTATAAGTTCTGGTCATGGCCATGGCTACGGCCATTGATAAAATATGTAAACTTTAAAGGAATAAATCTTCATATTTTAAAAAATAGCCCAGAGAGCCTTTTAACTTTTGTTATCTTTTATAAAAGTGCAATAACCCGAACTGTGTTTGATCTCAGTGTTAAAGTGTGGACAAATTGAGTGTTTTATATATCCGTAGGTATTGGGAGTTTATATTGTTTTATATCTAATATCCTTCTTGAGAGTCATGAGCTGTGGCGGCACTTTAAGGCAAAAACTCCTCACTCAGCCTGTCTTTGGGCTGTTTTTCTTCCAAGTTATTATTGTGCATATGCCTGTATGCAGTCTCATCCATCATTTTCCTACACCTTATTTCATGCTTCTTTTTAGCATTTGCAGTGTAATTTCACACATTAACATTTTACCTGTTATTTAGAATCATCTGCAAGTTTGGAGATTTTACCTACTCTAGGTTAGCAGTAAAAATGTGAAATGAATAAAGGCCCTTTAAGGATCTCTTGGAACTCCAACTCCTTTCTGTTTAGAAATGTACCATTTGGTAAACACAATTTATATGAATGTTTGTTTTAGGAATGGTGTTTTAAGAAGACAGAGGTAAAATAAAACATGGTTAGCTTAGTGTTAGATAACTGCTTTGAAAATCTGATTAAAGTTACTAATTCACATAAATTCACATACAGAGTTTTACATATTACCCAATCATATACATCATTGCAGTCCACTTAGGTAACCCATTCTCAGAACCCCTTTAAATCTGGGCTGTTTTTGTTTCCTTCCATTTTAGGAAATCCCCTCGGGATGGCATGTTGAGCTCATGATGGACAGAGGAATACCAGTGCAGCTGTGGGCACATTATATACAACAGGTCAACACCGCCCAGAGGGTTGCTATGGAGGACTCAGTGTTACTTCTGTTTTCACTGAAAAATTTTGTTCATGCTGTAAAGGCTCCTAAATCTTTTCCTAAAGGTAGGACAAGGTGTGAATGTGATACCCAGGACAGCTGAATTCTTGGCTCCATAACTGGTATTTGTCTTGAGCGAAAAGTCCCAGCAGGGTGTTCGTGTAAGTCACGCATTGTCTCTTTGATCATGTCTGTGTAGATAGTGTATGGTGGGACCCTGACCGAATGGAAGAGGACAGTAGGGACTACCTGTGCTTGCTCATCGGGCTCTTTGAGATCATGCTCAGCGGCGCTGACTCCACTCACTTCAGGGTGCTGATGAAGCTTCTCATAAAGGTACGAGGTCCTGTGGTTCAGGACACTCTTTCCTTTAAGGTATTGCAGATTATTTTAATTATAATAATTTTGAGTGAAAATGAAAGTAGACTTTTATTTTTTATTTTATTTTTTTAAATTAAGGGAGACAGAGAGACAGACTCACACACGCACCCTGACCAAGATCCACCCAGCAACCCCCATTTGGGGCCATGCTCACAACTAAGCTTTTTTTAGCACCTGCGGCAGAGGCTCCATTGAACTGTGCTTAGCGTCTGGGGCCGATGCGCTAAAAACAATTGAGCCATGGCTGCAGGAGGGGAAGATTTGGAGGTTGGAGGGAGTAGACGGTCATTTCTCCTATGTGCCCTGACCAAGAATCAAACCCAGGATTTCTACATGCCAGGTCGATGCTTTACCACGGAGCTGACTGGCCAGGGCTTTTAACAGTAGAGAGCATATGATTATAAATATGGGCCCTATAAAGCAGTGCTGTAGTCATGACCCCAGTCAGTAGGTTTGATATAGATTGTAATGCCTTCTGATGTGGTAGGCCTGTTCACATATTTTATCACAACAGCTCAGTCTGCTTGGTGGGTTAATGCTATTACCAACAAGAAGTGGTAATGTTCAGATAGGTGACTTCGCATATGCAGAGTCACTCGGTTAAGAAACTGCCACTGCACCAGTGACCTACATGCTGCCAAGTCTGTGGTCAGTTCTTTGTCCTTGTCTGATTTACCTTCTCAGCAGCACTGGACACAGTTGGCACTGTTCACTTCATCTTTGAAGTACTTTCTTTTTTTTTCTTTTTTTTTTTTTACAGGGACAGAGAGTCAGAGAGAGGGACAGATAGGGACAGACAGACAGAAACGGAGAGAGGTGAGAAGCATCAATCATTAGTTTTTCGTTGCCATTGCGACACCTTAGTTGTTCATTGATTGCTTTCTCACATGTGCCTTGACCGCGGGCCTTCAGCAGACCAAGCAACTTCTTGCTGGAGCCAGTGACCCTGGGTCCAAGATGACGAGGTCTTTGCTCAAGCCAGGTGGGACCGCACTCAAGCTGGCGACCTCGGGGTCTCGACCTGGGTCTTCCGCATCCCAGTCCGGTGCTCTATCCACTGCGCCACCGCCTGGTCAGGCTGAAGTACTTTCTTAATGAGGCTTCTGCAACATCATCTTGTCTCAGTATTCAGCTGAGTGTCCTTGTTCTTTTTTTATTTTTATTAAACGTGTTCAAGTGCAAAGTTAGCAAGTCCTCTGAATTCATTTACATACTTCCAAATTTGCTAAAATACCAAGTATAGAATAAGTTTAAGTGATGATTAGACAAAGCAAATGTTATAAAAATTAAACTTCACTATTTTTGTTTTTGTTTTTTAATTTAGGTACATCTAGAAGATATTTTTCCATTGTTCAAGTTCTTTTCTGTTTTGTGGACCTACGGTTCTAGCCTTTCATGCCCACTGAGATGTAGCCTGAAGACTTCACTGCAGACCCAAGCCCTATACATGGGCTGTGTGATGCTGTCTGCTCAGGGCCCACAGTGCAGAGCCCACCTGGCTTCTGCGTCTTCTCCAGGTACTGTCCAACATTATGTTCTGTCATGATATGTTCTGTCATGACCAGCTGTGACATCTTTCTCTGTATGTGCTGCATGTGGGTTGTAGTTGGGTGAATTTCTTTTTTGTAGTTTTTGAAATAGAGCATGTGCATACTCTTTTGCTCCGCAATTCATAAACTGTTGTCTGTTTACTTCTAAGTATTGCTTTAAGTGATAAATGTTGTCTGACCCGTGGTGGCATAGTGCATAAAGTGTCAACCAGGAACACAGGTTGCCTGTTGAAACCTGGGGCTTGCCTGGTCAAGGCACATATGGGAGTTGATGCTTCCTGTTCCCTCCCTTATCTCTCTTTCTCTCGCTCTCTCTCTCTCCCCTCTAAAAATGAATAAATAAAATCTTTAAAAAATTTATAAATGTTAGTTGTAAAATCTGACTAAAATAAGAGATAGAAGTGATAGGTGACTAATCCAAACCATCATAATAAAATTCAGTATTCAGCTGACTAGTTATAAAATGGGTCTCCACTCAGACAGCCCTCCTGGATATATTTCTTTCATCATGTGTAAGTCGTTTTCAGGTTGGACGCTCACAATGAAACCCTCCAAAATAAAATTGATATTTTTTGATTAAGTGAAAATTTGCAAAAGATACAGATTTCATGATGTTGATGAATATGATATTGAGAGTAAGTTGACTTACCTCCAAAGCCATTGATACATGGAAGAACCCCACAGAAATAGACTACTAGTGACTGAAGTTGAAAAAGTTGATGAGAGTAATGGATGCGATCAATAATTCAGACTGGGATGATTTTAATATCAGAGAACTAAGAGTGGCCCTTGGGAAATTTGGAAATGTTCTTCATTATTTTTTAGTTCCAAAATTGTTCTCTATAACTGTTTTCTTTTTTTTTTTTTTTTTTACAGGGACAGAGAGAGGGATAGATAGGGACAGACAGACAGGAACAGAGAGAGGTGAGAAGCATCAATCATTAGTTTTTCATTGCCGTCACAACACCTTAGTTGTTCATTGATTGCTTTCTCACATGTGCCTTGACCACGGGCCTTCAGCAGACCGAGCAACCCCTTGTTGGAGCCAGCAACTTTGGGTCCAAGCTGGTGAGCTTTTGCTCAAGCCAGGTGGGCCCGTGCTCAAGCTGGCAAGCTTCAGGTCTCAAACCTGGGTCTTCTGCATCCCAGTCCGACGCTCTATCCACAGCACCACCACATGGTCAGGCTATAACTGTTTTCTGAAAGCAAAGTGAATGATCATAACCTTTTCCCAGAACAATTTCTCAATGTTTGTCTTCTTAGCACTTTGAAAGATCACGTAATTACACTTGTAACAAAATTTTTATCAAATACAAGGTAAAGTAGAGATTTACATTCAAGTTTTACTTACAAAATAAAATCATATAAATGTATTTATTTCTCCACTACTTACTATAAAATTGCAGGCTTTGTTTAGGTAGATTTACTTTTAAGAAAGTTTTAAAGGCTCTGGCTGGTTGGCTCAGGGATAGAGCATCGGCCCAGCATGTGGATGTCCCGGGTTCGATTTCCGGTTAGGGCACACAGGAGAAATGCCCTTCTGCTTCTCTACCCCCGCCCCCTTCCCGCAGCCATGGCTTGATTGGAGCAAATTGGGCCCATGCGGTGAGAATGCCTACATGGCTTCCACCTCAGGTGCTAAGGAAATCTTGTTTGCTGAGCAATGGAGCAATGCCCCAGATGGGCAGAGCATTGTCCCCTGGTGGCCATGCTGGGTGGATCCTGGTTGGACGCATGAGGAAATCTGTCTCTCTGCCTCCCCTCTCACTGAATTAAAAAAAAAAAGTTAAAAAAATTTTTTTGTTTGTTTTTTACAGGGACAGAGAGAGAGAGAGTCAGAGAGAGGGATAGATAGGGACAGACAGACAGGAATGGAGAGAGGTAAGAAGCATCCATCATTAGTTTTTCGTTGCCGTTGCGACACCTTACTTGTTCATTGATTGCTTTCTCACGTGTGCCTTGACCGCGGGCCTTCAGCAGACTGAGCAACCCCTTGCTGGAGCCAGCGACCTTGGTCCAAGCTGGCGAGCTTTTTGCTCAAGCCAGATGGTCCCGTGCTCAAGCTGGCGAGCTCGGGGGCTCGAACCTGGGTCTTCTGCATCCCAGTCCGATGCTCTATCCACTGCGCCACTGCCTGGTCAGGCTAAAAAAAAAATTTAATGAGAACTTCCTGTACATTTTTTAACTTTAGTTTTCTGCTTAATATAACTTATATTAATAAATATAGAATTTTTTTTAAAAATCTCTGCAGAGTGTTCTATCTTATGGAGACAGCATAATCTATTAAAATGGTTAATTCCTATTAAACTTGTGATTTTTCAAAAAGGTATTTTTATTTTGTTTTGAGATCATAACTCTTCCAATTTTCTAGCAGGTCTGAAATGTCTGCTATCCTTTTGAAGTCAAAGATTTGACATCAAAGGCAGTGACCCCTAAGGACTATGTTTCTTTGTCTATCAGTATCAAGACCAATGGACTCCCCTTTGCCTATGGTATTGGGCAGGCTCCTGCCTACCCCCGCTGCCTTATCATCTGTCGCTCCCCCCAACCCCCTGCCTAAAATACCCTCGCATTTATGCCATCTGGCTGTGTCACAGTACTCCATTGCAGACAGGCAAGGTGCACCTTGTTCTGTGTGGAAGGTCAAGGACCGTACCCTAGAGTCAGTCCTAGAGGGCCTCAGATAGAAGGCCACTTAGTCTTTGAATCCATTCACAGTGAGCTTCTGGTCAGACCTTGTCCAGGACGGATCTAGAAGGTGTTGGCTGGTGGTTGTCCTAATTTATTTACAAAACATGTGATCTGTGCAAGAGAAAGGTGTTGCTTGTCATAATAATGTAGTACCATATTACTTGAGTTGAGTTTCTGTCGGTGGCCCGGTAATCTATCATTTATTACTTTCTGTGCAAATATGCATTCTATCTCAGTCTTGCATGTAACAAATCTTTGTTAAATGAACAGACCTTTAACATCATTTGTCAGATGGAGGCTGCCTTTGGTTTATTATGCCTGATCATATTATGCCTGACCAGTACAATACAGTAAATTTATTTGCATGTTTAAAATCAAAAAAGTATTTTTTCAGTTTTATGTAAAATATGCTATTTTATCTAAATAAAATTAGAAGAATAAAGTCACATAGATATTTTAAACAGAAGATGCTCCTAAAATCTGATTACTTAAATAACGTAGCTTTGACTTTACTTGCCTTATCTGAGTATGGTAACCGTAGTGCTTATATAACCTTTGGACAACGTGGGGGCTTAGGGGCGCCCATGCTGTCAAAAATCCATGTATAATTTTTGACTCCCTAAAAACTTAGCTACTAAAATCCTGCTGTTGACCAGAAACCTCACCAATAACAGTCACTTACTACATATTTTGTATGTTTTACGTATTATATACTGTATCCTTATAATGAAGTAAGCTATAAAAAAGAAAATTATATTAAACTCATAAGGAAGAGAAAATGTACAGTATTTATTGAAAAAAATCTATGTATTCAAAGTCTAAGAGACAAGGTTGGAGTACTTTGAATTTGTTTTTGAATTTGAATTTTTCTGGAAGCTCTGCTTTACTGTACCGAAAATTTATAGCTCATAAGTATCTTGGCCTGAAGCTGCCCTCTGTGCAAATTCAACTTTCCAGCTGTTTGTTTCTGACTTTGTTTTATAATTTACTGTTATGGAGGCCAAGAAGGATTTCCAGCTTTGATATGACTTTCTCAGAAAAGTTTGAAAGCATGTCCAGCTCTTTTTTAGCATTCCAGAAGTGGAAAATGTAGATCAGATCATTTCTAGGAAAATGAAAACCAACCAACTGTGTTCCAGTACATAGCATGAAATAAAGCTTAAATAACTAATTATCTTATAAGGAAATTAGACATCTTTTTATCCCAGAGATATCTTTTTAAGAACCCCTAATCCAGTTGGTCTCACAGATGTATTCTGTTAGATCTTTGCAGCAAGCTTTATTAGTGCTGCGGAGCTGCGCAGGGCACGGGACAAATGGATGCTTCTAGATTCATTATCTACAGCTAGCATAACATTCAAAATTGACACAAGCAAAACAAAACAATAAGCCAAACTTTTAATAATAATGCAAAATACTAAATATTTCTAAATTGATTTTAGCAGTCTGTGTTTTAACAATAAGCATTTGTCCATATAGAGTTCACTTCAACAACACAAAATTGGTTCAAAATAACATAATTGGCCATCCGTGTTCAAGAATAAACTCACTGTCGTGTTCCACAAATATGAAATAGTATTAGATCAAAATTGGAAATTGCTCTTAATTGACAGCAAATTCAAGTAACACGATGAAAATACCTCTCAAATCAAATACTGACATTTTCAGCACATAGCTGGGGAAGCAAAGCATTGCTGTTGAATTGTTCAGTCATTGAACGTGGTTTTGGAAGTATTAGTTGGTAGAAGTAGATGTTTCAGATAAAACTGACACCTCAGATGTGTGGGTTTGGGGTGGGTTATTCAGTAGGACATCTGGCCAGCCATTTAGAAACATTCGAAAAGTTTGACTCCAGACTCATCCACCAGATAAAAATTTCATGTGAACTAAAGATTTCATAGAAAAAACTTAGCTCTAATAAGCAAAAAAAAGTGTAGTATATCAATACTTTTAAACTTATTAGAATCGGGAGGGCCTTTCTAAGCCAGTGTTATTCAACTGTTGGTCCATGGACTGATGCCAGTCTGCTAGCGAAAGAGTTAACCAGCCTGATATTGTATGAAGATTACAGACCCAGTTCTTATAGACTCTGTAATCCTCATACAATACCAGGCTGGTTAACTCTTTCATGGACCAGCACAGAATTTCTGGATCTAAGCAACATACAAAACTAGAAGAAATGACTAAAATTTCTGCATTGAAATGTAAAGTCACAGTAAACATCAGTTTAGGACAAAATCTTTGCAAAGCACAATGCATAAATGGGTATTTGCCTCTGCACACTGGTGCAAGGGTGTGTATACAGGGGTGTTTACAGCAGTTGTAATGCTGAAAGTCTAGAAACAACATATACTTTTTCCAGTAAGGTACTAGTATAAAAAATATGGAGCTGTACAGTAGAGACCTGTACAGTTTATTTTTTTTTTTCTTTTTATTTATTCATTTTAGAGAGGAGACACAGAGTGAGAGAGAGAGAGAGAAAGAGAGAAAGGGGGGAGGAGCTGGAAGCATCACTCCCATATGTGCCTTGACCAGACCAGCGCAGGGTCTTGAACTGGCGACCTCAGTGTTCCCAGGTCGACGCTTTATCCACTGCGCCACCACAGGTCAGGCGAGACCTGTACAGTTTAAAAGGACGGTTTAATTTAGCTTTGTTTGCAAAGCACTTCCAAATGTTTTGAGATACGACAGCAATTTCTGCAGAATAGTGTGTCTACACTATGTTCTCATTTGTGAATTTTTCAACACATACCTCCAGTTTTTTTAGAATAGTAAGCAGTGAATTGTCTGTGGAGAGGGGGTTTGAGTTAGGAGTAAAATTTTCATTGTGTGTCCCTGGGTACTGCTTCCAGTTTTTAAATTGTTACTTACATTATTTTCCCTTTGGTTTCAGTGGTGGCATCTTTACTCATTAACCTGGGCAGCCCCATAAAGGAAGCGCGGAGGGCGGCCCTTCACTGTCTGCAGGCTCTCAGTGGAGTGGCATCCCAGTTTCACCTGGTGATAGAGCACGTGGTTCCCAAAGCAGAGGAGATCACCTCAGATGCCACGTACATCGTTCAGGTAATTCATCAGCATAGAGGGTTGCATGTGTGCACACCTGTTTCCTCCTTAACTTTTGCTTTTCAGGAATTTTGATTGAGTTCTGTCTCTGAATCTAGAAACTAATAGGTCAATATCTACACATATTTGTCCCCCATTTTTAAGAGCTAGCTGCTAGAAGACCCGTGTATTGGTTTGGAGAGTAAGCTGAGGGGTACCAGTGTCCTTTCCTATTAAGGTTTCAAGGAGAAATGAAGTGACAACCTCCATAATTAGTACATTTAACCTTTATAGCTCCTTAAGTAACTCTTTTATTCAATTTCCTTTTTGGTGCCCTAGGATTTGGCTACTTTATTTGAGGAACTACACAGAGAAAAAAACCTGAAATCTCATCAGAAGTTGTCTGAAACTTTGAAAAACCTGCTTTATTGTGTATCTAATTGCCCATCTTATGTTGCAAAAGATCTGATGAAAGTGCTTCAGGGAGTTCATAGTGAGGTGAGTGCAGTGTCAGTGGACTGCATTCCATGGGGTGTCACGAAGGTCTTCGTCACTGCTCCTATACCAGCAAGGCATGTGCAAAGTCACGTGTGCACACAGAGTGAAAACTTCCTATTTTGGAGGGTGGGGAGCGTTGCCGTGGGCAAAGAGATAGGAAACAAAAAGCAATATTGGTAAGTTTCTTTCCATTTTAAAATTATGTGTTATCTCTGTCTAGTCATTGACTTGATTTAAAATGAATTTTAAAATTACATGGGAAAAACACTAGGTGGGCTGCAGAAAAACTCTTGGGTTATGTGTGTCTTCTGGTGAAAACCCTCCAAAAGGTAATATATTTCAGCATAAGACTCGGAACATTCAAAGCCATATGCTTACTTTTTGAATGTACATCGTTGTACACTTTTGGGGGGTAATTCATAGCTTTCTTTCATTATGTTGTCAAGGAAACCTATGGTACAAAGAGAAAGGTTCTGAGAGCCTCGTTGATGTGGTGGAGGCTTTGGTCACAGGAAAACTTCCTTGTCCCGGCATCCAGATGCCTGTGCGCTCCATCAGTCTCAGACTGGCTGCCACGAGGAGAGTAGTCAAATGAGTAGAATGGGATAAAAACAATTTGATTGTATTTTCCTGGTGGGAGCAAACAGATGGTGTTTATCAGCTCTGTGTCATCCCGGTCTAGTTTAAACCAGGAATTGACAGTCTTGTTCTGTAAAGGACAAAAGAGTGTATGTTTCAG
Source organism: Rhynchonycteris naso (assembly GCA_037038555.1). Taxonomy (NCBI): domain Eukaryota; kingdom Metazoa; phylum Chordata; class Mammalia; order Chiroptera; family Emballonuridae; genus Rhynchonycteris; species Rhynchonycteris naso. Next base: position 190,488,521 of record CM072995.1, on the reverse strand, counting down.
ACTCTGCAGGTCATACAGTCTGCAGCTGCTTGACTCTGCCTGCCACGTGGTAGCACTGGAGATGGCGCGTGAGCACATGTGCCTGCCTGTGTGTTGGTGGCAAGGTTTGCAGAGCAGATGGTCCTTTGTATCTGGTCCACAGCTGTATTTTGCCGGCACCTGGTTTAGTTATAAAGACTTAATATACATAATTTGAATTAATATTAATTATACCAAGTTGGAAGTAATGTGGAAGTATGCAGTGTCTTAAAGAAACTTAAATTTATTTTTATAGTCCAGAACTTCAGTTTAGTTTGTATTTCCTGTTTCAAAAAGTCTTGGGCCACCCAGATTTCTCCACTCATCTGTGAAGGGTTTAGAGCTTTAGACCATTGTAGACTAACCTGTGAGAAGGGCTGAGTGCTCCCTGGTATTTTATGTCCAAGAGATCGTCATTATTTGGGTTTCCCCAGGCTAAGCTCAGTCTTCCCATATCTTTCGAGGTCTTTGTGTGTTTTGTTTTTGGTGTTTTTTTTTTTTTTTTTATAGTGACAGGAAGGGAGACAGATGAGAAGTATCAGCTTGTAGTTGTGTCACTGTAGTTGTTAATTGATTGCTTCCCATATGTGCCTTGACTTGGAGGGTAGGGGGCTCAGGCTGAGTCAGTGACCCCTTGCTCAAGACCTTGGGGTCATGTTGATGATCCTGTGCTCAAGCTGGCATCCTCAGGGTTTCAAACCTGGGTCCTCAGCATCCCACCCAGGTCAATGCTCTATCCATTATACCACCACTGGTCAGGCTATATAGATCTTTGTTTAAGCAAGTAAAAATGTATGTCAGTAACTGTAACTGTTTACTATTGAATTTTCCAAACTTCAGATGGTGCTTTCTCAGCTATTTCCTATGGTTGAACAACTGTTAGAAAAGATCCAGAAGGAGCCCACAGCTGTCCTGAAAGATGAGGCCACTGTTTTGAATCTCATTCTGGGAAAATATAATGAATATTCAGCTTCTCTTTTACATAAGGACCCAAAGAGCCTAGATGTGTTTATAAAAGCCATGCACACAACAAAGGAGCTTTTTACAGGCATGCCGACCATTCAGATTACAGCCCTCGAAAAGGTCAGTGACCTCCTTTAGGAAATAAAGGACATTCAAGCTTTAAAAAATGGATAATGTTTTACTTGGAAATGAAGTGGACTGGACATGTTTTAAAGGAATATGATTTATTTTACCATTTTGCAAAATTAAGTGTTATACATAGGTCAGTAAAAATTACTGCATTTTAACTGACAAAATTGGGAACAATTTTATGTTGTAAGAGAATGATAAAAAGATCGTTTTTGGAATTCAGATTTGTTCATTGAGCTCAGTGGCCTCTTTTTCTATGTTCTCTAGATTACCAAACCATTTTTTGCAGCTATATCAGATGAAAAAGTTGAGCAGAAGCTTTTGCGTGTCTTATTTGATTTATTGGTGAACTGTAGAAATTCACATTGTGCTCAAACTATTGGCAGTGTTTTTAAAGGGGTAAGTTGCAAATGATTTGTGATTTATTTATTGCTGTTTTTGTTCTCTCCCAAGTAACACCATATTAAAGAATCCTCCACTGTACAATACTTTTGGAAAGTCAGATGTTACCATTAACACAATCACAGAAAAGGCGGTCATAGGAAAGTAGTAAATCAAAATTAGAAACCTTCATCAATATTTTTAGTGTGTGAAATATTTATGGTTTTAACCGGGCAAGGTGTGTGTTAGTTTAGTTTTTACATATGTTAGGGGGAATTTGCCCATTTTGTGTAAGAGATAGGAATGAATAAGTGGCCTGGTATTCAATTGGCAACAGCTTACTCTGCCTAACTTTAGTAGTTGTCTAATGGCACCTTGTGTAAGGACATTGAGAAACTGCTCATTGGTTCATGTGTTCACCGAAACCTTGCTGTAACTCAGAACAACCGCCTAGCTGTGCTTGTAGGAAAACGTTCACAAAAGGATAAGAGTATAGTACTCAGGTTCAGCAGTTCTCAGAATTTTAACAAATATGTTAAATATACTTAGATTTCTAAGATAAATTAAGTGAAGGAAATTAAGGTACAGAACAATGTATATCATATACTTCTCTGTTTGTTTGTTTTCATCTTTATAAAGCTGTCGTTGTACAGGAAATTTCCAAAAGAATACAGTAGTTGGTAGTGGTGATTGCCTTTGGGATTGGCCTGGGCTCTGGAGTCGTAGGGAGACATAAGAGTGGACATAAACATTTGCATTGCATCTCTTAATTAACAGTCACTGTTCTAATTTTGTTCCATGAGTTATATCATCAACATTTTTTCTTCATATTTCAGATTTCTGTTAATGCTGAACAAGTCAGAATAGAACTGGAGCCACCGGATAAAACTAAGTCCCTGGGCACAATTCAGCAAACCAGAAGACAGAAAATGCAGCAGAAGTAAGCTGTGACTGCATAGAGAGCACGTGCTGCCAGCCTGGAATATTAACAATTCCTGGGGATTTTTCATTCCCATCCATTGGGCATAATTGGGTGTATTTCTTCTTAGCACTGGTAGGATTTGCTTTTCCAACTTTCTCTTTTATCTGTTTCCCAGAAAATCACAAGATCTAGAATCTGTTCCGGAAGTTGGAGGTTCTTACTGGCAAAGAGTAACCCTCATCCTAGAATTACTGCAGCACAAAAAGAAGCTTAAAAACCCTCAGATCTTGATACCAACCCTTTTCAACTTACTATCCAGGTAATGACCCCACCTTAACAGAATCTCTTATTTCACTGGTCTGTAAAATAAAGCAAGGTAAGAACTGTCATTGAAAGATGAAAAGAATGGTTTTAGGTCCCCGTTGGCAAGGCCCTACATTGACCTTCATCTTATACTGTACTGAATAGGAAATGACCACTCACCTTCCAGTCCCATATTAACTTTCAATAGCATGTCCCTGGGGCAGCACTCCTTATGTTTGAAGATACAGGGCAACACCTACTCTATTTTTGGTGTAAATAATTAGATAGATAGTCATAAAAAAATGACATTGAATTGTGGGGGTGTCCTTTCACCTAAAAAGCAAATTCTAAGACTAAACAGGTAGATGGAAAGTGCAGGAGAGAGGAGAGGTGATGTGATGGAAACTCCGTACTGTGTGAAGAGGAAGTTAGATGTCTCCCCTCTTCTGTAGAGATTTGATGTTTAATGTTCATGTTTTAGTCATTCCTTCCTTATTTAATATGTGTTCTGGAGAGTGGTCATTGGTGCATCACTAACCCTATACAGCTTTCTTATCCCATCTTTTCTCTTCCGGGGTCCTGCAGGTGTTTAGAACCTTTGCCACCAGAGCAGGGAAACATGGAATATACCAAACAGTTAATTCTCAGTTGTTTGCTCAATATCTGCCAAAAACTCTCTCCAGATGGCGGCAAAATACCAAAAGGTATGTAGTGCTTTTTTGTTGGAGGGAAGAGGTGAGAGAGTTGTCCGCTTCCGGTGGAACCGAACTGGTTTACTTCTCACCACTGTAGATGTTCTAGACGAGGAGAAGTTCAATGTGGAGCTGGTCGTTCAGTGCATCCGCATTTCTGAGATGCCTCAGACCCATCACCATGCCCTTTTACTTCTGGGGACTGTGGCCGGAATATTTCCTGTAAGTATTAATGACTGAGGACTTCAGCAGCTATTTCAGATACTTCTGTCTTCTGTGGATATGTATAGGTGGTCACTGGTTTGAATTTAGGGAACTTGGGGATCTTAGAGCGTTGCCTCTTATTAGCTGAGACAGATTTTGCTAAACTTTGGTTCCTCTTTGTAAAGAGGGACTGGTAATAACCTTCTTCATAGGATGATTGTGAGGACACAACGGAATGACTGCAGTTAGCACTCAGTGCAGTGCCTAGCCCGTGCATCTATCTGTAGTATTAGTGGTACTTGAACAGAATTACTATGCCCGTAATCTTCAAACAGCTTTCAACCAGTGACTTAAGAAAATTAGATTATAAAGTACCTCAGTTAAAGAAATCATTGCCCTTATAGAAATACGTCAGTTTACGATTTTTTTTTTCTTTTTATTTATTCATTTTAGAGAGGAGACACAGAGTGAGAGAGAGAGAGAGAGAGAAAGGGGGGAGGAGCTGGAAGCATCAACTCCCATATGTGCCTTGACCAGACCAGCACAGGGTCTTGAACTGGCGACCTCAGTGTTCCCAGGTTGAAGCTTTATCCACTGCTCCACCACAGGTCAGGCGTCAGTTTACGATTTTTGAGGAGATTGAAACTACTTTCATATTGGAGATATGTCAGAGGTTCTTAACCTGGGGTTCTCCTTGAGATGGGCGAAGGGAGAGAAAAAAGAGAGGAAGAGAGAGAGAGAAAAGCATCAATTCTTTCTTCCACTTAGGTGTTCCATTCAGTTGTGCAGTCATTGATTGCTTTTCATTTATGTCCTGACTTGGGACAGAACCTGTGACCTCAGTGCACCAAGACAATGTTCTATCCTCTGAGCCACCTGTCAGGGTGGGGTGGGGGGTTGTTTGATCTACCAAAATCAAATGCAAGATTTTTGTATGTGGATTTTTTTTCTTGGAGGAAAGTCAGTAGCTCTCAAAGGGGTTGATAATCCAGAAATGGTTAAGAATCATTGATATTGTTTTCATTAAATATAGTTTATGTGCTATAAAATTCAACCATTTAAAGGTACGGTTGTTGCACTCATATAGTCTGTGGCCATCTTTGTGTATGACTTCTTTCACTTAACTTGGTGTTTTCAAGGTTCATCTGTGCTGAATGAAGCTTGCGTCAGTATTCTTTATACAGCTGAATAGTGTTTCATTTCTGTGTATTTTAAATTTTGTCTGTCAGTTGAAGGGCACCTATGTTGTTTCCACATTTTGGTTATTACAGTAAAATTATGCGGCTGAGACATTCGTAAACAAGGTTTTGTATGAACTTTGGTTTTAGGTCTCTTTGGAGTGGAACTGCTGGATCATATGCTAACACGAACTTTCTTAGTAATTGCCAAACTGTTTTCAAAAAGAGCTGTTCTGATTTGCTCCCGCCAGCAGTGTGTGAGGGTTCTAATCTTCCACACCCTTACAGCTACTTGTTAGTGTCTTTCTTATTACAATCATCCCAATGCGCATAAAGTGGTATCTTGTGGATTTTGCCATTTGAGTTATTTTTCTTATTACTTAGTTATAGTGAATCATTAATATTTGATGTATTTACAATAGAAAATATTGAAAGATGTATTTTCTTTCAGGATAAAGTTCTGCACAATATTATGTCTATTTTTACATTTATGGGAGCCAGTGTCATGCGTCTAGATGATACTTACAGTTTTCAAGTTATTAACAAGACTGTGAAAATGGTTATTCCTGCACTTATTCAGGTAAGCTGCCTTTATACCATCATTAGTATTTTTTTTTTAATTTTACATAGTATAAACCTAGAGCTGTAGTAAGAGTGAAACTTAAAAAAGCCTTTCTGGCCTGACCAGGTGGTGGCGCAGTGGATAGAGAATCAGACTGGGACGCAGAGGACCCAGGTTCGAGACCCCGTGGTTGCCAGCTTGAGCGCGGGCCCATGTGGCTTGAGCAAAAGCTCACCAGCTTGGACCCAAGGTTTCTGGCTTGAGCAAGGGGTTACTCGGTTTACTGAGGGCCCGCAGTCAAGGCACATATGAGAAAGCAATCAGTGAACAACTGTGGTGTCGCAAGGAAAAACTGATAATTGATGCTTCTCATCTCTCTCTGTCCCTATCTGTCTGTCCCTATCTATCCCTCTCTCTGTCCCTGTAAAAAAAAAAGAAGCCTTTCTGAAATGCCTTTGGTATTTGTGTGTCTTAAAATTTTAGATGGTGAAGTTAAGCAGCAATCATGGAAATAATGTCTTTTCCAAAAGTATGAATAAACATGCATTCTACAAGGGTGTTAACTACAGAAGTACCTCAACATTATTCTGACAAAATGAATTTGCATTGACTGTGTGTTTCAGGACGTGTCGTCACTGTGATAATACTCTTGTGTAGGTCAGTGAAGATAGGAGGTTTTAGCACTACAATGGCAAAGCTGTTAACGTGCAGTTCAGCAGACATTTACCAAGCACTCTGTAAGAGCTAAGTACTTAAAGAGATGAGCGAGACATAGTCTCAACCAGTAAGGAATGGACAATTTTAAACTAAAAAGTGGCCTCGAAGGTGAAAGAGGTCGGTCATCTACTTGATTGTTTGCCTGCATTATTGCTGGTCTTAATGCCCGACCATTCCAGGGATGACTGTATTCAGCACTGTCTTATAATCTTGGTATTGGATTATCTGTGTCTTAACAGGTTGAAGAGTCAGGTCACATGTATATAAAAAAGGAAAATAATTGCCTTGATAACATTTATGCCAATAGAATAGATAAGTGCTGAAAAGTCCAGAATAGAGGAAAGTCTACACGGGCCAGGCTGACCACAGAGTTCCACAAGAAGCAGCATGTAACACGGAATGAAGGAACGGGATGATTTTCCCTGTGAAATGGCAGAGTCAGGCATGTGCACAATGTGTGGAGAAAGTAGTGTCAACCAGTGGTCTTCAACCTTCTTATATGTGAGGACTGGTGAAAACAGGAGAATTATTTCAGGGATCACTAAGATAGAAATCACCCTGAGCATAAGCGAATTCAACTAAGATTGTTTGGTCTCTAATCTTCATGCAATAGCAGGGTGGTTAACTCTCACAGACTGGTGTGCAGACCAGCAGTTGAAAAACTGATGTTGGCCCTGGCTGGTTTGCGTGGTAGAGCGTCAGCCCTGTATGTGTAAGTCCCTGGTTTGATTCCTGGTCAGGGCACACAGGAGAAGCGACCATCTACTTTTCTACCCTTCACCTTTCTCTTTCTCTCTCTCTCTCTCTCTCTCTCTTCCCCTCCTACTGTCATGTCTGGAATGGGTTCGAGTGAGTTGACCCTGGGCCCTGAGGATGGCTCCTTGGCCTCACGTCAGGTGCTAAAATGGCTTGGTTGTCGGGCCAATGGAGCAGTGGCCCCAGATGGGTAGAGTATCACCCCCTGGTAGGCTTGCAGGGTGGATCCCGATCGGGACTCATGCCGGAGTCTATCTGCCTCCCTGCTTCTCACCTAAAATTTAAAAAAATGCAAACTTTTTTTTTATAGATGATGTAGATGATATGGTGGAGAGCAGAGAATTCAGACAGGAGGAGAGGGCATTAGCTTATTCATTCGTTCTTTTTGCCCTGGAAGAGCTCTCCGTTTTGGGCACCAGTCCCAGGGTGGAATGGCATAGACTTCCTTCTGAAAGCAGCAGGCAGCTGTTGGTTGTCCTGTGCTCTGTCCTTGGTGTGGCCCCTTCTCAAGCACAGCACAGATGCTGCTGGAGTTTCGTGCTTCTCAGACATCCTGAGAGCAGGCTTGCACTCAGTGCCTGGCATTTGGCATCTGCCTTAGTGCCTCCTGGTGCAACTTTTCATACCCATGTCTATTTCTGATGCGTGTCCTCTGGGGCAAGGCTCACATCCTGCACTTCCCCTCAGGGCTGAGCGGTACCTAAGACATACTTTATATTCAACGAATACTTACCCATCGGTCTTCAGTTATTAAACATTTCTTTATAACTTTGGGCCCATGGGAAGGCTTGTCCTATCTACTTACAGTCTGTTTGTGGATTATTTTTTCCCATGTGCTGGTCTTGTTTGCTGCTCCTTAGTCTGACAGTGGGGACTCTGCAGAAGTCTCTAGGAATGTGGAAGACATGGTTGTGAAAATCATGCGTGTGTTTGTGGATGCTCTGCCGCATGTCCCCGAGCACAGGCGCCTGCCCGTCCTGGTGCAGCTTGTGGACACCCTGGGCGCAGAGCGGTTCCTGTGGGCTCTCCTCGCCCTGCTCTTCGAACAGCACGTCACCAAAACCGTGCCGGCGGCCGCCAGTGGAGAAAAGGTAAGAGCGCAGTGTGTGCAGTAAGGAAACGGTGATGTTTCACCAGATTTTTAAATATTTTCCAGCTTAACTGTGGGGCTCATGATGCTTAATGTGCATCACTTAACAAGGCTTGCTCGGAACAACTCTTAAAAATGTTTTTACCATTCTCTAAAATTGTTTTCAGAGCCCCTGGCTCTGAATTCCTCAGTAGCAACAGACATCCGAGAATGATTTTACTTTTCTAATAAGAAGGTCTGGTGTCCTGCTGGGTGGTTCTGTGTTAAACCCAACAGAATATAGCTAGAAAGTGATTCAACTCTGTCTCTTGAAAGTACATCGTTTTGAAGGCATTTCACAAAGGAAGGGAGGAGGAGTGTCAGTGTCACTGAACTCAGTAAGACTCAGGTGATTGTTTTGAGGAACGCTGTTGGGGTGGATGAGGAGAGAACAGGGCTGTTTTTAGATGTCTTTTAGAGCCTGGGTCTGGGAAGAGGTCTAGACCTGCTCTGAGTAAAGAAGGATATTCCATTCTGCCAGAAATTATAATGCAGGTCTCATAAACTGGTTTCCTGTGTAAGGAGCTCAGTAGCTTATTCCTTTAGTGGTAAATGTGACCATGAGGAACAAGGAACAGTATGGAGTGACTTTGTGTGCTAAGAAATAGTTTTAAGACATTTGTCTTATTTGTACTTACTAACATAAATTTGATCAGTACAGTTTTATTACCGGTGTCTCTTCTCTATGCAGGATGCTGTGTTAGAAGCAGACACTGAATTCTGGATCTCAGTCTGCTGTGAGTTTAGTGTCCAGCACCAGATACAAAACTTGATGAACATCCTCCAGTACTTGGTGAAGTTGCCAGAGGAGAAAGAAGGTGAGCATCCATAAGGGGTTAATACTCTGATGCCACAAACTCAGGGGAGGCAGAGCCCGTGCAGGTTGTCCAGAGAACACTTTTAGAAGGAACTTTTTAAAGTAAGTTAATAACTTTTCATTTGGGTGTATGGTTTTGTACCTTTTTAAGTCTATATAGAAAGAAACGGGAAGTAGGATTTCTGCTGGTCTGGCCAGTCCTCATGCACTGGTGTCTGGACCACTGGTGTCTCGACCTCTGGTGTCTGTGTGTCCATGTGTTGTCTGGGGAGTGCTGCAAGTGTCCAGGGTGAATTATGGTAAAATGAGAGCAGGTCACTGAGAAGAAAAGCAGGCAGCTAGCTCAGCAGTGGTAGCTAGATATAACACTTTTATTGTGCATAAGAGTCTTGAGGACAGTTCCACTGTTTGCAGCGCCAGTGACAATGGCTTCATGTGCTGCATGTTTCTAGTTCTTTGTCTTCAGAGCAGAAGAGCGAGATGCATTCAAAACAAGGGACTAAGGCCTCTGTGGGAACTGGTTTCTGTGTGGCCTGCCCTTGGCCATGTCTTCTTTGCTCATAGTTGGCTCGGGAACAGATTGGAAGACGCCTCGAGAGCTGTGTGTGCCGACGTGCTAAGGAAGAAGTCTTCATTTTGAGTCAGTCCAGGACAGTGGTTTTTAAGTGGCCCACCCTGGACCCCAGCCACTGCACCCCAACCCTTTTATATTAGATCCATGTGAACATGGCATTCTACAAAGTTTTAGGACATCTTCAAACTTTTGGAGTCAAACACTGAAGATTTCAGTCTATGTGGGCCACCAAGGGAATGCGTCTGAGGCTTCAGAAATTGAGTATGGAGCCAGCAGTTAAAGATACCTTTTAAATATTTTTGCCTTCCATTTGCTTTTCTCAGTTGCCCTGGCTCAGTTTTTTGTTGTTTTTTATTTGCATGTTTTGATTTGTTTTGTTTTTGGTCCTATGTACTCTTCTCAGGACTGTTGGGTACTTTCTTGATGAATATATTTGTCTCTCACTAATTTAGAAGAGGGAAGACTGGGTATAATAGATTAACAGATACCTCTATGAAGATTGTATCTGGGCCCTGACTAGTTGGCTCATTGGTAAAGTGTTGGCCCAGTGTGTGGAAGTCCCAGGTTCGATTCCCAGTCAGGGCACACAGGAGAAGCAATCATCTGCTTCTCCACCCCTCTCCCTTCTCTCTCTCTCTCTCTTTCTCTCTCCTCCTCCTCCTCCCCCTTCTTTTTCCCTCTGCCTCTCTCTTTTTCCCTTCCCCTCCCTCTCCCTCTCCCTCTCCCTCACCACATCCTGCAGCAGTGGCTCAATGGTTCAAGCAAAGTTGGCCCCAAGTGCTGAGAATGGCTCCATGGCCTTACCTCAAGTGCAAAAAAATAGCTTGGTTGCCAAACAACAGAGCAGCAGACCACATGGGCAGAGCATTACCCCGGTGAAGGGCTTGCCAGGTGGATCCCACTTGGGGTGCATGCAGGAGTCTGTCTCTCTGCCTCCTCACATCTCAATAATAAAAAAAAAGATTGTATCTGATTTACTACACATTATACCTGTGTCTGTACTAAAGATGTAGGTCAGAAATGAGTGTGGTCACTTGTTTTGTTGCTCTTTTGCAGAAACCATTCCCAAAGCTGTGTCTAATAAGAGCGACTCACAAGAGGAAATGCTACAGATTTTTAACATAGACACTCACACTAGCAAGCAGCTGCGGCATTTCAAATTCCTGTCAGTATCCTTTATGTCTCAGCTCCTGGCTTCCAGTCATTTTATCAGAAAGGTGATGTTTTCTTCAAATATGTTTATGAGATAAGATACAATGATTTTGCCTTTTCTAAAGGAACTGTGCTTTAAACTAGTAGAAAGGGCTTTGGCAAATATCATGAAAATGTGAGGCATGCCTTTCAAGATAATAGGAAAAAATAGTGCAATTCACCATGAAAAACTGTTCAGCATGATCTACTGAGGTTGTACTTATATAAAGGTTAACTCAGTAATTCTACCCTCTAGTGGTCAATAGCCAATAGAATTGTATGACCATGCACCCGAAGACGTTTAGGAATGAATGCAGGTTCATGAGAGCCCAGAACTGGGAAATCCAGTGTCCATTAGCAATGGAGTGCTATAGTTTTGTCATAAAGGGACGTGGGTAAACCTCAGTGACGCACCACCTGATGACCCTTATAAACATAATATTAAAGGAAAGAAGGCAAGTTGTATTAAGTTCAGAAATAATAACAAAGCAGATCTGGTTTTAGAAACAAAGATAGTGTTTGTGTCTGGAACGAAGGAGAGGGTTGTAATGGAGTCAAATAGAGGCAGGGTTCTGAGGCTCTGTGACATGCTGTTCTTTACCTGCCATAGTGAACTTTACGTGTAGGACTTGTATACCTTTCTGTTTGTGTGTTAAACTTCAAACAACAAAGGAAGGAAGGAGACACAGAAGCAAAACGAGGAAATAAACGGTACAAGAGGAAGAAGGATTTTGACCAGGAAACAGCAGTGTCTCACACAGTATTTGTATATCATCTGCTATTATCGCATGAGCAGATCGGGGTGGGGAGGGGGAAGGCATGGTTATTGAAATGTTTACAGAGAAGCATGCAGTAAACTCGGTTCTTATTAATGATTTAAGAGAAACAGTCCTCTTAGTATTGCAGGATGGGGGTTCCTTGGCCTGAGAAAGCTTTCCGAACCTTTAGTCTCATCACTTCACAATGGATACCAGTAGTGGGCTGGGTAAAGTCCAGAACAAGGATGCCTTCTGTTGTTCTAGTTGATGGAAGAAATGAAGTGTAAGAATTAGTAAGGATAAAAACCTCATAGAACTAATCATTAGTTCAGCAAGCCTGCTTGACAGGGATCACTGTAGACACTGTCCACAGGTGGGTCTGTGGAGAAACTGCTCTGGCAGGCAGGCTGCCAATGACAGCGGTCTGGTGGGCCATTGTAAGAACGCATGAGCCCGAGCACACCTGTGTGCATGTAAGAAATGAGTTATGTGACAGGTGTCATAACAAAGCCCCGGGGAGAGTCCTGCCAACAACCATAGCTGGCACAATTTATCGTCCATGTGGGAAAGGTGATCTCACATGGTACACAGAGGACAGTTTTAGGTAGATTAAAAACTTCAGTGTAAAAAGGAATACTTAGAAAGTCGGGAAATACTGTGACCAGAGAGTGGAGGCGAATTTCTTAAAAACTTCAGTGTAACAAAAGCCACCGTAGACACAGTGTAAAGAAAGCCACAGACTAAGAGAAGATGGCTGTGTATAAATCCAAAAGCATCAGTTTCCATTAGAACAACTAGCAAACAATATGAATTCACTGAGGAGTCACACATGGCCAGTAAATGCATGAAAAACCACCTCTCTGGTAAGAAGGAAACTGCAGATTACACGAGATGGCACTATGATGTCCATCAGATTGGCATAAATTAAAATCTGTTGTTGCAACAAATGGCAAGGCTGTGGGGACACAGACATTTCTGTGCACAGAGATGGGGACTGTCGTGAAAGCGCTTGGCCGGCCCAGCCACTTGGAAGATGCTTAGGCCCCTCTCTCAGGTGTGTGCTCTGCAGAAACTTGTACGGATACTCAAGGAGACATGAAAATGCTCTTGTTCAGCATTGGTGCTAAAAGAAAAAAAAATGAGCACAAAACTAAATGTTTACTAGCAGAGCTGAGTGAAAAATAAGTTGTATATAGAAAGGATACTGCCTGCAGTTCAGATGAGTGAACAAGAGCACGTAAGTCACATAGATCTCAGAATTCCAGTATTACCAGACAGGCGTGTTGCTGACAACAGATTCAGGTATGGGGGTTTGGAGTAGCGGCAGAATGGCATTAGGGAGCAGTTCATAGGGGACCACCGCTGTATCCATAGGTCGTCTTAAAAATAGATTAGAGCTAAAGAAAGATCAGCATTTTATAACTAGGTAAATGAGCATTATTTACCATATTTTTCTGAATCTTTGTAGTGCTTTATAGGTATTACAAATATCTATAGAATGTAATTAAAGGAAAATATTTATTTATTACAGTATGATGGGGATAATCAGACCCTGATTAAATTCTGTCACAAAGCAGTTGCTGTGGAGTTTGAACTGAATAGTCTTAGATGTTTCATTGCATCTACTTGAAATGATTTTATTACCTGCTTCTGTACTGCTCTAATGATGGCTTCTTTAAAAAACAGGTAGTTGAAAGTGGTGGTCCTGAGGTTTTAAAAGGCCTTGAACAGAGGTATGTTACTTTTCTTTTTTTCAATTTTCAGTTGGAAATAATTTCAAGCTTTTATCAAAGAGCTGGAAGAGTAGTACATAGAACTCTCATAGAAGTCTTCTGTGTTGTAGATTGCTAGAAGCAGTCATTCGCTACATCAATGCTGTTGCACAGTCCGTAGAGAAAAATGCAGACAAACTAACTGCGAAGTTTTGGCGAGCTCTCCTCAGTAAAGCATATGATATGTTAGACAAGGTAGGTCTGTTTCTCCCCATCTTCTGTGCTTTGTTGACATTTTTGTCATTGGTAAATGATTTAACAGTTTTACTTTAAGAATAAGCTTAACAATAGCTTCTGTTAACGTATCACAGCTTAGATTTTTCTTGGAAAAGAGTCCCTTGAGCCTGACCTGTGATGGCATGGTGGATAAAGCATCGACCTGGAATGCTGAAGTCGCTGGTTCAAAACCCTGGGCTTGTCCACTCAAAGCACATATGGGAGATGATGCTTCTCTCTCTCTCTCTCTCTCCCTCTAAAAATGAGTAAATAAAATCTAAAATAAATTTTAAAAAAGAAAAGAATCTCTTGGTCACTAGAAATAAATCGGTTGGAAGGACAATCATTTACCCATTTATTATGGGAACGTGTGCCTCAGTAAATACCATGCTTTCAGTGTTCAGACAAGTAACACATGATAATGTTCCACTCAACTCAAGGAGAATAAGGAAAAATGCTTGTAAAATGCCTGTCAAGTAGAGGCTGTGGCCTCTTAAGAAGCATCACTGCCCCTGACAGAAGGATCACTGCTCAGAATCTGGCTACATGGCGTTGAGCAGTTCACTTAGTCTGAACATCAGTTTTTATTGTTGTTTTTTAATAAATGCAATTAGCAGTGCCTACCTGTTGAACCTGAAAGTTTAGTGTAAGAATTAAATAAGAAAATATGTTTGAAAATGCCTGGCATTTAGGAGGTATGAAGTGAATAGAAGTCTCTCTTAATTTAAGTTGATATTTCTTTTTTTGTTAAATGTAAAACTCCTCTCTCTAGGTCAATGCCTTGCTGCCCACAGACACCTTCATTCCTGTGATCAGAGGGCTGCTGGGAAACCCTCTGCCCTCGGTTCGCCGGAAAGCAATGGATCTTTTGAACAACAAGCTGCAGCATAAAGCATCCTGGAAGAAGAAAACTGTGAGTGACCCAGTCACTGTTCTGTGCTCTACCAAAGAGCTGCATTCTCCACCCCTCCCCTGACGTTTCTTCATGGGCCAATCTAAATAAGTAGGTTGTCCTCTTAATGTAATGCTGTGATATCAGCGTTTTCTAATGGGATATTGATTCTAATAGTGTGTGTGTGTATACATATGTATATGTATGTACATGTACATATACATATACAGGCTCTTAAATGGAATTTCAGCCCTAGTGGAATTCTTGCTTAATGTGGACCACACATTGGGTTTAGGATAATTCCTATTCACTCTTACTCCAACCAGTAGCTGTTTTATATGAATCAGAAACTGGTCATGAGCCCATGCATTGGCTTAGTGATCAGTCAGTTGGAGAAGGTTGCTTGTGTGCAATCTTGTGGCTCAGGACCTGTCGCTCTGGCCTCCGTTTCAGCAGTGCCAAGCAGTGACAGTGGAAGTAGACTAGCAGTGTCCGCAGCTTTATTTATTTGGGAATTTTGGCTGTCCTCTTCAGGTTCACCATTTCCTGAAACTGGTTCCAGTCCTTTTGGCCATTGTGCAGCAAAGAAAAGGGGGGGTAGAAGAACAAGCAGTGAACAGACAGACAGCCCTGTACACTCTAAAGCTCCTGTGCAAGAATTTTGGTGCAGAACATCCAGAGCCTTTCGTCCCCGTGCTGGACACTGCGGTGCAACTGATCGCTCCAGAAAAGGAGGATGAGAGGAACGTCGTGGGCAGCGCCCTGCTGTGCGTGGCAGAGGTGGCCTCCACGCTGGAAGCACGGGCCATCCCCCAGCTTCCGAGGTATGCTGGTGGGGCCTGGGGACAAACTGGAAGATAACACTTCAGCGACTTTTTTGCCTCTAAGTGAAGTTACATAAAATTAGACTTGCTGAAGAATTTGTCTTGAAACTGAAAAGCACACATTCTTATTTACCTTTATGACGTTTTCATCTCCATTTCATTTCCGTTTGACCAGCTATACATAGGGAACAGTGGGGTAAGGTGCCCCTGACTCTGTGACTTTGGCCTTGACTGGCAGGGCAGCCTCACAGGTCACTTAGCTTTGCTGTCTGGGAAACAGAGAGAGTTCCAGGTTGTGGATCCTATAAGCAGAGCATGGAAGGCTTTTTTGCAGAGTGCCTGAAGCATAGCAAGCACTGAGCTGAAAGATTATTCTTTAAATGTGTGCTGCGTCAGTAATGTTGGCACTAGATTTCCTGCTCTGTCACATAAAATGCACAGACGATGTTTTGCAGACTCTGACATGTACCATGATGTCATGTTGGCACCAGTGTTGGCTTCTCTCATAGTGACTTGTACCCCACTCTCCACTTTTTTCTACTGGAAGTTACTCTAAAACTTCCGTTCTTCGTTTCCAGACTGGTGCCTTCATTGCTGACAACAATGAAAAACATGAGTGAACCAGCCTCTGGTGACATCTACCTGCTCAGCGCATTGGTGGCCCTGCAGAAGGTGGTGGAGACTCTCCCCCACTTTCTTAGCCCCTACCTACAGGGTCTGTTGTCTCAGGTGAGCCACCGTGACCACAGCATGCTGCTTGCGGTAGCAGGGGAAAGGGAAGACTCACAGACTTAATAATTTCCTTTGTTCTTTTCTAGTTTTTGTTTGGCCGGAAGATTCTTACTTATGAAAAGAAGTACTTGTTATTTCTAACTGTGTGCCTTTTTCTCTTCCACTTCATTATTCCTCCACTTAGTCCTTACATTAGTATGGTATCACTCTCTCATGAGGCTAGTCTGTTTTTTGATTTTGCAGAACATATTTCATTGTTTTTTTCCCCATGCGAGGTCTTTGGGGTTAGGCTGGCAGAGCTGCCATTATTCCTCCTTGTAGAAATTGGAATCCCACGTGTGTTTCTAACGTCGGAAAGTTTTCTCTATTCCAGGGGTCGGGAACCTATGGCTCACGAGCCAGATGTGGCTCTTTTGATGGCTGCATCTGGCTCGCAGACAAATCTTTAATAAGAAAAATAATAACGTTAAAAATATAAAACATCCTCATGTATTACAATCTATTCATTTCCTACCGCTCGTGTTCATGGTTGCGGGTGGCTGGTGCCAATCACAGCTGTCCTCCGGGACAACACTAAATTTTTATTGGATAATGCATAACATACATAGGTCGTTGTGAGGTCTTAATCAAGTAGTCAGCAAGCTAATTGGAGAAACCCTTTTGATGAAGAAGATGGCTAAAAGACAAAAGGATGAGGAGTATCGTACTTTTCAGCAGGAATGGACAGAGGAATTTGCCTTTGTGGAGAGAGCAGGTTCTGTAGTGTGTCTAATATGCAATGATAAAATTGCATCGACGAAACGGTCAAATATAAAGCGGCACTTTGACACGCCCCATATACTACATTTGCATCGAAATATCCAGCGGGGGACAGCAGGAAGAAAGCATGTTAAGAGCTACTGTGCAGAGTGTAAGATAGTCAGCAGCAACTCCGTGTTTGGACCCAACAAGGTAACTGGAATTCGACTAGCTCTGCTGGTGCTTTAGCAATTGTGAGACACGGAAAGCCATTCACAGATGGGGAGTATGCCAAAACATTCATGCTTGATGTTGCCAATGAACTTTTTGACGACTTTTTGGATAAGACAAGATAAATGAATAAAAGACATGCCTCTATCGGCAAGAACTGTTCACGATCGTACCATCATGATGGCAAATCAAATTGAGGCAACACAAGTGAAGGACAATAATGCAGCGCCATTCTTTTCTCTCGCTTTGTATGAGTCAACAGACGTAAGCCATTTATTCCAGTTCATCGTGATTGCAGGATATGCTGTCGGTGACACACTACATGAGGAAAGACTCTCTGTTTTGCCTGTGAAAGAGACAAGAGGGGAGGATTTATTCCAGTTTTTCACTGAGTTCGCTAAAGAAAAACACTACCAATGGATAAACTTATTTCGGTGTGTACTGATGGTGCTCTGTGCATGGTGGGGAAAAACAGAGGATCCGTAGTGCTTCTTCGTGAACATGAAAAGAGACCCATTCTAAGTTTTCACTGCATCCTACATCAGGAGGCGATTTGTGCTCAGATATGTGGCGAGTAGCTTGGTGGGTGAGGTGATGTTGCTGGTCATTCAGGTGGTCAACTTCATTGTTGTCTGAGCTTTAAATGATCTCCAGTTTAAAACACTGCTGGATAAAGTTGGGAATAATTATCCTGGTCTGCTTCTGCACAGCAATGTGTGTTGGTATTCAAGAGGGAAGGTGCTCAGCTGTTTCGTGGCTTGTCTGAGCGAAATCCGGACTTTTCTTGAAATGAAAAACGTTGAGCATCCTGAGTTAGCTAACACTGAGTGGCTCCTGAAGTTCTACTATCTCATGGACATGACGGAATATCTGAACCAGCTCAATGTGAAAATGCAAGGCGTTGGAAATACAGTCTATCCCTTCAACAGCAGTGTTTGCATTTGAAAACAAGCTGGAACTCTTCATCACTGACAATGAAACAGGTCATTTATTACACTTTGAAAAACTGGGAGAGTTTAAAGATTCATGCACAGCAAGTGACCCTGCTTAACATCTTGATCTCCAGCAGCTAGCGAGCTTCACATCTCATCTCCTGCAGTCATTCTAAGCGCGCTTGGGAGAATTTTGTGAGCGCACTCATCTTTTTAAGTTCATCACCCATCCACACGAGTGTGCAGTGGACAGCGCCGACCTGAGTTACATCCCCGGTGTCTCCGTCAGAGATTTTGAGCTACAAGCTGCTGGCCTGAAGGTCCCAGACATGTGGGCGAATAAGTTCAAGTCACTGAATGAAGATTTGGAAAGACTTTCACAACAGCAAGCAGAATTGGCGAGCAAACACAAGTGGGGAGAAATGAAAAACTTCAGCCCGCGGACCAGCTGATTGTCAAAACTTGGAACATGCTTCCCGTCACATACCACACACTGCAGCATGTGAGCATTGCTTTACTGACAGTGTTTGGCTCTACGTATGCATTTGAGCAGTCTTTCTCACATCTAAATAACATTAAGACCAACCTAACATCACGTTTAACGGATGGACGTCTCAATGCCTGCATGAAGCTTAACCTCATCACGTATCAACCAGACTAGAAAGCCATCAGCAAAACCATGTAGCACCAGAAGTTGCATTAATGGTAAGAAGTACTTTATTCATCATTGGTCAGCAACAGCATAACAATGTTATTAAAAAGAATTCAGAGACTTATTGTACTTTAAAAGTGTTGGTCTTACATAAAATGCACACATTTAGTTGTATTTAGTGTTAAACATATTGTATGGCTCTCATGGAATTATATTTTAAAATATGTGGTGTTCATGGCTCTCTCAGCCAAAAAGGTTCCCGACCCCTGCTTCATTCAGTATAGTGATTACTTGCAAACACAATGGACAAGTGGCATTTCCAACTGAAAATGCCCGAGAATGACCCCTAGTTCTGTCCTGTTGATTGCCATTTACGAGGTTAGGAGCCCGAGCTGCCTCGATGCAGATGTCCTACCTGACCCATGCATGCTGTAGCCAGCAATTAAAATCGACAGAAAGGGACCTCTACACCTAAGGGGCTTTCTAGAGTGTTAGCAAGAGAGAACTTAACTCTCTTGGGATCCCTGGGTTCCTGACCTCTGAGAACATCGTAAGTCTGAGTGCTCTGTATCCTTGCACCATAGACCCACATCACTGACTCCCAGTTGGGAAAGAGGCATCTGTCCATTTTCATCTGCAGGCGCTTAGGGTCACTTTTCAGGGCAATCTCCGGGCTAATGTGTCCCATGCTCTTCTGTCACCAGCATGTGGGCTGGCTTCTCACATCATCACTGCTTTTACATTTCCATAGGTGATTCGTTTGGAGAAAATCACAAGTGAAATGGGTCCAGCCTCACAGGCTCATGTCCGTCTCACATCTCTTAAGAAGACACTGGCCACCACTCTGTCACCCCGCGTGCTGCTACCAGCCATCAGCAAAACACACAAGCAAATCCAGAAGCACTGGAAGGTTAGATGACATTGGGCATCAGACTTTGGGGAAGGAAAGTTTGTTTTGGAATTTTCACTTTCCTTGAAGGAACTCTAGGAATATTAACAGCTTGGCGCCTCTCTCCTGTCTGTTGGTAGAATCACATGGGTTCATTTATGAGCATCCTGCAAGAGCACATCGGAGTCATGAAGAAGCAAGAGCTCACCTCCCATCAGTCTCAGCTCACCACATTTTTCTTGGAGGCCCTGGACTTCCGAGCACAGCACCCTGAGGTGAGCTTATTTCCACTCCCCCAAATCCTAAACTGATCTAAGAGTCAGAGAAAAACTAGCCGTGTGGCCTGTTCTACTTGCCAGCATTACTGCCTAATGTCAGAATTCCACCAACTTGGGAGAATTCTGCCTAATAAATCACCTCTTTTGTTTTCAGAATGATCTGGAAGAAGTTGGAAAGACAGAAAACTATATCATTGACTGTCTGGTAGTTATGATTGTAAAACTTTCTGAGGTCACATTCAGACCTTTGTTTTTTAAGGTAAGCCATCTTCCTCCACATCTTCTTTGTACTCATATAAGTAACAAGACGTGTAGAATAAACTCTTGATTATTTTATCTTCTTAGCTGTTTGATTGGGCTAAGACCGAGGATGCCCCAAAGGACAGACTGCTGACGTTTTACAACTTGGCAGATTGCATTGCTGAGAAACTGAAAGGGCTTTTTACTCTGTTTGCTGGCCACTTAGTGAAACCTTTTGCTGACACCTTGAACCAGGTGAACATCTCCAAAACAGGTTGGTAGCTGACTCCATTTCAGTTAACATCTTGCTCTGTGTGCCTTATAGCAAGTCTGAAGAGGGTGGTGGTCCATTCTACAGTAAGTTATCAGACTCCAGAGGTCTGTTTTACCATGATGAAAACAGGTCATGAATGAATTGAGTCACTGGGAGAAAAAGTAAAATGGACATTACTCTAAGTTACTGCAAGCACCTTTAAAACATTAAAACTAAGATTGCTCTATTGATGCTAACTTACAAAACAACTCACTTGACACTGGTCATCTAACTTGTCAGCTAAGCAGTCTTGACGGAGGCTGTTCACTCTGAAGGAAGGACTCACTGAGAGCCTATTACTGTATCCTGCCTTCCTCTTGAGCTCGGCTTCTAGACCATTTTGGAAATAATACCCTTATGATTGTAGTTCTTTTAATAGTGACTTGAATTTAAACATTGGAGATTAAATTGTGAAATATATTTTGTTTTTACTCTCCCCCATCCTACAGATGAAGCATTTTTTGACTCTGAAAATGACCCTGAAAAGTGCTGCTTGCTATTACAGTTTATTTTGAAGTGTTTATATAAAATCTTCCTTTTTGACACCCAGCATTTTTTAAGTAAAGAGAGAGCAGAAACCTTGATGATGCCTCTGGTGGATCAGGTAACCAATACAGCCACCTTCCATTGGGTAAGGAAGCCATTGCCAGTACATTTTTGCAGGTTTTTTTTTTTTTTTTTACAGGGACAGAGAGAGAGTCAGAGAGAGGAATAGATAGGGACAGACAGGGAACGAAGAGAGGTGAGAAGCATCAATCATTAGTTTTTCATTGCCGTCACACTTTAGTTGTTCATTGATTGCTCTCTCACATGTGCCTTGACCGCGGGCCTTCAGCAGACCGAGCAACCCCTTGCTGGAGCCAGCAACCTTGGGTCCAAGCTGGCAAGCTTTTGCTCAAGCCAGATGGGCCCGCGCTCAAGCTGGCGAGCTCGGGGTCTCGAACCTGGGTCTTTCGCATCCCAGTCCAACGCTCTATCCACTGCGCCACCGTCTGGTCAGGCACATTTTTGCAGGTTTTTTATCTGCTCCAAATGATTTTCCTGGAATGATTTCTTTTTCCTCCTACAAAATTTTTATTTCAGAATTGATTCCTCATTTTTTATGGATTTAACTTGTGTTTACTGGGTTTTACTTTTGTATTTTTGAAATGAGAGGCATAATATCCTAATGGCTTTTTTTAATTATTAGAAACTGGGTCACTGAGAGTGTGTTGCCCGAGAGAATAGCTCTGGGTGTCCTGCAGGAGGGAAGGGGTGCTAAGTGAGGGCTGTGAGAACCCTTGTGAGTATAGAACAGGGTGAATTTCCTAGAGAGAATGTTAGAACAATACCTGGTTTTTGAGCCGGATAGTGGAATATTATTTATACATGGGTATGTTTTCAAAGAGAAATGAGACCTGTTGCTTAAAGCCCTTTTTGCCCTCTTTGTAGCTGGAGAACAGAATTGGAGGAGACGAGAAGTTCCAGGAGCGGGTGGTGCGGCACCTGGTCCCGTGCATTGCCCAGTTCTCAGTGGCCATGGCTGATGACTCTCTCTGGAAACCACTGAACTACCAGATTCTGCTGAAGACAAGAGACTCCTCACCCAAGGTCATGAGCTGCGGGTGATGAGCACAGGGCCGCATAGCCCTAAGAAGTGGAATGTGGTCATAGATGTGTGTCCACGGTGGCTAGGAGGGCCAACATAGCTGCTCATTTTCTAGGACCAGGGCAGTGGTAGACAGACATTTGCCCCTGAGTTTTTGGGTTTTACTTAACAGTTATTTTAACAGCAGTTCACACACACACACACACACACACACACACACACACACACACACACACACAGTGTGTATGACACAAGCGTTCAAATACATTCTAAATATGCACTTTTAAATGTTGAAAACACTTGAAGTGATTCTTTGTCCTTTTTAAATTTTTTTTTTTTAATTTATTTTTATTTATTTTAGAGAGGAGACACAAAGTGAGAGAGAGAGAGAGAGAAAGGGGGGAGGAGCTAGAAGCATCAACTCCCATATGTGCCTTGACCAGACCAGTGCAGGGTTTTGAACTGGCGACCTCAGTGTTCCCAGGTCGACACTTTATCCACTGCGCCACCACAGGTCAGGCCTCTTTGTCCTTTTTAAAGCACCTCTCAAGTGTCATTGTGCTCCCAGAGACAAATGCTTTGAGCTTGCCCACAGGCACTCCTTAGAGTGAGAGCAGTGCATTGTCCATGCGTCTGAGGTTAGGGATAATGAGGTAGGTGGTGGCTGTGGACACTGTTGATGTGAGGGGGTTAAAGCTCCCACTGTGAATCATCACTTCTCAAAATAATTATTATTAGAATCTCAGTGCAGAAGTCAGACCAGAGCAGAATTTAGTAATAGATTTATTAGTTGAAATTCACAATATTTATGTATAAGGAAGGGAGAACAATGAGGCTATTTTGATGAGCCCTCAAATTTTAAGTTGTAGGTTCTTACAAAGTTGCATTGGATTTGTTATGTTTTGATTATACAACATCATCAACAGAATCCTGCTTGAACATAGGTAGTTACAACTGTTTTTAAATAACTCACTTTGCTGTATCCAAATATTCTTTAAATTATCCCAAACCAGAGAGAGGACTAGCACAACTTTTGTTTCTGTGTCACTAATACAACCTAATAGCTGTTTGTGTTCCTTGTCACAGACAGGGCATGTGACAAACACCCAAACCTTAAGTTCCACAACCAGGACATATGGTGCAGTGAGTGTTTTTTCACTCAGTGCCGAGATGAGAGTGTGACCTGAGTTTGGGACAAGGCCCTTACACAGCAGCTGTGGTGACCACAGTCAGGGTGGGGTTTCCTTGAGCCGGCAGGGCACACCTTGCTGCTGGGTTGGCATCATCCATGTCAGCTGGGCAAGCTGGTTGCTCCAGTGCAGACACATTTGAGTTTGCATGTGGCATTATATTCATTTTTTTAAAGATGATGTTATAAAAAGACATTCATGGTGAAGGCTGTAGTACTGGAATAGTCAGGCTGCCTGTGTCATCAATAGATCCCAGACTATTAAGTAAACTGGGAGCCCAAGATGAAAGTTGAATGGACATAAAATATAATTAACTCATGTGAAATAACATTTAGTTAAAAAGTGAAGAGCCTGTCCCAAAATAGGTTTTAAACCTGGCCAAGGTTGCCAGCTTGAGTGTGGGGTTATCAAGATGATCCCAAGGTTGGTTGCATGAAGCGCAAGGTCGCTGGCTTGGCTGCCCGACCCCAAAGCACATATGAGAAGCAGTCAATGAACAACTAAAGTGACTCCACTATAAGTTGATGCCTCTCATCTCTCTCTCCCTGTCGCTCTCTCAAAAAAAAAATTAATTTGCCTGACCTGTGGTGGCGCAGTGGATAAAGCGTCGACCTGGGAACACTGAGGTCGCCAGTTCAAAACCCTGCACTGGTCTGGTCAAGGCACATATGGGAGTTGATGCTTCTAGTTCCTCCCCTCTTTCTCTCTCTCTCTCTCTCTCTCTCTCTCACTCACTCTGTGTCTCCTCTCTAAAATGAAAAAAAAAAAAAATTAATTTAAAAATAATAACTAAAGCAGTAGTGGGTTTTATCAACCTTGACTTTTTTGTCCCCTTCAGGTTCGATTTGCTGCCCTAATTACTGTGTTAGCACTGGCTGAAATACTAAAGGAGAATTATATCGTCTTGCTACCAGAATCCATTCCTTTCTTAGCTGAACTGATGGAAGGTAATTCCTAAACTATTAAGAAATGTCGTAATTACAGTAGAATGCTGTGACAGTGTGCCCAATGATAATGCAAATTCGGACACAATGGGATTAGCCCTGGGGTAAGGTCCTCTGCCTGCTATAGCTCAGACTGAACCTGGGAGGCTGAGTTCCTATTTCTAGTAGGGTGGAGGGAATGTATTAGGAAGTGACCTTCTTTACTTTCCCTTTACCTCACATGTATGAATATGTTAGTCTGTGGATGTAAGGTTCTTGTTCAAAATGTCCACGAGCATAAAGGCTGCACAGGGTAGCTTCCTGTTAACAGTGACCAACATGTACCCGGGGCTCCATGTGGATGGTCTCATCATCTTCAGGGCAGCTGTATGCCACTGCAACTAGAGGCAGTAAGGGGATTTAGTAACTAACAGAGTGAGTGTGACAGTTGGAACTGGGTGGACATCCAGGTGTGTGCAGTGTGGACACAGGACACAGTAAAGCACTGTCACCACACAGCCTGAGCAATGACAGCAGTCTGAGGAAGCAGGGGGAGGAAGGCAAGTAAGGCCAGCACTTTCATATTCGTGATTCACTGCCTCTCTGAACATAGTGTGTCCACCTTTGTTTCTCATGTCCTAGGGTGTGCCCTCCTGAGAATTTGGAGTTTTCACTTGGGTACTTTGGGGCTCTGTCTTACTAAGAGCCTAGTGGATGGGAGTGAAGGCAGACAGGAGGAGAGTGGTGTCCAGGGGACTTCTGCTTCCTTCACGTGCTTCCCTTTGCCTGCCGACTGATGGCTAGAGACGGCGTGGTGTACAGCGGGCTCGGGGTGACCAAGGTGGGAGGACTGACTCACTGGAACCTTGTATTTCAGATGAGTGTGAAGAAGTGGAGCGGCAGTGCCAGAGGACCGTCCAGCAGCTGGAAGCCGTCCTGGGAGAGCCGCTCCAGAGCTACTTCTAAATGGGTTTTTGCTATTTCAGGCTCTGTTCAGAGTTCAGATTTGTGTATTTTTATTTTTGGACTTTTGGTACCATGTTACTTTTGGTGCCTTAACACCTACATGAACTTTACAAAATTCTGACCTGGTTTGTGCTTCCATCAAACCCCTCCTGCCATCTATGTAGAATTGCAAGAGTAAACGGCACGTGGTGGTTTGTACAAACAGCTGTGTTGTTTCAACATTTATTACAGTCATCCCTGACTGGTGGTGGTGTGACTACAGACATGTTTAATCTTAGCACCCAGCTAACAACGCCTCACTTAGGCTGGAAAGCCTTAACTCTTCTGTAAAGGAGTGTCTTATGCACGTGGTATCCATGTCAGATTTCAAAGTATTGAATTTTCTTTATTTCAACAAAATTAGTTACTTGTCATTCAATGAGAATGCTTAGGACTGTAAAATCATTTGGATTTTTACTTTTCATTTTGGGTGGAAAGCGCTTTTTTGTGTGCCCACAGAGGGAAGCGTTTCTGGGATGTATTTTTCACTCAGGGCTGTGACTGATCCCACAAACAGGAAGGGCCCAGGAATGCTAGGGGGCATGAAGGTGCCCTCCAGGAGTGGAATGATTACTTTTCCGTGGCTAACCAAGAATTACTTGTATGAAAAAGAATCGTTTTTTTTCAAAGCCTTCAAGTTCTCTAATCTCTATACTATCATGGTGAAGCCGGGAACTGAGGGTTCAATTTAAATTAACTCTACCTTTATTTCATAGCATGTATTTACTGTTTTGCCATTTTAAAATTTAAGTCATCTAAGAGCTGTCCCGTAGCATGTTCAAGTTGAGTCTGAAAGCCTTCCATCGACTTGACTCAGTTTAGTGCAGGGTTGTGACAAAGACGCACAAGGCTGGCTTGCAGTTTACAGACATGCATGTTTCTCTTCAACTGTTCTGATCAGATCAGTCATAAATGCTAATAGCTTCACTTCAAAAACACCTTAAGATGTTATATTTATTCTGTCAAAGAATGAGTGGTGTTTTACATCCCCATGTAAAACAAGTGAAAATGAGCTCTGTTTAAGACTTAAGAGAACAATCTTCATCATGCGGTCATGAACTTTTTCTTCTTTTAAGAAGAAAAAAACAACCTTGGAGGTTCTACATTCTTCTTGCCTTCTATAACTGCCCCACTCCCATCCCATCAAAGTTTTTCCTGAGTTTGGTAAGACTCAGCGTAATAAATTAACATGAAAATGTGGGCAAGAAATGCTAGAAGTTCCTACATGGAGAAGTAACCAGCATCTGTTCTGAAAATACTAAATCCTGCCAGAATCCAGCCCAACAATTTAATAAAGTGATCTAGCTGATTGAGCTTTTTACCTCCCCGCTCCCAAACTTTTGAAATTTCCTGTAACAAGATCTGACTTGTAAGAGTTGTGCAAAGAACTTTTTCCAACTTACTTCAAAGAATAGAAAAAATTATAGATATGCAACAGTGTGACTTGCTGACACAGGTTTGATTTAATCATTTACAGTAGAACAGTGTTCTGATCTCAGTCTAATGGTGGACTCGGCTTTAGAAAATCAGAGGGGCAGCGTGGCTTTGCGTGCGTACAACCAACAGATATTGATGCCTTTCTCCACTTTGGTCTCAGTTGGAATATTTTATTTTCTGGTTGTGCCCATTTTATAAGCAATCATTAACTCAACTCTTGACTTTGCTTTGTTACCCATAAATTTGCAAATTGAATTCCTCTTGCTTAAACTCTATAGAGGTACGTGCAGAACTTCTGATTCACCCTAAATTCGTATTATCTGAAATAACCACTTACTGTTACAAAAATCAATGGTCTTTGATTGACATGAAGTTAATTTCAACACCGGTTTTGCTTTTTTTATTTTTTTGCCTTAATCTTTGCACTGTGTTAGGTTTCATGGTGTTAATTATTTGGTAATGCTTATAGTTAGGTGTGTTAGATGATTATTATGCTAAAGAAAACTGCCAGATGTAAGTCAGTAGCAGCTCAGCTATGAGGACGTTAGAAGGCTCCTTAAGAATGTGGTCACGGGTGCAGCGGCAGTATCTTCTATAAGTTAGAGTCTTTAGGTGACTAGCTGCATTATTCCAAGTCCCTGGTGGGTTTATACTAACCTGCAGAAGAGACAGTGGCACAAGGGCAGACGACAGAAGATTCCGGGTTCATGAACATAGGGGCATGTTGTATAGACATCCCCCGCTCCCAGCACAGCGCTGGCAAAAGGTAAGTGCTCAATGCGTGTTAGCTACACTGTATGAGAGCAAGCACTTCAGCAGGACTTGTTGAATGTGAAGTGGGTTATTAACAAGGCTGGGGTCACGGGGCGGGGGGGATAGAGCAGAAAGGCCTTAAAGGTAAGTAGCTATTGCCTTGAATTTCCTCCTTCTGTGCTAGACAACACCACACGGCATGACAAGGACTGAAAACAAGCAGTAGACTAATGTTGCATAAGCTCATTTTAGCAGTATATATAAACAACTGGATTGTCAGATGCACCTTAAAAGGCCAGTGTCACATAAGCCATTTTGTATTTCAGGTTTTGTAGCAGTCATGTCAGCTACCAGCTCCTTACTTCTAGTAAGTGGATATCTCCATCAATTTCCAATGTATCAATACTGCTCAGCTCTTTAAATCTGTGTCTGTACTCCAGGCTGTGTGCACCATTTATCGCAACCTTGAATTCTTTAACATCACAATAAATTATCATCTGAAAGGAAAGGACACATAACATTAGCACTTCCTCTTGGTTTATAATTTTTTTTCTTGTACACTAAGAATGTCAAAAAAAGTAAACCATTTGCCTTGTTTTTTACATAGAGAATTCTCCCAGCCTGCTGTCACTAACTTCCCTTCTGTGATTTCCAGATGCTAATCCAACTAAAGCATATCTAGTAATGCCACCCTCTGTCTTGTCCCACTGAGGAAAGTGACTTTCAATATAGTTGGAACCACACACTGTTTCCAGGGCCTGGCTGGCCTTCCTTTCCTAGCATGCTCCCTCACCTGTAGCCCTCTCTTGCCCAGGCTCCACAGCAAGTTGAAAGTGGCCCCTCCTCACCCATGTTTGGAAACTCGAATGGAATAGAAAAATGGCGATATCTTCTGGGCTCTCTGTTCCATTGCTTCATGTATCTGTTTTATGCCAATACCATGCTGTGTTGATTACTATAGTCTTTGTAGTACAGGTATCAGGGAGGCGTGGTACCCTTCACTTTGCTCTTTCTCAAGATTGCTGTGGCTATTCAGGGTCTTTTGTGATTCCATGAATTTAGGATGTTACAGTTCTGAGAAGAATGTCATAGGGATTGCACTGAGTCTGTATACCTCTTTAGGTAATAAGGACATTTTAACAGCATTAGTCCTTCTGGTCCATGAGGGAAGTATACCCTTCCTTCCATTTGTTGGTATCTTCTCCAGTTTTTTGTTTGTCTTAGAGAGAGATGAGAACCATCAACTGGTAGTTGCAACACCTTTGTTTTTCATTGATTGCTTTCTCCTGTGTGCCTTGGCGGGGGGAGGGGGGGCGTTAAAGCCAAGCCAGTGACCTTGGGGTCACATCTATGATCCTGTGCTCAAGCTGGTGACCCTGCACTCAAGCCACAGACTTCAGGGTTTCAAACCTGTGTCCACAGCATCTCAGGCCAACATTCTATCTGCTGTCCCACCACCTGCTGAGACCTCCAGTTTCTTTCCTGAATGTCTTAGAGTTTTCAGAGTACTGGTCTTCAATCTTCGGTTAGTTCATTCTAGTTATTTTACAGTTTTTGATGCATTGAAAATGGCCTTGTTTTCTTAATTTCTCCTCCTAGTTGTTACTGATGTGTAGAAATGCAACAGGTATCTGTATATTGAGTTTGTGTCCTGGAACTTTTATTAGTTATAATACATTTTTGGTGGAGTCTTTAGGTTTTTCTATATATAGTATCAAGTTATCTTCAGATATCAGACTTTTACCTCTTCCTTTCCAATCTGGATGCCTTTTCTTTGTGTTGTCTGACTGCTGTGGCTGGGACTTTCTGTATTGAATAGAAGTGAGAATAGTGGGCATCCCTGTGTTGTTCCTGATTTTACAGGAAAAGCTTTCAGCTTTTCACCATTGGGTATATTAGCTTGCCATTGCCGTGCGGAGATAGGTTCCTTCTCCACACGCTTTGTTGACAGTTTTTACCATAAAAGGATGTTGAATTATGTCAAATGCTTTTTCTGCATCTACTAAGATGATCATATGATTTCTGTGCTTTATTTTGTTAATATGATGCATCACTTCATTTATTTACAGATGTGAATGAGCCTTACATCCTTGGGATGAATTCTACTTCGTTGCTGTGTATAATCCTTTCAATATATGGTTGAATACAGTTTGTTAATATTTTGTTGAGAATCTTTGCATCTGTGTTCATCAAAAATAGTGGCATGTAACTTCCTTTTTCTTTTTTAATGTGTTTGTGGTAGCATAGTAATGCTGGATTTGTAGAAAGAGTTTGGAAGTCTTCCTTTTTTCTTTTTTAAATAGTTTACACAAGATAGATACTAACTTTTACTTGACTGTTTGGTAGAATTCACCTGTGAAGCCATCTGGTCCTGAAATTTAATTTGTTGGGAGTATTTTTGATTCCTGGTTCAATTATACTGCTAGTAATTGGTCCATTTAGATTTTGAATTTCTTCCTGGTTCAGTCTTGGAAAGTATATACTACTAGAAGTTATCCATTTCTCCTGGATTGTCAAATTTGTTGGCACATAATTCTTCATAGTAGTTTTTAACAATTCTTTATTTCTGTTGTGTAGGTTGTAATTTCTCTTTCATTTATGATCTTATCTATTCTCCCTCTTTTTTTCTTGATGAGTTTGGCTAAAGGTTTCTCACTTTTGTTTATCTTTTCAAAGAACCAGTTCTTCATTTTATTGATCTTTTCTATAGTGTTTTAAAATTTCTATTTTATTTCCACTCTGATCTTAACTATTTGCTTCCTTCTGTTTATTTTGGGTTTTGTTTGTTCTTTTTCCCATTTCTTCAGATGTAGAGTTAGATTGTTTGGGATTTTTCTTATTAAGATATGACTCTATACCTATGAACTTCCCTCTTAGAGTGGCTTTTACTGCATCCCATATATGATTTCAAAGTTTGTGGTTTCATATTCATTTGTTTCAAGATAGTTGGGTTTTTTTCCCCTAAGGACAGAGAGTCAGAGAGAGGGATAAATAGGGACAGACAGACAGGAACGGAGAGAGGTGAGAAGCATCAATCATTAATTTCCTGTTGCCCTTGCGACACCTTAGTTGTTTATTGATTGCTTTGTCACATGTGCCTTGACCGCTGGCCTTCAGCAGACCGAGCAACCCCTTGCTGGAGCCAGCGACCTTGGGTCCAAGCTGACGAGCCTTTGCTCAAGCCAGATGGGCCTGCGCTCCAGCTGGCGACCTCGGGGTCTCGAACCCGGATCCTCCGCATCCCAGTCTGACGCTCTATCCACTGCGCCACCGCCTGATCAGGCTCAAGATAGTTTTTGATTTGATTTCCTCTTTGATCCACTGGTTGTTTAGCTGTACATGGTTTGGTTTCCACATATTTGTGTCTTATCCAGTTTTATTCCTGTAGTTGAGTCTAATTTCATGTCACTGTGGTTGTAAAAGATGCTTGACATGATTTCAATTTTCTTGAATTTACTAAGGCTTATTTTGAAGCATAATAAGTGACCCTACCTAAAGAATGTTCCATGTACATTTGAATGCTGTAGTTTTGGGTTAGAATGTGCTATAAATGTCTATTTTTATTTGCTCTAATGTGACATTTAAGGCTATTATTCTCTCATTAATTTTCGGTCTAGATGATTCTATCTATTCATGTGAGTGGGATATTTACAACTTTCTACTATTATTGTATTACTATGCATTTATTGGGTAAGTTGATACTTAATGACTATTACATCTTATTAGATTTACCTTTTTATCATAAAATAGTTTCCTTCTTATTAGTCTTTTTTTAAACATTTTGGTTTTAAAGTTTATTTTGTCTGATATGAATTATTGCTATACCAGCTTTCTTTTCATTTCTATTTGCATGGAATATCTTTTTCCCTTCTTTCACTGCAGTCTGTGTGTGCTACTCAGTCTGAAGTGAGTCATGATGTATATACAGTGTCCGTAAAGTCATGGTACACTTTTGACCGGTCACAGGACAAAAGTGCACCATGACTTTATGGACACACTGTAGATGTGTCAAGTTTTTAAAGCCAATCGGCTACCCTGACTTTTGATTGAAGCATTTAGTCCATTTACATGTCAAGTAATTATTGAGGATTACTTGTTGCCATTTTGGTCATTGTTTTGTGGTAGTTTCTCTAGTTATCTTCTGTTTTTCTTCTCTCCGTCTCTTCCTTTGTGATTTGCTGTTTTTCTTTAGTGTTTTGTTTGGGTCTTTCTCTTAATTCTTTGTGTATCTTTTGTAGGGTTTTTTTTTGTGTGTGTGGTTACCATAAGGTTTATGTAACTGTATCAGTCTACCTTCATTTGTTAGGCATTTAAGTTCTAATCTATTCTGTAAAGACTTCCCCTCCACACTTTGTTATTGATATCATGTATTTCCTACTTATTGCTTTGAGTTTGATACTTTTATGACCTTCGTAGTAGCTTTTTAAATGTCTAAATCACTGTATTCATGAAATATTTTACTTTAATGTGAGATTTTTTTCCTTTCTCATCCTTTATTTCTGGTGATAGCCTTTCCTTTTCTACTTAAAGAAGACCCTTTAATATCTCTTGTAATGCTTGTTTTATGGTGATGAACCCCTTAAGTTTTTGCTTGTCTTGGAAACTCCTTATCTCTCTCCTTCAATTCTGGATGGTATCTTGCTGGGTAAATGGCTGTAGGTGCCTCCTCCCCGCCCCCCTTTTTTTTTAGCACTTTAAAGATGACCTCTTGCTGTCCTCTGACCTATAAAGTTGCTGCTGAGAAATCAGCTGATAGCTTTATGGGGTTTCCTTTATATGTAACTCACTGTTTATCTCTTGCTTCTTTGAAGAGTTCGTCTTGATATTTGACTTTTGCCATTTTAACGATATGGTATGTTATGGGTCTCTTTGGGTTCACTGTGTTTGGAACTCTGTGCCTCGTGGACCTGGATGTCTGTTTCCTTTCCCAGGTGATGAAAGTTTTCAGCCATTTTTTCTCTAAATAAAGTTTGTTTTCCATTCACTCTTATCCTTTTGCAACACCTGTAATGTGAATGTTTGAATACTTAATGTTATCTAGAAGTCCCTTAAGCCATCCTCTTTTTTAAAAATGTTCAAATGCATTTAACAATTTTTTAAAGTATTATAAAATGTTTAACTTTCACCGGCTTCAAGGTTTATGTTGCTCCCAAAATTTGCATATAATTGAACTTTCAAATCTTGTAACACCTATTGAATTTATTCCACTCTGTATTCTAAGGCATTAATTTCTTCTTGCAGTTATATATTTGCTTCTAACAGTTTTGTGTTTCTTGATAATGACTAATGAAAACATTACCAATTTGATAAACTATCATTAAGCAGTTACCATCTGCATGCATGATGTCCTCACAAGCATCTTCTAAACTTTGGACTTGTTTCTTTCATACATGTATTTCTTTCTTAAGCTCTGTGATTCTACTTGTATTCTGTGTGTGTTTATCTTTTATTGATCTTCAAAAGTAACATCAACATCTTCTGCAGCCCCCTCCTTCATGCTGATTGTCATCTTGGGACTGGCCATTCTCGTTTTTTTCTGCTGTCTTGATTGATTTCTACTAGACACTAATCCATTCCTGTCTATTAGCTAATCTACTATTGGTTCCATCTACTGTGTTTTCCAT
The DNA here is from genome assembly GCA_037038555.1 of Rhynchonycteris naso. Taxonomy (NCBI): domain Eukaryota; kingdom Metazoa; phylum Chordata; class Mammalia; order Chiroptera; family Emballonuridae; genus Rhynchonycteris; species Rhynchonycteris naso. Next base: position 190,455,998 of record CM072995.1, on the reverse strand, counting down.
TCCAGTTATTATATTCTTCAGGTATGCTTGGTTTTCTTTATTATACTTTCTCTCTTGGTTGAAGTTCTCACTCAGTTCCTCTATTCCACTTCCAAGTTTGGTGAGCATCCTTATGATCCCTTTTTTGAAATTTTGTTAGGCAAATAGCATCTCCATTTCCATAATATGTTTTTCTGGATGTTTTTGTTATTCCTTCATTGGAGAGATATTGTTCTCTTTTCATTCTGTTTGACTATGTTAATATAAATTTGGCAAAGTAGCCATCTCTTCCAATATTGGAACAGTGGCCTAATATATACACAGCCTCTTTATATACTGTGTGTCCAGTGGTTTGGCAAGTTGGTAGGAGCCAATCGGGTGCCTACTGCATCTGGAGCACTGACCTATTGAGGTGAAGTGGCTCCAGGTGGGAGGCTAAATGTATATAATAATGACATGTTGATCCTTCTTATTCCCTTGGTTCATGGCCATACTTGTTTTGGGCCATGTGTCTAGTAAAATGTTGCAGCAACCTTGCTGGTAAGTCAGAACACTTGGAAAGACTTTCTGCCCGTGCTGTGGGGGCAGGGGGACGTAAAAGGTAGCATACAGTGGCACCTCTGACCCTGGAGAGCTCCTAAAGCTCTCTAACCTCCTCTATACAGCCTTTCTTACTGTACCGAAAGTAGTCTTGTGTAGAAACGACTCCGTGGGCTTTACATGCCAGGTAGGTTTGGAAGTTGGAGCTGGGCAGGTGCTTAATGGCACTGGACAGTCAGACTAGAGCAGCCGCCAGCAGGAAGTCCAGATATGTATGCTAACACCCTATTGTACTCTTTGGAGGCAAAAGGCTCTGGGCAATGTAGCTGAGAATGTGGTACGGTGCTCCTGCAGGTAGGTCAAATTACTGCCTTATTGACTGGAAGGGGACATAATGGCGTTCACAGTTCCTCTAGCCTGGAGAGTTCTGCAGCTCCTGGATGGTCCCACATTTTCCTAGCCTTCTCTAATTAGTATCTTTCTCTTGTTTGTTGGTCATAAGCTGTCAATTAGTCCTCAGTTGTCTCGCAGGAGTAACTTTTTGTGTTAGCTCATACGAGGGGACAATTTCAGCATTATCCTATGCTGCTGCCATCTTGGGCCTCCGAAAACTGCTGATAGCTGACCCTCATTCACAGAGGAGTTGATTCCAACCCAGAGGCTGGGAACCAAGGGACTTGGATCCTTATTTTTTCTGCCTCAAGCTTTAGAATCATAAGCCAGTCAGACAATGAGAATTTCAGAAGTTTAGGGAAACTGCTAGGGACTATACCGCTGTTTGGTCGCCCTGATTTCTATCCCACGTCAGCACACCTTGGCCTCTATCTGTTTCTGAAAGCCCTTCAAAGCTCAGCAGTCTCTGACTCTGTGGAACAATTCACATTCTGGCAGAGATTCAGTTCAGAGTCATCACTGGTGTTTGCCCTTCAGAGTCCTTTGCCCAAAACTCAAAAAACAGTGAAAAAACAAAAGAAACTACTATTCTGTAAATCACTTCTACACTCGTATCTCCTGTTTTGATACCACATCCCAATGCCAATCTGGCCCATCTTATGAACCTGCACAGTGTCCCCTGCGTTCCTTGCCTCCATCAGGGCTTTAAAAGACCAGAGAGGAGGAACACAGCCTTCCCACTATCCTGGTGTCCCCAGAGGCCAGGCTGACACACAAACTCTTTTATCTGCAAAGCAAATTGAGTGTCTGTTCTTGGTGGGACTGGTACAGATGGCTTCTGGGAAATTCCACCGGTACTAGAACTGACAGAAATGAAGGCTCTGGGGCTACAAAGACAATTGGGGAAAAGATCAACAACAATGGAAGGCATGCCAGTTTCAGTCCGGCAGAAGGGACCTTTGGTAAGGTGCATTGAAAATTTCAGGAGATCACTAAGCACAGCCTGATGCCCTCAAAAGGGAAAACAAGTTGGCATTAGACACAAAGGGAAGGAGTCGGTTGTATTAGAGCAGGTGCAGAGCCACTGCATGGCAAACAAATGGAAGAAAATGGCACGTGCCCAGGTGGACATACTATCACAAAACAGAGGAAACCTGGAAGAAACACGGAACAACAAAATACCTCACAACCATCTGAAGTTTCTTCCAGAACAGATCCTGAGAACTGATAAAAAGAGCTCACTCACAGGTGAAATTACAAAACAAAGATATTAATAAGTAAATCTGAAATGACAAGGAACAGAAGACATTGAAATCAAAGTAATGTCATGGTGGAAAGATCTGAAAATCTCAGTTGAAAGCACATTAAAAAGGTGAAACTTTGAAGCAACTGAGAAAAAATCCACCATGAGGATAACTTTCTGAAGTAGAAAACTAACAAAAGAACAATATGTTATTTAGCCTGACCAGGCGGTGGCGCAGTGGAAAGTGTCGAACTCAGGTTTGAGACCCCAAGGTCACCAGCTTGAACCCAAGGTCACCAGCTTGAGCCCAAGGTCACCAGCTTGAGCAAGGGGTTATTTGGTCTGCTGTACCCCCATGGTCAAGGAATGTATGAGAAAACAATCAATGAACAACTAAAAAGTGCCACAACGAAGAATTGATGCTTCTCATCTCTCTCCCTTCCCGTCTATCTGTCCCTCTCTCTGACTCTCTGTCTCTGTCAAGAAAAAAAATGTTATTTAAAAAGAATTTATTATCACTGTCTTTATATTTTATTACAGTTAAAAACTTGGGGCTCAGATAGGTAAAAAAAAACAAAAACAAAAAAAAACCCCACTTATGTCACTTAGCTTCTTATCCCCAACCACAGAATCTACTTATTTCTGGAGCATCCATCCACCCTGTTTCCCTCCTGCCAAGTCAACAAATTTTATGCTACCCTTCCCTCCTCTAGTGACTTGTTCAAATAATCCTCTAAATCTGGAAAACCCAACTTGACCTTAAACTTTCCATATCCCTCTCAGTTCCAAACCAATATCCATGACTTCTATGATTAGCTCACATCTGTTTTTCCACATAGCAGAGCACTGCATTAGATTGTAACTTAGTAATATTTATGTCAAATCGTCTTCTATTCAGCCTTGATACTTATGCTTTTAAAAGTTAGTTTTGATGATTCCTCTAGGACTCAGATGTTTCAAAGTCTATGACTGTTTAAAATGTTGCAGAAGCATGACCTAAATCACTGAACCCAAAATGCCACGTGAGGCAGTGAACCACCTAAGTTAATGAATGAATTGAGCCAACACCCCAGTATCCAGATGCCAAGGAGATTTCATTCTCTGCTCAACATTTCAGAAGCATTTTGGGAAAGGTCTGTTTTCATAATATTCACATATCTGAGGACTTAAGACTATATGCCTTCCAGTTCCAAAGGTCTAACCATATCACTTCTTGAATATAAACAAACAGGACCAACTATTGGAAGAAAGGACTGCCCCCTAAAGCTGAACCAACATGGAAGATGATAGTGCATGCAGTTTTATGGTTCCTGTGTCTTCACATTCACTGGGTATTAAACATATTACTCCAGAACTGAGACAAGGTTCCTGTTAAAATTCGTATTAACTACTATAGAGTACACAGAATTCAACATGACAACCACTGTCCAATAATTCTAATGCAAATACTCTGATACTCTACTGGTTTTGCCATTTGCACTGACAGTCTACGTTGCAAAAGGAGCATTCCAGCCCTACCTGTGGAGGCACAGTGGATAAAACATTGACCTGGAATGCCAGTTCAAAACACTTGGCTTGCCTGTCAAGGAACAACCTTGAAATAAACACAAATCTCAGTAGAACTTGATTTGCATGGAGCATCTTATTTTTTTAATTATTTTTATTCATTAAGTTTAGAGAAGAGAGAGAGAGAAGGGGGGAGGAGCAAGAAGCATCAACTCCCATATGTGCCTTGACTGAGCAAGCCCAGGGTTTTGAACTGGTGACCTTAGCATTCCAGGTCGATGCTTGATCCACTGTGCTACCATAGGTCAGGCCTGCATGCATCATCTTATCTTGCTCATGATCCCATGATTCTTTTTCCTATCCCAATTTCAAAAAATATCTTACCTCAAAGTACATCCCAGGACTAAATGGAAAGCATGTAATATTTCTCTCTTCTTCTCCCCAGGACTCCTGAAGAAAAGAATTTCTTACAAATGCTTTACTATTCAGGCGTGGGTTCAAGTGGAGAGCAATATCCTTGGATTTTCCTGATAGTAGATCAACGTTAAAGCTTTTAAGAGAAAAAGAATAACAACCAGGTATAAAAGAGCAGTGCACTTTCTGAAATGTTAACCAGAACTGAATTGATTGTAACTACACAAAATGTAAGTATTCACACAGACACAGGAACACAGAAAGGTGAAACTTTAAATTTCAAGTTAGCATTCCACAGCAATTATTTGCAAAATAAAGATTTTAGGAAACCTAAAGTCAATGTTGAAGGAAGGTACAGATCTGGCAGGGAGGAAATTGAAGGGTCAGAGAAGAAGCTCAGTGACTCCAGGCTGCAGGAGTGTGTGGTCCTCTCAGGCAGATATTCTTCTAACGTGTCTGTTCTTGGAAGTGCTGTTCTTTCTAGAAAATACCTCTAATTTTTAACTTTCAGATGTCTGAACATCTCTGGAGGTTCTTTAAGCAGAAACTTTATAAGTGACATGACAAGAAGAGCCCTAACAAAAGTGACAGGATCTCATAGGCCTTTCCTGGAGTTCTAAAAGGTAAGAAGGGGCCTCATGGACAAAACTGCCACCCTCTTGTCCTGGCACAAAAAGCCTAAGTCAGAACATTAGAATTTAATCTTGGTTCTGCCACCAACTAGTTGTTAGCAATCTAATGTCCTCTTGTTTTAATATTCTCACCTTTCAAATGAGGACTAGGACACTAGCCCTGCTTGCATTTCACCAAGACTTTCACGTGTAAGGCAGAAGAGACACACATGGGGAATGTCACACACACCATTACTGTTAACTCAGTGATACCAACCCTCTGGCATTTTTATTCACTTCTCCTTTAATGACAACGGTGCGTCCAGGGCCCAGTGAGGAGTTCAACCTCGCAACAAATGGCAGAGTCTGAAAAGAAACAACAGTCAGCACCAGGAGCCTGGTGAATGGGATCTGGGGAAACTGTCCAGACACTGGGGAACATATAAAGGCTGTGACTATAGACCCCGTGAAGGGATGGCCTGTGTGTGCCATGGTCCCAAATGGGTCCCCAGCAGTGATCACTGAGCCTGGCTCACAGCAAACACTCAGTGAAATGAAAGGACATGGAATGGGACCTAATACCCTTCATGAGTGAAACTCACTCTGAAAGACCTATGCTTGGGGTCTGAAGTCCTGCTCCTGCTCTGCCTGAAGGGAGAAGTTAGGGAAACAAATTGATGGCTCCTAGATAAAGCCTGGGTGACTGATCATTGTCCAGGGACAGAATAAAAATGTCAAGTGGCTGCTTTGGGTTTCTACTGAGGGTAGAGGTAACATTTACCAGAAGATTAAAACTTAATTTGTCACAAAGAATTAAGAAAATCTGGGGCTCTTCAAACCTTTGACAAACAGTTGACAGGTAGTATTTTGTCGCAAGTCAAAGTGTGATTGACTGTTGAAACTTTGCTCTTGGTGTAGACAGTTCTGGGTATGACTGTGTCAGTGTCTCCTCTATTACTAGGCTGTAGGGAAACAGTTCTGCAATAAGGTACGGAGTGAATGAAGCGGTCTTCCAACACTTAGGCTGTTTGCTTCCTAGGCAATTTTATAAAATGTCCCACATTTATAAAACTTAGGCAAAAATACTTACAAATTGTGACACGCCAGCATCCTGTACCTATTAGAAAGACAAAATGAGGACATCTGAAAGGGACAATTTGTATTTTATGAGTTAAGATGCTGGACCGAACCAGGCCAGAGCCTGGGACTACTACAGTATCTGCTTGGTCCTGGGGGTGACATTTGGTTACCAGAGCTTCATGATGGCATGTTATGGAGTCACAGAGGGTGACTCAGATAGGAGGACAGTCTGAGTCTTATATCCTCCACTGTAAGTTAATAGTTTTTCAAAGGTGCTTCAAACATATTTTAATTGTTCTTTCCAGGGTGATCCCCAAATGCTGAGATTATTTCTATTTATGAGGTACTAGTGTGAAATCAGTAAGACCTCACTTGTCCCATTAATAAGAGCAAAAACTTAATGTTTAGTTTAAGTTGTACTTTTTCCTAAAAGGGAGAAAGTACATGTGGAAGTTCATTTCCCAATGCAGAGCTCGTGTTCAGTACCTCTGGCCAGTACTAGTCAACATTAGGAGTTCTTTTTACACAGGTTGCTGAGCCCTGGTCACTCCTGGGTGCCTGGCACCACAGGAGTTGCCTCAATTTTGAAATTATTACTTCCAGTTTTCATAATGAAAATTTAATTATAAAACACTCAGCCTGCCTGATTGACATGGCAACTAAGTGAACATTTTTAAACTGATGGCTCATTAAAATATTTAATACTTACATTTTTTCTACTTATCCCTGTCAGTTCCAGAGTAGATGCTTGGGTACATTTTATATCCTGAAGAAAAGATAACAATTTTTAACATCCATCAGAATTCAAAATATAATCTGCTTGATATATCAAAAATAATAATAAATGGTATTAAACATAAAAATATACTTGAAAATTATAATCCACAAGTGCAATTAACGTATTTTATTATAGAAACTAAGAACTGCCTGACCAGTGGTGGCGCAATGGATAAAGCGTTGACCCAGAATGCTGGGGTCAAAGCCCCAAGATTGCTGATTCTGAGCACAGGCTCATCACTGCTGGGTCACTGGCTTAAGCAGGGGACAGTCTACATGATCCCAGAGCTTGCTAGCTTGAGCCCAAAGGTCACTGGCTTGCTCTGGTCAAGGCACATACAAGAAGCAATCAATGCACAACTACAGTTAAGTAACTACGAGTTGATGGCTTCACTGGTGAATTCTAAGAAACGGTCAAGTAAAAGTTAATATCTATCTGTGTTAACCTATTTCAAAAAAATAAAAAACAGGAAGGAAAGCTTCCAAACTTATTCTACAAATCCAGCATTACTATGCTACCACAAACACATTAAAAAAGAAAAAGGAAATTACATGCCACTATTTTTGATGAACACAGATGCAAAGATTCTCAACAAAATATTAACTGGATTCAACCATATATTGAAAGGATTATATACAGTGATGAAGCAGAATTCATCCCAAGGATGTGAGGCTCATTCACATATGTAAATAAATGAAGCGATGCATCATATTAACAAAATAAAGCACAGAAACCATATAATCAGCTTAGTAGATGCAGAAAAAGCATTTGACATAATTCAACATCCTTTTATGGTAAAAACTCAACAAAGCGTGTGGAGAAGGAACCAATCTCCGCACGGCAATGGCAAGCTAATATACCCAATGGTGAAAAGCTGAAAGCTTTTCCTGTAAAATCAGGAACAACACAGGGATGCCCACTATTCTCACTTCTATTCAATACAGAAAGTCCCAGCCACAGCAGTCAGACAACACAAAGAAAAGGCATCCAGATTGGAAAGGAAGAGGTAAAAGTCTGATATCTGAAGATAACTTGATACTATATATAGAAAAACCTAAAGACTCCACCAAAAATTTATTAGAACAAAGTTGCAGAATGCTAACTCGATATACAGACACCAGTTGCATTTCTACACATCAACAAACAACCAGGAGAAATTAAGAAAACAAGGCCATTTGCATTTGCATCAAAAAGCATAAAATACCTAGGAATGAATTTAACCAAAGATGTGAAGGCCGGTACTCTGAAAACTGTAAGACATGAAGGAAGAAAGAAACTGGAGGAGATACCAATAAATGGAAGGCTATATACCTCATTCGTGGACTGGAAGCATTAATATTGTTTAAATGTCCTTATTACCTAAAACAGTATACAGATTCAGTGCAATCTCTATGGTATTCTCAGAACTAACCCTAAATTTATGTAGAATCACAAACAACCCTGAATAGCCACAGCAATCTTGAGAAAGTGCAAAGTGGAAGGTACCACGCCTCCCTGATATCAGATTGTACTACAAAGGCTATAGTAATCAACACAGCATGGTATTTGGCATAAAACAGATACATGAATCAATGGAATAAAGGGCGCAAAAATCAATCCTCCCTTATATGGTTAATTAATCTATGACAAAGAAGGCAAAGGTATACAATGGGGTACATTCTATTCAATAAATGTTGGACAAACTGGACAGACACATGCAAAAACGAAATCAGCCCACTTTCTTACACCATACACAAAAAATAAACTCAAATGGATTAAAGATTAAAGACTTAAAGGTAAGATCTGAAATCGTAAACCTAGAAGAAAACATAGGCAGTAGTAAACTCTTTGACCTTGCACTTCGTAATATCTTTTTGGATATGCCTCCTCGGGCAAGGGAAACAAAAGAAAAAATACACTAATGGCACTATATCAAACTAATTTATTTTTATTTTAAAAATTTTCCATTGATTTGAGAGAGGAAGGGAGAGAGAGAAACAAAAGGGTCGACTCATGTTCTTCTTAGTTGTTCCATTCAGTTGTGCACTCACTGGTTGCTTCTCATATGTACCCTCACCGGGGATGGAACCTGTGACTTCAGCATGTTAGAACAATGCTCTTTCCACTGAACCACCCAGCCAGGGCCCAAGCTAAAGCTTCTGCTCAGCAAAGGAAACCATCAAGATGAAAAGGCAACCTACTGACTGGGAGAAAATACTTGCAAATGATACACCTGACAAGGGTTTAATATGTATATAAGGAACTTATGAAGCTCAATACCAAAAAAACCCAAACAATCCAATTAAAGATAAAATAGAGGGCCTGAAGAGACACTTCTCCAAAGAGGACATACAGATAGCCAGCAGACATGTAAAAAGATGCTCATTGTTAATCCTCAGGGAAATGCAAATGAAAACCACAATATCATATTACCTCACACCTGTCAGAATGGCTATCATCAGTAAATCCACAAATGACAAGTATTGTTGAGGTTGTGGAGAAAAGGGAACCCTTGTACACTGTTGGTGACATTGTAAATTTGTCAGACACTATGGAAAAACTAGTGTGTAGAGTCCTCAAAAATTAACAATAGAACCCCATATGTCCCAGCAATTCCTGTTCTAGATATTTATCCTAAGAAACCCAAAACACTAATTCAAAGTTATCTTCACCCTATGTTTATTGAAGCATGACTAGTAATAGCCAAGGAAGGAAACAACCTCGTGTCCTTCCACAGACAACCAGATAAAGATATGGTGTATATATACAATGGAATGTTACTGAGCAGTAAAGAACGAAATCTTGCCATTTGCAACAGCATGAGTGGACCTAGAGGGTATTGGGCTTAAGTGTAACATCAGAAAAGAAAAAATAGATTACTTCATTCACTTACGTGTGAAATCTAAAATAAAAAGAATTAACAAAACATACATCAACCCACAAATACAGAAAGCAAGCTGATGGTTGCCAAAGGGAAGGCTGGCAGGGGGGATGGGAATAAAAAAAAGTTTTTTTTAACTGGTGAGGAAGGAAAGGTTGGGTTATACAACTAAAATATTTTTTTAGTAAGCCTCAAAGAAGCAGGTCAATCTGCTAAATGACCAATTTACACAGTTCAAAGAAAAATAAAATCCTGACAGTTTAAAAGATTTACTTCCAAGAGTTAACACACTAAGAAGGAGGTATTAATTCCAGATGTTTCCTCCCACTTCATCAGAAAACATCAAGGAAGACCCCGCATGTAGAAGGGCACTCACCGAGCTGAAGCTGAAACCAACCGAGTGAACGTTGACTTTGCCATAAATGCCCAGTGTGTCTATTTTATCTGGGCTAACCCTGTGGGCATAGAGCAGTGTATGCTTTCCATTTACAGCCACCTAGATGGACACAGAAGAAAGCCCCACACAAAAATAATTAATTTTATTAAGTTGCCCAAACTGAAACCTGTTGACTTGGGTTTATTTTTCTCCCTTTTCCTACAAGGCTCCACTCTGTCTGACCAGACTGGGACTGAAAAGCCTCACCGCACCAGCAGTGTTTACCTATTCTTACTTCCTGATTTGATTAACCATCATGGATTCTCTCTCCAGACCAAGCACAAGCACGCATGCAGGCACATATGTGCATAGGCATGTGTGCATCTGTGCATAAACATGAGACATCCCAGAGTTCAGAGGCTCCCAATGCCTGAGAGGCCTGTGAACCCAGGAGGGATCTGCTCTGCAGCCCACCACCCCCTGAGAGAGACCACTGTGCACACGGCAGGTGCACGCTGAGTACCTATTGCACTTGCTGAATGAACGAACACAGGCAAGTTCCCCAACCTCCTGAGATTGCTGTGTGTAAGCAGGAGAACACTCTCGCTCAAAAGGCTATAGCGGGGACATGAGACCACTGCTGTGAGACCCAGCACGTCCTGACACAGCAGGTTCCAGCCCACACAGTTCCTTTTCTCTCCCTTCTTCCCAAGTGCTAGATGCCATGTTGGGGAATGCCGGGAAAACACAGGCAGAATACATACAGTATGGTCTCTAAACTTAAAGAGCTTAAAATCCCAGTGACAGGCAAAATAAATTTAGGAAAAAGCTAACGCACAGAACAGGAACAAGTGCTCAAAGGCCAGAAAAGGGAGGAGCAAATGGAGTTCAGGAGTGTTAGGGGCTATTTTCTGGTGGGCGCGGGATCCTAAAGGCCAGGACCCACACCAGGAATGGGAGAGTCCTCTCGAAATGGGAAAGGTCTGCAGTCTGGGAGGCTCCAGAGGTGGAGGGGCCAGCAGGGGAACAACCTCTGGGACCAATTCTATGCCACACATACAAGCATGATATATGAAATGCTTGTGGAAACTAGTAGTATTTACTACAGACTCGGTCTAAAATCTCATGATCCTAAAGAAACACTTTGTGGCAGGACATAACTTCACACTGAGATTCTGACTTCAACACTCAACCCTCCCCCACCCCATCCATTAGCACCAAGTTCCCCTACACTTTGGGTCCTGGTGGCTGTAATTTACTACCCCGTAATAAATAGAGTGCTATGCCAATTCAGAGCTAAGCTCAGCCCAGCTAGGAGAGATATGATCTAATAAATAACTATTGCTGCCCTGGACCCCAACTCTGCAAGACACCACTGGCGGGAGACAGGAACTGTGCCCGCCTCACCTGTAGGTACCGGCCTGGCCCCTACGTGGAGAAAAATTATAAAGCCAAACTCTGGATTTAAGAAATGTAAGCGTGAGCTCACCACTATGGAAAAGCTTCCCGTGCACTTATTCAGCTTTCATTCTCCAAAACCTACCTGAAATTTGTCTTTCAGCACCATAATCACAATTTCAAAAGACTTTTCTTTTTGGAAAGGCATGTCGTGGGTGATCTCTTCCCATCCCCATTTTTCATTTTTCAGAGTATTGCAAACAATGCAGTTGGACCTCTTAAAACGTGGGTTGAAGTGAAAGACCACGTCAGCTCGAGGTTTCACACTGCTGCCACTCTGTAAGTCCACCTGGAATCTGTGCGAGCAAAGAAACAACGGGGGGTGGGGGGTGGGGTGGGGTGCTGAGTCCTCAGAAGGAAGGCTGCAGGGAGGGGCCCAACAGCACCAAAATCCAGCTGAATATATGACTGATTCTCTGCTCCTTCACCCACGCTCCATAAATACCCTTCCTGTGTTTCGGCCTTAGTAGCAGACCCTACGCTGTAGCAGGGCCCCTCTCTCCAGGAGGAGCCTCCAGCCCAGCCTCTCTTGCAGCACACATGCTCATGTGGTAAAGCTCCACTGAGGTGGAAGCCCGTGTTCAGGGAAACTACCAGAAACTGCCCTGAAAGTCAGGTGACATCTGCCTTTCACCCATACCCTTCTCTTTCCCCCAGATAGCATATGTGCCCACCCAGCAGCCCAAAACATGATGTGAGGGCTGCAGTTCTCACGCCAAGAGCCACTGGAAAGAGGAGCTCACCCTGGGACAGCACAGCAGCAGCCAGAAGACGCCTGCTTCTCTTAAGACTCAATAGAGTTGCCTTAAAATATGTGAACTGTTTCCGTTAGGCTTGACTTCAACATCTCATTTAAACCAGTTACGTGTGCAGTGGCCACACTGGCTTGAGCCCAGCTCTAACACATGGCTTCATCCACCATTTGTACCCACAGTAAGTATTAGATAAAACCACCTTAAGCAAACCTTAAGAGATGCTGTTGGAGTGACCCCATAACTGGACTTTTTTTTTTTTTTAATTTATTATTTTATTCATTTTAGAGAAGAGACAGAGAGAGAGAGAAAGAGAGAAAGGGGGGAGGAGCTGGAAGCATCAACTCCCATATGTGCCTTGACCAGACCAGTGCAGGGTTTTGAACTGGCGACCTCAGTGTTCCCAGGTCGACGCTTTATCCACTGCGCCACCACAGGTCAGGCCCATAACTGGACTTTTGTCCCTGTTGTCTGACAACAGTTCCCCTCATTCACTACATATCTGATTCTTTTTTTTTTTTTTTTTTTACAGGGACAGAGAGAGGGGTAGATAGCGACAGAAAGGAACGGAGAGAGGGGAGAAGCTTCAATCATTAGTTTTTTGTTGCTGTTGCGACACCTTAGTTGTTCATTGATAGCTTTCTCACATGTGCCTTGACCGTGGGCTTTCAGCAGACAGAGCAACCAACCCCTTACTGGAGCCAGCGACCTTGGGCTCAGGCTGGATAGCTTTTGCTCAAGCCAGATGGGTCCGCGCTCAAGCTGGCGAGCTCAGGGTCTCGAAGCTGGGTCTTCCGCATCCCAGTCCGACGCTCTATCCACTGCGCCACTGCCTGGTCAGGCCATATCCGATTCTTTATAATGAGATCAGACTAACAGCAATAAAATAAAAAACCCAAGTAATCTTTATTCCAGTCACTCATTTTCATCTCAGCATCTATACCAGGATACTGAAAAGCAAAATCAGTCCTCAAATACCAAAATATGTCTCCCATGTTATCTTTTGTTACTGCCCCACACTCACAAGGGACCATTTATTCATGTTCTTTTTCAACTAATACAACAAGTTTACCTGTCCGAATCACCAGGAACATGCCCACGAATTACAATCAAAGTTCCAGGCTCCAACTGCTCAGGAATGGTCCCAACATAGGGGATTATCTAGGAAAATAATTTTAACAAAGGTACTTTTACATAAAATTTAAAGACATTTTTAAGCACTGCATTTTTATCACATATAAATTTGCTCAACCTAGCATCTTCTAAATTGTCCTCACTATCAAACAGCTACATAATTATCTGCAAACTCAGTTCCTAGGGAAAAGACACAATATAAACATTTCCACAATATTTCTTACTTGGCTGGGGGTATTGTGAAATAAAACATCGGGACAGAATAATTCTGATTAATAGAAAAACAGCTTGTTGAAATGTCACCCCTCGCCCCAACATTGAAACCAACAGCTAGATCATGACCTCTTCAGGCCCTAAGCCAACGCTGATGAAGATGAGGACCCTTACTGCCTGTAGAGGGGACTCATCCACACCTGGGATGTGGGCTTCCATACTGCAACCCACTCCACACTGCTGGACATGCGAGAACTCAGAGCCATAAGGATCTGAGTTCAGAGAGAGCTTGAGGTGCCTGGGGATATCTCAAGGCCTGGTGTTCGCTTACCCTGGCACCCTGGCCTGGTTCATCTGTGGGCTCGGGCTGTAAGAGGTGTTCTCACACAGTATTTGGGTCTTAACCTGTCCCTCACCACCCAGAACACAGCCTTTCTGTGTCTGGGGCTTGACACAGACTTCGTCACTCCCCGCCCCCTAAGCTGACTCCATTGGCTGGGACCTGTGTTCTGTGGCTGCACCTCCTGCCTCACACCCATCCCCTTTTCCACATGGGGGCACCTGGCCAGACATTAGCATGCCTTATGCCAAGCTCACCCAAGTTATGACATACATGCTACCTAAGATAGCTCTGATGGTCAAAATAAAAATAAATAGGCCCTGGCCGATTGGCTCAGCAGTAGAGTGTCGGCGCAATGTGTGGAAGTCCTGGGTTTGACTGCTGGTCAGGGTTCAAAGAAGTGACCTGCTTTTCCGTCCTGCTCCCTTCTCTTCCCCTCCTACAGCCATGGCTTGACTGGTTTGAGCAAAGTTAGCCTCAGGCGCTGAGGACGGCTCCCTTTAAAAAAAAAATAAAAAGCCACTGGGTTTGACATAAATCAATTTAAAAATTTTAAGAGCTTTTTTTTTTTACATGAGAGGAGGAGAGATAGTGAGACAGACTCCCCACATGCAACCCAACTGGAATCCACTGACAACCTCCATCTGGAGCCAATGCTCGAATCAACCAAGCTATTTTTGGCACCTGAGGTTAATGCACTGGTACCAACCAAGCTATCCTCAGCAACCGAGGGCAATGCTGGAAACAACTGAGCCACTGGGAGAGAAGGAGGGGTGGGGGAGAAGCAGATGGTCGCTTCTCTTGTGTTCCCTGACCAGGAATCAAACCTGGGATGTCCATATGCCAGGCTGATGCTCTATCCACTGAGCCAACTGGCCTGGGCCAAGAGATTATCTTCAAATTGTTGAGGGCCTGGTAGCCTGAGAGGAGGCAGAAGATAATGGCAGAAGGACACTGATGGAAATGGAAAACCACAAAAGGGAAGCTGGCTCAGGGAGGAAGCCGCAAGTTTAGTTTTAAACTCAGTCTTGAAGGGTTGGCAGGGCATCTGAGCTGGCGATTCCCCTTAGGTGAAAGGCCAAAACTGTAAGCAGATTGTAAGCATGCTCAAAAAGGACTCAAGATGATCAGTGAAGACATGAAAGAAGAAAGAAGGTAAAGAAGACTGGTAAAGAGAACTAAGAAAAAGTAAAAAGTCAGAGGGCAGGGCTGTGATGAGGACACAGAGGCAGAAACGGACTCTCTCTCTCAAGAAGGAGGTCAGCCACAGAGGAACAGGAAGCAAAGGCTGGAAGGGACCTCAGGGGTTAAAGAGTAAGATTTTTATTGTTTCATGGTTTAAGGTTAAATTGAAGGGAGACGGAGGATTTACATTACTAAGGAGAAAGGAAGTATATTTGCTAAGGAAACTGGCCCAGTGCGCTTTTCAGCATCAGGTGGGATTAATGTTAACAAGTGGTTTATTAACTTGGAACAACAACTTCTTTTTTTTTTTTTTTTTAACAGGGACAGAGAGAGAGAGAGAGAGAGAGAGAGTCAGAGAGAAGGATAGATGGGGACAAACAGACAGACAGGAGCGGAGAGAGGTGAGAAGCATCAATCATTAGTTTTTCGTTGCCATTCTAACACCTTAGTTGTTCATTGATTGCTTTCTCACATGCCTTGACCGCGGGCCTTCAGCAGACTGAGCAACCCCTTGCTGGAGCCAGCAACCTTGGGTCCAAGCTGACGCGCTTTTGCTCAAGCCAGATGGGCCCGCGCTCAAGCTGGCGAGCTCGGGGTCTCGAACATGGGTCTTCCGCATACCAGTCCGATGCTCTATCCACTGCGCCACCGCCTAGTCAGGCGGAACAACAACTTCTTAATCCCATCTTAAGACTGAATAAAATAATAAACTGCCAAATACTGAGTTGTCACACAATATATTTCAAGAAGGGTATTTCTGGTATAAAGATAATGTCTTCCAAATTATTCACTGAATTTAAAATGGAAAGATAAATGAGCCTGACTTTCTTAAGCCTTGGGAGTCTATTAATTGAACTAGTCAATGAAATGTATTAAATATGAAAAAAAGTACATAGGCCAGTTATACAATTTATCTTTTCCAAGAAGAGTTAATATGGACAGAATTACAGAATTTAACTATCACCAATGGGAAATAAACATAAAAAGCTGGCAGTCCTTTGTCTTCATAATACTCAATAAAAAATATAGTAGAAATGCAATAAACACTTTCCCACTGCTTGAACTGATCGCTAACAAAATAACCATAACATAAGAAAATTGTTTTTTAAATCTATCTTGTACAATGTCCTAACTGATTAACCTAAAATATCTAAGTTATGTGACCTCTCTTTTCCTATGGTTTTTTGAACACTGAAGGGCAACTGGCTGCAAACAGTAGAAGAGATGACATGCAACACGCCAGGACTCAATGTTAGAGAGTATGCAACAACAGCCTGGCCTGTGGTGGACCAGTGGATTAGGCGTCAATCTGGAACACTGACGTTGAGGTTTGCCAGTTCAAAACTCTGGCCTTGCCCGGTCAAGGCACATATAATAAGCAATGAACAACTAAAGTGAAGCAACTATGAGTTTACACTTCTCACTCCCCCCCGTGCCTCCTCTATCTGTAAAATCAATAAATAAAATCTTTAAAAAATAAAAGAAAAAAGGAGTATTTAATAAATGAAATTTAAAGACATGTTAAAATGTTATTTTTGCCATTCAGATCAGTCCACCTTTATCCTTTTCTGCTTGTGAGAACTGACTATAAAACAGAGAAACTTAAAAAAAAAAAAAAGCTATGTGCCAAAAAACATTTACTTTGGAAACCTGTTATCATGGACCATCCTGGTAACAGTACTGAGGCCATCTGGGAGCCCTGAATGCATGTAAGTTCTGCTGTAAAGCAGCACGACTTCAGGCCCCCTTCATCAGGAAATGTCAAGGTATGCAGGGTTTTTAGCCTACAAAATGATTTTCTAAAGACCAGACCAATAAGCCATCTTTGTGAATAAGCCCAGCACTGGGCAGTGTAACCCAAAAGCCCACTCCTCCTCTTGGCTCCAGTCAAGGTTACACTTTCGTCACCCTTGGCGGGTGGTCTATTTTTTTAAAATCACTGCAGAAAGTCAGTACATCATTTTAAGACAATTTTAACTCTAAGATGCACAAAATCATTTTAAATGTCTCTGAATTCAAGTTCAGTAAGTCTTCCTTCCTCATTAAGAACTACTGAAGACTCTTTGTCTAAAGCCAAGTTTGCTTTACATGGCAGTCATTCAACTCAAGAGGAAAACAGTTGTATCCACAAAGTAAATAACAAAAAATTGAACTCATTTACATTATTAGACTGGTTTAGGGCCTCATACTCCCTATTTCCCTAAGAGTTTCTTGGGGTATTTACAAAAAAAAAAGCAGTGACTCTACCTCAGACCTAAATTTAGGATTCAGCTCCAGATACATAGAAACTGCCTCAACCACATAAAACTAAAACAAGCTTGATATTTCCCAGATGTGCACTGAATTTTCAAGCAACTACTGCCATTCAAGGGTTCCTGGGCCAGCTTCAGGCTAGGGCAAAACCTGTAATTTTTCATTCTCCATCTCACCACTTCTCAAGTGAGAAGCAGCATTTTAAATGAAGATGGAAAAAGTGAGACATTAACTTCTCATGAACAGGTCTAATTAAAAAAGAAATTTTAAAACTTCTAGTATAAGAAATACGTTTTCCTTTTAAAATAATGTCTTATGGCCTGACCAGGCAGAGGTACAGTGAACAGAGTGTCAGCTTGGGAAGCTGAGGACCCAGGTTCAAAACCCCAAGGTCACCACCTTGAGCATGGGCTCATCTGGCTTGGGCATGGGCTCACCAGCTGGAGCGTGGGATCACAGAACCCAAGATCGCTGGCTTGAGTCCAAGGTCGCTGGCTTGAGCAAGGGGTCACTCACTCTCCTGGAGCCCCCCATCAAGGCACATATGAGAAAGCAATCAATGAACTAAGGTGTTGCAACTATGAGTTCCATGCTTCTTATCTTTCTCTCTTCCTGTCTATCCCTGTTTGTCTCCCATTCCTCTTTCTCTCACTTAAAAAAAGTGATCTTATGATTAGATGTCCCCTCCTATTACCACCAGTGCTGCTCCTCCAATGCTTCCCATGCTCCCTGTTCACAACATGTTCTCATCATGTTGTTGCTGTGACCTGTCTTGCACTAGACTGAGCTGCAAGGGCTGCATCTATTCTCAGTAAATCCCCACCACAGTCCCTGTCACACAGAAAGAGCGTCACACATGTCCACATAATTTGATTCTTGACCCCTTCCCCAACAATAGGTAAGTACTATCCAGTCCAGCTTGCTCTCACTCCTGCCAGAGGTGCAAAGTGATCTCAGAGAGATCAGTTACCGGGTTATAGACGACATTCTGTAGATTGTTTACGGACAGCATCTTTCTTTTCCACTTTACTGTCAACTGGGGTCTCTGTTCTCTGTATGACCTAAGGTTTTAAGCATTCATTTAAAGGCTTCCCAGAATGAAACTGAGGCAGGTGCCCTGTGTAAAATCAAAACAAAGTAAAAGAAAATGCATCATTTTTATTCATATAAATATTCTTAAATTGAAATTATAAATTATTTTACTGATATTTACCAAATAACAAAATGCTATTACAATCAAAGATCTGACCCCAATTCTCCCCTAGTGTACTTACATACTAAATAATTTTGGATTATAAATGCAGGAAATATTGGTTTAAAAATTACATCAGTAGAAAACTTCTAGCATGGAACTTTGTATTAAAAATACTAAAATAGGCTCTGTTCGTTGTTCTAACAGGGATATAGGTTTGATAACCAGTCAGGGCACACACAGGAAGCAACCAAAACACACAACTGAGTGGAACAACAAATGCTTCCCTTCCCCCTCCCCTCTCTCTTTCTAAAAATCAATAAAAATTAAGCCCTGGCCGTATAACTCGGTTGGAGCATCCACCTGGAGTGTGGAGGTTGCCAGTTCGAGTACCCCATCAGGGCACATACAAAAGCAGCTTGATCTTCCTGTCTCTCTCCCTGCCTCCCCCCCCCCCCAATAAATAAATAGACCAGTGGTTTGTAACCTGGGTTCTATCGAACCCTAGGGGTTCGATGAGTCGGTCTCAGGGGTTCAGAGAAGCCTCTGCCGCGGAGGCCAAAATAAAGTAATACATTAATTTGTTGTGAGTTCATGACCTTTGTTGGTTTTGTTCTTTGAGCAAGGTGATGTTCATGCACCGCTCATTTTGTGCACCAGTAAAAAAACATATACCTATGTCTTGAATTTGGAAAAAAGAATCATATTTTCTTTATCATTAAAGAAGGGTTCAGTGAATGCGCATATGAAATTGGTGAGTTCGGTACCTCAAAAAAGGTTAAGAACCACTGAAATAGACAAATAAATAAATAAAGCAACCAGTGAGTGCACAACTAAGAGGAACAACAAGCTGATGTTTCTCTCTCTCTCCCCAATGCCCCTCCATCAATGGAAAAATTAAAAGAAAACAAAACCCTAAAATAATAGCATACTGCAGTACAACTATCTTGAGATACTCATTTAACTTTTCTCATCTATAAAATGAACATATAGCTCTTACAGGTTTGTTCTGAGGATTACATTAATTAAATATTAATTATGTAAGTGCTTTATATTTGAGCAATTATTAATTAATAAAAAGGTTGCTCCTCCTAATTTAAATAAGTCAATTAACTTCTTGCTGGACGTCAGCTATACGGTCAAGAAGGGCCCGTCGGTATACTTAAAAGTTCCAGGTAAGACCTGACTCTGGAACCGAAAGAGAAACGAACCTCAAGCGTCCTGGGTGCCTTTCGTCCTCCTCCCGCCCCGAGTATGCGCAGACGCGGCCGGCACTGGGTGCGGGTTAGCAGTCAGGGCAAGAGGCAGCGGCCAGGCTACAGACGAGCCGGGGCCACCTCACGGGTCACACGGGGCCCAGCCAGGCTTGCGGAGCGGAGCCCGGCTCCTCGAGAGACGCCGGGGCAGGCCCGCCTCGCAGGAAGCCGTCATTCCGTTCCCCAAGCGTCAGCGCAGCTGGCACAACCAGTGTTTCCTCGCGTTTAACAAGCAGGCCAGCGACTCGGCCGCTCACAGGGCGCGTTCACAGCGAGCGCGGGGACCCGCGGGGCCTGTCAGCAAACAACACTCTGTCACCTAAAGGTCGGGGGAGGAAAGCTCCCCAGGTTGCCGGCCTCGGCCGCAGGAAGCAGGTGACGCGGCGGTCAGGCGGACCGGCCTGTGGCGGGACCTCCGTGCCGCCAGGCTGACCGGAGACGTGTCCACCCGTCAACTGTGACTGGGGACAGCGACGGCCGCATCCCCTCCGCGGCCGACATTCCCCCGATGCCGACTCACCGGGCAGGTGTCGCAGGCACTCGAGCAGTGAACTTTGTGCACCGCGCACTGTCCTCTTCCACTAGCTTCCGCCGGCCACGGGGTGTGAGGGCGGTCAGCCCGACGCCGTTTCCGGTGCGCGGCCGCGGTCCCGCGCGGCCACCCAGCCGGTTTCCCACACCGCCTCTGGGTCCTAGACCGGCTCGCAGCGGGATGGCAAGGACGAAAGTAGACTCTGTTTTAAAGTCCCGTGCGCGGGTCTGGCCGCCTCTGCCCAGTCGTTCGGGTGGAGCGGATGGAAAGTGTCCCCTTCCGCTCCGTATCACCGGCCTGCGATCTCGGAGGGAGGGCGCTTCGCGCCGGGGAGCACCGCCCAGGCCCCGCCGGGACCACAGGCGCGTGTCTAGTCTCCCTTGGGCGCAGAGTCGTTTTCTTGTCTGCGCAAGACCAGACTCCACGCCGTGCGGCCCAGGGCAACCCGACTGGAGGCGTCCTCAGTGCAGTGGGCGGGGGGCACCCAACCCGGAGCCTCGCCCCAGCCGTCTGACTGCCCTGGCAGCGCCTGCCTAGCAGACCTCCAGCCTTGTGCTTTCTAAGTTTTGCGTGTCTACGGGCCACGTGCGCAGCGCGAGTGAGCGGAGCGGGGTCACGTGGGCCGCGGGGGTGGGGCGATGACTGGTGTCCCTCAGCCCCTCTTCAGTTCCTACTTGTCTCTGCTTGGTTTTTATCCGTTTGCTTTAAACAGACACGTTCTCATGTCACTGCTATGGTCTCTTCCTCTCTGTGGCTTTTGTTTACATTTTTTAATTTATTTAAATTGAAGGATTCATTACACATCCCATACCAGTGTCCTCAGGTCTGATTTGCTATTATTTTTCTCTCCTCCTCCCTTTGACTGTCCAAGTTTGATTCACCCTTAAGGATCCAACGTAAATTGCTACATTAACCCTTGACACGCACTACCTTAGACTTGGACTTGTCTTTCTTTGCGTGTTTTATCTGTCCAGCTCCATTGCAAATTGAGAAGAGGAATTTGTCTATGTGTGAGGAACAGTGCCTAGCGGGCTGCTTTGCACTCGACACAGGATGTGTTAGATTATTGATAAAAGAAGAAGCGATTGGATTTCTTCACAAGTTTGCCTAAGTTTAGTACCTCTCCTTTACAAACTAAGTTGAAATACTAAATACATCTGTGTTCTGTTTCATTGGTAGATGAGATTTAGGTGCAATGGAACTAATACAAGTGCCAGAAATCCAGTGTTGGTTAAGTGATTTCTAATTAAAAGATGCACAAATCCTAAGAACCTATGCTTAGAAATAACCCCCTCATTGCTCCCTGTTTTTTTAATGAGCTCAGCACTAAGTATTACAAGTATACAAAGAACTTACCTGCAAGGATACCATCCAGCACCCCTAGAGGAGGTATGCGACCACAGGCAGTACCAAACCCTATAAATACTATGTTTTTCCAATACATACCTACCTGTGATAAAGTTTAAAAATGAGGCACAGTAAGAGATTAAAGACTAAATAATAAAATAGAACAAGTATAAAAGGGCTGTAATAAAAATTATGTAAAATAAGGGTGACTTGAACACAAGCATGGCTATCATGCAGCAATTTCAAACTAATGAATTGTTTATGGAATTTTCCATTTAATATTTTCAGACCACAGTTCACAGTTGGTAACTGAAACTGCAAATAAAAGGGGATGATTGTATCTTCCTCACAGGACATTTTTAGATGCAGAGAAGGGACATAAATATTTGGAGGTCCCACATTGCTTCCTTGGATTATTACAAAAACCTCCTAATTGGTCTCCCTGCCGTTGTCTCCCTATAATCTGCTCTCAACCAGCAGCCAGAGATATGATGACAAAGCATAATCCACACAATGTTACTCCTCTGCTAAAATCCCCAGTAGCCTTTGCTTATCCTTTGAGTAGAGATCCAAGTTTTTACAAGAGTATTTCAGTGTGCCCCCACCCCACACACTCAGACTCCATTTCATCTACAGCTCTCCTCCCTTGTTCTGAGGCAGCCACGCTGGCCTTGGTACATTTGGGCAGGCTTGTCACACTCCCACCTCAGAACATTTACTTCCTTCAAGGCTACCCAAATGCCAATCTCTGAGGCTCTTCCTGACCATCATATTTAAAATTGCAAAACCCTCCAGAAACACAATCCCTGTTAGTCTTATTTTTCTCGAGCACTTTTCATATTTGAATATGCTATATAATTTACCTTTTTATTTATTATTTTACTTCACCCACCAGAGTAGAAGCTTCAGGAAGCCAGGGAGCGTTGACTGTTCTTGCCTCGGGAAGCTTGCACGCCTGCAGGAGACACAGCTAGCAGTGTATTTGGAGGAGACTGAAACAGGGCGATGGAATTGGGAACATTTGGGCGGCTACTTTAGTACGGTGCTGGGGAAACCCCTCAGAAGAGGTGAAGTTTAAGTTGCTGGTGAGTGAAAGAAACAAGGAAGCAAATGAAGATCTTAGGGAAGAGCATTCCAGGCTGAGGGGACAATTAGTACCAGGAACCTGAGGTTCCTGAGAATGCATTTAGTGCCCTTGGGAACAGAGAGGCCAGCAGCAAGGCTGAAGTGTAGTATAACAGAGACGGAGGAGAGTAGTGTCATAGAGGCCAAAGAAAGAGTCTTGAGAAAAACAGCAAAATGTGCCAAATATTGCTGAGAGGTAAAGGAACCTAGAAGGAACCAAAGGACTTGGAAATATAGAGTTTATTTGTGACCGACTCTGTAGTGAGCTGAGAAATGAGAGGTGAAGAAGCAGTGGAAATAATGACTAAATATTTCAAGTTTTGCTGTGAAGAGGAACAGTGTGGAAGCCAAGGAAGCTGTGGGGTGAAGGGAACAATTTGATTTTATTCTGTTTTTATGTTTGTTTATTTTAGACAGAAGATACCATAGTGGTGCCTTTTAGATTATTCTAAAGCCACAAAAAAGACTATATTTACACTGTGACTTGTTACATACTTACTTAAACTTAAGGAAACCAAAATTTCACAAAATGGTGCTTTTGCTATGCATGGAGCATTCTAATTTTTTACTTAAAGTGCTGCTTATAACCAACTAAATTTTTATGAGCTAACTTGAAAAACACATTCAGCAGAGTATTGAAACTGGCTCATACAATCTGCAAGAGCCAGTTATACACCTTGAAATTGGCGAGGATGAAAGTATTTACACCATGGAAATGGACAACTTAGGGCTCCCCCAACTCAGCCAGATGTTCAACATTTACCAACACAGTACTGACTGTGCTCACATGAATGACCCTCTCCCACATCCAAACCAGCATCACCCATGAGCACTCAGCCTTTTTTTTCACCGTGCAGACTCTATTTGGATTCCCCAGGCTTACCTCTTATGTGCTACAGGATCATGTCCCAAATCTAGTCTTTTCAGGTGTGAGAATCAAGCTTCTAGAACTATGGTTTTGTCATAAAATAAAAGAATCTTGGAGATGGGAGAGATCTTCAGAGTACAAATTAAACCAATTCACTCCAATGGCTCAAAGAATGAGATGATGTCCCCGTTTTTAAATATTTTTCTGAATGGCTTAGCAGACTATGGTATGTTAACCAAAGAATGTATATTGTTATTTGCCATGAGAAAAATATATCTGAAATTAGGTAAATTTTAAAAGTCAAAACAAAATTGAATCCTTCAGAATAGAAAAGAAACTTTAAATATAGAAGTGGAAAAAAGTAGGTTTGTAGTTCTAATACAATAAATAATATAGTAATAAGAACAAAGTCTGTTTCATGTATTTACCTAAGTGTAACCTATGTTTGCCCACCTCGTGTATTCCAGTAGACCAGGCAGCATATTAGGCACTATAGATACATTAAGTAAAATATAGAGATCTTACCTGGAGCATAATCTAGTGGGAGATAGATTTACCTCTTATAACCCATTTGGTGGGTTATAAGACATAATTACATATTTGTATTTTTTAAAAAGTGATATTAGAAACTATTAATGCTCATTATAATCTTGGTTCCTGAAAAGTTAATGCTCATTATAATCTTGGTTCCTGAAAAGTTAATGCTCATTATAATCTTGGTTCCTGAAAAGTTGCTGAGATTCATAATACCACTAAAGGCCTCCCTCAGCAATCTCTCAGTATTTAGCCAGCCCCTTCCCTCCTCCCACACACATACCACTCCTCTGCCAGCTTGTGTTGACACAGCTCATTGTAAAATAAAGTGACAAGTACAACCTCAAAGGAAGGATGTGTGATAGGTTAGAGCATGCAAGAAATCCAGGTGTTTTTTCCAAATTAAAATAATGTTCTTTAGTCCAAATACATTTTTTAAACTTTTTACTTGGAGGTTTTGAAACGTACACATAAGTAATGAGCGTGATGGATTCCCACCCACCTTTGTCCAGCACCAGCTATGATCAACGTGGCCCTTCTGCTTCACCTCCACCCACCCACGTCCTCCCACCACTGGCTGATTTTGAAGCAGCTCTCAGATTTCATTTAATCTGTAAAAACCTCAAAACTGGTAGTTAGACTTACAGGTTTAATAAGACCTGGGTTCAAATTTTGGCTGGAAGACTTCAAAGGTGCTATGTATTTGCAATTTCAAGTCATCAGGAGGCACTTGAAGGCTGGGTTTTCTTTGCATGATATCAAGACTGATGAGTGGTGGCCAGCTGTTAGCCTGACCCAACTATTAAAAGTTTCCATCATATTTTGATCAAGGTTTTAGAAGCTAGCTATTGATAGTCATTGCCTGGATCCATTATTTCATTAGAAATTGGAAAATGGTGCTATATAAATTCCATCATTCCTCTAGCGTTTATGAATTGGAATTCTTCTATCAGAAAATACTGTTTCCTTCATCAACTATTTGATGACTGCAAGGGGAAATTTATGCCAGAAAGTCGGGGTGGGTGCTTGATCCTTTCTCCTTACTCAGGGGTTTTCTTACTAACTTGGTTCCCCACCTTCTGGTTCCCCACAAAAAATTTCAATGAGTTGGTTTAAAAAAGAAATATCATGTGCCTGATCAGTGGTGGCACAGTGGATAGAACATCGACCTGGGATGCAGAGGTTCCAGGTTCAAAACCCCGAGGTGTCCAGCTTTAGCTCAGGCTCACCAGTTTGAACACAGGGTTGCCAGCTTGAGCATGGGATCACTGACATAATCGCAAGGTCGCTGGCTTGACCAAAGGGTCACTGACTTGGCTGGAGTCCCCGGTTGACTGTATGAGAAGTAATTGGTGAACAACTAAAGTGATTCAACTAGGAGTTGAAGCTTCTTAGCTTTCTTTCTTATCTCTCAAAAAAAAAAGGCATTCATGAATATTAATATATTTAATATGTTTCTTTTTTGATACTTAAATTATCCCATCTTTAACCAGAGGGAACCCCTTTGACTGGCCACTGTGTTCTCTGGACACAATATTAGTTTCCTTGCTTTCCAGTGTGACAAGATGTCCCAAGCTATCACTTTCATTTCCTGTCAAATCTGAACTTTGCAATTTCTCCAAGAAAAACTTTTAGTGGGAAATGGTATATAGAGACCACAATTTTGACTAGGGATGCCCATGGCAACTGGGTTGGTTTCTATATTTCCTCAGTGGGTGAAGCTAGGAAAAAATTTTAATATCTGAGTTTGTACATCTTTTCATTCAGTTCAGGGTTACAATATTTTATTAAGCATTTTAAGTTTTACTTTTATACCTCATTTTTCTTGTGAAAATCTTGGTTTCTAACAACATTAACATAATTACTAATTTGCTTTATCCTATTATATGTTTCAAGATAAAGACGTAAGTATTATAACAATATGATTACAAAACAAAATCAAGGTTCATTTGTAGTTTTCTGTCCTTAGTCTATATCTTACAAGAGATAATCAAATGTTCATACTTTAAAATAATTTGACAATACTATCCAAAACTATCTATAAATTCATTGCAATCGCTATCAAGATCCCAACAGCACTTTATACAAAAATAGAAAAATTTCTTCAATTCACAGGGAATCTCAAGGGACCCTGAATAACCAAGATAATCTTGAGAAAGAACCAAAGAGTTGGAGGTCTCACACTTCTTGATTTCCAAACATATTACAAAACTAGTAAGCAAAATAATGTTGGGCTGGCATGAAGACAGACAGACCAGCCAATGAAACAAAATAAAGAGCCTTGAAATCAACGGCCTTGTATGTGGTCAAATGATCTTCAACAAGGGCAATACCACCACTGAATGAGGAAAAGACAGTCTCTTCAACAAGTAATATTGGGAAAAATGTATGCCCACGTGCCAAAGAATGAAGTTGGACCCTTACCTTACACCACAAACAAAAATTAACAAAAAATAGACTAAATATCTAAACATAAAATCTAAGACTATAAAATTTCTAGAAAAAAACTATAGAAGGAAAACTTCATGATGTTGGATTTTGACAATAATATTTTTGGAAATGACACCAAAAGCACAGATAACAAATACAAAAATAGACAAACAGGACTACATCTAACCTAAAAATTCTGTGTATAAAGGACACGATCAACAAAGTGAAAAGGTAACCTATAAACTGAGAGAAAATATTTTGCAATCTTTATCTGATAAAGGGTAAACATCCAGCCTGACCAGGCGGTGGTGCAGTGGATAGAGCGTTGGACTGGGATGCAGAAGACCCAGGTTTAAGACCCGGAGGTCGCCAGCTTGAGCGCAGGCCCATCTGGCTTGAGCAAAAGCTCGCCAGCTTGGACCCAAATTCGCTGGCTCTAGCAAGGGGTGGCTCGGTCTGCTGAAGGCCTGCGGTTGAGGCACATGTGAGAAAGCAATCGACGAACAACTATGGTGTTGCGACGGCAATGAAAAACTGATGATTGATGCTTCTCACCTCTCTCCGTTCCTGTCTGTCTGTCCCTATCTATCCCTCTCTCTGACTCTCTCTCTGTCTCTGTAAAAAAAAAAAAAAAAAGGTAAACATCCAGAATATATAAAGATGTCTTATGACTCAACAACAAAATATAAAATAAAAATGTGCAAAGGACTTTAACAGACATTTTTCCAAAGATGATATATACTGCTCACAAAAATTAGGGGATATTTCAAAATGAGTATGAAACGATAAAAAAAGAAGCATTTGATTTTTTTTATTGAACAAGAACATCAGAAAAGCAAAGGACAAGTCAAAGAAAGTTGTTCATTATGCAAATGAGATGCAAAACCAATTTTTATTTTATTGGTGAAAATGTACTATACAAAAGGCTAAAAGTACTGGAGTGTCTGCACATTCCCTGATCCCCTAATTTTTGTGAGCAGTGTACAAATGATCAACATGCATATGAAAGATGCTCAACATCACTAATCATTAGATAAATGCAAATCAATACCATAATGACATACCACCTCATTCATTAAGGTGGCTAGGAGGAAATTTAGGTCCTTCTGCACAAGGCTGTGCACCAAAGTATTGTTTATGGGAATGTCAAATGGTGCAGCCACTATGGAAAACAGTATGGAGGTTCTTCAAAAAACTAAAAATAGAACTGCCATAGGATCCAGCAATCCCACTTCTGGGTATTTACCTAGAGGAACTGAAAGCAGAATCTCAAAGAGATACTTTTATACCTGTGTTCACAGCAGCGTTAGTCACAACAGCCAAGAGGTGAACAACCCATATGTCTACTGACAGTTGAATGGAGCCAAAATATGATATACACACACAATAAAGTATTACTCAGCATGAAAAAAGAAGGAAAACTTGCTATGTGAGCTGCTACACAGATGGATCTTGAAGACTTTATTCTAAGCAAAATACACCAGTCACAAAAGAACAACTATTATATGATTCTACATATATGAGGTGTCTAAAGTCGACAAATTCATAGAAACAAAAGAATGGTATTTGCCATGGGTTGGGGAGGAGGTAGAAGTGGGGAGATGTTTAGTAGGTACAGAGTTTTAGTTTTGAAAGATAAAGAATTTCTTGGCCTGACCAGTGGTGGTGCAGTGCATAAAGTGTTGACCTGGGAATGCTGAGGTCGCCGGTTCAAAACCCTGGGCTTGTCTGGCCAAAGCACATATGAAAGATAAAGAATTTTTGGAGATTTGTTTCCCAACAGTGTGAATATCCTTGTTACTGAACCAGACACCGAGAATGTGTCTTGTGTGCGCCGGTTCTGCCGACGCCACAGGCTCGCTGATGGAGGAAGGTGCTGCTTATCTTTGCATCCTCAGTGTCCAGGACACATCTTTAGAAACTCACCAGACTTCTGGTTGACCAACAGAACACATGAGTCAATGACTGTACTGGAATCTACATAAAAGTAACAGAGACAGTGGTTGACATCAATCTTTAATTTTGTAGCACCCATGATAACAGATCAAAATAATCTTTATATTTCTAAGAAAAATATAAAATCATACAGGAGATCAAAATGAAGGCAGCTTAAAAAGTACAACATAAAGACACATAGAGTATCACAAAAACTCAGTAGTATAAAAGCACTGCCTTCAATGGCTGGAGAAATGTCCATAAGGCTTCTGCGGGCGTGCCTTCAAGGAAAACAGTCACTGACTGTCGGTACAACAGAAGAGCATGGCTCTGCTGAAGTCATGGGAAGTTACCCTTTTTTTACATTTCCAAAGGGAGTACTAAACTCAGTCATTTCAAGCTGTACCTTACTCAGTTCAACTGTAGGGTTGATTTTTTAAGAGGCATCAGTGCTGAATATGACCTGTGCTGTTGGTCTTTCTCTGTGTGGTGACTACCCCCAGGTGTGGTACCCACTGGCCTGGAACTCCTGCAGGCCCAGAGCATGGCTTAGCATCGCAGCCACAATGCTCTGTGAGCACGAGGGAGGAGGAGGCCTGCCCTCCTGCACTGACAGCCACATGCACATGTTTCAGAGGGGGAGCTTGAACTCCCACAGAGCAAACAGAACAGTCTTATCAATACTTTGGGCGCTTGTCACTATATGTAACTAGTTTTAGTTACAAGGGTAGAAAACAGTTTTAACAGCATTAGGCCCAAAGTGGTCATTAAACATGAAAAGACGATCCCATAGACTGCATGTAAAGTGAAAAAAGGAAGTAGATGTTGGCCTGTAGCTGGAAAAGAGAGACGGCCATAGTCCTAGAGAAGGAATTTGGCTGGAGAAATGAGTAAATGGCTCTAAAATAAGCAACACAAAGAGCAGAAACCGGGACAAAGGGGAGGGACATGATACAACAGGGAGGGCAGAAGTGAACAATGTTACAAGGAGAACTGTCCTGGCTCAAAACTAAATGAAACATTTTATCTAAAAGGAAAGGAAACAAAAGTTGCTGGACCTACTGTACTAAGGTTGCTTTCAGAAAAACATGTGTTTATGTATTTGTTATGGAAGGGGAAGGCTGGTGTCCCTGGACCATGAGCTATTGGAGCTGCAGTGAAGGGGAGACCAGATACCCACAAACTGCCAACCCTACATCCACACAGAAGTCCTACTGAGTGTTTACAAACAACTGCCAAAGTACATAACTGTTAGTCGAGTCACTTGTCACACACTGATCTGAATGACGGGTGATGTAATATGGGCAACTTCAAGGGACTGGACCCTCATCTCATCCATGCTGGCCTCATTTTACATACCTTTGTATGTAACACTGTCGGTGGGAGTTCTGTTTAAGAGTAAACCTCAGAAATTAGCTGAAGAGATTTTGAATAGCAAAAGGACCTCAGCCTAAGCAGGATAATTTACAGTGTTGCCAAATAAACACGGATCACTACAGACAGCATATGAGCAAAGCTCTTTTGTAAATCATTTGTAAAATAGCTATGAAATTCATATTTTTTTTAGTGGGGCTTCTTGTAAGGGCTATCTTAGTGCTGTACTTTTTCAATTTTTAAACATACAAACAATAATTAGTAGAGGTTGGTACTAGGCTGGCCTTGGATGGCAGCCAAACCAGAAAGGGTGTGTGGATATTATGCTCCAGTAGAGGGCAGCACTACAACACAATTGCGTGAAAGAAACAGGCACAGCATCTTCCGTCTCTTACTACGAATTTTCTATAGTATTGAATAATTATTATTTAGTGTCACAGAAAATGGGGAACTCGTTCACAGGGTTATCTTGAATATTGATGGCCAATCCTGGCAAAAAAATTAAAGCCCTAGCAATTTAAAATTTTACCACTTGTCTTATTTGAGATTCCTCCTCTTAGGAGTTTTCCTGTGTCTGTGTCCTGGATATGTGAAGTCTAATGTGGCTTAACCTTCATTCCCTTGTGTGTAGTGACTTTCTACTGCAACCTGATAAAATGCATATATAGAGCCTCGTCACATAATACTGTGGGTGGGAGTTCTGTTTAAGAATATACCTCAGAATTTAGCTGAAGAGATTTCATCCTATAACAAAAGAACCTCAGTATAAGCAGATTAGTTCATAGTGTGGCCTACAGACAGCATATGAGCAAAGCTCTTTTGTATTAACAAGTTTAAATTTTAACAGTTTGATCAATTAGTTGTAATTTTCTTCCTTCTCACTCTTTCCCTTGTAAAATATCAACATATTTACCCCAATACAGTATTTGTTATAAATTAACTTAAAAATTATTTGGGTAATCACACAGTTAAGTTCTAGTTCTACTTCAGTTGAGAATTCCTCTGCTATTTCTGTATGTATCACAGATAAAAACCATCCTACATTTATTCAAAGTCTAGAGTCTGAGTGAACTATATTTTAAAAAATCTTTTGGTTAAATTTATCTTACTAACATCATACTCCTAATAATTCAAAATTTCCATAAAGTAAATGCCAATCCATACAGATGTCGGTAAGTGCAAAGGATGGTAGAGGCAAATTGAAACAGCACATTCATGTCAACTCCCTGATTTTTAACAATCCCTTCCACGTTGGCATTTTGCCCATAAATTATAAGAGGAGTTATAAGTTTTCATAGCCAGGGATAGAAATTATTAGCTTCAGGACTTTGGAAATAATGATGCCAAATGTAGAGGCGAGTGGGTGGTGCTTTGTAGTCACATGGTTTTCCTGTTATTTCCTGAATTTAAAGATAAAGGAGCACACTTGCCTGAGCTGTGGTGGCACAATGAATAAAGCCTCAACCTGGAATGCTGAGGTCACCGATTCAAAACTCCAGGTTTGCCTGGTCAAGGCACATACCATTTGATGCTTTCAGCTCCTCCCCTTACCCTTCTCTCTCTTTGTCTCTCTCCTCTCTCTAAAATCAATAAATAAAATCTTTAAAAAATAAAGGAGTACTCTGCTCTGCCCATATCCAACCCACCTGAATTCTGTGAACATTTTTCACCCAACTCAATGGTAAGTTCTGCTGATACTTGTGAGGAATGGCGACATGCAAGATTATATGATGATAGGCTCACTTAAAAGTCAGTTTTGAGATTGAAATTTTGAGTTTGGAATTCTGGAAACAACCCACAGAAGCAGGTCTGCAGGGACCAAGGTTTCCAAGCCAGCCCACAACTCTCAAAGAGCTCTCCATTCACAAATCTGTGAAGCAGAGAGCAGGCAGTTCTGGGTACCTCATCACCACGTACCACAGTGTTTCCAGGGGATGATTCCCACAACATTATCCAGATTTAAAATCAGGATAGTAGGAACTTTAAAAAAATATATTTGCAGCTGTGGCTCTATTGGAGGGGTTAGAAGTCTGCCTCCCTCACCTGCTGTCCCAATACTGAGAGTGGCTTTCTGGAGAGTGGGGACCCCACTGAGCTGGGAACTTGGGAGGAGCCCAGGGGAGCTGGTAGAGCCAGATAAAGGGGAGAAGGGTGGTGGTGTGGGCTTTACTTCCATCCCGTCCTCCCTCAGGTTGCCCTTTGTTAGTGGACATAAAGAGAGTCTCTGGGAATCTGGAACCCTTCCTGCCCACCCCCTATGGGAGTGATGGCCAGGAGGAGTGAAGGTACCACCTCTTGCCCGATGACAGGAGGAAGGAGCATGGTGAGAAAGGGAGCAGAGAGGGGTTTTCCTTCCAACCTCTTCCCCTCCCCCACTGCCTCTGCTGGTCACAGGCCCCGCAGGCTACTGTGGAGTTGAGGTAACAAGTCTGTATGGGTACTTATGGGGGAGGGAAGGAGTGCAGGGAGTTCCCCAGCAGCCTGGGGATGGAAGGGACTTTCTCGTGGCACTTGGCCAGGCAGCACTTAGCAGGTGATTTGTCAGGCTGGGACCAACTCCTTATACCCCAATGAGGTATCAGGACACAAGGAGGGATAACCATCTGACTGCTGGGCTCTGGTACTACCGCACAGGAAATAATCATTCCCCTTACAGTCCCAGTTCCCTACAGTGTCAATAATGAAGGCCAAAGGCTCCTCCATACTTCCCCTCAGTAAATTCTGGGCCAACATATGAGAACATGGCATGTGAAATCTAACTCCTAGATGATTACAGCCCCTTAGGAGTCTGTACAGTGCCCGGAAAATGACTGACAATAACTATTTAACCACTACACCATTGGATATCAATTTGCAAAAATATCTATTTTTTTATATCTCTACATTTTACAGTAGACACTTTAAATACATCTCACAATAAACCTGACATTTATCTGATAAATCTGACAAAGGTAAGTTGAGCTGGGTGTGATTAACCCTGAATCAGAGGCGATGTAGTAGATTTGGTAGTTCAGAGTTTACATTTGATGGTGAGCCCAACTTTATATTCTAGCAACCTAACAAAACCCACTGTAATCATTAGTGGGAAAAAACAGTAGTGGTTTAGAAAGTAACTTTCTTTTGAGCTAATGCTCATCTTTCTTGTACATATTCTAATCAATTTTAATTCATCACTGTTGCTTTTTAATCTGGGACTAATACAGAATACCCCCTCAATTAAACAAAATGCCTTAATTTCCTAAACCCACAGCCAAACCTAAATAGCCCTTTTATGAAATTGTCAGCAAATCAAAGCTTCCCCCTCCCAAACCATAGAAAATTGGGTCTCTCCAATAAACAAACCCTTCTATCCCCCGCAATTCCCCCCAATAATCCTTAAATAAGAACATCAGATATTCTTTGGACCAAGTTTTTCATTTGGTTTAAAATTTGGATTTTAACACCTATTTCCCCTACTGGCATCACCATAAAGAGAATCCTACCCCCTTCCTGGCTAAGCTGCCATGTAGTGTCATTGGTTGTTTTAAGCTGAGCTAGTAAGTGCTGGAGGGAGTGTGTCTCACCTATGGGCCTGGTGATCTGAATTTCTTTCTTAACAGAAATCTTCATTTTAGAGGTGAGCCAACCAGACTTATGTAAAAGATGTAAAAGTAAATTTTAAGTTAATTTTGAAAATGTCATGATGACCACAGGGCATTCTGTGTCCTCTCTTTGTCAACACCAGACCCACGGCCCTTTTACCAAAAATTCCCGACTCTGTCCTCCCAATAACCATCAATTTTTGTATTTCCTTCCAAAATACTTGGGCAAATGAGATTTTGATAGTGCACAGCTTATGAAAGAATTTGAATAAAAACAGGGCACACATGTTCTGAAAGGTATCACAACATAATACCAACCCTCTGTTACTTCACCTAACTCCTTGATAACGAAAACATAACGAGACTTAACAGGCTAACTTCTCTGTGCTGTTTTTTTCTGAGTTTGGGCCATGGACCATGAAGGAGGCCGCCTGTGTACGATGACTAGGCCATCGCAGTCTGGGTCCCTCCTTCAATCTTTGGCAGTATTTTGGGAGAGGTCAACCTTATTTTCATCGTGGCATGAATCCATTCTGATTGTAGGCGTTGGCCCTGCTCCCTAGGCGAGCCTACAAAATATTTCTCCCAATTCAAGATTCTAATTATTAAATTAAAACATGTGCAAAACTAAACAAACAAAAATCCACCACCAAAACATGACCTACCCCTCCCCAAAACCACCAGGTTGGGGGAAAACCAACATCTGTTGTTCCATGTCCTCATCCTAAACTCTTAAAAAAGAACAGAGTCACGCTGCTCCCTGACCTGGGTAGTTTCAATGTCCAAAGAGGTCAACAAGGAAGAGTAGAGGTCTAGAAGTTCCTGGGGTGGTCTCCACGCCCCCTCTTGGGCCACTCCTCGTCCACCCACCTACGCAGGACAGTCTCCACGTCAGCTCGGTGGTAGAGTCGGCACAGCTCCATCAGTTGGCCCACCGTCCTCTGGCTGTTTCGGAGCAAGAACTCCAAGGTGGGGCTCTGGGGCCTCTGCTCCAGGAAACACAGTTCGTCGTAGGGCATGCCCCATTTGCTTGCAAAATTCCTCCAGTTTTTGACTGTTGGGTGACACGGGTCCAGTTTTATCCTGATCACATCTAGTAAGTCCTGATCATTGAGCAAGTCACTGATGGTGGGGGCCGGGAGCGAGCAGGAGGAGCAGGCACAGTTGTCCTGGCAAGACTTGACCTTGCTCACATCTGCAGAACAACAGGAAAGCCACACATCAGCCAGAGGCCACGTGGTGCCTCACCTCTTCAGTCCCTTACTTGCCATCTGTGTCTACACACACAATCATGGGCTCTCCGCAACCAAAGACGGGCTGCTGGGCTGGAAGCAATGGTAAGATTTGATGAATAAATCCCACCTCCCTTTCTTCCTGAGACTGTGTCTTACAATGTGCGACTACTGGCCAGAATGGGGGCTCCAGGTGGGGGCTCCAGGTGGGCAGGCAGATCACCAGTCCAGCAGGGTCAGATTCCGACCTGCCAGCAGCCCGGCCCCTACTTACCTGCACCTCAGCCCTTGTCCCTTCCAAGTTACAAGTCAGCCTCGACAGCTTCTTAATGCCAAGCACAGCATATTTGGGTGTAAAGGACTGCACAATTCTTTAAAAAGTCTTTACACACACAAAGAAAACTGGAATATCCAATCCACACAAATATTTGAAAATGAGTGATCATGGATAAAGCCAGAAAGCTTACATTTTAAATTTATGGCCACCTCATCATCCCTTTGCTTTTATCTGTGTTTTCTTTACCCATGAGGCTGCCTCTGAAGTGGAGCCAATACCCCCAGGTGTGCACCAGCAGTGGATGAGCAGGGGGTTTAGGAGCTGAGCCTCCAGCCCCGCCCAGTAGAGCCCCGCCCCAGCCCGGAGTACAGCAGCAGCACCCCCCCCACCCCCACCCCCTCTTCAGCCTCATTTCAGTACTCAGAGCATGTCAAGAGGATGGACTTGGAAAGTCATAAGAAGGTTGTGAGCAGTGTTGTGAGTGGTGTCTGATAGGGAGTCTAACAGCCAAAGACCACATGGAAGAACACTGACCTGGAAAATTCTGGAATGTGACATTGACCTTTACCACACTAAGCCATGGACTTCCCAATTTAGGAAAGTCAAGTATTTGGAAAAAGGAAATCACTTCGCTGATCATTTAGGTTGAGAACCAGCAATTTGGGGCAAGTACCTATTGAAAGGTAACAGAAACCATGAAAATTAGGCTCCTGATCTCTTTTTTTTTTAAGTGTGTGGTGGGGGAGATAGACAGGGCATGTGCCCTGACCGGGATCCACTCAGCAACTCCTGTCTGGGGCTGATACTTGGTCCAACTGAGCTATCCTCAGCATCTGAGGCTGATGCTTGGACCAGCCGAGCCATCCTCAGCACCCAGGCCTGATGCTTGAATGAATCAAGCCACTGGCTGTGAGAGGGGAAGAGAGAAACAAGGGGGAGAGAAGCGGATGGTCACTTCTACTGTGTACCCTGACTGGAAATCGAACCCGGGAAATCCACATGCCAGGCCGACACTCTATCCACTGTGCCACTGGCCTGGCCCAATGCTCCTGCTCTTTGACCTACTAATATAACTTCTGGGCATCCAGCTTAAGGAGATAATCTAAAATATATATATATATGGATATTTTTTATTATGATCTAATCCATTTTTTAAAAAACTTACATATCAATTATGGTACTACTTGATGGAATATTACTTATGTAATTATGAAGACTAGACAGCAATCTGGGAAATGCTTGTGCTGTAATGTTAAGTGAAAAATGTCACACAAAAATAAAGTAGAATACAGTATAGGCATCAGCCAGTTGGCTCAGAATAGAGTGTTATCCTGGCATGCAGGTGTGCTGGGTTCGATCCCAGGTCAGGGAACATAAGAGAAGCGACCATCTGCTTCTTTCCCCTCCCCTTTCTCTCTCTCTTCCTCTCTCATAGCCAGTGGCTCGGTTGATTCGAGCATCGGCCCCAAGTGGGGGTTTGCCCGGTGGATCCCAGTCCAGGCACATGCCAGAGTTTGTCTATCTCCCTTCTTCTCACTTAAAAAAATAAAATTAAACAAAGTAGGATATAACCTCAAAGTCCAGAGTTAAATGTACTGGTATCTGAAGGTCTTCCTGGTGTGACTTTTGTAAAATTCGACATTGGCAATGTTTTCTCTTCAGTCTCAAGAAGAAGAATAAAAACAAGAAGGTTTCTCTGAAGCCCATTCAAATCTAGCATATAAGACAGTTGCATTTCTTTGAACAATGACATTGACAAAATTATCAATGAATATGTGCCAAAAGTCTATTGATGCTTTCTTTCCTTTTGTATCTTCAACCACACAGAAGACACCCTTTTCTGAACTGGATCCACACAAACTGCCAGTGTTAGTGAACTAACAAAAGCTGCGTTTTGAATCATAAACTGGAATTAGCTCTCTGGTGAACTTGAGTAGGAAAACATGATTTTTCCTGTCAAATACATTTGTCCTGCCGCTGTAAAAACCTGTCACGTCCCAGGACACATGGAAGGACAGCAGTGGCCTTAAGAGAGAAACAATCCTGGGGAGAGGCTGATAACCAAAGAGGTTTTCCACAGAAATGGGGAGAGATAGGTTATTATTTGATGTCTTTCGCATGAAGCAAACGGCTGCGGTGCAGGAGAAACTCAAACACTGTTTGCTCTGTGAATGAAAGAGAACTGGGCCGTCTCCTCAAGGGACAGGTGAGCTTTGTAATTATTGTCTGGTGAGTGTCAGAACCTGAAGAGAGAATTATTAGGAAAAGAAAGAGAATGTTGCTGGTGTCTGCTGGCCATAAACCGACATTGATGGGAACAGTATTCACTTGGTCTTAAGATACAAAATGATGGATTAATTTTAGATGTGTGAAGGGAAGGAGAGGGCCATTGAAAAAAAAGTTATTTATACACAAAAATGTACTTAGATTCTCTAATAATTAGGGTCCTCGCTTGCCATATTTAGACACTTGACTTGTGTATTCTCCACTGACACAAAGCAAGAATGCACACACCATTACTTTATGATGACTTCTTAGTTTAGAGGCAAAAACCCTGGAAGGACTTGGTCCCTGCTGGTCCAGTCTGAGAACTGGCTTAAACAGGAAGAGCTGGTCAGAAGAAGAAGGGCCAGATTTCTCAGAGGTTTTTCATCATCACAGTAAATGTCACTTATCAAGTGTCTAATGGATAACCAGCCCTGCACTGCGTCCTTCAAATGTGTGACCCCAAGTCACCCCCATTCTGGATCCATGTCACACAGGGCTCATCAAGTTCGGGTGCCACAACTCCTAAAGCTTGACTTCTCATGGCATTAACATTGACAAAATTCAGATTAGATTTCTCGTCTATAAAATCGATGACACCAATTCCTATATCTCATGAATTAAGTTAGATAAATGACGTGAAAGTGTTTCTGTCTAGTCTCAGGTAAATGTTATTTGAAGATGTTGGTTTTACATTGACTTTTTTAAGGAGATGGGAAGAAGAGAGTCCCTGTGTTATCTGGCCTCTGCTCACATCTCCCAGCTCACCTCCTTCTCTGCTGATCCCCATTGCCCACACTTGTCCCTACAACATAAAGCTGGTTCTGCCTCAGGACCTTTGAACCAGCTAGTTCTCCCTGGGGTCCTCCTTCCACAGCTGTCCAACTGGCTGGCTCCTTTGCATTATTTAGGTCCCCGTGGACCTTCTTAGCTAAAGCAGCAGCTTGCCTCTGCCAGGAAAAATCCCATTCCCCTCACTGATCTTCCTCAAGGCACCCACCACTGTGTGTAACTACTTGTTTGTGTTTATTGTCTGTCTTCTCAACTAGTATATAAGCTCCAAGAGCAAAGGGACTTTCATGTCTGATATCACTGCTTCATCCCAGGCACATAGTAGGCACTCAATAATATTTGCTGAGTAAATAAAGTGAATGAAGAGTGTGACACAGAGAAAAAGTCACACTAGAAACCTCTGGACAGCCTATGAAGAACCATCTAGAAATTTTCAAGCCCACTGGATCTTTTTATAGTGCTGAGCATACACAATGCAGAAGAAGGACAGCTGGTTGCTATGGAGAAGGTATGCTCCGTATACCACCATGGTTGGAGTGCCAGAGGCTTGCCAACTGTCGACACTTATTAGTACCGTGCAGGAGTGCAACGTGGACAAGTTACCCAGCTTGCTGAGGCCACATCCTCACTCTGAGCAGAGAGAGAGACAACCATTTCATTTGGTGGTTAGGAGGATTAAATAAAATCATCCATTAAAGCCTCATCCTATTGCACAGTGAAGAAGCAGCCAAAAATTTGTAGCTGCAGGTGAGGAATCAGAACCAACCACCTTTTGAAAAGCTTTGAGAAGTGGTGGTTCTCAACTGTGGCTGCACACAGACTCCAACCCCACCCCACCCTAAGATGACAAAATTCTGATGTCTGCTCCCACCTAGTGAGACCCTTATTTCACTGGTCTGGGGAGAAGGCAGAGCATGAAAAGTTTTTAAATGCCCCCTGCGAACTCTAATGTGCAACCGGAGTTGAAATCCATCGCCTTAAAGACATCTACAGAGTAAGTTCTTAGAGGGTCTGCCAAAATCGGATTCTGGAATTCCAGCGACTTCTCTTTGAGAGGTGCCATGTCTGTTGGGACAGTTGAATGGATTTTCCTCTGGGCTGTTTCTTCTCCTCCGCCCTATCTTCTCTCTCACATACCTTTTATATTACACTTTAGAGAAAAGTTCAGGAATCAAGTAGGCTCTTGTAGGTCTAAGTCATTAAAACAACTGTAAGAAACAGTCCATGTCTAATGATGTGGCATCTATTATGTTTGGGGCTGGCAGGTTATAAACTGTCAGTCAATTAACAGTTAATAGTGAATTGGAACGAGATTCAGAATTTACAAAGGTTGTGTTTAGTTGAGCCGAGGGAGGATGCTGGCAGTGGATCAGAGCGACTCCGTGGGTCTCCCGGCAGCAGCAGCAGTGGTGGGCCCCTTCTATCTCGTACATGGGGTTTTTCAAGAGCTATGACCACATGATGTTTTCCTCCAATGGGTTTTAGTACCACTAAGATCGCTTACAAGAATGTTCCTCAGGATGACTAGGTCTCAAGTTTGTTCAAACAATTAAATAGTAAACATCTGATACTGGCAACTTTGCAAACAGCAAAATCTTGTGGTCTGGTCCCTGGGTGTCTATAAATGATCAGATCTGAATCTTGAAGATCTCAGAGTGTCACAGTAGAGTCAAATACTTCTGCAGTTGTGCTTATGAAGGGTATAAATTTACATTTCTTTTTGTGTGGTTGGAAATAAATTTAAAATAAAATGCCAGGTTACGGCTTTGATAAATCATCTGTGTGCACATACCACATTATTCATCAGTGGGAGGTAGTTAAATGCTAGGAGCTGGAGGATGATGAAGAATTATTTTCATCTACTAAGAACCTGACCCAAGGGCTTTTGGTGAGTGTTTGATCTCAACCAGCAGGAAAAACAATTCAAATTCAGTTTCTCTCTATAGAACACCCTTTTAAGGAGACACCACGTTGGTGGCAGCCCTGGGCAGTCTGACAAACTGGATGGCTCTAGGTTGCTAAATTGAGCTGAGCCTCAATTTTATCATCAAACAATATTGGAACGTGGAAGGCACATTAAAAAAAAAAAACTCTTTTGTAAGAAAGAACTCAGGTTAAAATTCAGCATAGAATTTATGTGAATTTCTGACCTGTGGTGGCGCAGTGGATAAAGTGTTGACCTGGATCGCTGAGGTCGCCAGTTCGAAATCCTGGGCTTGCCCGGTCAGGGCACATAGGGGAGTTGATGCTTCCTGCTCCTCCCCCTTCTCTCTCTGTCTCTCTCTCTCTGTCTCTTTCTCTCTCTCTCCCTGTCTCCTCACTAAAATAAATAAATAAATTTATGTGAATTTGAATTGTGCAATTATAGGATACAAATTCATGAACAAAGTGTCACTTTATGGACCTAATTTAAAACAAACAAATGAAAATCCTATTTTACATTCATTTCTGTGGGGCAATTAGGTTTGAACTAGGCAGTGCTGAATTATCCGAGGTTGTCCAGAAGCCACCCCTGAAGGGCCGGCAGCTGTGGGCAGCAGGCGCAGGAGGTGTCATGGGCATGTCAGAGACACCAGCAGAAGTGGTGTGAGAGGAGATTTCGCGTTTTCCAATTTGGGGAATTTTTCTTGTAACTTAGCCTTACTCCTCTAATGTCCAAATGTTTCATTTCCGTTCTGAAACTTTGCATGAAAACACTGTAAAACTTTAACGTCTCCATTACCAGGGGAACACCACTTGGTGGTGCTGTCTGAGTCCAGGGCACCCCTGCGAAGACCTCCTCTCTG
Source organism: Rhynchonycteris naso (assembly GCA_037038555.1). Lineage (NCBI taxonomy): Eukaryota > Metazoa > Chordata > Mammalia > Chiroptera > Emballonuridae > Rhynchonycteris > Rhynchonycteris naso. Next base: position 190,415,357 of record CM072995.1, on the reverse strand, counting down.
GTGCCTTGCCCTGGCTTCTGCTTCTCCAACCCCTGGCCCCTCAGGTGGGCTTGGCTTTCCTAGTGGCAGCGACTCTCAGTTGCTCTATTTTTCTTTCCTTGATTACAACTGTCAGCTGTCATCTCTCCAGCTTAGTCCCTCCTCTGTCTCATGCCCTGCTTATCTAACCAGCTATAAACTGGGTCACAGATAACTAAGGTTTTCTAACTACAAGAATTAATAAGAGCCAGGCTGAGGTAAGGCGGAGGGCCTACTGCAGGGATGGCAGCAGGCTTCCAGGACAGGCCACCCTGTGGCTCAGAAGCTGCCTTTGGGGGCTGGCAGGGCTGCAACTTGTTCCAGCTGGACTCAGCCTGGTGTGGCTGGGATCTGACCTTCCACCCTGAGGACGCTCAAGCATTCAGTGTGCATCGCACAGGTGGCTCACTGGCAGGACAGGCAGCCCAGTGGGCAGCTGCGAGCAGCTGCTGCCGGGTTGGGGGGGGCGGGGGCCGGAACCCCACTCAGGGCCTGGCGACCAGCTCCAGCCAGGTGGCCCAGTGCTGCTTCCTTCCCACGCACCTTGTGCAATGACTGGATCCCACACAGCATCGTAAGCACTCTGTGGAAGCATGTTTGTAAAGCGCCCAGAAGATGCTAAATTAACGCTTGTACATAAAACAATAAAATAAGTCTAACTTAAGTTGCAACTCTTATTCAAAGACAAAACACACCTCAATCTGCTTTGGCCAGTTTGTCCAACAAATCTGACAAAATGAAAATCGTGTGTACATCACTCCCGTGTGTACATCAACGGCACAGTGACCTGCTGTTACAGAAAAAGCTCCTTCTCTCTGAAAGTCTTCATTTCACTTTGACACAAGTAACACTTTATAGAGACAACCTGAAATGTGGTTGATCTATTAATTAATAATGACTTTAATCATAAGAGTCCATAAAGGCTTTATAGATATTTCTAAAGAACCTACTTTATTCATTTTCGTTCTGGCTGACATTTCACGTTAGTGTATAGGGTGTTAGTCCTCAAAAAGTTTAAGTATAGATTTTTTTCTTCTTTATTTTTGTAAGAGGAGGGAGGCAGAGATAAACTCCTGCATGTGCCCTGACTGGGATCCACCTGGCAAACCCACTAGGGGGCAAGGCTCTGCCCATCTGGGGCCCTTGCTCTGTTGCAACTGGAGCCATTTTTTAGTGCCGGAGGCAGAGACCATGGAGCCATCCTCAGTGCCCGGGGCCAACTCTCTCTAATAGAGCCATGGTTGCAGGAGAAGAGGAGAAGAGAGAGAGATAAGTGAAAGGGGTAGGGGTGGAGAAGCAAATGGGCACTTTTCCTGTGTGCCCTGACCAGAATCAAACCTGGGACTTCTACATGCCAGATTGATGCTCTACCACTGAGCCAACTGGCTAGGGTCTAAGTATATATTTTTAAAATTAGAATAGAAATATGTGCTTGCCACAGAAAAACTGAAAATCCAGATGAGCGTATGGAAAGAAAAACTTTTTGCTCTCACTACCCAGGCCAATCACAGCATTTCAGGAACATGTGTGTCTAGCTACATCTGATCATGTAGTATATACACACTTGTAGTACAGGTTAAAGTTTTGGTTGGCAAATTTTTCTGATATTCATTCATGTTAGAATTTTTTAAAATACAGGGTGGGTTCCCTGGCTGGATAGCTCGATTGGTTAGAGCAGGGTTCCCCAAACTTTTTACACAGGGGGCCAGTTCACTGTCCCTCAGACGGTTGAAGGGCCGGACTAAAAAAAAAAAAAACTATGAACAAATCCCTATGTACACTGCACGTATCTTATTTTAAAGTAAAAAAACAAAACGGGAACAAACACAATATTTAAAATAAAGAACAAGTAAATTTAAATCAACAAACTGACCAGTATTTCAATGGGAACTATGGGTGCGGATGCATCCTGTGCTCCTCTCACTGACCACCAAAGAAAGAGGTGCCCCTTCTGGAAGTGCGACGGGGGCAGATAAATGGCCTCAGGGGGGCGCTTTCGGCCCTCAGGCGGGCAGGCCGTAGTTTGGGGACCCCTGGGTTAGATAGAGCATTGTCTCCATACATAGAGATTGCTAGTTCGATCCCTGGGCAGGGCTTATAAAGGAACAGATCAATGCTTCTGTCTCTATCTCACTCTTTCTCTCAAATCAATAAATAAAAACTTAAAAATAAAAATACAGGATGGGGCAAAAGTACATGTAGAGTTGTTTGTGTGGAAAATAATATAGTAATTTATAAATAGTATTACAAGAATAAACAGTGTTTTATCTACTCACAACTGTAAACCTAGTTTTGCCCACCTGTACAGGACAGTGGAAAGAGAATAAAGGTTGCCTCTGCTCGTATGCAAAGATGCTTCCCCTCCTCCAGAGCACCCAGCCAGAGGCTTCTAATTCCTGCCTGTTCCCCTAAAGAGTCTGTGAAAACCAGGGTCCCAGGCAGGCAAGTTACAATGGGGTGTCTGGCTGGGACCCTGGTCACTGGTCCTGTCCCAGGAGACCTGCTGGGAGGGCTCCGCAGGGGTCCACCTGGCCCCATTCCCCTCTTGGTGTCTTGAATCACAGCATGGCAGTGGTTAAACTAGAACTAGAATCGCATCCTCTGTCTCCCAAAGCTGTACTTGTGCCACAAGTAAATAAAGATCTGTTCAGTGAAGAAAACAATCACATATAATCTCACCATCCAGACCTAACACCACGTACCTAAGGAAAAACATAGTCAGGCCCTGGCCAGTTTGTTCAATGGATAGGGCATCAGCCTGGTGTGTGGACACCCGAGTTCGATCCCAGTCAGGGCACACAAGAGAAGTGACCATCCGCTTCTCTTCCCCTTCTCCTTTCTTTCATCCCCTCTCACAGCCAGGGCTCAATAGTTCAGCTGGTTCGAGCATCATCCCCAGACAGGGGTTGTAGGGTAGATCCTGGTCAGAGCACTTGCTGCAGTCTATCACCCCTCCTCTCACTTAAAACAAACAAACAAACAAACATTGCCAAAGTTTCTCTCTTACAATAAAACAGGAGCAGGAGACAAACTTTAATGTTTCTTTGGTTAAACACACTAAAAGCAGAAGGGGTGGGAATGGCACATGGGCTGATGTCAGGAGGGGCCTCTTGGGCTCCCTAAGTGCCCAAGACACTTAGAGAGGAAGTAGAGGATGGCTGGGCTGGCCCTGCCTGCGTCCCATTGCTGTCTCCCAATGCCCAAGTCACTTGCCTAGTTCTCTGTCAACACTGTGGCTCCCAGAACCCAAGGTGGGGGGTGGTCAGTCTGCCCAGTTCTGACCGTTGCTCAACCTTAATTTTATTTATTGATTTTACAGAGAGAGGAGGGGAGAGAACAAGGAAGTAGCAAGTAATAGTTGCTTCACTTTAGTTGTTCTTTGATTGCTTGTTGTATGTGCCTTGACCGGGCAAGCCCAGGGTTTCGAACCAGTGACCTCAGCATTCCAAGTCAATGCTTTATCCACCACGCCACCACAGGTCAGGCCGTTGCCCAACCTTGAACGTGTCCAACTGAGAATCCTGCTGAGACCCTCACAAGCAATACAGGGGTAACTCAGAGAAAATACTCTTCAAAGGCCTATGGCTGGAAAGCGCCTCTAGTCTGTAATAGAGGTTTTTAAAGTTAATGATAAACCATAAACATAGTCTCAAATTATCTTTAATGTAGCCACTCCAGCCATCACTGCAAGCCTTCATTAGTGTCAATCATTTACCTGCGAGGGGATCCCCAGTACTGTCTGCAAAGCCATTTTCTTCTCCCTAGAAACCAAAAAGCAGCTGTCAGTAAAACCATACCCCTGTATGAGCGGAGATATGAGCAATTTTCCCATTTAGTTAAATTTCCACCAAAACCTGGGGGCAGGGGTGATGGATCATAAGAATGGTTTTTTTTTTTGTTTTTTTTTTAATTTTTTATTTTATTTTATTCATTTTAGAGAAGAGACACAGAGAGAGAGAGAGAGAGAGAGAGAGAGAAAGGGGGGAGGAGCTGGAAGCATCAACTCCCATATGTGCCTTGACCAGACCGGTGCAGGGTTTTGAACTGGCGACCTCAGTGTTCCCAGGTTGACGCTTTATCCACTGCGCCACCACAGGTCAGGCAAGAATGGTTTTTTGATGAGCTGTGAACTGTGTCACACTCCAGAAGGCAAGCTCCTGGAGGGTGGGGCTTTTGTTTATCTGCCCCCTAGGCTGGGTCCTCAAGGCCAGAATGGCCCAGCCCCCACAGGACACTCAACATGCTAAATGAATTACTGTCCCTATTTTTTTTTTCTTAAAAAATCTATCAATGCATGCAACAATGCACTGTTGTTTTATTTTTCTTTCACCTTATGAATTACTTTTCCGATTTTGTTTCTTAACTGCTTCTTGGTGGGTTTGTGTGTCAGTCCAGGTTATAATTTTCTCCTTTATGTTTCATGCTTTTTAAATATACCTTACAAAGCAGCAAAGATAACCTGTTAAAAAAAAAGTTGTCTGAATCTCAAGAGGTAATTATGTCTCTGCCCTTATGACAAGGTTCTATTTTCACATCAAGGCCACGTGACAGGACATGCCCCAGGAGAAATATACTCTGATCTCAAATGTGTGTGTGTGGTGTGTGTGTGTGTGTGTGTGTGTGTGTAAGGAAGTCAGCGGAGAGGAGAGTCTATGCTCATTTATGTAAAGTCCATCTATGTACCATGCCAGCCCCTCGCGGCAGCTCACAGCCCCCCCCCCCCCCACGCACAGCGCTGCAGGGTCTGAGACGTGGGTCAGAGCCTGTGTTTCCCCTCCGAGGCCACAGAACCTCAGGCACTTTACGTCCTAAAGCTGGTCTCCATTCCCCATTGTGTATGGGGAAGGGTCAGATGAGAAACTGTCTCTAAGTGCTCTGCATTCTTAGATCTCAGTGACTTTTACCCTTAAAGACATGCTGACTCCTTGGTGTTAAACATTTTTTTTTTTTTACAGGGACAGAGAGAGAGTCAGACAGAGGGATAGATAGGGACAGACAGACAGAAACAGAGATTGATGAGAAGCATCAATCATTAGTTTCCCGTTGCCCTTGTGACACCTTAGTTGTTCATTGATTGCTTTCTCATATGTGCCTTGACCATGGGCCTTCAGCAGACCGAGCCACCCCTTGCTGGAGCCAGCAACCTTGGGTCCAAGCTGGTGAGCTTTTGCTCAAGCCAGATGGGCCCCCGCTCAAGCTGACAACCTCGGGATCTCGAACCTGGGTCCTCCGCATCCCAGTCCGATGCTCTATCCACTGCGCCACCGCCTGGTCAGGCGGTGTTAAACATTTTTAAGCCATCTTTTTCTTTTAATCTCCTAAAAAGTCTTTTTCCTCACTCCAAGCTCCTAAGTTCCTGTGTCTCAGCAGTGCGTACACACTTGTCTCATTAGGAGTCTGTTTTTCCACATTACAACACCTCACCAGCTGCATTTTTTCCCTCAGTAAGCTAAATATTGCTTCTGTTTGAGTTTTTGCCACTCTTTCCCAGAACAAAAAGCTAGCTGCTTCCCCATACCTATTAGAGTTTGCAATAGTGACAGGAGCCTCTGAAAGAACAAAAACTTTCTACTTGTATGAGGTGAAACCCAGAAGCCCATGATGCTGAGCTCCACTTGTCCCACTGAACAGGTGTGTGGAGCCTTGTGTCCGTGGCGCAAGCCAGCAGGGGCGGCAGGTAAGCGCTGTGACCACAGTCACGCTCTGCTCCCTGAACTGGACATGGAGGAACCGAAACACCACCTTACAGTGGCCTGAAGACAACAATGTCCAACTCAACAGAGACTGGTTTGATGGAGGTCACTGCTAACACATGAACTTCCCTTTAAGACTACGCAACACAGAACACTTGACTTCATTTTGCACGACCTGGAGAAAATTCTTAAGAGAGTCTCTGTCTGGCCAAAATTGACACCATGATGTAGACAAGGGACATGCCTCAGAATTACTTGTGAAGGCTGATGAAGACAGGACTCAGGGTCATGTCTACAATCTTCATTCCTGCTCTGATTATTATGCCACTGTTGAGGTTAGTTTTCTAAGAGTGGAATCAGAAGAGACTTGCTTTTGTGTTTTCAGGCCTTGCTGCTTTTAGTCAACACTTGCGTACTGAGCAGTCTGTTCCCTGTTGGGACCTACACATAAAGCAAACACGCCCTGAACCTAACCTCAGGGTGCCCTCTGCTGTGCTGGAGACACAGAGAAGCACACAATTAACTAAAATACAGGGAAAATATGGTGAGCTATGGTCGGGAGGGAGAGCTAGTCAGAGAGGAGAGAGGTTGCTTCCGAACACACCCACACACCCACACACACCCCAAAGGTGGCTTCTTCTAATCACAGATGTTTCAGATGAGCCCTGCTGAGGATTTGAATGGGACGTGGGAGAAAGGAGCATTTAGCCAGAGGCCCACATGCGCTGGCAGAAGCCTGGAGCCCTGTAGGGCATTTCGTGGCAAGCACAGTCAATGAGAGCAGCCACAGAGGGGAATGAGATGGCAGAAGTGGACTGAGGCCGGACAGAGACTTGACAGCCTGTCCAAGGAGCTGGGCTCCAAGTCACAGCCAGCCGGGTGTCTATCACTAAAGCACTGGCCAGAAGCTGGGCATCTTCAGAGCTCTGGGCCAGAGGGGAGATTCTGCCTGGCTGTGGGGGAGTGGGAGGGGCGATTTCTGAGTGGTCAGGGACAGCACGGAGGCCTGGTAACAGAGGTGCAGAGGAAATCAGGACTGACTCCCAGGCAAGAGCAGACGAAACCCCAAACCACTGTCTTGGGAGAGGGGGCGAATGGCAGAGGTACAGCCATTGGGGGGCTGGGAAGGAGGCGAGGTGAAGGGCAGGTTCTGAAGGGGTGAGAGATAAAATGTCACACCTATCAGAATTGAAATTGTGGTGCTGGTGGGGGAGGGCGTGGCAGGAGCCTGTGGAAATGACTGGGGAAGCAGAGACAGGTGGTGGAGAGCCAGATGTGAGGTCATTGCCTTAAGGACGAGACACCCACATTAGGTGGCAGGGGAGGGAGGAGATAGGAGAGTAGACAGAGGAGGTCACAGCAAGAGGTGACAGTGTCAAAAGCTGCAGGAAGATCAGAGGCTCTGAGGGTCACGTGGACAAGGTAAGGTGAGTGGTGACTTCTGAAAGTAGTTCTGGCTGCTTCCCCAGGTGGGCAGTGGGGGAAGGAGGTGGCCAAGCACACATGCGGCTCCCTGCAAGCCCCAGGCCCTTCTCTCTGCTGAACTTTCTAGTATCTTGGAGGCCTCTGGGAAACCACCTCCAAGTCTCAGTCTGGGTCGTGTGCCCTGGGTGTTCCCATGGCATCCCTCACATGCCACCCATGGGTGCTGGTTCTGCTGAGCCTGGAAGTTTAAAGTGTCTCTTCTGCTCTGGACTCTAGATTACAAGGCAAAGGATCTTGTCCTTGCTGTACTGTGGTGATTCACACCCCTGAGAAAGGTAACACCTCATACCCGCAAAGGGAGAGTACGTGGGAGGTGGGGAGGAAAAAGACAAATCAAGCACTGGGGAATTACCATGGTTCTCCACCATGTCTCCCTCCGTCCCTCCTTCCCTGCACCCTGCTCTCTGGTCTCAGCCCCTCAGTCACCAGTTGTGTGACCTCCCCCCTCACTCCATCCTCTGGTCCCACCTAGATCCTGTCCAATCAGGCATGGTCAAGCACATTAGTGATATGTTTAAAAATACCCTAGTTTTGTCTGCTGGTTATGGGCCCCTTGCCAGTTCTCAGGTCTGGGTGACCTCCATTTTATCAGCCTTGCTCTAAGCATCTATGAACTCTCGTATCTGATCTCAGCTGGGGCCCAGCTATGCCTTGGTTTTCCAGGAGACAACAGTTTCTGGGCAAAGTGGGGTCTGTGTGGCAAAACAGAAAGGTCTAAGAAATAAAAAAGATGGAAATGACTCAAATGTCATTGACAGATGAATGGGTTAACAAAATGTGGAATACTATTCAGCCTGAAAAAGGAAGGAAATTGTGCCTGACCGGTGGTGGTGCAGTGGGTAGAACATTGATCTGGAATGCTGAGGTCCCAGGTCCAAAACCTCGAGGTTGCTGGCTTGAGCATGGGCTCATCCGACTTGAGTACAGGATCACTGACATTATCCCAAGGTCACTGGCTTGAGCAAGGGGTTATTGGCTCAACTGGAGTACCCTCCCCCATAAAGGCACATATGAGAAGCAATCAATGAATAACTAAAGTGACACATCTACAAGTTGATGCTTCTCATCTCTCTCCCTTCTTGTCTCTCTCTTGCTCTCGAAAAAAAAAAAAAAGGAAATTGTGACACAGGCTATGATGGACAAACCTTGAGGATGTTGTGCTGAGTGAAATAAGCTAGAACAAAAGGACAACTATTACATGGTCCCATTTATGTGAGGCACCTAGAAGAGTCAAATTTGAACGGACAGAAAGCAAAACAGTGATTACCAGGAGCTTAGGAAGGCAAGTTAAAATTTAATGGGTACAGAGTTCCAGTTTGGGATGATGAGAAAGTTCTGGAGATAAACGGTGGTGAGAGCTGCACAAGTTGAATGTACCTAACGCCACCAAGCTGTGCACTTAAAAATGATCAGGATGGTGAATATATGATATATGTATTTCATCACAATAAAAAACATTTTAATCTCCTTAGTAAATGTGAGGGTATCTCAAAGTGAAATACTAATATATATATTTATATTATATATATTTTTTGTTTGTTTGTTTTAGCAAGAGAGACACACACAGAGACAGAGAGATAGGAAGGGAGAGAAATGAGAAGCATCAACTCATAGATGTGGTACTTTAGTTGTTCCTTGACTGCTTTCTCATATGTGCCTTGACCGGGGGACCTCCAGCTGAGGCAGTGACCACCTGTTCAAGCCATTGACCTTGAGCTCCAGCCAACAACCTTGGGGCTCAAACCAGTGACCATGGGATCATGTCTATAATCCCACATTCAAGCCAGTGACCCTGCTCTCAAGCCAGCAACCTCAGGCTTGAACCTGGGACCTCAATGTTCCAAATCAACACTTTATCCACTGTGCCACCGCGGGTCAAGCAAATACTAATGTTTTATATATTCAAGTAGGCTAAAGACAACCCCCTTTTGTAAAATGCCCCCATTGCAAACATGAGGAAATTACCTGATGGGTGGGAAAAATGTTAACTCCTGCCCGAAATACTTTGAGCAGAAAGTTGGCTAGGTTACACTAATTCTGCACTTTGGTTAGGTCATCAACTGTAGTTTGCCAGGGAGCTGAGTACTGGAGACCCCTCTGGATATGACACCCGGTAACTTCACATCAGGGTCAGAGAGACCCCAGGGCCAAAGAAACACCCTGGGGACACTCTCCACTCAGAGTGAACCATGATACACGTGGGAATAGACTGAGGGCTAACAGGTCGGTGGGGGGCAGGAACCAACACCAAGGGCCAGAGTGCTGTGAAACACACTCTTCTGCTGAGTGTTGTCGTTAAATCTCTGTGCTTAGCTAACCAACACAGGCTTCCACCTTCATCATCTCACAAATTAAGAGGAGGTAGGCCCTGGCTGTGTGGCTCAGTGGATAAGCGTTGCCCCTGCATGCCAAGGTCACAGTTTTGATCCTTCGTCAGGGCACATATGAGAAGCAACCAATGAGTGCACAACTAAGTGGAACAAGTGGATACTTCTCTCCAATCAGTGAAAAAATTTAAGAAAAAGAAAAAGATGAAAGAAAAAAAAAAGAAAAAGAGAGAGTAGTTGAGTGGGAGAGCATGCAACAAGCTGGTTATCCTGATTATGGCCCAACTCTACTTGGAAACCACCAGGAAGACCAAAACCAAGTTACCCAGCTCATCCGGTGGCAGCAACTGAAACTGCAGGAAAAGAACCTGAGAAAGGCGTCCTGTGAATGATCTCACACTTGAGGGACCAGGAGAACCAGGTCAGTCAAACCAGAACTAGCATTTCTAGGAGAACAGCTAGAGCTAAAGCTTGACCTCTCTGCTAAGAAATTACTTCAGTAAAGGGCTTAGCTGTGCAACAGTGACAAGGCCCAGAGAGCACAAACTGATCTGTTCTGGCATAGACGTCCCAAGTTCTCTGCCACGACATGGCAGTGACACTCTGCAGCTCTTAGAGGTAGGAGTCCCCAGGCAGCCCTGGAATACCAGGGTATCTGCATAACTCTCCTAGACCATTTATCGGCTGCCATCCTAGACAATGCGTATCGTGTCAGGTCTGTCTAAAGCAATTTATACTCAGTTCTTTCTTTGCAAATTAATTACTATTATTGTAATTAATTAATTACTATTATTGTAATTAATTTGTAATTAATAACTGCTTGCACTTACTTTTATTTTATTAAAAATATTTTTTATTTATTGATTTCAGAGAGAGAGGAATGAATAGAGAGAGTGACAGAAACATTGATCTGCTTCTGTATGTGCCCTGACCGGGGATCAAACCAGCAACCTTTACGTGTTGGGACAACACTCGAACCAACGGAACTATCCGGCCAGGGCCACACTTTTACTTTTAATTGAAATTTAATATAGACAGAGAAGACTAGTTATATCTATTTATTTAAAAGTATGTTCCAGAAACTGGCTTTTAGAAATGAATTTAATTTAGGATACATTTATCAAGTACCTACTCAGTGTCAGGGACCATTGTACGCCTGGACGCTGGGGACAAAGGAGACAGATCTGGGCTGCCCCCTGGTTACAATCCACCAATGGAACAAAGGTGTGCTTAGATGCCAATACCACAAGGAATAACATGTTGGAAAGGCACAGACAGATGCCAAGGAAGCACGGAGGTGGGCCAGGATTGGGATAAGAGGACGGCGTGAAAAAACAGAAATTTAAATGAATTGCTATGGTGCTTTGCTAGGATGAGAGCAAATCTGCAGATTTGTGAACTTTTAATTCTTTCTTCTCTTCAACGAGTTTTCTATCCGATTACAAGGAATCCCTTCCACTCCTGAGGTGAAGCGGGGGTCAGACACCCCCCCACCCCCGTTCCAGCCCAAGGGCCACGCTCAGGTGTAATTTCACACCTCTGCTCTGCTTCCAGACATGAAAGTGGGTGGTTTCCCTTTGTGTGTGAAGGACCATTGCTTATTTTTACAGGAGATTATGGTGTGCATGTGCAACGGCAAGCGGACAAGGACGTGGGTGAGAGAAAGGCAGGAGCCTGCTTGCTTTTCCTTCTTTCCTGACTCAATGTCATAGCAGACAGCGCTGTGGGCTCCCAGACCCATGGAAAAAGTGATGGGGAAGTGTGGCCGGGAACTCATAGTTTCAGTGCTGAGTCTGCCTGTAGTGCGTAACATGTGTAAGCTGCATAAAGACGCTTGGTTTCAGGGGCCAGGACAAGGAAAGCGTGTTGACTTTAAATGTCATCTAAACGTTTGATTCATTTACTCCTCTATTTTTTTTTATTTGAAAAAATACCAAAAACATGCTGTTTAAAATCATATTGGTTTTTTTCAGACTTTATTTTAGAGAGAAGAGAGAGAGAGAGAGAGAGAAGGGGGAGGAACAGGAAGCATCAACTCCCATATGTGCCTTGACCAGGCAAGCCCAGGGTTTCGAAACAGCAACCTCAGCATTCGAGGTTGGCACTCTATCCACTGTGCCACCACAGGTCAGGCCTCATATTGTTTCTTAAAAAGCAACAAGAAATGTGAAAATCTTTTTCTCTCCGTCTCTGGCCCCATCTCCCTCTCAGAGGCTCCTTGCTACAATCCGGGACACATCCTTCCTGCTTCCTCAGTTACAGGAACCCACATGGAGAGATTATTTAGTCCAAAATGACATTAGTCTACAACTTGCTTTATTTGTTTAATAGCATAATGATAATTCACTGCTTTCTTAATGTAAGGTCAGCGGTAACTCCTCCCTTTAATGGTTTCATATGGTATTATAGCCTGTCACATGTGTTCACCCACTTCCTTCTGGGCTTGTGAGTGATCTTCTATGAGTCAAACACATTCTGCTATGGCTTCTATAGGGTCCAGTCCTTAAGTGGGACTGCTGGATCCATGAGTAGCAGAGGCTATCCAGTAATATTTGGAAAGTTGTATCCATTTACACTCTCAATCGTGTGTGAGGTGGCTGTACCCTGACCCCCACTTCAACCAGAACTTTTAATGAAATGTGAAGGCATTACAGTCAATGGAGCAATCAATGAGGCTAGAAGAGAATCTACGTGTAATTACAATGCAGAATGAGAACAGAAGCCATAACGTCACACCCTTAGTGCTGACAAATCAAGGGACTACACAATTTAATAAGTAATAAACAAACCCCCCTTACGCTGTTCTTAGGGAAACAGCCACTAAGTGATGGAAAGGAGGTGTTTTGCCCTTTGGCCTGTACATGTCTTACCACAAATACTTTATTTTGTCTTGGTCCCAAAGTAGAAAGTAGTCAAAGACATTAATAGACTACATAAAATCAGAGTACTTGATTCTTCTTTTAAAATTTCATTTCTGGTAAGTTCATTATAAAAAAGCACTAGAGGCCTAAAATGATGACTGTGACTGGGTAGCATAAATTTGTGGAGGGGACAACCATTTATTTTGTTATTTTTTCTAACAATCAAAAACAGAAACTGGACCCTGGCTGTTTGGCTCAGTTGCAGAGATCAGCCCAGCGAGTAGATATCCTGGATTCGATTCCTGGTTGGGGTTCACGGGAGAAGTGACCATTTGCTTCTCTACCCATCACCCTTCCTCTATTCTCTTTCTCTCTCTCTCTTCCCCTCCCACAGCCATGGCTTGATTGGTTCAAGTGCATCACTCCGGGTGCTGAGAATGGCTCTGCAGAGCCTTTGCTTCAGGCTCTAAAAATAGTTTGGTTGCGACCCTGGCCCCAGGTGGGCAGTGCATTGGCTCTTGACAGGGGTTGCTGGGTAGATCCGGTTGAGGCATATGCAGGAGTCTATCTCCCCTCCTCTCACTTGGAAAAAGAAGAAAAAACAAACAAACAAGACAACAAAGAATGCAAGTGGTCCTGGTTAGGGCTTCACAAGGTAGGTTCACCCAAAATCAGCAGAACTCCCCCACAATGCCTGCCAGGGGTGAGGGAAAGGATGAGGATGGGTCACAAGGGGGACTTGAGAGTCTGGGGTGGGGTCTAACCCAGGGATTAGGCGCTATGAGAAGGCACATAATGTGAGTAATCAGGGAGTGTCTGGATTGGGGGACATGTCCACCCATCCATGCCACTCATCAAATACCCACCGAGCATTTAAGTCCAAGCTAAATGCTGCAATGGAGTCAACACCAAACCCTGGCAAGCTCTTATGAGGTGAACTGTGTCCCCCTCCTGACCTCAAATGTCAGGGTCCTAATCTCAGAAGTTTAGAATGTAACCTTATTTGGAATAAGATCTTTACAGTGATTATCAAATTAAACTGAGGTCACCACGTGGGTCCTAATCTGACATGACTAGTGTCCTTATAGTAAGGGAAGACAGACATACACACAGGGAGACGCCCTGTGAGGACAGATAGGAATCAGGGTGGTGCTTCTATCAGCCAAGGGACACCAGACTGCCAGCCAGCCGGGGTGCTGCCATCATGGGGAATTAACATGCATCTCTCATGTTCACTGCTCCTGAAAAGGAAAGGAGCCTCTCTGGGCCTGTTTCCATATCTGTCACATGAGAAACGAACTAAACAATACAGTCATGAAAGTCTGCACAGTCTCTGTATCCACAGCCAGTGTGCGCACCTTGGATCACTAGGCCTAAGAGACAGAGAACGGGTTTGGGTGTCAAAGTTCCTTCCTCCCACATTCTCCCCAGCAGCAGGCTGGCCCTATGCCTGCTCTGACCATGGTGAGGGGCTGGCTGCAGAGGGGGGCAACCAGGCTGTCCCAATTCTAATGTAGCCAACCGGGCCACACCAGGTGGCAGGCAGCAGTTGTGGGTAGCTGTGGCAACGAAACGCAGGTGTTATGGGCACGGCTGGATGCCCCCCAGCTGGATGCACGAGCCAGCCCCACTGTCCTTACTCTGCCTGCACAAAGCCATCCTGAAAGAACCATGTGTGTAAAGCCCACCCCAACCTCTTTGCTCAAATCTCTGGGGGGCGGGGGCGAGAGCCAGGATCCAGAACCATTGGTCTGAGCAAACCACAGGTGGGCAATAATAACTTTTAGTAAGAAAATTTAAATATGTTGTCTGTGCACCACAAATAGGCGCTCTCTAAGTTTTTCAAATCTGTCCTTGAGACTCTCATTACTGCTATAATGCCAGATCACAGAGCAGCCACTTTCCAGCACCTTCTATGTGCCAGGCTCCTGGATTATCCCCAAATGAACAAGGGAGCAGAGTGGTGAAGGGACAGGTAGACAAGACTGATCTCACAATAGCTTCACTTGCAGATTTGTGTTAACATTAATGAAAGTTATTTCTATGCCAACTTTGCTGCAGATGGATGAATTTAGCCTATAACCACACACTTTATCCCTCCCATTCACCAATTTTATTTGTGGCAGGGGGGGGGCACCACACCCCATTTGCGAAGGTACTGCCTTTCTCTTGCTGCTCTGGAAGCTCATCCCCTACAGCCTGGTCCTGCTCACCTCCCTGTGTCCACCCGCCCTCCACAGGATGGGAGCAGAGCGGTCTCTCTAAGGCCTGTCCCAGTGCCCCGCGCCAGGACTGACCCACTGCAAGAGAGTCCCAGCCTGTTGTGCCTGGGTGAGCCCCGCAGTTGGGTATGTCCCGTTTCTAGTCCTGTGGGTTTCTGGAGGGAAGAATTTGGCCTGTGGGTCCTCTGCAAACCACACTTCTGACCACGACTTGTGGGGAGGAAGAGGCAAGGCTGCTGGCCTGAGCGAGACCAGCTCCTGACTCCTGGGGACTCTCCACACCAATGACCTTTATTGTTTTCCTTCACACTTTCCAAAAAACCTAGGGTGTGCACTTGTGCCAGGATGCAGATGGCAACCCCACCCACCCATCCCAGCACTGTCACCATTAGAGACTCTCTATATCGCACAGGTATGTTCAGGATTCGTCTACTTACTCCTCACACACCCATCAAGCATCCATGATGTGCTCCATGATGTTTTAAGAGTTTACAGATTAACTCACTTTCCCCCTCCCTCCCACTACCCTGATAGGCTGTTTTCCTGTTTGTGATAGTGGCCCCACCAGACACCTGGTTTCGGGCTACGAAGCTCTGAAGCAGGTCCTCCACCCACTCCTCCTTTCCAGTCCCAGGTCCTATCAGACCAAACCCTTTTCATCTCTCCTTCAAAATGTTATTGCCACTGTTTGGTTCTTGTTTTGTTCTAATTTCAAAGAGTGTTGGGGTTGAACTGTGTCCCATAACCTCAGAGGGTGACTGTGATTGAGGTGAAACAAGGTCACAAAGGAGAGCCCTGAACCAATATGACCAGCGTCCTGAAGAAAAGGGAACATCCAGATGCAGAGACAGGCACGCACAGAGGGAAGGGGACATGAGGAGGCTCGGAGAAGACGCACCCATGGCCCAGCAGGGTCTCAGGCTTCCAGGCCCCAGAACCGGGACATGTGCATGCCCACAGCTTAGGTCCTGGTGACCCAATGCAAGTGTCTGAACTGCACTTGCTGCTGTTCTTTCTCCCACTGGCACCTGTATCTGAACCTCAGGGTTATACTCTTGGGCAATCCAACAGCCACCTGACATCTCTCCATTTCAGGCTTTCTTCCTATCCACTCCATAGACAAGCTACCTCTACAACGTTTCTAGAACTCTGTTTTTACCACATTGTCCCATGGGAAGACTCCTTCAGGAACTTCCCAAGGCCTGGGGATCAAGCCCACGCCTCCCAGGGCCTGGGGCTCCCATGAGATCCCACACCTCAAAGGTTCAGAGGGAGCACTGGACATGGGGGTTGACAGGCACCTGGGGTGAAGCAAATAAGTCTCCATTCACAGAAGTTGGCCTACCCAGGAAAGGAGTTCGGTCCTTCTTGTGCATGTGCTGAGAGGTCCTTGCAATCAGAGGGGCATCGAGCTGCCCTGCCAGAGCACTGACACACACTCCTACACAGCTCGCCTGGTGAAGACTGTACCTGCTGCACTGACTGTGGGCTCTGGGCACTCACCTCCACAGCCACACACCTGAGCAAGGGGTGTTAGTACATTCTGGCCCTCAGCTATCAGATGGATGTATGGATGCATGGATGAGTACATAGATGGATGGATGCATGCATGCATGGATGGATGCATGGATGGATGGATGCATGGATATATGGATGGGTGGATGCTTGGATGAATGAATGGATGGATGGATGGAAGCATGGATGGATGCATGGATGCATGCATGGATGCCTGGATGGATGGATGGAAGCATGCATGGATGCATGGATGCATGGATGGATGCATGCATGGATGCCTGGATGGATGGATGGATGGATGGATGGAAGCATGGATGGATGCATGGATGCATGGATGCATGGATGGGTGGATGGGTGGATGTTCACCCCCTCTCCTCTTGTAATCACTTTCAGTTTATTGAATGCCATCACCCCACCACCCTGTTCCTGACGGCCTGCAGCCTCCTTGCTGGACAAACAGAACAAACTCTTCATCCCTAATACCTTTCTTAGGCTTTCTCCTTTCCTGCCCCATCCAAATGTCACCCTTCAAGGCACAGCTCAAATTGGACATCAGCTTACTCAACTTCCTGCCTTTACAGCTAAAATGATTGTGTATATTTTTACCCATTCAGCCTGCTTTCAGTCTTGCCTCTGAAAAAAAGATTGGAGCCTCTTATTTCTAAAATGCCAGCTCATCTCTCTGTGCCTTTGATAACTTTATCTACCATCTATGTGCACAGTCTTATCTCCCCATCCTGATTACAAGTCCATTACGGAAATCAGTCTGTGGTGTGCCCACAAAACATTGCTATGTGTGTTATCAATAAACATTTGCTAAGAAAATGAATCCTCTCTATGGTCGACGGGGAAAACAAATCCACAAATTATTCTATTTCTTGCTCTTCTTCCTCTTGGTTTTAACCTCTTCTCTCCTAGTGATAGCCTATCCATTAAAACCCGATGTTTCCCATCCTAAAAAAAAAAAAGTGTTTCCATGTTTCCCTATAGCATCAAATGAGAGGCTAATGCTTTTCCCTGCTGGCTTAATGAATTTGACAGGACAGCACAAAGATTCTGATGATCCACTCATTCACTCAGCCTAGCAGTTGGGTCTTGCCCTATAACCAATGTCCTTCCTGAGAGGTCCCAGTGACATCTGAGTGGACAAATCCAGTGGTGTGTGTGTAGGCCTCGCTCTTGGCCACAATGTGCCCCAAATATGTTGACTTCCAAGTCCTCCCTATGGAAGCAGTTGCCTTTTCTGGCGTTTTTCTCTCTTTACTCAATATATATTTATTGAGATTAACTATGTATGAAGCAGGGAGGAAGTAATTTTGAGCAATAAGATACAGCAGTCCCTGCCCATGTGGTTCATGGTCTAATGCCAGGAGAGAAACAAAATCATCAGCAAACAGGTAGCCATAACCTGGGACAGATGCTAAAGCACAGTGCTTGACCACAGCGGCTTTCTGCTCTGGCCCCTCCTCAGCGTCTGAGCTCCTGTTCCTCCTCTGACCTCTAAGGTGCTCCTCCAGCTCTCCTCCTGGACCCCCCCGCCCCGCAGTTCCCCTCCAAGGACTCACTCCCTGATGACCTCAGCCTTGCCTGGTGCTTCACCTGCAACCTCCTGACATGTAAGCCCTAAACCAACACCTGGGCTGTGTCATCTACCATTCCTTGGACATCCCCACAAATCCACACCCCAAACGCCACAAACCTGTATCTCCTCTTTCGCAACCTGTAAACAAACACAACCCTAACAGTTACATACAAATCAGATCTTCTTCACCCGAATTCTCCACTTACACTGTTCAAAGCAACCACGTCCTAGTCTCAGGTCAGAACAGGCTTCTCCCCAGTTACCCCAGGGTTCCAGATATGGTCATGGGACTGTCACTTAAAACCCCATCTACCTGTCTCCAGCATTCTAGGATATGGGGCCCAACTTATTTCTTGAGTACAATCTCCCAATACTGCAGCTCCAGGCAATGCTCACTCTGTCCCTGACTGTCCTCAGGGCCAGGCTGAGACAGTTCCTTCTCCCACAGGGGTTTGCACCTACCCTTAGACACACTCCACAGACTCTATTTCTGTGTCAGAGATGACACTGTGCAGCCATTCTGACCGAGGAGAGGCCTTCCTTGTAGAAAACTGGGTAAAATGTTTGTGAGATAATTTACATAACAAAAGCAAGATAAAAAATTGTTTCCAGTTTTCATTGTTATCCTTATAAAATGGCATAAGGAAATATATCAAAATGACAAAAAATAGTTGTACTGAAGTAGTGGAATTGTGGATCAATTTTTTCATTTTCCTAGATTCTAAATTTTACTTAGTGTGGTTTTGTAAATTAACTTTTTATTTTAGAATAGTTTTAGATTTACAGATTGAGAAGAAAGTACAGAGAATTCCAGTATACCCTCCCCAGTTTCCCTTAACATGATACATGAGTATTGTACTCTTGTCATGACTAAATGAGCTGAGATTTAAATGTGGTTTTGAAAATTTTAAAAACAAAACCATTAGTTTGGTAGAACCATAAAAACAACATTAACAGAGCTAAGTCATTCTTTCCATAACCTCTGATGCCACCTTAGCTTCCTAATATTTACTATTTTTCTTAAAACTTCAGTCTCTTCTTGGTGTGGATTCTTGGCTACAAACTAGAGCAAAGTTTGTTTTCCTATCACTAGCCATATATATATTTGTGCACGTAATTAAAGTAGTAAAAACTTTATTGTCTGAGGTTCTGGGAAATGTTTTCTTCTTTCTCTCCCCTCCCCTCCCATAGAGGAACGTTGATCTGTTCCTCTATGTGCCCTGACTGGGGATCGAACCAACAACCTCTGTGCTTCAGATAGTCAAACCAACTGGACTATCTGGCCAGGAATTAATTTTTTTTTTTTTTATTGATTGATTTTTAGAAAGACAGAGAGAGGAAGGGGGGGGGAAGAAAAGGAAGCATTAACTTGTTATTCCATTCAATCTTGCATTCACTGGTTGCTTCCCATGTGTGACCTGACTGGGGATCAAACCCACAATCTTGTCATTTCAGGACGATGCTCTAACGGACTAAGCTAACTGGCCAGAGCCTAGAAATGTTTGTTCTTTTTTTTATTTTTTTTAGGTAAGAGGAAGTGAGAGGAGAGGGGACAGAGAGACAGACTCCCACACGTGCCCTGACCCAGATCCACTGGGAAATCCCCCTACTGGCAATGCTCTGCCCATTCAAGAATGTTGCTCAACAAGCAAGCTATTTTTAGTGCCTGAGGTAGGCTCCATGGAGCCATCCTCAGCACCCAGGGGCAACTCACTCAAACCAATCAAACCATGGCTGTGGGAGGAAAAGATAGAGAAAGAGAAGGGGGAGGTAGAGGGGTGGAGAAGCAGATGGTCACTTCTGCTGTGTGCCCTAATTGGGAACTGAACCTGGTACATCCACACACTGGGCTCTACCACTAAGTCAACTGGCCAAGGTCATGTTCTCTTTAACATATCATGAGAATTTTTAAGTACATAAATTGAATATTGTGTGTATTGCTTCTCAACAAGCCTGTGAGCTCTTTTAATGTCCAAAAACACCCAGTCCAGCTGGTCTTATAACTCAATAAATACCAGTTGTAGTAAATTAGAGGAGTTGAATAGCCTTAGTAGACAGGGTACTTGTTTTTAATATTTTTTTTTTGCAAGTGTGCGAGAGAAAGAGAAAGAGAAATGGAAAGAAAGGTGAGAAGCATCAATGTATAATTGTGTCACTTTAGTTGTTCATTGATTGCTTTCTCATTAGTGCCTTGATGGGGGCTCCAGCTGAGCCAGTGACTCCTTTCTCAGCCAGCAACCTTGGGCTCAAACCAGGGACCTTGGGCTTCAAGCCAGCGACCTTGAGATCATGTTGATGATTTCATGCTCAAGCACGGGGCCTCATGTTCAAGTTGGTGAGACTGTGCTCATGCCAGATGAGCCTGCACTCAAGCCTGCAACCTTGAGGTTTCGAATCTGGGACCTCAGCATCCCAGGTCGATGCCCTCTCCACCTTGCCACCACTGGTCAGGCGATGGGGTATTGAGTTTAAATTACAAAAAGTAAAGGGTTCTTTATGAATTACTGTCTGAGATATCAGTCTTTAATTTTGACCCCAAAACACGACAATGTTCTTCCTCTGCATCATTTAAACAGGCAGCTAAAATCCAGTCTTTGTAGAGGAGGGTTTTAGTTTTTAAGTTATAAAAATCACTAAAACAGCAAATATTCAATATTCTAAAGAACATGTTCTCAGCTTGCTTTTAATATCTGAGCTATAGAAAATGGACTGTGGATATTTTGTTTTGTTTAGTTTGCCACATTTCTCCTTAGTGAGTTCCTTTGTTCTGACAGCCAAGTTAGTTTCAAAGGCTTTTTCTGGGTATCTATCAGTTAGAACAAACCCTACATAGTATACAAAGATCTAGCCAACTGAAGTACCCAGGCACAGGTCTACTTTTTGTAAGAATGTAAGACAATCTATTTTACAACAGAACCGAAAAAAACACTCAAATAGGTCCCTTACCTCCCCCGCCCTTTTTATTACAGGGACAGAGAGAGAGTCAGAGAGAGGGATAGATAGGGACAGACAGACAGGAACAGAGAGAGATGAGAAGCATCAATCATTAGTTTTTTGTTGCCATTGCGACACCATAGTTGTTCATTGATTGCTTTCTCACATGTGCCTTGACCGCGGGCCTTCAGCAGACTGAGCCACCCCTTGCTGGAGCCAGCGACCTTGGGTCTAAGCTGGTGAGCTTTTGCTCAAGCCAGATGGGCCCGCGCTCAAGCTGGCAACCTCCAGGTCTCGAACCTGGGTCTTCTGCATCCCAGTCTGACACTCTATGCACTACGCCACCGCCTGGTCAGGCCCTCCCCCTTTTTTTAGTTAATAAATATATTTTCATCTTTAGGATAGTCTTTATTTCACATAGAAAGAACTATAATACAAAAATTATAAAAAACACCCAACAGTGTCCTAGCAAACATTCTGTGTGTACCTAATCGTCAATGGCTTGGGAAAATCCCTAACAGCAAACTAAACAAAGAAGCTTCTTGTGTCCTCCAGAGCATATGTGTGATGTCACAGAAAAAGTAAAGGACAAAACTTTGTTGAACAAATTAAAAATTGTAAGAAAGGAAAAATGCATACATTCGGTTTATTAAAATAATTTACCCTTGGTAAGTGTCAATGTCAATCATTAGA
The DNA here is from genome assembly GCA_037038555.1 of Rhynchonycteris naso. Lineage (NCBI taxonomy): Eukaryota > Metazoa > Chordata > Mammalia > Chiroptera > Emballonuridae > Rhynchonycteris > Rhynchonycteris naso. The sequence continues at coordinate 190,394,027 of CM072995.1, read as the reverse complement.
TTGTACGGTAATTCTGCCTGACCTGTGGTGGCGCAGTGGACAAAGTGTCGACCTGGAACGACGAGGTTGCCAGTTCAAAACCTTGGGCTTGCCTGGTCAGGGCACATATGGGAGTTGATGCTTCCTGTTCCTCCCTCCTTCTCTCTCTCTCTCTCTCCCCTCTCTATAAACAAATAAATAAAATCTAATAGTAATAATAATAATGGCTAAAAAAAAAAGAAAAAGAAAAAGCCTGACCTACAATGGCACAGTGGATAAAGCATCGACCTGGAATGCTGAAGTTGCCGGTTCAAATCCCTGGGCTTGCCCAGTCAAGGCACATACAGGAAGCAACTACGACAAGTAGATGCTTCCCGCTTCTCCCCCCACTTTCTCCCTCTCCCTCTCTTTCTCTCTTCCCCCCCCCATGAAAAAAATCTCTCCCCCGGAAATCAATAAATTCTAAAAAAAAAAAGAAATAAAAAAAGATTGTAATTCCAAGGAAAATGCTGAGTATCAAAATTAACAAATAAGAATAAGATATTCACAGGGGTGGCTGAGGACCCCGAAATCAAAGTTAAAGTATTATCATTGACAACTTTCAAGAGAGCTGTGCTTATAATTAGAATCGCCTGTTTTTTCAACTGCATTGAATAACTTTGCTTTATTACAAAAATGATTTGGCTGCCCAAGAATATCATGATTAATGATTTCCTCCAGACTGATATCTTACAAACCAGACTAAAAGAAGTTCAAATTTGTCTTGTTAAAAATTAACTTGGGCCCTGGCTGGATGGCTCGCTTGGCTAGAGCATTGTTCTGCAGTGCAGAGGTGGCTGGTTCAGTCCTTAGCCGGGGCACATACAGAAACAGATGGATGCTTCTGTCTCCCCCTTACCCCTCTTTCTCTCTCTGGATTAAATAAAAGAATAAAAAATAGAAGAAAATAAAAAGATAAAAAAAATTAACTTGGCATTTGTATGCAGCAGGACCGATCTTGAGGCAACCCATGCTTCTGAGACGATGCTCTAAATATAGGTACCCTATATTTAGCAGATGTGGCATATTGTGCGACTTTCCTAATGAGCTGTGAGTGGGTGAAAGAGATGAACTGGACAGTGCAGCAAGTAACTGAAGCACAGAGTAACCCAAAGAAAATTCTAGAAGAATATATCTCAAGAAGTGAACAGTGGAATGACAAGCATTTCAGATTTATTTTCTACATTTTTGTCCATTCTCTTATAACCAGAAGATGATAAATGTATTTGCTTTTTAGGAAAAAAAAAAGGCAATAAAAATACATTAAAATTTGACATCTGCTCTCTGAAAAAAGTAAAAGTTTTATAAGACATTACAAAAATGTTATTGGACTATTCAGTTTTGTTGCCGCTTAATCAAAAGCTCCCATTCACTACTTGCGAGGAAAAGCAACTCCTTTCTAACTCAGATGTGGACTGTTTGGGCACACAGGTAAGTATTCACTTCACAGAGTAGAGTAGAGCTACTATAGTGACTGCGGTAACATAGTTTTACGTCTATGCCACAACACTGGGAACTTACCTATTTTATTATCTAAAAATCCTGCTCTTTATTGTAAAGCTCTAGAAGATAATTCCTGAAAAATCCTAGTTAGGTTATACATACCTGAGGTTAAAAATATAATTGAAATTATTCTTACCTGATGTTGCACATTAGAATTTGTTGGGCAGTTCAAAGGAATTGGATCATACTCTTCAACTAGGAAAAACAGACACAACGCTTGATAAAGAATGCAGTCTGTGTTGAAAGGCCTAATTAAGATGCTACATGATGTGCTGGTTTGACATCTGCTAAACTTAGGAGGGCATGGATGGCACTCTGCTCTACAGAGAGGCCCCCTTCGCCAAGGGGACCAGCACAGTCCTTGCATACCCTGCATGGTGGACTTCAGTTCCCAGCTCACCCACAGAACAGACACCATCCCATCCTCCCTCAGGCACCAGTGGGCACCACACCACCTTGACACCACAAGGCCTGTCTCCCACAGCGCCTGGCTGTTCACTCTGTCCCCTGGTAGAGCTCCGGTGCAGCCCTGAATGGCATGCAGCATCCTTCTGCCCCAGACTGGAGAATATGTGACTCATAAGTGGCTAAACAATGTCACCTATCCATTGTCAGGTATCATGTGCTTGGCCTTCTCCACAACCCCAGGGAAGAATCCCTCCCTCACAGACGCGGTGAATAAGATATAGGCACCCAAAACACATTCCCATCTGACCAGTTGGTGGCGCAGTGAATAGAGCGTCAACCTGGGATGCTGAGGACCCAGGTTTGAAATCCTCAGGTTGCCGGCTTGAGTGCGGGCTCATCCAGCTTGAGCGCGGGGTCACCAGCTTGAGCATGGGATCATAGACATGACCCCACAGTTGCTGGCTTGAGCAAGGGGTTACTGGCTCAACTGGAGCTCCCCCCACCCCAGGTCAAAGCACATATGAGAAAGCAATCAATGAACAACTTAGGTGCTGCAACTATGAGCTGATGCTTCTCACATCTCTCCTTTCCTGTTAGTCTGTCCCTGTCTGTCTGCCCCCCTCACTAAAACACCACCACCAACAACAAAAAAAAACCATGGCCCTGGCCTGTTTGCTCAGTGGTAGAGTGTCAGCCCGGTGTGTGGAAGTCTTAGGTTCGATTCCCAGACAGGGCACACGGGAGAAGCGCCCATCTGCTTCTCCACCCTTCCCCCTATCCTTTCTCTCTATCTCTCTCTTCCCCTCATGCAGCCAAGTCTCCACTTGAGTAAAGCTGGCCTAGGCACTGAGGATGGCTCCATGGCCTCTGCCTTAAGCGCTAGAATGACTCTGGTTGCAATGGAGCAACACCCCAGATGGGCAGAGCATTGCCTCCTTAGTGGGCTTGCCAAGTGGATCACAGTAGGGCGCATGTGGGAGTCTGTCTCTCTGTCTCCCTGCTTCTCATGTCAGAAAAATACAAAAAAAATACAAAAAAATAAATAAATGAAAAATACCACGTTCCCCTCTGACAGACATTATATCAAGTTCACTGTGTCATTCACCTGTCTGGCATTTACTGAGCCCTTCAGAGAGCAGACAGTAGGGTTACACTTGTCTTGCTAGTGCACCTTCCAAATCACGCCCAGCACTTCAGTTCTGTTGTGAAAGTGGGGACTGCAGGGAGGTCAAAGGAACATGACACACATGGGAAATATCTAACACCTTTTAACATTCACAGTGAGGAAGGAACTCCCACCCTCAGGTTATCTCCTACACATGTTAACTTCACAGATCCCCAACATGTGGTGACAGTTGTACAGATGTGTAAAAAAGCATCTTTGCTCCATCAGATTTTTATCTCTAACATCAGAGAGATCTCTAAACTTGAAAACTGATGGACATACGGTGTGTTATAAAAGAAATATTTCGTGTTAGAAAGCCTTAGAGAATCATTTAACTCAGGGCTCAGAAGGAAAGACTGAATGAAAAATTGATTCATCTGTTTATTTTTTACCTTTGTTAACATTCATTCACCTATTGTGTGCTGGGCTGCCTGCCAGGTTTGTTCAAATAAGGGACTCTCCTCGCTGCCTCCTGCACAGCACGGTCTTTTACTGAGATTCGGTGCACTATCCAGAGCAGCGGAGGTCCTGCCTAGGCTTGTGTTTCTCCAGATTCCGTCCCAAGTCTCCTGCACCTATGTCACTTGGGCTGCTTAGTAACAGTGCAGATTCCTGGGCTCTACTCCAGACCTTACCTAGAATCTCGGGGGCCCCAGAAATCTGATATCCAATAAGCACCCCACAGATTTTGATGCAGACTAAAGGGTGAGTTCTCACAGCAACAAGTTACAGACCTGTGATTTCAGTCAAACAACTTCTCACTATGGCTCATGTCATAACTGTCAACTCAGTGTTTTTATTAAAGTGGGGTATTTTCTTCCCACTATAATGATAACTTGCATTTAAATAGCAACTTTTTTTTATGCAGTAATCCAAATACTCCTAAGGTCATCTCCCTCAAAAGAAAAAAATTTTGCAGAACCTTTGCATTCATGTCCTAATTCTGGGGAGTAGGGTTGGTTTTGGTCTATTAGTAACAAGAAATTCCCAAAACAGCCTCAGTCCAGGTGGGTAGGGGGGAGTGTACGTAGAGAATAAGCAGAACCTGGATGCACAGAAAATCATGCAGGTGGTGAGATGTACAATTTCAAGTTTGAACATGAAAGCCTATTAATAGAATTCAGTCACTGTGTGAGGTGAGAAAGCACAGGAAACAGAACAGGTCAGCTGGCTAGTTTCAGGGCGGACATTTTTACATCTGTATTATTTTAGTGAGTTCCTTAGTACTTGGTTATCTTCTAAAGTTTTTCAAATTGAACTACTACTTCTACATTTAGTTAACAAATTGTTCTACAAGGCCCCCAAATATCATCTATGCTTAAGTTCAAATTCTTCAAATTTAACAATAAAATCAGTCTACTTCGATTTAACTTAAATTCATTATAAAATTTTTTGAACAATAAAAGAGCATTAAAACCAGAATAAAGCTGATAATATCCTGATTAATTTATGATATATTTATGTGCGATTTCTCCTCACTATGAATAGCGGCTCAAAATTTAGAATTTCTTTTTTATTTTTGTATTTTTCCGAAGTTAGAAGGGGGAGGCACTCAGACAAACTTCCACATGTGACCAACCAGGATCCAACTGGCATGCCCACCAGGGGGCGATGCTCTGGCGATCTGGGGTGTTGCTCCCTTGCCACCAGAGCCATTCTAGTGCCTGAGGTGGAGACCATGGAGTCATCCTCAGAGCCCGGGCCAACTTTGCTCTAATGGAGCCCTGGCCGCGGGAGAGGAAGACAGAGATAGAGATGAAGGAGAGAGGGAAGGGTGGAGAAGCAGATGGGCACTTCTCCTGTGTGCCCTGACCGGAAATCGAACCCGGGACTTCCACACACCAGGTCAATGCTCTACTGCCAGCCGGCCAGGGCCTCTTTTTTTTTTTAAAGTGAGAGCAGGGGCAATAGAGAGACAGACTCCTACATGCGCCCAGACTGGGATCCACCCAGCAACTACTGTCTGGGGCCAAAGCTCTAATCAACCGAGGAATCCTCAGTGCCTGTGGCTGATGCTCGGACCAACTGAGCGATCCTCAGCTCCTGGGGCCGACACCTAGACCAATAAAGCCACTGACTGTGAGAGAGGAGGAGAGAGAGAAGGGAGAGAGGGAGGGGAAAAGCAGCAGTTGATCACTTCTCCTGTGTGCACTGATTGGGGATTGAACTAGGATGTCTGCACACGAGGACAATGTTCTGTCCACTGAACCAACTGGCCAGGGCATAGAATACTTTTTCCAAAGACATTTTTATCTCAAAATGTGAAGTCACATTCCCCTCAGAACAATCGAGCCAGCCTTTTCTACGAGAGACCAGGAGTTTTGTCCAGCCTCACGTTAGTCCTGAGTTCAGCACCTCAGACATTCACAGCACACCTCCCGGAAAAGAGGCCTAACAGCGTGAACCCGACGTATCTTCAATTAGGAGCAGTGGAAGCTATACACTTATTCCCAGTGAAAAAACAGGCATGGGTCCTGGCTGGGTAGCTCAGTTGGTAAGAGCATCATCCTGATTCATCGAAGGTTGCAGGTTTGATCCCCCATCGGAGAACAAACAAGAATCAGCCAATGAAGGCATAAATAGGTAGAACAACACATGGATATTTCTCTCTCTCTAAAAAATCAATACTTTTTTTTTTTTTTAAATAAAGAAATCCTGACCAGGCAGTGGCGCAGTGGATAGAGCATCAGACTGGGATGCAGAAGACCCAGGTTCGAGACCCCGAGCTTGCCAGCTTGAGTGCAGTGTTCTCTGGCTTGAGCAAAAGCTCGTCAGCTTGGACCCAAGGTCGCTGGCTCCAGCAAGGGGTGGCTCGGTCTGCTGAAGGCCCGCGGTCAAGGCACATGTGAGAAAGCAATCAATGAACAACTACTGGTGTTGCGACGAAAAACTGATTGATGCTTCTCATCTCTCTTCGTTCCTATCTGTCTGTCTCTATCTATCCCTCTCTCTGACTCTCCCTCTGTCTCTGTAAAATAAATAAATAAATTTAAAAAAGAAAAAAAAAAAATAACATGTTTCACCTCAAAAACATGCTGATCACTAAAATTATACCAGATTTCCACAGTTGATTTATGATAAAAGCACATTACTCAAAACCGTTCCAGTTTGAACTGCATTAAGAATTATCTTTCTACTGTTGATGAATAAAGTACGAATATACTAGAAGTAAAACAAAGATTTTGTGAAACTTACTTAATCTGCTTAAGAACATAAATTTTGAGGACTTTTTAACCATATGGAAATTGCTCAAGGTAATTACAAATGACTTATGTACTCAATAAGTAGGCCCCTCTAAAATTAACTTAAATGTCTGAATCTGGGTTTGTACTTAATTAGAACGCATTTACTTTTAAATCTCTAAGTTTTCTCACTAATTCATGTGGGTTTTCTTTCCCTAAAAACAACTTCAATGAGAAAACTGCCATAAACATCAATGATGATATCAGCCCTATCACTGTATGTTAAAAAAACTCCAAGCAGTATATTTTTAATATACCACAAAACTAACAACAATAGTTGCTATATTATTGAATGCAAATGTTAGAGTGTTTAAACTCTGGACATAGTTCATGCCATGTACAATGATGTATTTCTTCGGCAATACAAAATGACATGCTTAATAATACTATTCCCCGTGAATAAGGGCAGGAGAAAATCTAGTGTATAGTTTTTACAGCCATGGTACTTGTCAACTCATCACCATTTTAATTAAGATTTTGTAAAACTCAGATTCTAGGAGATACCTATAGTATCAGGCTGCTAAGCAACAATATTTTTCTTTCAAAACAGGAAATCTGTTCAAGGGTGATAAAAACAGATCTTTAGACAGATCAAACCATGACAGTGCATTCTCGGAGTCACTGCAGCTCATTCTTTGTGTAAAACAGTTCCACTTTTTGCCGTTCTGCCATGAAAGCTTGCGACAGTCCTGTGCCCTGATTTTCCATGGTTCTCATGGTGAGATCCTTCCACAGTCTGATTCTCATGTGTGTTGGGCACCCGCCCAGCCTTGGTCCATTGACCTCCCACAAGCACCTAGGGAGGTGGATGCTAATGTGTCCTCCCTGCACCACAGATAGGAGCCTAAGACCCTTGGGGCCACAAGTCACTGCAGAATCCATTCAGGCTGGCAGGGTGGCTGACTTCCCTTCACTCATCTACATGCCTTACTGGGTACACCAACCAAGTTCTTAAAGTTTCTCAGTCTGGCTTTCAAAGTGAGTCTGGGTCCCTGCCATGTAGTATCCATATGCAGGTTCCCAGACCTGACCCCAGACCCACCTGTCACAATTTCAGGGCAGTGGGGTCCAGAATCTGCACTGTAAACAAACTGCCCAGATGCTTCTTCACTGCACCTGTCCTCTGAGCCACCCAAGACTGGCTCCCATCTGAGCTTGCTGCCTGGCCACACTGTCCCCTCCCCTATAGAACTACAGGATCCCAGACTGGGGGATTCGGATACTCAGAAGTCATCCACAGACGGACGGGGAGGGGAGTGAGCCTGCCAGAGCCTCTGCTAAGAGCCAGGCCGGGTCTTTCCCACATCACCTGTTCTTTCCCACACCACTGCCACTCCTGGGGCACTCACAGGAGGCACAAGGAATAAAATTTGAGTGGAAGAAGAATGTGGCAAGCAGGGACTGGAGGAGAGGGGCTTCCACCCACCACGAGTCAGTGACCCCAATACTCCATAGTGTAGGCACTGCCAAGAACCTGCCTCCTGTGCTGGGAAGTCCTCCCTGTCCAGGAAGTGGGGGAAGGGGTGGCAACCCTGAAGTTGGTCAGATCTGATTGTTCACCACCCCTCCCTCCCTGGATTGTCAGCAGAGCACAGCATGAACACTCCAGTGTGAGAGCATCAGCCTGGCCTCCATGATGGAGGCAACTCCACAGGCTGCCCCGCAGGGGAGAATAGGACAGGCAAAGGCCTGCACCCTTTATGGTTGGTACTGGTCCCAAGCATCTATCCATGGGCTCGGAAAGAGCTGTATTTGTTTTTAGGCCTGATAAGCATCCCTCCTTTGGTAACAAACTGGCTTCCCTGTGGTTTGGGTGGAAATGACTCTAAACCTCTCCCCAGCCACCCAACCTCAATGCTCAGCCCTGGCCAAAGTCCTGCAGCATCCTGGTGACCACTCTGATATAGTAATGGCCAAACTGCTCATGTCACAATTGTCCCTAAAATTGTGCTGGGGGTGCTGGGGGAAGGTCCCTCTGTCTCTACCATCTTAAGCCGCACCAAGTGAATCTAAAGGTGTCAGGGACCACCTTCCCATCACATGAGGAAAGCCTGCCCGAGAACAGAAGACAGAGCATGAAGGAGGGAGAGAGGAAGCCATAGCCATCCTTAATGCTTGGACCTAGCCGCGCCCACATACCTTAAGCCAAGAAGTCTCTCCCCATTTTTTTAAACTACCTTGAGTTACATTTCTGTCACTTGTAACCCAGAGTCCTGGGTGTCTTCATTTTATGCACATTAAAGATACCACAGGAATCTCATGTATAATGTTATAAAGTAACTTATAAACATTTTTTTTTTTGTATTTTTCCGGAGTTAGAAGTGGGAGGCAGTCAGACAGACTTTCACATGCGCCCGATCGAGATCCACCCAGCATGCCCACCAGAGGGCGATGCTCTGCCCATCTGGGGCAATGCTCCATTATGGCCGGAGACATTCTAGCACCTGAGGCGGAGGCCATGGAGCCATCCTCAGCGCCTAGGCCAACTTGCTCCAGTGGAGCCTAGGCTGCAGGAAGGAAAGAGAGAGACAGAGAGGAGGAGAGGGAGAAGGGTGGAGAAGCAGATGGGCACTTCTCCTGTGTGCCCTGACTGGGAATCGAACCCAGGACTTCCACACACCAGGCCGACGCTCTACCACTGAGCAAACCGGCCAGGGGTAACTTACAGACTTTTAATAAGAAAACTCATGCTTGAGATAATCATCAAAAAAGTCATGAACTGAATGACCCGTATGTTTCTGTGATATAATTTTAAATGATGAAAAGTTACTTTGGCCTGACCAGGCAGTGGTTCAGTGGATAGAGCATTGGACTGGGATGCGGAGGACCCAGGTTCAAGACCCCGAGGTCGCCAGCTTGAGCGTGGGCTCATCTGGTTTGAGCAAAGCTCACCAGCTTGGACCCTAGGTCGCTGGCTCGAGCAAGGGGTTACTCAGTCTGCTGAAGGCCCACGGTCAAGGCACATATGAGAAAGCAATCAATGAACAACTAAGGTGTCGCAACATAAAACTGATGATTGATGCTTCTCATCTCTCTCTGTTCCTGTCTGTCTGTCCCTATCTATCCCTCTCTCTGACTCTCTCTGTCTCTGTAAAAAAAAAAAAGTTACTTTGAATAGTGCTTCATTCAAGAGATGAAAATAATCATAAGTTGAAGCAGTTATATTAACTGTACGTACCTTTAGGAAGTCCCGTATCTTGAACAGGATATTTATCTGACTGTAGAAACAAAAAAAAGAGCAAGGTTATCTTTAAACACCACAGTCATTTATAAGAACAAACCGAAAAGAAAGCTTTATGAAAGCCATGATTTGAATTTAAAACATTGCCCATTTTTATCTTTGGGCTTGTCATTAGGGCTGACCCATAGCTTGTTTGTATTCTGAATGTACAGGAATGAAATCAAGGTTGGCAAGAAATTAACACTAGGACATATAACAGAAGAAACCTTCCTGATTCCCTCAGCTTTGACCATTACACCATACTTTCTCTCCTGTCCGCACTGCTCTTCTCCCTCTCTATTTCCTGTAGTTTAAAATTGAGGGGCATTTGTTTTCATGAATTATGGGTACAGACCCATTTTGTCCCACCATTTCTGTGGCATTCGTTTACCTCAACAAGTGTGTGTTCTGGGCAGTACTCTGATATACAGCCCTGTGCTGAGTTCACTAGAATGGGTTCAAAGGGTCACCGTCCTATTGGCACCATGAAGCTGTACAATCAGTCATTGTGCACACTTGCACAGTCCCAGGGCCTCAGCTGAGGGCAGTGCTGCTGCGGAAATTCACAACAGCCAGTGCTCTCACAATCACATATTTCCTTGTTAGTACCTATAGGTGTGTAAAATCTAATGCTCTGAAAACACTGACTTCAGATTATACAATGTAGTCATTCTCTGGAGATTTACATGAGAAGAATGAGAATGTGCCTAATTTCACCATCTGGTCCCCTAACCCAGGTCAGCACCCACTGTCTCCGCATCTGGGCCTTTGGGTCCACTGTCCTCCAGCTTCAAAAACGCTGCCCCTTCCAATTCTTCTGTGGGCCTCATCCATGTCTTCCTTGGACAGAGGAGGAAAAGAAACAAACATGGACCCAAGGATGTTGTTTTAAATGCCTTTCCTTGGAGTTTTTTGTGTTTTTTTGAGCTGGGAAGTAACATTTTAGCACCTCTAGAAGCCTCCAACCCCTTGCACAAAAGAAATCAATCATCAATCAATCAATCATCAATACAGTGAACTTAAAAGTCAAACCGTTTTCCCCAGACTAGATCCTTCTCGAAACTCTACTCATCAGAAAGACACGCCTGTGCTACAGCACTTCCCAGGCTCTTTATGAAGTACCTGCCTGTTTCCTCAAAGAGACAAGAGAGGGGACTATGGTCTCTGTGTCCCAGGTTTTGACGGTGTTAACTAAACATCTACAAGAGGCTGCATGAACGAACAGGCGGGGGCAAGTCCTGCTTTCCTGGAGAGATTGACATCTGAGCTAGGCCTAGAGGCTGCCTGGAATGAGGACGAGCGAGAGGACAGACATGGTGACTGCAGATGGTGTGCACAGAGGAGCAAGGCTGGGTGGTTGGCAGAGTGGCATGCAGGTGTGGAACGCAGGTCAGACTGAGGCAGAGATGCAGCTGCAGATAGAAGAGGAAGAGGGGTTGGATGCGACACGGTGGAGTTAGTTACAAAGAAGACCTGGGAGTGGGCAGAGTGGAGCTCACCAAGCCTGGGCCTGCCTGTGCCCAGTGCTGCACAGTCGCACATGAGGTCAGATAAGCAGTCAGTCCAGCGCAGTGTGCTAGAAAGTAGGGGCAGGTTACGGAGGAGGGAGCACCCGAAGGCCCCAGGGCAAGGCAAAGAAGGCCGCCGCAAAGTCAGGGAATGCTTGACCCGACACAGGAAGGTCACAGGAGTTCATCAGATGAGGGCACAGGGCAGAGCAGTGTTGCAGGTACCCTTGGAGGTAAGAGGGTGAGGGGGTTATTGGAGGAACAGCAAATGGCTACACAACTGGCTCTCAGAGGGATGCTGAGATAAGTTCACGGTGGAATTTATAAACAGGAGTGTCATTTAATCCTAAAAGCAGCAGAACTATTATGCGTTGAATTCTCCCCCCCTCCCAAGATATACTGAAGTCCTAACCTCCAGTACCTCAGAATGTGACCTCAATGGAAATGGGGTTGTTATAGACGTAATTAGTTAAAATGAGATCATACTGGAGCAGTGTGAGCCCTTAATCCATTATGACCAATGTCCTTACAAGAGGAGAGAGACACAGACACACAGGGAAAAGAAAGCCTCATGCTGATGAAGCGACAGAACAGAGTGACTCCACCAAGGGACACCGAGAACTGCCAAAGCCACAGGAGCTGGAAGAAACAAGGAAGGACTCTTCCCTGAATGTTTCAGAGGGAGCACAGCCCTGCGGACCTCTTGATCTTGGACTTCAGACTCCAGAACAGCGGGTCAACATACTTCTGCAATTTAAAATCACTCGGGTATGGGACCTTGTTATGGCAGCCCTAGCAAATCATATAGGGCTGCTTCAGAAAATGCACTCTGAGAAGCGATCAGGGTGACCCAGGTGAGCAGTAAGAATGGCTTTGTGGCAGGGAGACCTGGGGTCGCGCAGTGAGGGGAAGACTGAGATAATCACTGGTGGGGCAGTGGGAGGGCAAATACCCCATACAGGATCCTAGGACAGGACCGCAGCATCATTTGCATTCAGTTTTTATGGGAGTGAAGATCTGGAATTTGCCTGACCAGGAGGTGGTGCAGTGAATGGAGTGTCGGACTGGGACAGAGAGGACCCAGGTTCAAAACCCCGAGGTCAGCAGCTTGAGTGCAGGCTCATCTGGTTTGAGCGAGGCTCACCAGATTGAGCCCAAAGTCACTGGCTTGAGCAAGGAGTCACTCAGTCTGCTGTAGCCCCTGGTCAAGGCACATATGAGAAAGCAATCAATGAACAACTAAGGTGCCACAAGGAAGAATTGATGCTTCTCATCTCTTTCCCTTCTGGCCTGTCTGTCCCTATTTGTCCCTCTCTCTATCTCTGTCTCTGTCACACACACAAAAAAGAAAGATCTGGAATTTGTTCCTACTACTTTCCACTGGGTGTCAAAGCTGATTCCCTTCATTGTCCATACTTATCAGCTGCACAGTGCTTAACTCATGGCCATGAACACAAACACCACAGATCTTCAAGACACCAACAGGCCTTGTAATTAGCAGACTTAAAGACACTGAATTTTATTATATTAAGTGTATTAGATGTCATTTAACTAAATTAATCAGATTTTTTTATGACCCAGCAGATCAGAGCTTGCAAACACTTTGGAAAAGGGACAATGTCACACTCTATGCACAGTAATATGTGTCACATTGTCACATCCCCTGACTAGGTTGTGAGCTACAGGTAGTAATCACACAGGAGAGCAGGGTGATTTCAGACACACCTGGTGACTTTCTTTTCTTTGTCGATAGAAAGGACTTAGAAGTACCTGTCCCACTGTATCCTGGGTTGACCGGAGGATGAAGAACCACGTATGTGAAAGCAACAGACATTCCGAGTGGTCACAGGGTGGGGGCAGGGATCTGAAGCTGGGGGCAAGGTTTGAAACCCTCCTGGGCTGCTTCCAAGTTGGGCAGCTGACCCTACCCCTGTGCCTCAGTTTCATCTCTATAAAATGGGCAGTGCTCACCTTCTAGGATGTCTGTAGGGCTTAAACGTGGCAACAGAGGTAAGTCAACAGTGGGCGCCCACTGGGCACACAGGCAGCGGTCACTATCAGGTGGTCCTATTTTTCCTTCAACCTCAAGTTAGCTATTGTGAATTTGAAGATGGGGTAATTAAACACAGACAGTATTAAAGGGAGACAGGTAGACAAAGACCACAGGGAACCTAAGCGGTCACGTCTGTGAGGTGCCGCACAAGGGCGAAGGCTCAGGCCCCTTCGGCTGGAGAACCCAAGCCTATTCTGGTCACAGAGATCACCATGATAAAGAAATTTATATTGAGAAAAATCTCACTTGGGGGTTCTGATCTTCATGTAAATACCAAGTAATAAAAAAATGTACAGAAATCACAAAGAGAAGACAACAGTCATCCTGTTAGTAGGAAATTGGGAACCTACCACATGGAAGGGTAAGGTGCTGGGCTCTGTGTCCTCCACTGGCTCCTCTGCCATGCGACCTGCAAGGAAACACAACAGAGAGAATTTTCTTTAAAGCAAAAGCACAGCTCCTCTGATCACTGTCTTCTTGTAGGTGCGAGCTGCCATTGCCAGCTGGGGAGAACTCACTCGCAGTCATCGGTAGAGACAAAATAAGGGGTAGACTCAGAGTGCAGCAGAAAGAGGTTAGATGAGTTTTATTTCTTAAAAAACATATTTTGAAACGCTTACTTATAAATATCTACAAATACTCGGAGTTACAAATAACCACAAATCATGCAGACTTGACATGAGTGACTGACTCTCACATATTGGATTTGACTATAACTTCGAAGGGAGAATAACTTAATTCGAACTTCTGCTTTTTCCACCATTTCCTGCTCTTCTGAAATCCATTTTGACCCTATTGTTGTAGGCATCTAGACAAGCATGAGCAGAGCAAGGATGATACACCAGGTACAGAAGGCCACCAAAGCAAGGACAATAGGCCAGTTGGGTTTCCGCTCAAGGCCCAGAGAAGCAGTACAACCAGACAAGAGATCCCATGGCTGACCTCAGGACCAACTGCCTTGACTAATAAGCCCTGCCCTGGTGCCAGCCAATTAGTGGAGACCACGACAACCGTGAAAAGACACACCTGGGATGCTGATGAATATTCTATTGAGATCCTCCCCTGGGACCTCCTTTACTGCCTCCAGTCTTCAAAGCCCTTAGGACTGAGGACCCAGTACTCCCCCCTCCCTCTCTCGAAAGGCAGTTCCCTCTTTCTCCTAAGCTCCCCTTCCTTCAGCTCTGTAACTTGTTTCCTAAAGCCCATTGCTTCTGCCTGTGTCTTCCTAAATCAACTTTCTCTTATATTTTGAGTCTTAGCTCTGAATTCTTTCCTAGCCGAACTCAAGTACTAAAGCTGCTGAACAAGGTCCGGTCTGACCCACTAGTGCCATTTTCGTTCTCACTGCCACGAACAATGTGAAAATATTAAGTGTCTGAATGTGGCTCATGTGAATTATTAACATCAAAAATACCTCACAGCGTCCTGTTGGTTAGAGCATCTTCCCGATACACTGAGGTTGTGGGTTCAATCCCCAGTCAGGGAACATATAAGAATCAACCAAGCCCTGGCCGGTTGGCTTAGTGGTGGAGTGTCAGCCCAGCATGTGAATGTCCTGGGTTTGATTTCCATCTGCTTCTCTCCACCCCCCCCCCCCCCGCCACTATTCCCCTTCTCTCCCTCTTCCCCTCTCGTAGCCAGTGACTCTACTGGTCCAAGTGTTGACCTTAGGCACTGAGCATAGCTCAGCTGATTCAAGCATCAGCCCCAGACGGGGATTGTGGGTGAATCCCAGTCAGGGCACATGTAGGAGTCTGTCTATCTCCCCTCCTCTCACTTACAATAAAGTAAAATAAAATAAAGAATCAACCAATTAATGCATAAACAAGTTGGACAACAAACTGCTGTTTCTCTTTCTCTTTCTCTCTCCCCCCTTCCTTTATCTAAAAATCAATAAATAAAAAATTGTAAGACATTTCTTAAAAAAAAACCTCACAGAATCTTTATTAAACAAAAAGTGATTTTGATTTTGCAATACTTTGCTTATGTTTTATCACTTGTTAAAGAATTTAATGAGGAAATGTAGAAAAAGGAACTGGCCACCACTAGGTCTTACAAATTTGTACAAATTAGAAAAAGTTCCCCCCTTCTGAGACATTTTAAAATATCTGCCAGAAAGCAATATATATATATATACACACACACATACATTTGTGACAGACAGAGTCAGAAAGAGGAACATATAGGGACAGACAGGAAGGGAGAGAGATGAAAAACATCAATTCTTGGATTGCAACACCTTAGTTGTTCATTGATTGCTTTCTCATATGTGCCTTGACTGGGGGGGCTACAGAAGACCGAATGACCCCTTGCTGGAGCCAGCGACCTTGGGCTCAAGCTGGTGAGCCTTGCTCAAACAAGATGAACCTGCGCTCAAGCTGGCAACCTCGGAGTCTCAAACCTGGGTCTTCCGCATCCCAGCCTCACGCTCTATCCACCGTGCCACTGCCTGGTCAGGCCAGAAAGCAATCTTAATAAATGAGGTGTCTGAGGCCACCCTCCAGGACTGCAGTATGTGCCCACATACTGCAATGTGAACCACGAGTCAGCTGCCACTGGGACCCCAGTGCTCATTAAGTACACAACATGCAGCAGGCACTGAGTCCTGGGAATGTCTCTGGGGACCCAAACCAACATAGCAGGACAATTGGTTGAGAAGGTTTGTCTCAGCAGGGTTTCCCATCTGAGAGTGGCCTGTCCACATTCGTGACAATGCCAAAGGAGAAGTGTTGTGAAGAGAACATCTGTTGTCTGTTTGTGACAGCCTATGGTCATGGGAAAGATTAAAGGACGTGACCCAATGAAAGGGAAACATGAAGAGAACATTGCCAGTACCCTCCCACGGAGCAGGGACAGACACCTACCTCTTCCTGAGGAGGACCCAGAGGTGGCAAGACCATGAGCGAATGCACAGAGGAGCTAACTCCTGGTCCCAGTGCCCCATCTCCAGCAGACACCTATGATCTGTGCCTGGTACATGGACAGAGGGCGCTGGGTCTCAGTGGTCTCCTCAGGCTCGGACAAGGAGGAGAATGATTCCCGCCCAGATGCACTAAAACTCTAGGTCCCTCTCTCATTCTCTGGGCACACCATCACCTTCTCAGATTTCTATGTGACTCTTAGGACAGGCTCTAATTCAGACTGAAGTAGAATTCCTGCCAGCCCAAGGGAATACAGGCTCAGATTTGGATTTAAATCAAAACAAACTGTGTTGTTAACCCTACCCTGAGTTCACAGAACTCCTAAAGCCCATTTAACAGGCAATTAATTACAACACAGCACTTTGGATTAATAATATGGAAATTCATAGGATGAGCACATGCCCAGCTTCAGGGTGGGGGTGGGAGGAGAGCCCCCTGAGGAATTGATATGCATTGAAGCTAGTCAGGAGAAGGAACTGGGGAAGGAAAAGCATTCTAGGCAGAGGAAACAGCATGGGCAAAGGCCTAGAGATGAGAAAGCGTGTGTCACTTGATCTTAGCCAAAGGGCCTGACAATGAGGAGAAAGTGTGCTTCAAACAGGTCCAGCCAGTCACATTTGCATTCAGTTCCTTTCCCTACTTCTCACCTTCTGCTTCCTGGCTGGACAGAGGGTGTGGGGCCAACACTAAGTAGTGTCAGATACTTCTTCCCTCCTGTAAATGGCTGTGCCGGACTGGGGAGCTGGGTGGGCAGGAAGAGTTCTGAATGACCTTGACAGCATCCTGGGTGGCTGTGCCTACTGTGTCCATGTTAAGCGAGGCTTGTTTCTTACACACAAATTAGTGTGAGAGGAAGGAAGGAGACACAGAGGAGAAAAACGAAGGAGGTGGCTGGGGAGGCAGAACTGTACCAAAGGCAGCAGAGAAGACGCAGATGGGACAGTTAACAGGAAGGTACACTGCGCGTAGGGTGTGTCACATCCTCACTGCGTGTCACTGAGAGCTAGTCGTCAGGCCCTGCACAAGTCCAGCAATGTGACCTCGGAGACTCACGGAAGCGTTTGTGGCCTCAGGCTCTTCCTCTATAATGTGAGGGACCCAGGTCTCTGGTGCCCACACTCAGCTGACCACCATCACTGGTCAGCGTTGGGAACCACCAGGTGGGATGAACTTCCAGTGCCCCTAAGAGCTGACTGAGGTCTGTGGTAGCTGAGCATGTCCCAGAGGCTTCCGAGCTAAATGGGAAGACACAGGCAGAGGACAACAGGGCTTGGAGGTGCCCAGGCTCTTGCTTTGGTCTGAAATCTCTTGAGAATAAATGGAGGCAGCTGGGAAGGACGCAGCATTTAGGTTCTCTGTTTTCTGAAGCATGATAGTAAGGTGAGAGGACCGTCAGAAACGGCAGCATGCCCAGGCAGCAGAGGCTATTATTTTATTATTCTCATTCCTGTGGCTGTATCAACCCCGGACACAGGTCAGGCTGTGAGTGCGGCTCCCGCTCACATGTTTTCACCAAACACGCTCACAGGTGGCACCATGCACTCATCTGAGGTGGCGCCTTCTCCCTGGCATCACAGTTCCCGCAAAACCACGTGTTCTCATCGCCTGCCACTGTGTGACTAAGTGGTTATTGTAGCAGGGCTGATCCTAGGTATCTCAGATTGGTTTAGAAGTATGAAGTTGTCCTAAAGCTTTTCCAAGAGCTCTTAGAGCTGCATGTTCACAATATTATTAAAAAGTTTAAAAATTTTTCCTTTTACAGGCCCCAGATCACAGGCTGAAGCTCAAGGCAAGGCTCTGGTATCAGATGCGACAGGGGCTCAGAGGAGCCAAAACAGAAAAGAGACCTGAAACTCCAAGGGGGTGACCCTAGCAACCCTGCCAGGACCAGGGTACTTCCCTCCAGCTTTTGGCTGTTCACTATAGTCTCAGGCCTCACCTTCTCCCTAAGCTGCCTCAACTCCCTGAATGGCTCTCTCTAAATAAAGGGGTCAAAGGAAAAAAAAAAAAAAACAACCTAAAACTTGGAGTAGGATTAATCCAGAGGCTATCCAGTCCTGGGAATACTGATTTATGGAGCTAAAACTCAGGCTGAGGTCTACTGGAAATACCAGAAGGCACCGGTGTGGTGCAATGGTGTTTTTTTTCAGAGTACCACTAACATACAAAAAAAGAAAACAGGAAAGACATAACTGGTTTTGGTTAAGTGTAAAGAGTACAAACGTGTTTTTTATCCTAGCATGTAAATTTAACCTGCTCATATCTGTGCCTGTTAAGAACCTTGTAAGGGCCATGCAGGTAGGTAGGTAGAGCTGGACTTTTTATGGTGGGAGTAGGGAGTGACAAGTTCTTAGTTCAGATGAAAAAATGAAACAAAAAATTCTCAAAAATAAGTGACAACAATTAAAAGTTTGATCCTAGCATACACTGAATAAACAGAATAGAGAATCTAGAAGTAGGCCCAAATATCTGTGGGAATAAAGAAATAAACAAGGCATAGATCACCCCAAAGCAGCTAGCAACTGACCAAAGGGATCTCATTGATGGCAGCGAGAATGATGCTTCATTCACATGAGCACCTTCTGGGGAGTTCCTCAGAGGGCACAGAGAAACCCATGGGGGCCTGATGCCCGGCAGAGGGCACCAGGCCTGGCTCTAAGAGGCCGCTGATGAGAGCAAGGAGGTGGGCTGGACAGTCGTTTGTTCCATTGGGCCTCAGGTCCTTCATCTATAATATCTGGAGGTGAACAGAGAGCCTCCACATGCCTGTCCAGCTTTAAAAGTCCATGAGTGGTGATGCCTGCCCTGTGATGGCTCAGTGGATAAAGCATTGACCTGGAACACTGACGTCATGGGTTCAAAACCTTGGGCTTGCTGGGTCAAGGCAGATATGAGAAGCAACTACTATGAGTTGATGCTTCCCATTTCTCCCCGCCTTCTCTCTCTGTCCTCTCTCTAAAATCACTAAATAAAATCTTTTTATTAAAAAAGTCCATGAGTAGTGAGAAGTATAGCCCAGAAAGTAAGAGATACCTTCAGGTTGAAGCTTACTATGACAAAAGAAGCCCTGTTCACAGCACATCCTTGTTGCCTACTCAAAGACCCAAACCTCATTGGTAACAGGTAGAGCTCCACTTACCCGGTGCCCACCCATGCTGCATGGTTTGCACAGTCTCAGTTCATTCTTAGTGCAACCCTGAGAAAGATACAAGTGTTTCCCTTTTTACATATTGAGTGCCCAAGGTAATACGGTAATGGAAGAGCCAGAATTTGGATCTGGAACTTTCTGCCTCCATATTCTGCCTATTTACCACTGCCTTCTGGGGTCTCCAGGGGGTTCGTGCAGAGACCACCTGACAGACTCCCCTAGGAAGAATCTGTGTCCATATTTCCCCTTTTTATTAGGGTGCTTGTCATACTGGATTAGAGTCCACCCTAATGACCTCGTTTTAATTTTATTAACTCTGTAAAGATTCTATTTCTAAATAAGGCCACATGCTAAGATATTGGGAGTTAGGATGCCAAGAAAACTTGGGAGGAGAACACAGTTCAACCCATAACAGTCCACTGTCTGGCCCCACCAAATTCATGTCCTTCCCATGTATACAATACATTCATCTGACTTCCCCCCAAATCATCCCAGCTTCAACCCTAAATCCACAATCTTATCTAAGCATCGTCCACTGGAAGACCCAAAGCTTCTCGTCTCTGGAACCAGAGCTCCCAGGAGCCCTGGGAGCACACAGCACACAGCAGCCTCTCCAGGAGGCACAGCTGCAGAGCTCCCGGCACAGGCTCTGGGGAGCTGTGGGGCAGCCACACTGTCAGATTCTGACATCTGCCTCCAATAGGCATCTTAGATAAAGGCCAAGAGTTCCCAGGCAGTCTTTCCGAGGCAGTTCAGAGATCTGCTTTAGGTCCGCTCAGAGAAAACAAAGGGAAATGTGTTCGTTTCTCAAATTCCCAGCATCTTGAGCCAAACGGGTTGGGGGCTTTTCATGTTTTCTAGTGAAGAATTAAAGGTGATTCTTAGACCTTGTGATTTCAGGGTTATTTCTCAGACTATTAGTTTGTGCACAACAGCTTGACCTCTGGCCCCCAGCAGTGTATGTACAGCACTGAATACACGGCCTCGACATGCTAACCAGACTCGGGATTACAAACACGCTCAGAGTAGCAGAACTGCTGTGGGGGTGCCACACCCAGTTATTTATCCTCCTTTGTTCCCTCCCCCCCCCCCAGCAGTCCCTGTCATCCTCAGAGCTCACAGCAGGAGCTGAAAGAGCTTGGAAAGGACCAGGGATCAAGCAAGGGGGCTCCTAATATTATGTGTACCAGTCATTTCAGTGGGGCCTCAGAGGGACAGGCCAGGGATGGAAGGTGGAAAGGAAGAGATGGAACAAAAGGTTACAGGAGGAGGTCAGAGGAGGGTGGAGAGGAGAACATCTAGAAAACACAGGTAATTATTAGAATGAAAAATAAATTAAGTGGGCATTGGAAAAACCCGCAGGGAGGGGAGGGGAAGGAAGGAGGGAGAAAGAAAACCACAGGCAGCTGCGTCTCTGGTGGATCTGGAGGAAGAATTGGCCTGTCCAGCATTTCAAACAAGAGTGCTGCTGGTACGCTGTCCCCTGGAGTCCTGTCTTGTTCCCCGTGCTCCAGGGGCTCATGAAGGGGACAGCTGGCACCTTGGACCCAGGTAAGCACACAGAAGGGCAGGAAGGCACAGTCAGAGCTGAGCTACCACCAAGGGGCTGTCATGAGCTTGTCTCCAGGGATAGGCTGGGGGGGCAGTACAAAGGAGGCTGGTGCTCCATGGCCACAGGCATTGCCCTCTGTGGTGAAGGTGGTGGACAGCATCACCTCCTCGGCTCAGTCTTGCAAAGCCTCTTTCTTTGCCTTAACTTTTTTATGAACACGAACCAGATTTACTCACACTTGACAAGCAATTCTGACTCCCTCTGTGCTGGGCTGTTGACTAGTCTAGAGAGTGAGATGGACACTCTGTGCCGAGCATATCCTCCCATGTGACCTTAGCAATCTTGTCAATGTTCTTAGTAAAAAGGTGTTGATTTAATTAAGCTCATGACAATATAATCATATATACACACCTTTGATATTTGCATATGGATACAAACACATCATTTTTAACTTCGTAAAATAAGCTCAGCTCACCTGACCAGGCGGTGGTGCAGTGGATAGAGCATCCGACTAGGATGCGGAAGACCCAGGTTCGAGACCCCGAGCTCACCAGCTTGAGCGTGGGCCCATCTGGCTTGAGCAAAAGCTCACCAGCTTGGACCCAAGGTCGCTGGTTCCAGCAAGGGGTGGCTTGGTCTGCTGAAGGCCAGCGGTCAAGGCACATGTGAGAAAGCAATCAATAAACAACTATGGTGTCGCAATGGCAACGAAAAACTAATGATTGATGTTTCTCACCTCTCTCCGTTCCTGTCTGTCTATGCCTCTCTCTGACTCTCTCTCTGTCCCTGTAAAAAAAAAAAAAAGTTCAGCTCACATATCTAAACCTGACTCATGAGCTCCTCGGGTACAAGGCAAGAGCTTTTAGTGCCCAGAGTTTGGAGCACATGTGGTTACTTACATTGACTCTCTTTGGTGAGTGCTTAGCCAGCACTTACTATGTGCTGGGTGCAGTGCAGGCGTTTGAGGTCCTTGCCAAGCAAAGCAGTCACATGATCTAAGGCGGGAGAGGCGGTGATGAAATAATCAAGGTGATGAGTTCTTGAAAGCGAAGGTCCAGGGCGCCTAAGATTATATAACGTGGGGCTTGAGCTCCGTGACTTTGGAGCTGAAAGCTGCCAGAGGTAATGCCTGTGGGCAGGTGGAGACAGCTGTCCAGGAGGAATGACCTGGGCAGAGGCTGGGAGGCAGGAGGTGCAAGCGCAGTGAAACATGAGGAGGCAGCTGGCGGCTGCAGGTCAGAGAGGCAGGGACAGAGCAGGCACCAGTCAGGGGAAGGGAGAGGGTGTGAAACACTAGTTGGGAGATGAGTGTAGGAAATCAGGCAAGATAGGATGGAAACCTAGTGTGGGGTGAAGTGAAAATGCCATTTGCCAAGTTTCTTTTTTTTATTTTTTACAGGGACAGAGAGAGAGTCAGAGAGAGGAATAAATAGGGACAGACAGACAGGAACGGAGAGAGGTGAGAAGCATCAATCATTAGTTTCTCATTACCGTGGCAACACCTTAGTTGTTCATTGATTGCTTTCTCACATGTGCCTTGATGTGGGCCTTCAGCAGACAGAGCAACCCCTTGCTGGAGCCAGCGACCTTGGGTCCAAGCTGGCAAGCTTTTGCTCAAGCCAGATGGGCCCGCGCTCAAGCTGGCGAGCTCGGGGTCTCGAACCTGGGTCTTCCGCATCCCAGTCCCACGCTCTATCCACTGCGCCACTGTCTGGTCAGGCACATTTGCCAAGTTTCATATGCCAGCACCATCTGTGGCTTCATTACAAAAGTGGAAGAGATAGGTAGGTGGGTATGCCCTGGAGGTTACAGAAATTAAATGAGATGTTATAGGGGAAGTCATTTTAAAATCTTTTTTAAATGGTGGAAACCTCATCTTATCAGTAAGAGTGGGCATGGGCATAAAGACATCTTTGAGATGCCTGAATATGTTCTTCAACAGCTCTTCAAGTGACAAGGACATCTCTAGCTTAGGAGGGAAAGATTTCACCTCTAGATGCTGCTTCTCAAAGTAAAGGAGACACTCCATCCATAGACACCCTGTTGTATCATGTCCACAGTGTGCCATCATGCCACATGTGCTGGGATTTCCAAGTCCCTTTGTTCCAGGTTAAGAACCTTGGGGTTGATTGTGCCAAGCAGACTCAGACACCATCACCATCTGGTGCTCTTACTGGTATCTAAGATCACATCAGGCATGGGGCGCCCTCATTACAGTATTGACTCACTGAGGCTTTTCATACATTGTGTGAGATGCAGCTGTGTTTCCTAGTACCACCTTCTCTAATGTCAGTTGATTGGGGGGTGGGGGGGTGGAGAAGCAGATTTTACATTTATTCCCATTCAATGGATCCCTATCAAGATCCTTTTGAATTCCCCACACCATTGTCATTTAATGAGACCCGAGACCACTGTTAGTAAAGTCTGTTCTAACACTTCCTGCACCTTGTCAATAAGGTTCTCAGAAGGGGAAGTGGATGTGGAGGGGAAAGTGGGGATGGGGAGTGAGAAGGTTTCTCCCTTTATGTCCACTTCTGTTTTTCTTTTCTTTTTTTAATTTTTTTAAAAAATTATTGATTTCAGAGAGAGAAGGAAAGAGGGAAAGAAAGAGAGAAACATTGATTTGTTATTCCATTTATTTATGCATTCATTGGATGATTCTTGTATGTGCCCTGACCAGGATCAAACCTGCAACCTTTGCATGTCAGAATCACGCTCTAACCAACTGAGCTACCCCACCAGGAACCCCCCCCCCCCGCCCCGTATTTCTAAACAATGGGTATGGAGGGAGGGGAAGGCTATCCAGACAGTGTATTTATTTTTCATCTCCCATCAACAAAATCTTTACCATTCCCCACTTGAAGAAGAGTTTAGATCTTTCTTTAAATTGTCCAGGAAACTCTCCCAAACTCAGTACATCACAATGCCAATGTGGCTTTCACCTCATCTGCCTCCAGAAATTCTCCTAATTGTTCAAGCCACAAATTAACCATGGAACATTCAAGCTCTGTCCCTGCTCAAGCCCAAGAAATAGAATAGGAAATGCGTTTACCTAGTGGTTATATGCGGTTCTGCATCTGGGTATCTCATCTCCCCCAGCCTTTCCAACCTCCACAGGACTAGAAACGTCTGCAGGCACCCAAGTGTCCGTCATTCATTCATGTGTTCAACAAACAATCGCTGCGGATAGGGCCCAGTTATGGGAGAGCAAAGGCAGAAAACTCCTGGAATGCGAGGCCTGAGCTGGATTTTAAATTCCAGTGAGATGGAGAACAACCTAGGCTCTGGCCCTAGGTACAAACACAGCGTTTTGCACTAAGGACAGGATTAGAGGCTACTCAAAGGCCCCACAGGTGGGGTCCCACAGATGGATCAGGCACTTGGTTTTGGAGTGCTAGTTATGCAATAGCTCGAGGGCCAATATTTAGAAAATCGCATTTAATACAAGTGAAGTGAGAAGGAGAGAAATAAGAAGGCCTATGAGAGGGAGAATGGGGGAGCGGGGAGGAAAAGGGGAATCCACCCCTTGCACTCTTCCCTGCCAGAGTTTGGAGGGACTTGTCCCAACCTGGCGGCTTAGTCCAGAACAAAAGCGCTGGGGAGGTGAGAAGCGGGAGGCGCGTCCAGGGCACGCATGGGTGATGGGGGCAGGATCGTGCAAAGACACCTCATGCCAATATCCCCTACCGGCCACGCACTGATCTCGTCCGGGCGCTTCTTGGGGTCATGGGAGGCTCGGTCCCGATCTCCCTCAGCGGGCGGGCGCCTCCAGGTGAGAGCGCGGCGCGGTGCCACTTTACCTGCGCGCAGAGGGTCGTCCGGAGAAGCCATAGGGTAGGTGGGCAGACAAGCGCCCAACAGGGGCTGGCGGCCTCGGGACAAGAGGGCGCGCACGGCGGGGACCGAGAGCCCTGCGGAGCGGACGCACGGAGCACTCGCCGCCGCGGCCTTGCGCCCCTCCTCCAGCTCCCGGTCGGGCTCCTGCTCCTCCCTCTCTTCTCCTCCTTCTCCTCCTCCTCTTCCTCCTCCTCCACTTCTTCCTCCGACTCGCCTCCGCTCTTTCTCGCGCTCACTTCCTGCTCTGGCAACTAGCGGAGCCCCTTCCCCGCGCGTCCTCTGTCCCCCCAACCCCCTGCACAAGGAGGGTCCCGGTGCCTGTGCGTCCCAGCTCGGCGGTCCCTCCAGCCCGCGCCAGGTCCCGGGGCAGGTCCCCGGAGCTCGTGCAGTTGCTGCCCCGGCGGGCTGCAGAGGCACCAGCCTTAAAAACCTCCGGGCCGCCCCTGTCCGCTCTCAGCCGGGACACGGGGGGCGCGCAGGCCCGGTCGGAGATGCCTGTGGGCGATCGCGGACAAATAGCGTCCTGCTCCGCGGGCAGGCTAAGCCGCTGCATGACGGCACACGTTAGTAACTTCTATCTTGATTTCTCTGGCATTAGTTATTACATGACTTCCAGAGCCAGCGCTACACAGAGTAGAAGGCCACGCGGGCACACTCGCAGGGCCTCCCTGGAAAAAGCTGAGGTTCTCTTGGAAATGCTTAATTGATTCTTAAAAACAACAATTAAGTTTTAATTTAAAGAGATTTTATACGAAGTATTTACGTGAGCACGGACTGGGAACATTTACTAAGAATATACTGGGTGTGGCAAAAGTAGGTTTACAGTTGTGAATACCTGAAAGTTTATTCTATTATTTATTAATTATTGTATTATTTTCCATACGAACAACTGTAAACCGACTTTTGTCCCACCTCGTATTTAAAATTGTTCTCCTTTAACTAAACCTATCATTAATCACAAATTTACTATGCAAAGGTGATGGGCAAAATCAAAATTTAAAAGGAATCTCTTAAGGTTTTTCAAATAATCTGCCTTCACCCATAAGAACAGAAAAATAGGAATTGGAATTGTTTAGAAAGTGATAGTTTTTAGTGCACAATATTAGCAATTTATCAAAACGGAGCAGACTAGCTAAAAACTCAGCTCTCAAAAAATGCAGGAAAGCAGCAAATGTCTACATACCCTCTTGGCGACCAATGCCTTGCTGTGAGCCTCTCCCCACCTGTTTGGTGGTCCTGAGGCCCATGGCACTCTCCAGATTGGCTTTACTCTGGGGAATGTGCCATGAAGACACAAGACGCTCAGAGCAGAGTCCTGCTGTGTGTCTAAGGAGAGAAGTACCTTGCAGATGAAACCTTTCTGGGGAGAATTTATGAGTGGGAGTATATACTTCCTCTTGGCCTGCCCTCTGATAGGAAGGGAAATTTTTTTAAGGGTATTTTCTTTTAGACTCCATTTTGAGGTTGGCTTTGCTGTTCCTTCTCACAGATGGAATTACTTTTGAGGTTGTTTACCAGGAACCACCCATCATCAGGTCAGGCTATCTGGTTAGCAACAGACCACAGTAGCCTGAGCATTCTGTAAAGCTGGTTTACTTTTCAAAGACCTGAACTGTATGAGTCATCTTCCTATCACTCCCATTCTTTGTTATATCAAAGAGATGATGAGTGGCAGAAATGCATCTTAAGGTTAATTTCTTTAAAGAAAGATCGACCGTATATATAGATTATTATTCCCTCTCCTTCCATTTATGAATTGCAACCATACCCGTAATTATCTTTATTTTTTCCATGGGCTGTGTGAACTATGAAGTACAGTTCAAGCGGAAGCTATTATTGTTGCAATGGACCAGAAAAAAAATTGACAATTCTTATGCACTGGAGTTCCCCAAGGGTTCCAACACAATATATTTGCTGTCATATTGTGCCTTCTGCTTTTTGCTCTTATTGCTGCCCAAAGAATTTTTAAAACACTCTTTAGAATGGACATTTTCAATATTTCTTAACAGCACCTAAAAATTCATGAATCTTGCAATCACGTGTCAGAGGTCATGCTGCCATTTCCACCCTGTTCTCTGAGTGGACTCCAATTTTTCTTTTTCCATAAATGGAAATTGCTGACTCAGTAACATGGAGTCAGACACATTGATATCACCCAGGGGCCTGTTGCTGTGACTTGGTGTTACTTAGCAAGTAACCAAAACTCCATGTATGTAAGAATTTGCAGAATTGTGAAAATTCAATGAAATACACTATTGTACATATCAATATACCTGTGCTAGTGACTGTCACATAGCAGGTACAAATAAATTAGTTACCTTCCTCTTTTCATTCTTTTTTTGGAATTTAGTCTATTGAGAGAGGTTCCTATCACCTCTGGTACATAAAACAAACTGGTATTTACTGTAGTGTTTGTGCATAGACTGTGCCTCAATGCCTCTGTCACCGGAGAAGGCTCGAGTCCTGGGAGCTTCTCGCGACTGGTTCTTGTCATGCTCACAAGAAGGAATTCAGGAGAGAGACAGAGTGCAGCATTCAAGCAAAGCAAGCAGTTTATCAAGCAGAGCTATACACTTGGCACAAGCCACAAGGAGGCAACTCAGCTAGCCTGAGCACCTCAGCTGTTGGGGTCTTAGGAATTATATATTCTTAGTTTCAAGGCTTTGTTTTCTTGTTGTCAGGGCTAATAGACAGGGTTTCAAGGTTCCCCTTTGTACTTGTTCTTGTAACTGTTGGGACACCTAGTTATCTTGTTTTGTCCAGTCCCAGGACTGCTGACTCCCTCATTTTAGTGGGTGAGATAAACTCTCCTTGTTTCCCTTACTCTTTTCCTGCCCTGATAACTGTCTATCCTGCCTAACCAATCGACTGGTAGCATTCATTAATGCAGTTTTTAATGATACCCCTGCTCCCCACCCCCATCAAACAAAATACCAAGTCCTGAGGAAACCAAAGTGAAAAGTCTGACTCCTAGGAGTTTATGGCTGAGAGAGATTTGCAAATATTGTTTCACTATGTAGACTGGGGTAGTGAAAGTTGAAACCAGGAAGGCTGTGTGTGTGTGGAAGATGAGTGGCATGGTGGTGACTACCCTCAGACTAACGGTTGCCAGGAAAGTTCAGACAGATGCTGAGACCTTCATTTGTGACCTTTTGGATACAGACTTAAGTGGGGAAAACTTGTTGGTCTTGTATTTTTTCACAAACAGATCATGAAGGAACGTTGTTATCTTCAAATGGGGAAAATGACAACTCAAAGTATATTTTATTTGATTCATCATAGAATATGTTGTTTTTGTTCATTTTTACACCATTTTGGATGTTATTTCAAGGTATACATCCTGAAATAAAAAGTTATATTGAATCACATACTTCATTATTTCAAAAGGTACATACATTATATACAAATAAACCCAGCAAATTGGGCCCCAACAGGGTTTGATCTACATAAAAGTGGCTAGAGCTGCAGTGGTTGTGTGTGGACCACAGGAAGCTCCTTGGAGCTGGAATGGGACAGTGCCCCCCCCCTTGTACTCACCTTACATACTCAGTGCAACTGTGTGTGGTGGGGAGGAGGTCCAAATGAGAGTTCAGTTCATTTGTGTCCTCATCTTTGGAATTGGAGACACATTTTGTTAAATTTTGCCCATAGTTTGTGAATACAGTGTATTGGATCTCTGTTTTGCCATCTAACTTCTCATAATAATGTCCCAGGTTGCTTCTGGAAAAGCACCATTCCCACTCTCAGTCCATGAGATAAGGTAGTGGCTCCTGACCCCAGGGGTTGGCATGTGACCTAGTATTGGTCTTTCAGAGCATTGCTGAATAAGCAATGAGCCTAGGAGGTGCACAGGACCTTTGCTGGGAAGTTAGATGGTGGGTCTTTAAATAACTAGCCCAAAACCACATAATTGGTGCCTGGTGGAAGAAATGAGCAGGAATGAAACATTTAGGAGTGTCCTCAGCATTATAGAGCCTTGACCAACAGACAAAAACACTGGAAATGATTTATAGGCAACAGGAAGCTAGTCTTTGAAAAGTGGCATATGGAGATTGGTGTTTTTGGAGGATTAGCCTGGCAGCTGTGTGTAGGATAGAACACAGCGAGGAGAGAATGCTGGCCGAGAGACCATTTAAGCTTTACAACACACTGTAATTTATTAAAGAGTTCAACTCATATCCTTATCCAAATGTGAAGAAAACACATACTTGAAAATACAAAATGTTTTTGTTGCCTTTTTAAGCATTCATTGTATCCTGTGAATGTTT
The DNA here is from genome assembly GCA_037038555.1 of Rhynchonycteris naso. Lineage (NCBI taxonomy): Eukaryota > Metazoa > Chordata > Mammalia > Chiroptera > Emballonuridae > Rhynchonycteris > Rhynchonycteris naso. The sequence continues at coordinate 190,365,184 of CM072995.1, read as the reverse complement.
GCCCTGTAGATCTGTGTGTGTGTGTGTGTGTGTGTGTGATGTATTCCAAAATGCTAACAAAATGACTAAAAAACTTAAGTGAATGAAATACCTATATTATCATTTTTGCTGCTTTGAGTCCTGTTCTGTTTGATGGGGTAAAAATCTAGAACATGTGTATATATATATTTTCCTTCTCCTCCTCCTCCAAGGGAAACCTCCAATTGGGGCTGATGCTCTGCCCATCTGGGGCCATCCTCACAACTGAGCTATTTTTAGCACTTGAGATCGAGGCTTCATGGAGCCATCCTCAGCACCCAGGGCTGATGTGCTCAAACCAATAGAGCCATGGCTGCAGGAGGGGACATGGGGAGGGTGGAGAAGGAGATGGTTGCTTTTCCTGTGTGCCCTGATTGGGAATCGAACCCAGGGCATCCACATGCCAGGTTGACGTTCTACCACTGAGCAAACCGGCCAGGGCCTGGAGCATATATTTAAGTCTAAATTATTCTTGAAGTTTCCTATACTTCTCACTTATGCAGCCAATGCACTTCTAGTGTAGGAGATTAAATCTCTCTTGCCCACACTTACCAGCTTACTTTAAATTACTTATCTATTAATACACATGGTCTAGAAAAGCACAGTTTGGGTGCTGCGTTCAGTTTCCTACAGAGGGCACAATGTGGGTGATTCTCAGCAGCTGTATTGCTAAAACCACTTAGAAAGCCACTGGGTAGGGGAGTGGGTGATGCAGAGGATAGGAGAAACAGGGAGAGGAGGCAAAGCTGGCAAAAAGCACTTTTATCCTAGAAGCACTCCTCCAGCCCCAAGATCTGCATTTACCACCCATTGGGGGGGTCTTGGTGCCTGATCTCAGGACCATTTCCAGCTGCTTTCTTAGTGACTATCTTCATATCTAACAATTTATATCTGCTCCAGGTTTTTTTTTTACCTTTTTTTTTTTAATCTTATTTATTTATTTTAGAGAGGAGACACAGAGTGAGAGAAAGAGAGAGAGAGAGAGAGAGAGAGAGAGAGAGAGAGAGAAAGAGAAAGGGGGGAGGAGCTGGAAGCATCAACTCCCATATGTGCCTTGACCAGACCAGTGCAGGGTTTTGAACTGGCGACCTCAGGGTTCCCAGGTCAACGTTTTATCCACTGTGCCACCACTGGTCAGGCTGCTCCAGGTTTTGAAAGGAAATCTCAAAGAGATGAACTTTGTATATCAAAACCTGAAATGCAACTCACAAAAGTCAGGTAAAGGAGACTTTCTTTTGTTTTTGCTATGAATAAATTTAATTAAACTGTATAAACACATTGAAAAAACTACAAAGCTTTACCAAGACAACAAAAACAAATCTGACTAAATAGAGAACTATCCCAGGTTAATAGATAGGATAGTCATGATTTTCTAATTAATCTATACATTCAGTACAAATCTAATCAGGCTAACAGGATTTTCATGGACCATGAAACTGATTGCAAATTCACACAGAATGATAAATTCAAGATAAGTTTGAAAAAGAAAAAACAAAGATAGGGTATTTGCCCTATAAAGTAGCAAGATATTATAAAACAACAATACTTAAAACAGTAAGCACTGATTCAAGAAAAGCAAAAAAGGATTAATGGAATAAAATAAAAAATTCAAGACACAGGCCCATGCATGCTTTTGGAATTTACCATATGATAGAGTCAGTTAAATGATGAAAAAGGTCAGCAGTTCAAAAAATTGAATTGTGATATTTTGATATACATATAAACAACGCAATTTATATCCCTACCTCATCCTACACAGAAAAGTAGTTTCAAATAGACTATAAAACATTTAACTTTAAAATTATTAAGGAAGAGTATAAGAGAATCTCTTAATTTTTGGAAAGGCTTTCTTAAGACAAAGAAAAATCAAAACACATAAAAGAAAAACCTAACCAGATAAAAATTTAAAGTCTATGCCACATAACAATAGAAAATTATAAAACAGGATAATCTTTGATAACTTAATTTTATGTCTAATTTCTAATTATAAATATAAAATAAAATGTAATTATAAAATATTTATATCTATAATTAAAAAATAGAATATTAAATACTATAACTTGTATATAAAACAAAAAGTTACATATAAAACAAAAAGTACCCAAATTTTAAGTATTTATTCAAAGAAATTAAAATTAATTTAAAAATTCAATAGATGACAATGCAATCAATGAACAACTAAGAGACTGCAACGAAGAATTGATGCTTCTCATCTCTCTCCCTTTCTGTCTGTCTGTCCCTATATGTCCTTCTCTCTGACTCTCCCTGTCAAAAATAAATAAATAAATAAATAAATAAATAAAAATTCAATAGAAGGTTAGGCAAAAACATAGCAAAATTCCAGAAGAAACCAAAAAGGCCAGTAAAAACATAAAAAGAAACTCAACCTCACTGAACATAAGAGAAATGCAAACTAAAACCATAATGGGCTAGCGGATTGACAAAAATTTAAAAGCTTGCCAATATCAAATATTGGCAAGATTATAGAGACATGGGTCTTCAAACATTGTAGGAGTATAAATTGATGGGGTCGCACTGGGGAGCAATCTGACCTGAAGGAACTCTTATGGTACAAGGAGACACACGTATGAATGTCGGTGCAGTAATATCTGTGATAGAAAAGATCACAAATGTGTGCCAAGAGGAACATGGATGAATATGATATAATCATGCCATGGAATATTTTTCAGAAGTTATAAAAAAATAAGCTCAAGGCCTGACCTGTGGTGGTGCAGTGGATAAAGCATCGGCCTGGGAACACTGAGGTCGCCTGTTCAAAACCCTGCACTGGTCTGGTCAGGGCACATATGGGAGTTGATGCTTCCAGCTCCTCCCCCCTTTCCCTCTCTCTCTCTCTCTCTTCTCTCTCTCTCTCTCTCTCTCTGTGTCTCCTCACTAAATGAATAAATAAAAAAAAAGAAATTAAAAAAAAAAAAAAGCTCAAAAATATTTTAAGTGGGACCTGGCCTGTTGGCTCAGTGGTAGAGTGTTGGCCCAACATGTGGATGTCCTGGGTTCAATTCCCAATCAGGGCACACAGGAGAAATGACCATACACTTCTCCACCCCTCTCTTTCTCTCTTTCTCTTTCTCTCTCCCTCTCCCCACCTCCAGCAACCATGGCTCAATTGGCTTTAGCAAGTTAGCCCAGGCCCTGAGGATGGCTCCATGGCCTCAGCCTCAAGCCCTAAAAATAGCTCAGTTGCTGAGCAATGGAGCAATACCCCAGATAGGCAGAGCATTGCCCCATAGGGGATTGCTGGGTGGATATTGGCTGGGGTGCATGCAGAAGTCTGTCTCTCTGCCTCCCTTGCTCTCACTTAATTAAAAAAAAATAACTCACCATATTGTATACTGTAGTTACATGCTGTACAACAATTATACCTTGGTAAAGCAGTGTTTTTAAAGAATGGATACAGCCTGACCAGGCGGTGGCACAGTGGATAGAGCATCGGACTGGGATGAGGAAGACCCACGTTCGAGACCCCGAGGTCGCTAGCTTGAGCATGGGCTCATCTGGTTTGAGCAAAAGCTCACCAGCTTGGACCCAAGGTCTCTGGCTCCAGCAAGGAGTTACTCAGTCTGCTGAAGGCCCACAGTCAAGGCACACGTGGGAGAGCAATCAATGAACAACTACGGTGTTGCAACGAAAAGATGCTTCTCATCTCTCTCTGTTCCCATTTGTCTGTCCCTATCTATCCATCTCTCTGACTCTGTAAAAAAAAAATGATAATAAAATAAAAGAATGGATACACGCTAACCTCAAAACAATGGCTAATAATAATAGCTATCTCTAGGCAATGAGGGAAAGGCCTGGACTTGGAGAGAGTAATGCTTAAAGAGACTTTAGCTTTGTCTGTAATGTTCTAATTTTACATAGGAATAGTTATTTATGTATACAGTGGTACTTTGAGATACAAACAGACCAACATACATTTTTTTTTTTTTTATGATACAAGCTGCAACTAGGTTCGTATTTTTGTTCAAGATCCGAGCGAAATACTGAGATACTAGTCATGATTCGGGAAGCTGCCGCTAGTTGGCGTGTTGGCACACGGGTCCAGTATCGCAGTATCGGGAGTTTGATATATGAGTTGACTGACTTACGAACTCGGCTACAGAATGAATTAGATTCGTATCTCAAGGTACCACTGTATCTTATTTAATTTAAAATAATTTTAAATAGAAAGTTTAGAGATGATTTTCACAAAGATGCCTGCTTCATAAAATCAGTCTTGACCTACCTGCCTCCTGAAACATTGTTTCACATACTGTTCTGTTTGCAAATATTTCCAGACTATAAAATGTTCAATTAAATATGAAAGCAATAGTTGATGTTTTCCATTTTGCAGAATAAGTGGTGGTTAGAATATTTTAAATGATTTGAGACTTTTCCTATCTGATTTATATCATTAGTGTGGTAAGCAGTTAGAGGAGCAGAGCAAGGATGATAGGTCAGATACTAAAGGTCACCAGGGTGGAAAACCCCAGTACCTAGCTACAGGCAAAACCGGGAAAATAAGGACCTCACCCCCAGGGTAAGCTTTTCTCCACTAGCATATCACTAGTCATATTGTTATGACCCCTGACCTTTCCTATCGCTGGTTTTCCTAACCCCTTCCTTTCTCCTAAATTCTAAGGGACCCCCAAGAGACTTGCAACAAGGGAGCAACAGGCAGTGGCTGTTAGCAGGACTAACCCCATGAACCTGTCTCCAAGCCCCCTTTTCTCTGACATTCCAGTGAGCCAAAGCAGCCCTGCCTGGGTTCATTTCTCTCCTATAACATTTCTAGAGAAGCAAAGCAGCCCTGCCTATGCTCTCTCCTGTTACTTCTTTTATCCTAAGTTCTATCTTGTTTCACTGTTCCCAACTTTAACAAACGTCCTTTCAAAATCAACCTGAACTCTCACTGGGAAATCTTTCCTGCATGAAGTCAAGAACTCGCACACTACAGGCCGGCCCTAGTCATACCTGCTCTGAGCCACGTCCCCTTTCTGGTAACATTAGCACTTCACTCCTTTGTGTCACACCATTTTGATCCCTTTTTTAAAATACAAATAATCTTATTCTGTTACCAATTTTTTTCATCAGTCAGGTTTTCTTTGGGGTCCGTGGAACATTATGAAGGGAGAAAATAATGCGCTAAGAGAGGGAAGTGCACTGAGAGGAAAGGTAGAGGGCGCCAAAGGCACAAAAGAGTGGGAAGGGTCTGTGCCTGAACAGCCTCCAAGCAACATCTGGACAGCAGTGATAGTGGAAGAAACTGCACTTTTTTTGGTCAGTAAGTTATACTTGGCACCATTAGCATGGAGAGAAGTTTTTTTCATTCACGTGGAACAAGAAGAAGTTTAACTTGCACATTGTTGAATACAATTTCACATAGGTTAACAGAAGATAATTGACCTTTCTCGTGTGGTCATTAAAAACTTGAACTTTAGAAATGCCTACAACTTGTATTTCTAGCTGGGTTAGCTAGAGCATCATCGTGATATGCAGAGGTTGTGGGTTCAATCCCTGGTTGGAGCATGTACAAAAACAGATCAATGTTTCTGTCTCTCTTTTATTTTCCTCTCTCTCCAAAATCAATCAATCAATTACTCAATCAATCAAATGCCCACAACTGGTATTTCAACAAAAGCTCTCTCAGTGTCAGGGCTACTTATTTCTTTTGTAGGGAAAAGGTATTGTGACTTTAGTTTTCTGAACAGGCAATTTCCATTCCAATCATTGGAGAGAGGATTAACCTCATCTCCCTCCTCCCCCTTCCCACCCTCTGTCAACCAAAGGATTCAACCGATTATGAACACAGGCCTGACCAGGCTGTGGTGCGGTGGATAGAGCGTTGGACTGGGACGCAGAGGACCCAGGTTCAAGACCCTAAGGTCGCCAGCTTGAGCGTGGGCTCATCTGGCTTGAGCAAAAGCTCGCCAGCTTGAGCCCAAGGTCTCTGGCTCCAGCAAGGGGTTACTCACTCTGCTGTAGCCCCTGGTCAAGTCACATATGAGAAAGCAATCAATGAACAACTAAGGAACCACAACGAAGAATGGATATTTCTCATCTCTCTCCCTGTCTGACTCTATCTCTGCCACACACAAACACACACACAAAATTATGAACACATAGTCACTTCTTTTTTTAAATGGCATTTGGGATTGAGGAAATGGATATGAATTTTGGATATAAGAAGAAAACAACCTAAAGGAATAAGTTCAAGTGCACAAAGAATAATTTTAAGTGTTAAAGTATAAATAATAAATAAGGAAAAGTGCCCTGGCCTGTTGGCTCAGCAGTAATGCGTCTGCCTGGAGTGTGGAAGCTGGGGATTCCATTCCAGTCAGGGTACACAGGAGAAGCACCCATCTGCTTTCCCACCCTTCTCCTCACATGCACATGCATGCAAGCGTTCTCTCGCTTTCTTCTCCCACAGCCATGGCTCAGTTGGAGCTAGTTGCCCCCTTCTGTGGTAAGGTGCCAGAGAACTGTAAAACTTAGTATTGGCAATGCCATTTTAAAAGGAAAAGTTAGGCTTTCTGTCCTGTCCTTTCTTTGGAAAATGGAGGAAAAAAGAATATAGAAGTCTCCTGATTTACAAGGACAACTAGGGTCATTTGATTTTAAGTTCTCTGAAAGGATTAAGGTTATATGAAAAACTCCCTTTTCATTTCAATAAGAGACAAAATTTACATACCACCCTACACTGATTTTGGCTCTCCCTGCCTTCCTGGAATCCTGAGATGAACGTGTACCTCTAGGCAAAAGAGAAGAGATAGACACTAAAAGGTTTATGAATGTCTTTGATTGTATTACTGTTGGGCAGATAAAATATATTATGCTCACTTTGTTAAAGATGGCTGTAAAGAGAAGCATGTGGCAATGGCAGTCAGCATTTCCATCTCTTCTCTGGGGAGCATGATGGCATCCACTCCTGTGCCCAAATTGCAGACCTATCAGCAGCTTAGCAGGCACTCCCTGCCATTTCAGTGGCCACTCAGCGAAGCATGCCTGGCTCCCGTAATGTCTGTTCATCCTCCCGCAGCAGCTGCCACCGTTTACCTTCTTGAGTCTGAGGATTGCAACTCCAGCTCGATTCTCATTCTCCAAAGAGGAACTGAAAGCATCAACTCCTGCTGCCAGGCTCGAGCCCCAGGCTGCCGTCGCCTTCTGCTCAGCAGGTCTTGCAGTTCCAGCCCCGGCCACAGCTCCTGCCCTGGCCTCATGCCGCTGCTGGCTCTCCACAACATCCAGGGCAATCTCTAACTCACGAACCTGTGATTCCTCCAGCTTCTGCTCCATTTCCAGGCGAATCTCGCAATCATGATCAATCTCCTCTTCCAGCGATTCCTCCAGCTCCTTGCACTGCTCGGTTTGCAGGTCCCAAGCAGCCTCTTCCATAGAGCTCTCGGTTTCCTCACTGTAAAGCCAGTAGCCGAGTCCGCCATCACAGCAGCCCAACCCACGCAGGTTCGCATTAGATTCGAACAGTTAGCAATAAAACACTGGAGCCACGAACTGGTGAGCCATCAGCTTTAATTCTAGTTTGCACCCAGCGGGCAAGCAAAAACACACACTGGGCTCCAAAACCCACACATTCAGTGCTCACAAAGCTACTGACTTATCCGAGTTTCCTAGAATCAAAGGTTTCTAGCTCACCAGACTTATTCACCTCTGTTTCCCATCTCCTCCAGCACAAACTCGTAACAAACTGGCTTCTTCCTCAGCACTCTGCCATCTTGGCTACTTCTCCTCCACATGGCCTTAATCTGCTCTCCTCTCTAATACCAACCTCAGGAACTCAGGAACCAAGAGAGAGAGAGAGCAAGCTTCCAGACTGCCCCAGTTTATAGCCTAGAAAATCCAAACCTTTAATCCAATTATACATACAAGAAAGTCTCTGATACAAAGCCACCCATCTGAGGCATAATGGGATTCCTCAGGAGAGTGCACCACCCTACATCATCCAATCAGTCAAGGGTGTGGGGAAGAGCTTACTCTTAAACTAAGCCTTAGGCTATAACGACCCGGCCTGCCCACAGCCTGTTCCAGAACACACATTAATATCAACGAACTTCCATGTGGGCAGCGTCATCTTTAACAAAGTGAGCATATTATATTTTATCTGCCGAACAATCCACCCCTATGCTCACTTTACTACCCACAATTTACACCACCGGTATCCCTGTACAAGGAAATGAGTACATTACACAAATTACAGCAATAGCACAAATCATACAGTTTCAACAATTACAAAGGTATACACATTTCACCAGTCTCTGAGCACTTTGCCCAAAGTGCAAAATGTCCTCAGCCTTCTTTCTTGCCATTTGAAAGGCTTCCCGGGGCAGGGGGAGGGCCTCCATCAAAGCCACCCCTACCCCCATCAGGGTATTTCACATTGTCCAAAAACCATAAATCCATTCAACAAAGGAGCCAGTGCGCACTCCGGTCATAGTCCAGGAAATCAGTCCACGCACATAGGGCTTTAGCCTCCCCCCTCATTCCTGCCATCCTGGCAGCTCGTACACTGTCCCAAAAAGGAGCACGTGGCCATGGCAGTCAAAATTTCCATCTCTGCTCTGGGGAGCATGATGGCATCCACCCCTATGTCCCCAAATCGCAGACCTACCGGCAGCGTAGCTACTCCTTGCTGCTGGGCTCGGCAGATAAAATATGATATGTTCACTTTGTTAAAGATGGCGCTGCCCACATGGAAGCCCGTCATCCAGATGATATTATTTGCCCTTATGCTTGAGATGGCTGTGGGGGAAAAGCTGTAATGTAGGCAGGCCAGGTCATTATAGCCTAAGGCTTAGTTTAAGAGTAAGCTCTTCCCCACACCCTTGACTGATTGGATGATGTAGGGTGGTGCACTCTCTTGAGGAATCCCATTATGCCTCAGATGGGTGGCTTTGTATCAGAGACTTTCTTGAATGTATAATTGGATTAAAGGTTTGGATTATCTATGCTATAAAGTGGGTGGACCGGTAGCTAGATCTCTCTCTCTTGGTTCCTGAGTTCCTGAGGTTGGTATTAGAGAGGAGAGCAGATTAAGGCCATGTGGAGGAGAAGTAGCCAAGATGGCAGAGTGCTGAGGAAAAGCCAGTTTGTTAAGAGTTTGTGCAGGAGGAGATGGGAAACAGAGGTGAATAAGTCTGGTGAGCTAGAAACCTTCGATTCTAGGAAACTCGGATAAGTCAGTAGCTTTGTGAGCACTGAATGTGTGGGTTTTGGAGCCCAGTGTGTGTTTTTGCTTGCCCGCCGGGTGCAAGCTAGAATTAAAGCTGATGGCTCACCAGTTCTTGGCTCTGTTGTTTCATTGCCATCTGTCCGAATCCAATGCGAACCTGCATGGGTCAGGCTGCTGTGATGGTGGCCTTGACTACTGGCTTTACACCTAGAATCAAAGGTTTCTAGCTCACCAGACTTATTCACCTCTGTTTCCCATCTCCTCCTGCACAAACTCTTAACAAACTGGCTTCTTTCTCAGCACTCTGCCATCTTGGCTACTTCTCCTCCACATGGCCTTAATCTGCTCTCCTCTCTAATACCAACCTCAGGAACTCAGGAACCAAGAGAGAGAGATCTAGCTACCGGTCTGCCCACTTTATAGCATAGATAATCCAAACCTTTAATCCAATTATACATTCAAGAAAGTCTCTGATACAAAGCCACTCATCTGAGGCATAATGGGATTCCTCAAGAGAGTGCACCACCCTACATCATCCAATCAGTCAAGGGTGTGGGGAAGAGCTCACTCTTAAACTAAGCCTTAGGCTATAATGACCCGGCCTGCCTACATTACAGCTTTTCCCCCACAGCCATCTCAAGCATAAGGGCAAATAATATCACCTGGATGACGGGCTTCCATGTGGGCAGTGCCATCTTTAACAAAGTGAGCGTATTATATTTTATCTGCCGAACAGCAACTTCCTAACAATTGTCATTGTCACCTTACTTCTAGTAGGAAAAGCTTTTTACCTATTTTTTAATTATTTTATAAAAGTTTATTTTTAAATGTTTACCTGGGAAAGCTCTTTTCTTCCTGTTTCTTTCTTTTTTTTTTTTTTACCGAGACAGAGAGAGAGTCAGGGAAAGGGATAGATAGGGACAGACAGACAGGAACGGAGACAGGTGAGAAGCATCAATCATTAGTTTTTCGTTGCCATAGCAACACCTTAGTTGTTCATTGATTGCTTTCTCACATGTGCCTTGACCGCAGGCCTTCAGCAAACCAAGCAACCCCTTGCTGGAGCTAGCAACCTTGGGTCCAAGCTGGCAAGCTTTTGCTCAAGCCAGATGGGACCACACTCAACCTGGCAAGGTTGGGGTCTTGAACCCGGGTCTTCGGCATCCCAGTCCGATGCTCTACCCACTGCGACACTGCCTGGTCAGGCTCTTTCTGTTTCTTTTTATAATTTCCTTATTTTGCTTAGTATTCACTTGAAACAAACTAAATACTTTTATATTATGCCTTTTGTAATAGATTTTAAGTCCAGCTTCTCTTATTATCGCTTTCCTGTTGGAAAAAAATGTTTTTAATTGGTTTTGAATAAACCTTTAGTAACAAGGGTTTTAATGAAGTTCTTAAAAACCCCACTGGCTTTGGGTAGCATTTTTCTACTCATTTGAATCCTAAATTCCTATGTTCCGATTTTGAGGCAGGTTGTGAAAATATAAAATAAACAACAAAATTAAAACAGCTCATGTTAACAAGTACTATAACAAGTGTCCTAATACAATAAAGTGACCAAAGCCACTAGATTATCAAACAAAGTCCTAACTAATATAACAGGATTCAAAATAAAATTTTTATAGTCTTAAATGTTTTTAACATGTTAAATGTAATTTCATAAGTCTATCTTGACATCATCATTGCTTCATATTATTTGCAAATGTTACTTAATCCCCATTTTAGTCTGAGAACTGTCCCAAGGAGTAGGAGTCACATATATTCAGGAAAAGTCCACAAGGCACTGAAATTTTGGTCACATTTCCACCCACACTTTGCAGCTAGAGTCTAAGTCCCAATGACCACAGCTTCTAGCTGGTAATGATTCAGGTTGACTAGAAAAGCTGTCTGCAGCATGTATGTATGGAGATGGAGCTTTTGTTTTCTTTAAACTGGAGAGATGACCCAGGGGGACTTTCCCTGGGGCTCTGCAATTGTGGTGTGGTGAAGAAAATCTTGGGATACACTATGCTGGGTGGTAGAGGTAGATTTTTCTAAATTAGGAGCAGGTCCCAGCCTAAAATAGGTATGGGACATTGAGACAAGAGGAATAAAGGAGACACTATACATTAAACAAAGCAGCAGAAAATGCCCACAATAGAGATCTTCAAGGGATAAATAAAACCTGAATACTCAGTCAAGGCATAGTAAGTGGCTCTTGTGTTCACAAGAAATGATATCAGTTTACTTGCTACTTGGAAGAAATACCCTAGGCTCGTCCACAGTGTCGTGAGATGGGGCCGACAGCCCTGGGCACTTTAGCCTTCAGTGGCAAGTCCCAGCAGACTGGGTAAGTTCAGGTCACAGGTAGTTGGAGCAGGACTCCTCTCCTAGAGGAGTGAGGGGGCAGCTTACCTTCTTGTGTCCCTTTTTCCTACAGCAAAGGCATGTCTCTGGTGGGGGCCGAGAGCCTGGCAGGCTTTAGCTTAATGACCTTTTTTCCATTCTTGAAGCAAGACCCTGATGGAATCCTATGAAACCCCTTCGGGACACTGGAGCCTTTAAGGGCATATGCTAAGAGCTGGTATTTTTTCTGATCTCTTTTTGGGCTCTATTTGCCTTTTTCATTTCTCTTGGTTATTATAAACCTTAAAAGCCATGCTCAGAAGATCTCGCTGAGGGGGTTGAGAGTCCCCATCTGCTTATATAAACTTTTCCCATTTATCTGGAACTGATTGGAAAAAGTTAAAAACAGCGTTATTTAGCTGGATCAAATAAAAGAGGGTAAAAGTTTTCAGGTTAAACAGGTTTGGCATCTCCTTAGGATTCCAGAGTTTCTTCACTGCTGAATAACTCTGTACATTAGCATTCAAAGGAAACCTTTAAGTAAAAAGCATAATAAAAAATAAATTTGCAGGAGTTCCAGGATATGACTTCCCTCTTTTATATTAATTAAAATTTACTTTTAAGCATTTGTTGACCATATTTTATTTATGCTGTAATTTTACTGTTAGGCTAATTAATAGTAATGTCTGTTACTCTGGGTTTTGGTGACCTAACATTCAACAATACTGTTTTAAAATGATAATAAGCTAAATATTACGTAAAAAGACATTATTAATAACACTGGGGAATAAAATTTTTGTTGCATCCACAAAAACACTTGTTCTTACCTAACATGAGTGTGCTGATCTCAAATCTGACATTAGTTTTTCTCTGTAAGCTACAGTTTTTTGGCAATTCAAGATTTTAGGTCTTCATCTTATTGTAAAATTTTCAACATTTAGTTTAACATAATGAAGTAGAATGTCTTCTTAGGCATCATATTTGTGAAAACATAATAATTTATATAATGCAGTAAATACACTAAAATATGATTGCATCAGAATATGTCTACAATTTCAAAATAGCACATATTAAAACACTTACTTTAATCATATGATTTGCGCAAAACTTATTTAAATTCTATTCAGGCAAAAATTTGCATTTGTAGCTCTTGCATTTGTGTACTTGTTGAGGACAATCTCATTTGATGCTCCAGCAGTAGTCTGCTCATCACGAACAGCTCCAAGATTTTCGGGATTATCAAGGTGACTGTTCAGGAAGTGAATCTTAATACTCATGTTACATCCAGTGTCGCAAAAAGCCAATGGCATCCTTTGAACCAGAAATTCATAGTTTTCTGCGTCTTTGTTGCCAAGGAAGTTCTTTGTAACTGCCACAAAAGACTGCCATGCTGCTTTCTCCTCCTTATTCATCTTCCTGGCAAATTCATTGTCACATATGAGGGTTCGAATTTGAGGTCCATTGAATACACCTGCTTTTATCTTCTCGAAAGACAAGGCAGGAAAAGCAGAAATAATGTGTTGAAAGCATTCACTTTCTCTATTCAAAGTCTGAACAAACTGCTTCATTAAGCCAAGTTTGATGTGAAGTGGGGAAAAATGATTCTGTCTCAATTAACTACAGGTTCATTCACAATATTTTGCAGCCTTACTTCTAGAGCTTCAGGTTTCAGCCACTCCTTCTGTGTCCAGTGTTTCTCCCAAGCTCGGCTGTTCTACAAACACAGAAAGCAAGGATATACTTCGTGAAACCTCTCTGTTGTTCTAGCAGGAAATTTACCATTTTAAGATCTACACAAATGATCCAGTTATGCTGCTCACACTTCAGAAAGTAGAGGACAATTTTTATGTCATAATCTCACAGATAAGTTGAATAACCAATTGGAACCACTGCATAAACATTACCATTGTGTAGGACAACACATTTCAGACTCCATTTAGAGCTGTCAAGAAATAGCCGCCATTCTGTTGGACTGTAAGCGGTAACACCTCGCTGGCTGAGAAGACTACTGATATCATGACAACAAACAAAGTGTTTGTCTTCAGAAAAAAGGTCCACAAAAATTTGTTCACTCTTCCTGAAATGGGATACTGTAGCTGACCAGTGAAGTACATTCTTTTCTTGAAACTTGGAGGCTAATAACGCAGCTGCTTTCTTTCATAGGCCCAAATCTCTTACCAATTGTAAAGCCAGTAGCCAGGGCCACCATCACAGCAGCCTGACTCAAGCAGGTTCGCATTGGATTCGGACAGATGGCAATGAAACATGGGAGCCACGAACTGGTGAGCCATCAGCTTTAATTCTAGCTTGCACCCAGCGGGCAAGCAAAAACACACACTGGGCTCCAAAACCCACACATTCAGTGCTCACAAAGCTACTGACTTATCCGAGTTTCCTAGAATCAAAGGTTTCCAGCTCACCAGACTTATTTACCTCTGTTTCCCATCTCCTCCTGCACAAACCCTTAACAAACTGGCTTCTTCCTCAGCACTCTGCCATCTTGGCTACTTCTCCTCCACATGGCCTTAATCTGTTCTCCTCTCTAATACCAACCTCAGGAACTCAGGAACCAAGAGAGAGAGAGAGATCAAGCTCCCAGACTGCCCCAGTTTATAGCCTAGAAAATCCAAACCTTTAATCCAATTATACATTCAAGAAAGTCTCTGATACAAAGCCACCCATCTGAGGCATAATGGAATTCCTTAGGAGAGTGCACCACCCTACATCATCCAATAAGTCAAGGGTGTGGAGAAGAGCTTACTCTTAAACTAAGCGTTAGGCTATAACAACCCGGCCTGCCCACAGTCTGTTCCAGAACACACATTAATATCAACGAACTTCCATGTGGGCAGCGCCATCTTTAACAAAGTGAGCATAATATATTTTATCTGCCCAACACCAATTAATTCAATTTGGGTTGGCTAAACTGCTGAGGGGTTAATGATTGCTTGGCATCAGAAGAAGACCTTTCAGATTCTACAACCATTTCTTCATGCATCTTATCAAAATATACTTGATCACCATGTTCACATTCTTTGTTCTTAGAAGAAATAAAACCATTGAAAACTGGAACCAGGAGTGTCTGAAAGGATGGGATAGGTAGTATTGCTGAAGGAATATTAGGATATTCAATCATATGCTGTTTTTTCCTTCTGACGCCCTTTGTCTGGTGTATGGCCAGGAGCCGCCATTGTGGCCATTCATATGTAGGTTCCCATTGGATTCGAGAAAATGGTAAAGAAATGGCGGAGTCGGAGGATGGTAGGCCATTCTGTTTATTGGTGTCTTACCAAGACAGGCAAGCCACAAGAGAAGACAAGGGAAAAGCAGAAAACCTGCTTTCCCATGGAGGGCTAGGGATCAGAGAGGCCTCTGCAATGGTGATAGCAGGAACCGAGAGAGCAAACTCCCAGTCTGCCCCACTTTATAGCACAGAAATCCAAACCCTTATTTCAATCTACAAAGAAACTCTCTGATCCAAAGTCACTCATCTGAGGCATAATGGGAGGATTCCTCATGAGAGTGCACCACCCTACATCAAAAGGGTGGGAAAGGCTTAGTCCCAAAACTAAGCTTTGGGCTATAATGACCTGGCCTGCCTATGTCCTGTCTCCCACACCCAATACAAACTATAAGCAAGAAAAATATATAAAATATTTACAAACTTATTTGACCAACATTCCACCCTTTTGCTCGCTTCATAATCTAAACCACAGGTATCTTCCATGATGGTCACTGAACAAGGAGTGGGATACAATTGCATAAACAGAAACAGTACCAACTACAGCAATAGGATTAACAAATCGAAAGCTATGGGTGAAATGAGAGAACTGTCAATGGCACCAAGAGAGGCAAATATTTTCCCTCTGGCAGAATACAGGCCAGAGTTTTGTCTGCAGACAGCACCGTAGGTGGTATCAGAGGCCGCCCTGAGCGGGCATACCAAACCTTATTGGCCAATACACCAGCATCTGCCGGTTCTATGTGTAGTAAAATAGGAGAACTCATTATTGGCCATAAAGAAATTACACAGGTGCCCTTCATTATGCTGTCCCTCCGAGCACTCAAGGGATAATACACTTCTACCTTAGGTGGCCAGGTGCTGGTTGCCCAAGGAGTTAACTGGAGGTCAACCTCTAACCCCTTTCCCCATGGTGCCAACAAGGCCACCCATCTCAGATGGGGGGCTTATATGGTCCAGGGCCAAGTCCACTGAAGCCATTGGCTTTTAAGAAGGGCTGTTGGGTGCCTGACCTGTGGTGGCACAGTGGATAAAGCATTGACCTGGAATGCTGAGGTTGCTGGTTCAAAACCCGGGGATTACCTGGTCAAGGCACATATGGGAGTTGATGCTTCCTGCTCCTCCCCCCTTCTCTCTCTCTATTCCTTCTCTCATCTCTAAAAAATAAATAATTTTTTTTTTTTTTTTAAAAAGAAGGGCTGTTGGGGCAGGCAAAAGCACGTTGTCCTGCTGTCCAAAACCTGGCTAGAGTAAAATGTCCTTGGTGTGTGTAAAGCCAGTAGCCAGGTTCAGGATCACAGCCACCTGACCCGTGCAGGTTCGCATTGGATTCGAACAGTTGGTAATGAAACAACGGAGCCAAGAACTGGTGAGCCATCAGCTTTAATTCTAGCTTGCACCCAGCGGGCAAGCAAAAACACACACTGGGCTCCAAAACCCACTCATTCAGTGCTCACAAAGCTACTGACTTATCTGAGTTTCCTAGAATCAAAGGTTTCTAGCTCACCAGACTTATTCACCTCTGTTTCCCATCTCCTCTCTACACAAACTCTGCACAAACTGGCTTCTTCCTCAGCATTCCACCATCTTGGCTGCCTCCTCTCCTCCACGTGGCCTTAATCTGCTCTCCTCTCTTCTAATACCTCAGGAACCAAGAGAGAGATCAAGCTACTGGTCTCTCCCACTTTATACCATAGAATCAAAACCTTTAATCCAATTATACAAACAAGGAAGTCTCTGTATAATGGGATTCCTCAGGAGAGTGTACCACCCTACATCATCCAATCAGTCAAGGGTGTGGAGAAGAGCTTACTCTTAAAACTAAGTCTTAGGCTATAACGACCCAGCCTGCCCACAGCCTGTCCTAGAACACACATTAATATCAATGAACTTCCATGTGGGCAGCGCCATCTTTAACAAAGTGAGCATAATATATTTTATCTGCCCAACAGTGCGTATCTGCAACTTAATGGGGGCAGCTGACCGATGCAGGAGGGCCTCTACTAGAGCTGGGCTCCCCCGTCAAGGTCTGTCATTCAAAATCTGGAGTACTGTCCATAAGCGGAGTGTCCATCCAGTAAGGGAACTGGTGCCCCCCTCCTATCACAGTCCCTGCTTTAAGAGTCCATTATAATGCTCAGTGATACCAGCAGCCTGTGGCTGGTAGGGAACATGGTCCTTCCAGTTCACCCCCAGCTCTTGAGCCCATTGCCTCACCATTGAACCAGTGAAGTGGGTACCATTGTCACTTTCAAGGCTAGCAGTTGCCCGTATGCAGCATTCAGGCGGTCCAGAGCCTGTATGACTGCCCTCTGGTCAGGATTACGGGCGGGATAAGCAGCAAGCAGACCAGTGGCAGTATCTACACAAGTGACTGCATACTGGTACCCTTCTGACTTTGGTAAGGGTCCAATAAAGTCTATCTGCCATCGTGTCAGGGGAACATGACCCCACTGGATCTGTCCAGGTGACACCAGTGGTCTCTGTGGGTGCTCCTTGGAACATACTGCACATTGCTCACAAGCTGCAAGTACCTCTGCATAGGACACAGGCAAGTTCCACACCTTAACCATAGCCCACATAGTTTCCTGTCCGGCATGGAGCAGGCGCCGGTGGAGCCATTGCGCCACTTCACCTACAGGTGCGGTCTCCAACCATCGCAACCTTGCCAACGTATCTGCCTCATCATTCCCAGGATGGGCTAGAGTGGCAAGCCCCGTGACATAATATACTGTCACCTGCTTCTGGTGTCCTATTTCCCATAAGTATTGCCACATGGCCTGACCCATAGTGGGTGGTGCATTACCATCCACTATGGGGTTAATGTGCCAAGTAGCAATTCAAAGGGTCAGTCCACAATAGACAGCCCAGCTGTCAGTGCAAATCACCAGAGGTGAAGGTTCATTATGGGCAACTAGCCAAACAGCTCTTAATTCTGCCCATTGGCCGCTCTGGCCTGTACCCATGTCCATCCAAATAGTCTCAGTGGCCGGATGGAAGGCTATGGCCATCCACTTGGCAGGTTTGCCCCTGCTGAAACCATCAGTATACCAGGCATCCTCGGGGATGGGCACCCGCCCCTCCTGGTAGGGACTGACTTCAGGTTCTGCCTCCTCAGCCCCAGCTGCACCTGACTCTAAGGTTGCATAGGTGACTGGACCCAAGACTTCCTGCAGTTCTGCCCTCAACGGGCTGCTGCTAAGAGCACAGCATTGTTGCAGGTGGGCACCCCACTTGGCCAGGGTAGATTTTGGGCCATACCGCTACATGGTTTGGTCGCCTAATCTCTCACCCATCCTGCAATAGGGTATGTTGTCTCGACTGTAACTGGTGTTGTGGTTTTAATACTCTCAGTGGCCAGGAGGGCAGCATACACAGCTGCCAGCTGCTTCTCTACTGAGTAACGAACTTCAGCACCTTTCCACAATTGGGACCAAAACCCAATAGGTTACCATAAGCGCTCTGTCCGTTGCCACAGCCCCATCCAAACCCCTCCGAGGTTATATGAACATCCAGCTCACAGGGCCTGGCAGGATCAAACACATTCAAGGCCTGTGCCACCTTGATAGCTCTCTTAGCTGCTGCAAATGAACCTTGTACCTGCTCAGTCCAATCCCAATGAACCCCTTTCTGAATAAGGTTGTACAAGGGGCGTAGTAACTGAGCCAAATGGGGTATAAATGCTCGCCAATACCCCAACAAACCTAAGAATTCCTGTAACTGTTTTACCGTAGTGGGCATGGGGTATGCTTGGATCTTATCTATAACTGCATCAGGGATATATTTTGTCTTACCCGACCAGACGACTACCAGGAATTTAACAGATAACCCAGGTCCTTGTAATTTGTTCTCGTTGACTGCCCAGCCACTTGCTTTCAAATGGGATAGCAGAGTAGGAACTGCTTGCTCCAATTCTGGAAGAGAATCACTAGTTAGCATAATATCATCAATATAATGATACATGCGAATCGCCTCTGGCTGTTTCCATTTAGCCAGGTCAGCAGCCACCAGCCCATGGCACAAGGTGGGGCTATGCAAATAGCCCTGGGGTAATACTGTAAAGGTCCATTGTCTCCCTTCCCAACTAAAGGCAAATTGGTCATGACTCTCTGCAGCTATATCAATGGAGAAAAAAGCATTGGCCAAGTCTGCCACAAAGTGGTATGTCCCCAACACAGGGCTTAACCGATCCATCATGTTAGCTATCGAGGGAACAGCAGCGTGCAAAGGGGGAACAACTTTGTTAAATTCTATGTAATTGTTGGGCAGATAAAATATAATATGCTCACTTTGTTAAAGATGGCGCTGCCCACATGGAAGCCCGTCATCCAGGTGATATTATTTGCCCTTGTGCTTGGGATGGGTGTGGGGGAAAGGCTGTAATGTAAGCAGGCCAGGTTGTTATGACCTAAGGCTTGGCTTTAAGAGTAAGCTTTTCCCCACACCCTTGACTGATTGGATAATGTAGGGTGGTGCACTCTCCTGAGGAATCCCATTATACAGAGATTTCCTTGTTTGTGTAATTGGATTAAAGGTTTGGATTATCTATGCTATAAAATGGGAGAGACCAGTAGCTTGAGCTCTCTCGGTTCTTGCTATTGCCATTGCAGGGGCCTCCCTGATCCCTTGACCTCCATGGGAAAAGCTGGTTTTCTGCTTCTCCCTTGTCTTCTCTTGTGGCTTGCCTGTATTGGTGAGACACCAATAAACAGAATGGCCTACCATCCTCCGACTCTGCCATTTCTTCACCGTCAGCCCGAATCCAATGGGAACCTGCATGTGAATGGCCACGATGGCGGCTCCTGGCCTTACAGTAATCTACTGTCATTTTCCAGGTTCCGTCTTCTTTGCACACAGGCCATACTGGGGAGTAGTAAGGACTGTGTACTGGGCGGATGATCACCACCTTATCTAGTTCGAGGATTTTCCCTGTGACTTCTTCATAACCACTTGGGGGGTAGTACTGCTTGGTGTTAGTCTAAGGTGACCAGATTTTAAAATTGGTAAAGCAGGACACCATTGACCGGGGGGGGGTGGGGGGGGGAGGGGGATTCTTGATTAAAAATTTGGTCTATATGGAGCAAAAAAAAATTTCATAGAATGCAAAAATAGTATTGTAATATATTTTTTTAAATTTCAACATAAGTACTGTAAGGTATTTTCCCTGCCGAAAAAGAATAAAATCAGCGTAGTTATTAAGTCTTAATTATTGAGGCTTTATTTGGTACAGAGTGTTACTCGGTCGGGACTCACTGGCATGGGTGATGGACGCCAGATTTTAAAAGGGGCCCTTCGGGGGTCATCTATCTAATTTGACGTAATGAAATCTCACTGGCTGACGGACAGTCACTTTTTTCCCAAAGGTTTATGGGAAGTGTAGTTTCCACGCGCCTGGCCATGTGGGCGATCCCAGACAAAGACTGGGGCTCTGATTTCCCACTTGACCACCCCATTGCTAACCACCCGACAAGTACAATTTACAAATATAATACATTTAAAAAATTATGTATAGTATTATTTTATTCTTTGGAATATTTCTCATTTGAGTGAATTTTTTTTAGTAGATTGCTGTTGTTGTTTAAAAGGTCATGAAATTTTTCACAAGAATTTGTTAAAGTATATTTCACACATAAAATGGTTTTCAAAGTCTCAACACTTAATTGTGATTTTTCTGATCTCCACACTTTTTTTACCGTAGAAAAAACGCATTCAGTCGCAGCATTAGTTCTTGGTCAAGACAGCGCGTATTCGACAATTTTTAGTGCATTATTGTATGGAACATGGTTTGTTTCAAAATGATGAAATATTTCTAACCATTTGTTCTCTATTGTGATTTTTGCTGATGCCCAAGATTTAACCTTTTCCTTATCAATATATATATTTTTAATAATGTTACCTCATTAAAAAGATCATTTTTGGAAATATCACTATATGGGAAATTTTGAGTGAGTCAGAGGGATCGGGTTACATGGTCCCAAAACTGATGCCTGATCTGCACGAGCGGGCAGGAGAAGGCAGGGTAGTGCCGACAGTGCGCTTGGTGGCCGTGCTCCCCGTGTCAAGCCCCGCTGCCCCCTGGAGACTGAGTGGCTTGCACCTCGCCAAGCCTGGAGCCGCATGCTGGCATCCAGGACACGGGCCTATGGGTAGTTAGGAGACTTGACAGCTGCCACCCCAGCAGGTAAGTCCCACCCAAAGTTCTTTGTTTTGAGGCCTCAGACAGTGCGGGTGCTTCTAGGTTGAGGTGGGGTCTCCCCACCGAAAACCGTACATTCCCTTCCTGTTCTCCACCATTCCCTAGCTTTTCATGCATTCTTTCCAAAAATCAGGACTTTTATAAAACACTGTGGGACGCGGGACAAATTGTTAAAAATCGGGACTGTCCCGTCAAAAGCGGGACGTCTAGTCACCTTATGTTAGACACACACCGAGGGATGGGCAATTGCAAAGGGGAATGTGATGTGTGTCCCCGCAACACTGCCTTCACAACCCTGATCTGCAGCCGAAACTCCCTGGTTGTAGTTTCCAACCATAGTCCTTGCAAGACATCTACCCCCAAAATATATTCAGGAATAGGAGATACATACACCTTTTATGGCTTAGGATGCAGTCTTTCTATCCCCAAAGGAATAGTTATTGGCTTCACTTGAGCAGTTTGGCCCCATAACTATCAATGGCCACTGGAGTCCCAGCAAACCGCTCTGGGTTCCCACAGAGGAGGGAACGTTCTGCACCTGTATCCACCAAGGTCAACACCCGTTGTACATTGGAAGGGGACCAGTGGATAGCCAGTTCCACGTGTGGCCTCCAGTCCCCACCCATTCCCATTAGATGGGTCCCTTGGCCTTTTTCCTATCCAAACTGGTACAATGGGTCTTAGGAGTTCTCTCCCTCAGCCGTCTCTATTATATAATCTTGTAACTGAGCTACCCGCGCACCAAACGTCTTATTGGTAGCTTCTGGGGCCTTTCATCTCAGTGGCTGTAACTTCTGTTCTGGTTTAAGCTGCTGCCAAAGCTCCAAAAGAATTTTATTAGACTGGCCACCCAATTTCCCCTTATCTGCTCCAGCCGCAATCAAATCTACCCACATCTGTGTTCGGGTAACCTTTATAGGCCCGTTTCCCTTCTTAGTTGGGGGGGCAACATGGGCAGCAGCCCTCACTGCTTTATGATCCCAAGCGGCCTCCAACTCTCCCAAATCTGCTACCATCTGTGTAACTGCAACGATGGGCTGCCCCACATAGGGGCCCAAGATAGCCACAAGTGACCCAAAAAGGGCTGACGGGGCGCTAGCAAGGATAAGTTCCCTCATTTTTGCCGTAAACACTTCCTCATCTGGCTCACGGGACCCAGGGTTGAAAACAGCATTCTTCATACCTAGTTCCCAAAGGACATTTACTAACTCACTGTAGCATGCCACTGACTCATTGCCCCTGGCAATTCTCCAGCATTCTGCCAGACCATACAAAGGCGGCCATCACCTATTCTAATAGGGTAAGATCCCCGGGGTTGCCATGTCATTCTGAAGATGCTGTCTCAAGCAGGAGTATGTGGTTATGGCGGCCCATTTCTCCATCTCTGTTCCGGAGAGCATGATGCCATCCACCCCTATGTCCCATAATCGTAGTAACCAGGCTACCAGGGATTCAGTAGGTTTCTGCCTAAATTGTGCCCCCAACTCCATCAGCTCTGCCTGGGTATAGGGTCGAACCACAGAGTGTTCCATTACCTGGGCAGGAGGCTGTGGCTGCCCCTGAGGGACTCTACGCTGCTGGGTTTTTACCTTCTTGGTGACCACTGGTCGGGCTCTCAGTGTGTGTATGGCAGCTTCAGCCTGAGCCTTCTCATCCTCAGAAGAGGAGTTGCAAGCGTCTGATCCTGCTGACTCAAAGCCAATCCACTGGATGGGTGCTGCTGCTCCAATGGTGACCATTTAGGTTCCTGTGCCTGCTGGCTTTTGGCCGGAAGCTGAGACTCAAGCTCTTGAATCCACAGTTGTTTCTCCAACAACTGCCAGTGCAAACATTCAGCTTCAAGGGCAAACTGCACTTGTGAACTTATAATTCCTTCTCCAGTGCTCGCTCCAATTCCAGCCTTTTCTGCCATTCAGCTTGCAATTCATACTGAAGCTTTCGACCTCGGGCAGCTTCTTTCACAGAACTCTTGGTTTCCTCTTGAGTAAAGAACACGCAGCCACGGCCCCTAAAAGGACAGCCATGGGGAGCCAGAACAGCAACCAGTCCTCTACCCCACCCCTCAAGGGTGGCGGCCCCATACCGATCTCCAAATCCTGCCACCAACTATGCCAGTTGTATGACCAGGAGCTGCTATCATGGCCAATCACATGCAGGTTCCCATTGGATTTGGGCAGACCGTAAAGAAACGGCAGAGTCGGAGGATGATAGGCCATTCTATTTATTGGTGTCTCACCAAGACAGGCAAGCCATAAGAGAAGACAAAGGAAAAGCAGAAAACCTGCTTTTTCCATGGAGGGCAAGGGATCAGGGAGGCCCCTATAATGGTGATAGCAGGAACCGAGAGAGCAAGCTCCCAGTCTGCTCCACTTTATAATGCAGAAATCCAAACCCTTAATCCAATCTACAAACAAGAAACTCTCTGATACAAAGTCACTCATTAGAGGTATAATGGGATTCCTCATGAGAGTGCACCACCATACATCAAAAAGGGTGGGAAAGGCTTAGTCCCAAAACTAAACCTTGGGCTATAATGACCCGGCCTGCCTACAGCCTGTCCCACACACCCAATACAAACTATATGCAAGCAAACATATATATAATATTTACAAACTTATTTGACCAACATATGAATCACACAGAAATTACAGTCACTGCTGTGGTCCTTAGGTTCATGCCAAACCATGGGAATACCAAAAGGCATTCCTTTGCATTTTCCTTTTGTCCAGTCACAAAGCATTTCCTCACAATTATGACACACAACATGAGGAGCCCAATTCTTGTCTTGATTGCCAAGGTGAACTTGAAAATAGGCAATATATGCATGTGTCACAATGATAAAATATTGTGCCTTTGAGGTTGAAGTGTGTAATAGCCACATATATAACAGAAGGTGTCAGGACTATTCTTACATTTACATCTACTCGAAGAGTAGTGATTCAATCTTAAAACAAAATAAGAGGGTGTTTTTTATCAGATAATAATTTTTTACATTTAAAAACAACTACAATTATGTAAAAGTGATGTTTGTAAAATATTAATTGCCTTGTGTTTATGTTCAATCCAAGAGTCGTTGCTCTTTAACTCCAGTTTAAAAATTAATGCATGCCATTAACTGTAACAAAATAAAATTGCATAAAAAGTAGAGCATGCACCAGAAAGTAAATTTCATATTTAGAATCAGGGACACAGAAATATATAGAAACAGTTCTAAAACCTCATGCAACAGAAAATGAAAAAAATTGTTTCCCAGTGTAATTATTACATATTCCCTAATACATATTTAAATCAAGATTTCAATATTGCAGGGCTATGAAACAGCAAATAAAAAGAATTAACAAAAGACTTTTGAAATAACATATACATTCCTAACATGGAAAATACTTTTAACACAATAAGGGATTCTTGGTACAAAAAAGAAAGTCTTTGAATTTGGCAGGTTATTCAATTTTATATGCCTTTGTTGGGCAGATAAAATATATTATGCTCACTTTGTTAAAGATGGCGCTGCCCACACGGAAGTTCATTGATATTAATGTGTTCTCTGGGACAGGCTGTGGGCAGGCTGGGTCGTTATAGCCTAAGGTTTAGTTTTAAGAGTAAGCTTTTTCCTACACCCTTGACTGATTGGATGACATAGGGTGGTGCACTCTCATGAGGAATCCTCCCAGTATGTCTCAGATAAGTGACTTTGTATCAGAGACTTGCTTGTTTGTAGATTGGATTAAAGGTTTTGAATCTATGCTATAAAGTGGGGCAGACCAGGAGCTTGCTCGCTCAGTTCCTGGGATTAGTATCAGAGAAGAGAGCGGATGAAGGCCACGTGAAGGCCAGGAGAAGCAGACAAGATGGCAGAGTGCTGAGGGAGAAGCCAGTTCATGCAGTTTGTGTAGAGAGAAGGAGATGGGAAACAGAGGTAAATAAGTCTGGTGAATAGAAACCTTTGATTCTAGGAAACTCGGATAAGTCAATAGCTTTGAGAGCACTGAATGAGTGGGTTTTGGAGCCCAGTGTGTATTTTTGCTTGCCCACCGGGTGCAAGCTAGAATTAAAGCTGATGGCTCACCAGTTCTTGGCTCCGTTGTGTCATTACCGACTGTCCAAATCTAATGCTAACCTGCACTGGCCAGGCAGCTGTGATAATGGCTTTGGCCACTGGCCATACATTTGGCGTAGTCTGTGGCAGGATTCGATACAGATCTGTATGGAGCTGCCACCACCTTTGAGCAGTGGATTAGAGGACTGGCTGCTGTTATGGTGCCCCATGGCTGTCCTTTTGGGGACTGCAGGCTGGCTGACTTTTACAGCCATGCATGAGGAAACCAAGAGCTCTGTGGAAGAGGCTGCCCGGGACCTGCAAACTGAGCAGCGGAAGGAGCTGGAGCAAGCGTGGGAGAAACAGATGTCAACTCTGGAGCTGGAGGAAGCGCTGGAGGAGGAGGCCTACAAGGTTTGTGAGATTCATCTGGAAATGGAGCAGCCTCTAGAGAAGGAATCACAGGTTCCTTAGTTGGAGATTGCCCTGGATGTTGTGGAGAGTCAGCTGTGGCAGGAGGCTGGGGCTGAGGCTGGGCCTGGGGTGGCAAGGCCTGCAGCGGCAGCCTGGGGCTCAAGCCCGGCAGCGGGAGTTGGCGTTTCCAGCTCCTATCAGGAAGATGAGGAGAATTGGGCTGGAGTTGTGATTCGCAGACTCCAGAAGGTAAAGGGCGGCAGTTGTGGCGGGAGGATAAACGGATGTCCCAGGAGCCAGGCATGCATTGCCGAGTGACCACTGGATTGGCAGAAAGTGCCTGCTAAGTTGCTGGTAGGTCTGCAATTTTGGGACATAGGGGTGGATGCCATCATGCTCTCCGGAGCAGAGATGAAAATGCTGACTGCCATTGCCACGTGCTTCTCTTTAGGACAGTGTGAGACCTGCCATGATGGCAGAAATGAGGGAGGAGGCTAACACCCCATGTGCGTGGACTGATTTTCTGGACTACGACTGGAGTGAGCACTGACTCCTTTGTTGGATGGACTTACGGATTTTGGACAATGTGAAATACCCTGATGGGGTGGGAGGTGGCTTTGCTGGAAGCGCTCCCTTGCCCCGGGAAGCTTTTCCCATGACTAGAAAGAAGTCCGACGACATTTTGCACTTTTGGTAAAGTGCTCAGAGACTGGTAAAATGTACCTTTGTAATTGTTGAAATTGTATGATTTTTCACGTTGTAATTTGTGTAATGTGCCTAGTTTCCTTGTATAGGGATGCCAGTGGTGTAGATTGAGGGTAGTAAAGTGAGCATAGGGGTTGATTGTTTGGCAGATAAAATATATTATGCTCACTTTGTTAAAGATGGTGCTGCCCACATGGAAGTTTATTTATACTAATGTGTAATGGGGGACAGGTCAGGTTGGTATAGACTAAGACTTAGTTTTAAGAGTAAGCTTTCCCCCATACCCTTGACTGATGGGATGATGTAGGGTGGTGCACTCTCCTGAGGAATCCCATTGTGCCTCAGATGAGTGACTTTGTATCAGAGACTTCTTTGTTTGTATAATTGGATTAAAGGTTTTGATTCTACACTATAAAGTGGGGCCGGCCGGGAGCATGCTCTCTCTGGGTTCCTGAGGTTAGCATTAGAGAGGAGAGCAGATTAAGGCCATATGGGGGAGAGGAGAAGCAGCCAAGATGTTGGAGTGCTGAGGAAGAGGCCAGTTTGTGCAGAGTTTGTGCAGAGAGGAGATGAGAAACAGAGGTGAATAAGTATGGTGAGCTAGAAACCTTTGATCATAGGAAACTCGGATAAGTCAGTAGCTTTGTGAGCACTGAATGTGTGGGTTTTGGAGCCCAGTGTGTGTTTTTGCTTGCCTGCCGGGTGCAAGCTAGAATTAAAGCTGATGGCTCACCAGTTCTTGGCTCTGTTGTTTCATTACCAACTGTCCGAATCTAATGCGAACCTGCACTGGCCAGGCGGCTGTGATAATGGCCTTGGCCACTGGCGTTACATAAGGAAAGTTTTAATTTTTAATACTATTCCCATCCTGTGTTTTTCAAATGGGCAAAACTTCTTTTAGTCATTAGGTGGATATCTGAAACTAGTTTCTATTCTATACTTCCTCCAGTCCCCTCACCCTTACTCTAGCACCCTTCCTTCCACCCCCCCCCCAAGGCTGGAGAAACACTTCCCTTGGCTGCTTGTAATATGGGACATTTATTTTTCCAATGTCCCTCTTTTTTGCAATATGCGCATTGATTTTTTCCCCAGGAGAGCCCTAGTTCTTTTTCTTTAATTGTTCTCTTCCCCTCCTTCTTTATCTCGCTTCCCTAGGGGCCCTTTGCCCTTACAAGAGTTCATTTCTTGAAGTGCTGTTATTATTGCTTTAGTTATTCTTTTTTCTGTTTCAGACTCTGTTGGGCAGTGTAAGGCCAGGAGCCGCCATCGTGGCCATTCACATGCAGGTTCCCATTGGATTCGGGCTGACGGTGAAAAAATGGCAGAGTTGGAGGATGGTAGGCCATTTTGTTTATTGGTGTCTCACCAATACAGGCAAGCCACAAGAGAAGACAAGGGAGAAGCAGAAAACCAGCTTTTCCCATGGAGGTCAAGGGATCAGGGAGGCCCCTGCAATGGCAATAGCAGGAACCGAGAGAGCTCAAGCTACTGGTCTCTCCCATTTTATAGCATAGATAATCCAAACCTTTAATCCAATTATACAAACAAGGAAACCTCTGTATAATGGGATTTCTCAGGAGAGTGCACCACCCTACATTATCCAATCAGTCAAGGGTGTGGGGAAAAGCTTAAAGCCAAGCCTTAGGCCATAACAACCTGGCCTGCTTACATTACAGCCTTTCCCCCACACCCATCCCAAGCACAAGGGCAAATAATATCACCTGGGTGACGGGCTTCCATGTGGGCAGCGCCATGTTTAACAAAGTGAGCATATTATATTTTATCTGCCCAACAATCCACCCCTATGCTCACTTTCCTACCCACAATTCACACCACCGGCATCCCTGTACAAGGAAATTAAGTACATTACACAAATTACAGCAGTAGCAAAAATCATACAGTTTCAACAATTACAAAGGTACATTGCATAAACAGAAACAGTACCAACTACAGCAATAGGATTAACAAATCAAAAGCTATGGGCGAAATGACAGAGCTGTCAACTTCACCAAGAGAGGCAAATCTTTTCCCTCTGGCAGAATACAGGCCAGAGTTTTATCTGCAGACAGCACCGTAGCTGGTACCAGAGGCCACCCTGAGCGGGCATACCAAACCTTATTGGCCAATACACCAGCATCTGCTGGTTCTATGTGTAGTAAAATAGGAGAACTCATTATCGGCCATAAAGAAATTACAAAGGTGCCCTTCATTATGCTGTCCCCCTGAGCACTCAAAGGATAATACACTTCTACCTTAGGTGGCCAGGTGCTGGTTGCCCAAGGAGTTAACTGGAGGTCCACCTCTAACCCCTTTCCCCATGGTGCCAACAAGGCCACCTATCTCAGATGGGGGGCCTGGACAGTCCAGGGCCAAGTCCATTGAAGCCGTTGGCCTTTAAGAAGGACTGTTGGGGCAGGCAAGAGCACGTTGCCCTGCTGTCCAAAGCCTGGCTTGAGTAAAATGTCCTTGGTGCATATCTGCAACTGAATGGGGGCAGCTGCCCGATGCAGGAGGGCGTCCACTGGAGCAGGGCTCCCATGTCGAGGTCTCTCATTCAAAATCCGGAGTACTGTCCATAAGCGGCGTGTCCATCCAGTAAGGGAGCTGGTGCCCCCCTCCTGTTGCAGTCCCTGCTTTAAGAGTCCATTATACCGCTCAATGATACCAGCAGCTTGGGGGTGGTAGGGAACATGGTATTTCCAGTCCACCCCCAACTCTTGAGCCTATTGCCTCACCATTGAACCAGTGAAGTGGGTACCGTTGTCACTTTCAAGGACCAGTGGTCGCCCATATGCAGCACTCAGGCGGTCCAAAGCCTGTATGACTGCCCTCTGGTCAGGATTACGGGCAGGATAAGCAGCAAGCAGACCTGTGGCAGTATCTACACAAGTGACCGCATACTGGTACCCTTCTGACTTTGGTAAGGGTCCAATGATGTCTATCTGCCATCGTGTCAGTGGAACATGACCCCACTGGATCTGTCCAAGTGACACCAGTGGTCTCCGAGGGTGCTCCTTGGAACACACTGCACATTGCTCACAAGCTGCAAGTACCTCTGCATAGGACACAGGCAAGTTCCACGCCTTAACCGTAGCCCACATAGTTTTCTGTCCTGCATGGAGCAGGCGCCGGTGGAGCCATTGCGCCACATCACCTGCAGGTGCAGTCTCCAACCATCGCACCTTTGCCAATGTATCTGCCTCATCATTCCCAGGATGGGCTAGAGGGGCATGCCCCGTGACATGATATATTGTCACCTGCTTCTGGTGTCCTATTTCCCATAAGTCCTGCCACATGGCCTGACCCCATAGTGGGCGGTGCATTACCATCCACTGGTTAATGTGCCAAGTAGCAATCCAAAGGGTCAGTCCACGATATACAGCCCAGCTGTCAGTACAGATCACCAGAGGTGAAGGTTCATTGTGGGCAACTAGCCAAACAGCTCTTAATTCTGCCCATTGGCTGCTTTGGCCTGTACCCGTGTCCATCCAAATAGTCTCAGTGGCCGGATGGAAGGCTATGGCCGTCCACTTGGCAGGTTGGCCCCTGCTGGAACCATCAGTATACCAGGCATCCTCGGGGATGGGCACCCGCCCCTCCTGGTAGGGACTGACTTCAGGTTCTGCCTCCTCAGCCCCAGCTGCACCTGACTCTAAGGTTGCATAGGTGACTGGACCCAAGACTTCCTGCAGTTCTGCCCTCAATGGGCTGGTGCTAAGAGCACAGCGTTGTTGCAGGTAGGCACCCCACTTGGCCAGGGTGGACATTTGGGCCATACCACTACGTGGTTTGGTCGCCCAATCTCTCACCCATCCTGCAATAGGGTATGTTGTCTTGACTGTAACTGGTGTTGTGGTTGTAATACTCTCAGTGGCCAGGAGGGCAGCATACACAGCTGCCAGCTGCTTCTCTACTAATGAGTAACGAACTTCAGCACCTTTCCACAATTGGGACCAAAACCCAATAGGTTGCCGTAAGCGCTCTGTTCGTTGCCACAAACCCCATCCAAACCCCTCCGAGGTTACATGAACATGTAGCTCACAGGGCCTGGCAGGATCAAACACATTCAAGGCCTGTGCCACCTTGACAGCTCTCTTAGCTGCTGCAAATGAACCTTGCGCCTGCTCAGTCCAATCCCAACGAACCCCCTTCTGAATAAGGTTGTACAAGGGGCGTAGTAACTGAGCCAAATGGGGTATAAATGCTCGCCAATACCCCAACAAACCTAAGAATTCCTGTAACTGTTTTACCGTAGTGGGCACGGGGTATGCTTGGATCTTATCTATAACTGCGTCAGGGATAACTTTTGTCTTACCCGACCAGACAACTCCCAAGAATTTAACAGATAACCCAGGTCCTTGCAATTTGTCCTCATTGACTGCCCAGCCTAATGCTTTCAAATGGGATAGCAGGGTAGGGACTGCTAGCTCCAATTCTGGAAGAGAATCACTAGTTAACATAATATCATCAATATAATGATACATGCGAACTGCCTCTGGCTGTTTCCATTTAGCCAGGTCAGCAGCCACCAGCCCATGGCACAAAGTGGGGCTATGCAAATAGCCCTGGGGTAATACTGTAAAGGTCCATTGTCTCCCTTCCCAACTGAAGGCAAATTGGTCTTGACTCTCTGCAGCTATATCAATGGAGAAGAAAGCATTGGCCAAGTCTGCCACAAAGTGGTATGTCCCCAACTCATGGCTTAGCCGATCCATCATGTTAGCTATCGAGGGAACAGCAGCGTGCAAAGGGGGAACAACTTTGTTAAGTTCTCTGTAATCTACTGTCATTCTCCAGGTTCCGTCTGGTTTGCGCACAGGCCATACCGGGGAGTTGTAAGGACTGTGTGCTGGCCGAATGATCCCCACCTTTTCTAGTTCGAGGATTGTCGCTGTGACTTCTTCATAACCACCTGGCAGGCGGTACTGCTTGGTGTTAGTCACACGCCGAGGGATGGGCAATTGCAAAGGGGAATGTGATGCATGTCCCCGCAACACTGCCTTCACAACCCTGATCCGTAGCCGGAACTCCCCGGCTGTAGTTTCCAACCATAGTCCTTGAAGGACATCTATCCCCAAAATATATTCAGGAATAGGAGATACATACACCTTATATGGCTTAGGAGGCAGTCTTCCTATCCCCAATGGAATAGTTACTGGCTTCACTTGAACAGTTTGGCCCCCATAGCCATCAATGGCCACTGGGGTCCCAGCAAACCCCTCTGGGTTCCCATAGAGGAGGGAACATTCTGCACCTGTATCCACCAAGGCCAACACCCGTTGTATATTGGAAGGGGACCAGTGGATAGCCAGTTCCACGTGTGGCCTCCGGTCCCCGCCCATCCCCGTTAGACAGGTCCCTCGTCCTTTTTCCTATTCAAACTGGTACAATGGGTCTTGGGATTTCTCCTCTCCCTCGGCCGTCTCTATCATATAATCTTGTAACCGAGGTGCCCGCGCACCAAATGTTTTATTGGTAGCTGCTGGGGCCCTTCGTCTCAATGGCTGGAACTTCTGTTCTGGTTTAAGCTGCCGCCAAAGCTCCAAAAGAATTTTATTAGACTGGCCATCCAATTTCCCCTTATCTGCTCCAGCCGCAATCAAATCTACCCACATCTGTGTTTGGGTAACCTTTATAGGCCCGTTTCCCTTGTTAGTTGGGGGGGCAACATGGGCATCAGCCCTCACTGCTTTATGATCCCTAGTGGCTTCCAACTCTCCCAAATCTGCTACCATCTGTGTAACTGCATTGATGGGCTGACCCACATGGGGGCCCAAGATTGCCACAAGTGACCCAAAAAGGGCTGACGGGGTGCTAGCAAGAATAAATTCCCTCATTTTTGCCGTAAACACTTCCTCATCTGGCCCACGGGACCCAGGGTTGAAAACAGCATTCTTCATACCTAGTTCCCAAAGGACCTTTACTAACTCGCTGTAGCACTGCCACCAACTCATTGCCCCTGGCAATTCTCCAGCATTCTGCCAGACCATACGAATGGCAGCCATCACCCATTCTAATAGGGTATGGTCTCCTGGGTTGCCATGGCAGTTCTGAAGACGCTGCCTCAAGGAGGAGTGTGTGGTAATGGCGGCCAATTTCTCCATCTCTGTTCCGGAGAGCATGATGCCATCCACCCCTATGTCCCATAATCGTAGTAACCAGGCTACCAGGGATTCAGTAGGTTTCTGCCTAAATTGTGCCCCCAACTCCTTCAGCTCTGCCTGGGTATAGGGCCGGACCACAGAATGCTCCATTACCTGGGCAGGAGGCTGTGGCTGCCCCTGAGGGACTCTAAGCTGCTGGGTTTTTACCTTCTTGGAGACCACTGGTCGGGCTCTCAGTGTGCGTATGGCAGCTTCAGCCTGAGCCTTCTCATCCTCAGAAGAGGAGTTGCAAGCGCCTGCTCCCGCTGACTCAAAACCAGTCCACCGGCACGGGTGCTGCTGCTCCTTTGGCGACCGTTTAGGCTCCTGTGGCTGCTGGCTTTTGGCCGGAAGCTGAGACTCGAGCTCTTGAATCCTCAGTTGTTTCTCCAACAACTGCCGGTGCAAACGTTCAGCTTCCAGGGCAAACTGCAACTCGTGAACCCGTAATTCCTTCTCCAGTGCTCGTTCCAATTCCAGCCTTTTCTGCCGTTCGATTTGCAATTCATACTGAAACTTTCGACCTCAAGCAGCTTCTTTCACAGAACTCTTGGTTTCCTCTTGAGTAAAAAACACGCAGCCCACAGCTCCTAAAAGGATAGCCATGGGAAGCCAGAACTGCAACCAGTCCTCTACCCCACCCCTCAGGGGTGGTGGCCGATACCGATCTCCGAATCCTGCCACAAACTACGCCAGTTGTAAGGCCAGGAGCCGCCATCGTGGCCATTCACATGCAGGTTCCCATTGGATTCGGGCTGACGGTGAAAAAATGGCAGAGTCGGAGGATGGTAGGCCATTTTGTTTATTGGTGTCTCACCAATACAGGCAAGCCACAAGAGAAGACAAGGGAGAAGCAGAAAACCAGCTTTCCCCATGGAGGTCAAGGGATCAGGGAGGCCCCTGCAATGGCAATAGCAGGAACCGAGAGAGCTCAAGCTACTGGTCTCTCCCATTTTATAGCATAGATAATCCAAACCTTTAATCCAATTATACAAACAAGGAAACCTCTGTATAATGGGATTCCTCAGGAGAGTGCACCACCCTACATTATTCAATCAGTCAAGGGTGTGGGGAAAAGCTTAAAGCCAAGCCTTAGGCCATAACAACCTGGCCTGCTTACATTACAGCCTTTCCCCCACACCCATCCCAAGCACAAGGGCAAATAATATCACCTGGGTGACGGGCTTCCATGTGGGCAGCGCCATGTTTAACAAAGTGAGCATATTATATTTTATCTGCCCAACAGGCAGATAAAATATATTATGTTCACTTTGTTAAAGATGGTGTTTGTTTTTTTACACTATAAAGTGGGGCCGACCGGGAGCTTGCTCTCTCTCGGTTCCTGAGATTAGTATTAGAGAGGAGAGCAGAGAAAGGCCACGTGGAGGCCAGAAATAGCAGCCAAGATGGTGGAGTGCTGAGGGAGAAGCCAGTTTGGGCAGTTTGTATAAAGAGAGGGAGATGGGCAACAGAGGTGAATAAGTCTGGTGAGCTAGAAACCTTTGATTCTAGGAAACTTGGATAAGTCAGTAGCTTTGTGAGCACTGAATGAGTGGGTTTTGGAGCCCAGTGTGTTTTTACTTGCCCACTGGGTGCAAGCTAGGATTAAAGCTGATGGCTCACTAGTTTTTGGCTCAGTTGTTTCATTACTGACTGTCCGAATCTAATGCGAACCTGCATGGGCCAGGCGCCTGTGATGGTGGCCACGACTACTGGCTTTACAGACTCTAATCTGGCCCGACTAGGAAGGCGTGGCACCCTCTCTTGAGCATGTTTTAAGCCACTGTGACGGATTCATTGTGAAATTTAGCCAGTGATCCATGTATGCAAACTGATCAGGGTGACCTGGTTTCTCAGTTACAATGTTCCAAAGTGCCCTTACTAGCCAGTGTTTAAAAGTTCTGGCTGATGGCCATCTGTTGGTCAAATAAGTTTGTAAATATAATGTATATGTTTGCTTGATTTTAGTTTGCATTGGGTGTGGGGGATATGCTGTAAGCAGGCAGCGTAGTTATAGCCGAAGGCTTACTTTTAAGACTAAGCTTTTCCCCACACCCTTGACTGATAGCATCATGTGGGGTGGTGCGCTCTCATGAGGAATCTCATTGTGCTGCAAATAAATGATTTTGTATCAGAGACTTCCTTATTTGTATATTGGATTGAAGGTTTCAATTTCTACACTATAAAATGGGGTGAACTGGGAGCTTGCTCTCTCAATTCCTGAGATTAGCATTAGAGGGGAGAGAAGCGAAAGGCTACATGGAGGAGAGGAGAAGCAGCCAAGATGGTGGAGTGCTGAAGGAGAAGGCAGTTTGTGCAGAGAGAAGGAGATGGGGAACAGATATAAATAAGGCTGGTGAGGTAGAAATCTTTGATTCTAGGAAAACTCAGTTAAGTCAGTGGCTTCGGGATCCCTGAATGGAAAGGGAAGTGCTTTCCCATTCTGTTTATTTCTTGCTTGCCAGGTGCAAGCTAGGATAAAGATGATGGCCCACCAGTTCTTGGCTCCATTGTTTCATTACCGTCTGTCCAAATCAAATGCAAACCTGCATGGGCCAGGCGGCTGTGATGGTGGCCATGGTTACTGGCTTTACACCATCCAACCCTGAATGTGGGCCATTCTGATTGACAGAGAGTGTGAAGCCTTTTCTTGGACCATTTAATTCCGTATCCACAGTTATCTCCATAAGATTCTTGAAAGTGCTTTAGGGGACAACCTAAGGGGTCCCCTGTGTACCGGGCCCTCCTCCCATATTTAATAGTTAGGGCGACCAATTCACAAAATTGAAACTTGTCTTGGAAAATCCAGGAATTAGCATACTAATAAATGCAAAATGATAAGACAGATAATTAACTAACACTCAGAATAAAGGATGTTTGACTGTAGAGGTATTAATTATTACACAAGACAAGGGGAAGGAGTCAGTAGAAGAGAATAATTTCTTCAGGGGAGAAATTAGACAGAGTACCCTGAAGCCAAAGGTCTTAGATCCAAGAAAAGATATGTAGTGGATCTGGGGATAGGGGTCCAAACCATCAAATATTACGAGAAATTTCTCAGACAAATGAAGAGAATCTAGAGTATATGCAATTCACCATTTAAGATTGCTTTCTAGTTTTAAGCCAGAAACCTTCAATTTTTGACACAAGAACTTAAACCAGACCTTCAAATTAGACACATTTAAGCATTAAACAAAGACTTCACATACACAGATCACAAATCAAGAAATTTAAATGAGTGCACTTTACTTATTTCAATTAAATTATACCAGAGATTTTTCCTGACAAACAAAGCTCAATAGACAAGGGAAGGGTTCCCCCTAGTGGAGTCTCAGGTGCTCACAGGCCATGGAACCAGATATTTCCACTCTCACCAATTACCCAGGGGTTTTAGACAGAAACATTAAAAACAAAGACTAAGATCTCAATAAACACAAAGGTGTCCCTGGAAGTCCTGAGACAGAACTGATCAGCTCAGTATCACTTTAGTCCCTACTCAGGTCTCTTCCCAAGAACACCCCAAATGTGGCACCACCAAATGTCCCCACTCAGGTTTTTTTTCTGAGAGCACAACTAGATGTCTCTGAAAGTTCGGGGTCTCAACTCAGTTCTCACTAATTGTCTTCCTAGAGCACGACTAAATGTGCAAACACAAATGGACATTTCTGGAAGTCCGCTTTCCAGGGTACAACCAGTTGCATCCCAGATAATCCTAAGGCAAGACCCAAAACTCTCCACAGACATCTCAGTCTTGGAGAGCCAACTGCGAGAGTGTGACCATGTCCAGTCCTCTATGCAGTAGATCCAGATAGACTAGTCCCAAGTCAGCAAAACAGAAGATTGGCCCCACATACACACCTCCAGAGTATCTCCGGAGTCATGAACAGCAAAGCCAAAGATCTGCCCTACCTACATTCTAGTCCCAAACAGATTAACCATTACTAGTCCCAAACAGAATTCAGTAAAGCAAAAGAGTTGCTTTACCTACCTCCTTGATTTCTCTGCTGAATTTTCCAAATCATCGAATTTGGGAGCTGGGGGGCGTCTGCTGAAGAACTGTCTGAATCTTACAGGAAGACAGGAACCCTGGAACATCTCAGTTGGCGCTTCTCCTTGAGATTCCAGTGGGGTCGGGCAGCTCCCTGGAGAGACCAGCTGATTCGGGGTGTCTCCACCCAGTGATGTGAAACACTGGAGCCCCATGGTGGGTGCAAATTGTTGTGAAGTACCCGTACGTCAATTCCGTGGGTTCACATAGAGACACCAAGTCCAGCTGAATTTTGAAGGATTTTATTAAAGGAGATTTATTTAATATGCCGGCCTCATACGACTAACATGGGGTACTTGCAGACCCAAATCATGTGTGCCAAATACATTTCAGAGGCTTGTTATATACCTTTGATCACACACAGGTTGGGGGAAGCATGGCATCATGATACAATTATTAGCAAGCTTACAATCTTTGTTTAGGGGATTCACAAAAACATTAAAAATTTTTAAGGTAATACAATCAAAGACATTTACAAATCTTTCAGTGTCTATTTCTCCTGCTTTACCTAGAGGTATGTTACTCTCAGGATTCCAGGAAGGGAGGAGGAACCACAATCAATATAGGTTGGTATGTAAATTCTGTCTCTTGTTGAAAGGGAAGAAGTTTCTCAGTTAACCTTTATTTTAGATTTAAAACTAAGTGACCCATTGTCCTTGCAAGCCAGAAACTTCTACATTTTTCTCCCTCCCTTCCCCAAAGGAAGGATGGGACAGAAAAGCCTGACCTTTCCTCCTAAAATATCAATATTAATTTTGCAACTTTTTGGTACCTTACTACACCATAATGGTTGTACTAGTTTACATTCCCACCAACAGTGGATGATGGTTCCTTATTCTCCACAGCCTCTTGAACAATTGTTATTACCTGTTTTGTTGATGATAGCTAATCTAACAGGTGTGAGGTGGTATCTTATTGTAGTTTTGATTTGCATTTCTCTAATACAGGGGTCGGGAACCTTTTTGGCTGATAGAGCCATGAGTGCCACATATTTTAAAATGTAATTTCGTGAGAGTCATACAATATGTTTAACACTAAATACAACTAAATGTGTGCATTTTATGGAAGACCAACACTTTGAAAGTACAATAAGTCTCTGAATTCTTTTCAATAACGTTGTTATGCTGTTGCTAACCAATGATGAATAAAGTACTTCTTACCATTAATGCAACTTCTGTTGCAGCATGGTTTTGCTGATGGCTTTGTAGTCTGGTTGATATGTGGTAAGGTTAAGCTTCATGCAGGCACTGAGACTTCCATCCGTTAAACGTGATCATAGGTTGGTCTTAACGTGCTTTAGATGTGAGAAAGACTGCTCACATGCATACGTAGAGCCAAACATTGTCAGTACAGCAATACTCACATGCTGCAGTGTGTGGTATGTAATGGGAAGTGTGTTCCAAGTTTTGACAATCAGCTGGTCCATGGGTTGAAGTTTTTTCATTTCTCCCCACTTGTGTTTGCTCGCCAACTCTGCTTGCTGTCGTGCAAGTCTTTCTAAATCTTCATTCAATGACTTGAACTTATTCACCCACATGTCTGAGGCCTTCAGGTCCGCAGCTTGTAGCTTAAAATCTCTGACAGAGACACCGGGGATGTAACTCACGTCGGTGCTGTCCACTGCACACTTGTGTGGATGGGTGATGAACTTAAAAAGATGAGTGTGCTGACAAAATTCTCCAAAGCGCGCTTTGAATGACTGCAGGAGATTAAATGTGAAGCCCACTGGCTGCTGGAGATCAAGATGCTGAGCAGGGTCACTTGCTGTGCATGAATCTTTAAACTCTCCCAATGTTTCAAAGTGTAGCAAATGACCTGTTTCAATGTCAGTGATGAAGAGTTCCAGCTTGTTTTCAAATGCAAACACTGCTTGTTGAAGGAATAAGACTATTTCCAACGCCTTGCATTTTCACATTGAGCTGGTTCAGATGTTTAGTCATATCCATGAGATAGTAGAACTTCAGGAGCCACTCAGTGTTAGCTAACTCAGGATGCTCGACATTTTTCATTTCAAGAAAAGTCCGGATTTCCACTCAGACAAGCCGCGAAATGGCTGAGCACCTTCCCTCTTGATAACCAATGCACATTGTGGTGCAGAAGCAGACCAGAATAATAATTCCCAACTTCATCCAGCAGTGTTTTAAAATGGTGATCATTTAAAGCTCGGGCAACAATAAAGTTGATCACCCAAATGACCAGCACATCACCTCACCAAGCTGCTCGCCACACATCTGAGCACAAAGCGACTCCTGATGTAGAATGCAGTGAAAACTTAGGATGGGTCTCTTTTCATGTTCACGAAGAAGTGCTACGAATCCTGTATATCCCCACCATGCATGGAGCACCATCAATACACACTGAAAAAGTTGATCCATTGGTAGATATTTTTCTTTAGTGAACTCAGTGGAAGACCTGAATAAATTCTCCCTTCTTGTTGTCTCTTTCATAGGCAAAACAGCAAGACTTTCCTCACGTAGTGTGTCACTGACAGTATACCCTGCAATTACGCTGAACTGGGATCAATGGCTTACGACTGTTGACTCATCCAAAGTGAGAGAAAAGAATGGTGCTGCATTTATGTCCTTCACTTGTGTTGCCTCAGTTTGATTTGCGATCATGATGGTACAATCCTGAACAGTTCTTACCAACAGAGGCATGTCTTTTATTTGTTAGATTATCTTGTCTTTATCCGAAAAGTCGTCAAAAAGTTCATCGGCGACATCAAGCATGAATGTTTTGGCATACTCCCCATCTGTGAATAGCTTTCCATGTCCCATAATTGCTAAAGCACCAGCAAATCTAGCCGAATTCCAGTCACCTTGTTGGGTCCAAACACAGAGTTGCTGCTGACTAGCTTGCACTCTGCACAGTAGCTCTTGATATGCTTTCTTCCTGCTGTTCCCCGCTGGATATTTCAATGCATATGTAGTATGGCGTGTGTCGAAGTGCCGCTTTTTATTTGACCGTTTCATCGATGCAATTTTACCATTGCATATTAGACACACTGCAGAACCTGCTCTCTCCACAAAGGAAATTCCTCTGTCCATTCCTGCTGAAAAGTACAATACTCGTCATCTTTTCTTCTTTTAGCCATCTTCTTCGTCAAAAGGGTTTCTGCAATTAGCTAGCTGACTACTTGATTAAAAGGAGGGAAGTTTACTTCCTGACCTCACAATGACCCGTGTATGTTATGCATTATCCAATAAAAATTTGGTGTTGTTCCGGAGGACAGCTGTGATTAGCTCCAGCCACCCAGAACCATGAACATGAGCGGTAGGAAATGAATGGATTGTAATACATGAGAATGTTTTATATTTTTAATGTTATTATTTTTTTAATTAAAGATTTGTCTGCGAGCCAGATGCAGCCATCAAAAGAGCCACATCTGGCTCGTGCGTGAGCCAGAGATTCCTGACCCCTGCTCTAATAGCTAGTAAAGATTAGCATCTTTTCATATATCTATTGGCCATTTGTATTTCTTCCTGGGAGAAGTATCTGTTCATGTCCTTTTCCCATGTTTTTTAATGGATTGTTTGCTTGTTTGTTGTTGAGTTCTTTGTATATTTTGCATATTAAGCCCTTATCTGTGCTGTTGTTTGAAAAATACCATCTCCCATTTAGTTGGTTGTTTGTTTTGTGCAAAAGGTTTTTAGTTTGATATAGTCCCATTTGCTTATTTTTGCTTTTGTTACCCTTTCTTGAGAAGACATATAAATAAATCAATATATATATTGCTAAGACTGATGTCAGAGTTTACTGCCTATGATTTCTTCTAAACCAGTGATTCTTAACCTGGGTTCTATCGAACCCTAGGGGTTCGAAGAGTCGGTCTCAGGGGTTCTGAGAAGCCTCTGCTGCGGAGGCCAAAATAAAGTAATACCGTAATTTGTTGTGAGTTCATGCACTTTGTTGGTTTTGTTCTTTGAGCAAGGTGATGTTCATGCACAGCTCATTTTGTGCTCCAGTAAAAAAACATATACCTATGTCTTGAATTTGGAAAAAAAATCATATTTTATTTATCACTAAAGAAGGGTTTGGTGAATGTGCATATGAAACTGGTGGGTTCGGTACCTCAAAAAAGGTTAAGAACCACTGTTCTAAAGTTTTATGCTTTGAAATCTTACAGCTAATTTTTAACATTTATTTTGAGTTTATCTTTTCATATGGTGTAATACAGTGGTCCAGCTTCATTTTTTTGCTTGATTCTGTCCAGTTTTTCTAAGACTATTTATTGAAAAGATTGTCTTTAACTCATTATATATTCCTATCTTTTTTTTTTTAATGAGAGAAGGCGATGAGGGGGGAAGGTGTGAGAAAGAAAGAGAGAGAGAGAGAGACATCTATCCATTTCTGTAAACCTGGTGGCCAGGGATCAAACCAGCATCCTTTGCATACTAGGATGACACTCTAACCAACCAAGCTTCCTGGCCAGGGCTCCTGACTCTTGTCATAGATTCATTGACTATATAGGTATGGGTTTATTTCTGGGCTCTCTACTCTATTCCATTGGTGTATGTGTTTGTTTTTATGCCAGTACCATGCCAGTAATAGTACCATTACTAAAGCCTTGTAGTATAGTTTGTAATCAGGGAGTGTTATACATCTAGCTTGGCTCTTCTTTTTCTTATTGCTTTGGGTCTTTTCCTTCTCAATATTTGGGGTCTTTGGGGTTCCATGTACATTTTTAAAATTGTTTTTTCTTTTGCAAGTGAGAGGAGGGTAAATAGAGAGACAGACTCCCATATGTGCCCTGACCAGAATCTACTTGGCAACTCCCATCTGGGGCTAATGCTCTGCCCATCTGGAGCCATCTCTCAACCAAGCTACTTTTAGCACCTAAGGTAGAGGTTCCATGGAACCATCCTCAGTGCTTGGGGCCTATGGGCTCAAGTCAATCAAGCCATGGCTATGGGAGGGGAAGAGAAAGATAAAGAAGGGGGAGGGATGGAGAAGTAGATGGTCCCTTCTTCTCTGTGACCTGATAGGGATTGAGCCTGGGACATTCACACATTAGGCCAACCCTCTACCACTGAGCCAACTGGCCAAGCCTCCAGTACGTTTTAGGGTTCTTTGTTCTAGTTCCATGAAAAATGTCATTGGAATTTTGATTAGGATTGTATTGAATCTGTAGATTGCTTTGGGTAGTATGGACATTTTAATGATATTAATTCTTCCTATAAATGAGCATGAGAGAGCCTTTCATTTATTATTGAAGAAATCTTTTTAAATTTCTTCAATCAATGTCAGGTTTTTTTTAGTACAGGTCTTTTACCTACTTGTTTAAATTTATTTCTAGGATTTTCTTCCATTTTTTAAATAAATTATAAATAGAATTGTTTTATTAATTTCTCTTTCTGACAGTTTGTTATTAGAACATGACTGATTTCTGTATATTAATTTGTATCCTGCAACTCCATATGTTAGTTCTAATTTACATATTAGTTCATATATTAGAATTCATATATTAGTTCTAATAGTTTTTAGTGGTCTTTTGGGTTCTCTCTATATAGTATCATGTTATCTGCAAATAGTAAGAGTTTTACTACTTTATTTCCAATTTGGGTACCTTTTATTTCTTTTTCTTGTCTGACTACTATGGCTAGAACTTCCAATACTATGCTGATTAGAAGGACATCCCTGTCTTGTTCCTGATCTTTGAGGAAAAGCTTTCAGTTTTCCACCATTGAGTTTGATATTAGCTGTGCTTTTTCCTTTAACTTTTAATTGATTGATTGATTTTTAGAGAGAGAGGAAGGAAGACGGGGACAGAGGGAGACATCAATTTGTTGTTCCACTTATTTATGCATTCATTGGTAGATTCTTATATGTGACCTGACTGGGGGGTCAAACCTGCTATCTTGGCAGATGATGAAGACACTCTAACCAACTGAGCTAACCAGTCAGGGCTGGGTGTTTTCATCTATAGCTTTTATTATGTCTAGATACGTTCTCTCTATTCCCACTTTATTGAGAGTTGGTTCTTTTCTTTTTTTTCACCATGAATAGATGTTGTATTTTTAAGGCATGCTATATTATGAATTGAAATGACACCAAGCTAAGAGAGGTGGCATTGTGTCTCTCCAACAGCTGTGACTTCAGGGATATCAAAGCGTTGTGATACTGAGTGCCAGAGAGCTTTGAGTGTCCTATAAAATATAAGTAGATGAATGCCCTTTCTTTCTGATATACTATTGTTAAATTATTTTGTAAAAACTAAAGGTAAACAAAGACCATGAGTTGCCTTATAAATATTAAAAGGATAGAAAATATATAGTTTTAATTGTGTCAAATATGGTACAACAAGGATGAGGGTAGAAAAGATAAGACTTCAAACTACTGTGTACACTTCTTTCTTGTCAGAAGTGTGTCCTACTGGAGGAATAACTTGTAATGCTTCTTATATTGTGTACTATGTTCTCTAAGAGAAGCTAAATATGACATGAATATGCTATAATTACTGGTTAATTGGAGAAGCAATGTTCCCAACTATGGCCTGATGGGAACTATTCTGCTGTGTCGATTCATATCCACTTACCTCCGAGTGGACTTTTGTTGTACATGGGCCTAGATTTTCCAGAAATCTGGATTTGGCATGGTCTGTCATCCAGAATAATGAATTGTAAAGTATGTCTAAAAGTAAACCAGGGTAGGATAGTCTCTTAGAAAGTATTAAATCATAAAACAATCTCAGACCACATATTCTGATTCAGAGGTCTGAAAATTTTCTCATGAAAAATTTTCCTGAAGAAAACTCTATGAACAATCCTGTCTTCTTCACTTACATAATATGATTTGAAGAGTTTTCAAGAAACAGTCTTTAAGTAGGTTAGCTACAGGCTGATCATCATTATAGTTTTCTGCAAACATAGCATTTAGAGCATATTAACTACGTGATTGTGGCATTTTTGCTTTACTCATTTCTCAAAAGGTTCATTTGTGAAATGAAAACTTAAAAAACCCATAGTCTTAAAATGTATGCTTTTATGCCCTGAAGGTGATTAGTTGTCAAGCAAGCACTGCCAAAAGGCTTGCTTATCCATATGAAGTCTTATCCATTTAATAAAATGGGTGATTTGGATGCCTGAAATCCTCATTATTGATACAATTTCCTTAATAACCACTAAGGAGATGTTTGCGTTTTAGCAAGGCTAGGTTATTTTTTAACCTGGAAACAGTCTCTAATCAGCTGAAGTGGGCAGCCTTCAACCAGAAATGTGCTAGGCACCTGGTAAAAGGGGCTGATGTCAGGGGGAAGCGGGAAGAGGTGAGAACAGGGCAGCTGCTTCAGCTCCTATCAGGAGCGGGGGAGATATGACATTAGTGAAATGGGCTGCTGAGGGGGTGCAGCGGTGTGGGGCTGTAGGGAAGGCGTAAGGCAGCAGAATTTGCTGCGCTCCAGCTGACACTTGACATGTGGGACTGTTCTCGGGCTTTCAAGTTTGAGTCAGCAACTTGGATATAAACATGAACTCTTTTTTTTATTATTATTATTTTAAAATTTTCCATTGATTTGAGAGAGAGAGAGAGAGAGAGAGAGAAGCATCAACCCATGGATCCACTTAGTTGTTCCATTTAGTTCTAAACTCATTGGTTGCTTCTCCTACTTTCCTAACCAAATAGAACCTGTGACCTCAGTGTGCCAGGATGACACTTTATCCACTGAGCCACCCAGCCAGGGCCAAACACAAACTCTTCTTATTGCTAAATGTTGTCAACCAATTACAATTTTTTAAAAAACCTGTAGGTCAACAATTTGTAAGCCAAACAGGTTAGTTCTGGGGTCATATGAGGCCCTGGGCCACAGTTTGAACCCCTGCAATAGAACATTTCCCAAGGAGGAAGTATCTGAGGACAGAATTGGCCTCCTCTCAGCTGGATGCAAAGCTGATAGCACGGTGCTCTCCTCTGCTCCTATGGACCATCTACTGTTAAGCTCTGACTGGATTGCCCATATGGACTAGGCCAGCTGGCTCCCTGAACATAGAGTTCAAAGGTTTTCGGTCCCCTCCCTCTTTCAGTAGCATATTTTTCATGCTTATGCAAATAGTCATGCATATACCCACCTATTCAGAATGTGTCCATATTGTTTGCAAATAAATTATTTTGTGTTTTAGTGTCATTGTGCTGTAAATATTAAAACCTACAGAATGGAAAGAAAAAAATAAAACATTTTAACCATCTTCAAAAGTGAAAATAATAGTCAAAAGAAAATTAGTGATGATACCGATAGTAAACCAACTACTTGTGTTTCAAGTTTAAAAGAAACAGTGAGGCTCTGGCCTGTTTTCTCAGTGAATAAAGCATTGGCCCAGCATGTGGACATCCCAGGTTCAACCCCTGGTCAGGGCACACATTAGAAGTGACTATCTGCTTCTCTTCCCGTCCCTCTCCCCTTCTCTCTCTCTTTCCCT
Organism: Rhynchonycteris naso; assembly: GCA_037038555.1. Taxonomy (NCBI): domain Eukaryota; kingdom Metazoa; phylum Chordata; class Mammalia; order Chiroptera; family Emballonuridae; genus Rhynchonycteris; species Rhynchonycteris naso. The sequence continues at coordinate 190,320,460 of CM072995.1, read as the reverse complement.
TTCGCAGCCTGTGGCTTGACTGGTTGGAGCATCGGTCCAGATAGGGATTGCCAGGTGAATCCCAATCGGGATGCATGTGGGAGTCTATCTCACCTCTTTCACTTAAAAAAAAGAAGAAAAGAAACAGTGAAAAAGAAATGTGTTGGTAACTTGGAAGGTGCAACAGAAACCAAAAATTAAAAAGAAACTTTGTTAGGTAGTACAATAAGGAGTATATAAAACTGGTTTTACTGTAGCACCTGGTAGTGAATTATCAGGACAGTCCTTGTGTATACAGTGTAGGATGTTCTGAAATTCTGCCAAATGATGCAATGAAACCTTCCAAACTTACTTGGCATTTGCATTCAAAGCCTACAGATCTAATTGAGAAGCCACTAGATTTTTTGGGAAAGATTATAGAACCCAATGAAAAGTCAGAAAATGCAAATGAAGAAAATGATGACTAGTGACAGATCATTGCTTCAAGTGTCTTATTTAGCTGCCCTTTGAATATTAAAAATGACAAAACCATTCACTTTTTTTTTTTAAATTGTGGCAGAGACATAGAGAGTCAGAATGAGGGACAGATAGGGACAGACAAACGGGAAGGGAAAGAGATGAGAAACATCAATTCTTCATTGCATTTTCTTAGTTGTTCATTGATTGATTTCTCATAAGTACCTTGACCAGAGGGCTACAGCAGACCGAGTGACCTCTTGCTTGAGCCAGCGACCTTGGTCTCAAGCTGGTGAGCCTTGCTCAAACCAGATGAGCCTGTGCTTAAGCTGGCGACCTTGGGGTCTCGAACCTGGGTCCTCCACATCCCAGTCTGACACTCTATCTACTGCGCCACCGCCTGGTCAGGCAAAACCATTCACTATTGATAAAGAATTAGTAAAGATTTGCATCTTAGTTGTCACTCAGGAAATTTCAGGTCCTCAGGCTGCACAAAAACTTGAGGAAGCTACACTGCCTTCAGACAATACTGTTCAGAAAAAAATTGTTGATATAGCCAATGATATTGAAGAGCAAATTGTAAAGGGAATAAAAAAATTTAAATGTTTTGTCATTCAACTTGATGAATTAACTAAGGTGAGTAACCATACTATTCTACTTTGCTGTATGAGGCATATTGACAATATAGACTTTAGAGAAGAACTACTCTTTTGTCTTGATCTACCTGGTCAGACCACAAGTTCAGAGATGTTTAGTGCTATTAATGAGCACTTTCAAGTAGAGGATTTAAATTGGCCAAAGTGTACAGATGGTGCTGTGAGCAAGGTTGGGAATCATCCAATGGTAGTTGCAAAAATAAAGGATGTTGCACATCCAGAAATGTGGTCCACACACTGTATGATTCACCAGTAAAATTAAGTTGCAGAGACTTTTCCCTGAATTGAACACAGTGAGGATTGTTAATGATATTTGTAGTTGAGGTTTGAACGCCAGACTATTCATAAAACTATATGGATACAGGGATTCACAACACCAACATCTCCTTCTCTACATGGAAGTGAGATGGCTCTCAAGAGGAAGGGTTCTTTTCCATCTTTCTGAGCTGATAGAGGAAGTGAAACAGTTTCTGCAAGAGCAAAACTGCATTAGAACTTTAGTTGGATGAAGAATGGATGACCAGAGATGGCAAGATGGCGATGGAGTAGGGGAACGTACCAACTTCCAACTCCCAGAACCAAAGTGGATTATAACTTAATATTAAGAACCATCATCAGGATAAAGCAACTTTGAACTAAACTAAGTGGACTCTTCAACCAAGGAACACTGAAGAAGTCACACTGAGACTGGTAGGAAAAGCAAAAATGTGGAGAGGGCTGCCCAGCTCCCTGGAGTGAACGGCAGCCCGGAGAGACCTGCGTGGCTGGAGGAGAGTTTGGCAGAGAGGGAGGGTCCTGGGTCCCAGCAACAAAGCCCCAGCCTGCAGCCCCAGAGCCTAGAAGAGGTGTTTGGACAGTATTGAGTTGTGGAACAAGTGAGGATACTGTTTGTGAGAGACAGTTTTCTCAGACCCAGGATTCTTCCTAAAGGTACAGCGCAGAACACCTCTCTCACAGCCACTCAGCCAGGGCTCTGGGGAATGGGGACAGAGGAGAGGACCAGAGCAGCAGGAAGAGAGTGTGGACTGGAAGGCACAGGGAGAAACACTTTGAGGGACAGCCACCCTAACCCCTGCGCTGAGTCATTTCCCAAATCGAAAATGAATATTTCTCCTGGAACTAGCAATACCAGCAAAGGGAGACAGGACACCAGTCAAACAAGCTCTCCTGCGGCACTTAGAGCAGAGCTGCATAGATGAAGGGAGCCTCCAGGACTACAGTATGGAGTGTTAGGGTCTGAGCTGCAGTGCCCCTACCCACAATGCTGAGGGCTTGCTGGAGGGACTGTGGCGGCAGGACGCTGAAACACGGTTCTGTCAGCGGGCGGAGGCCCAACCAGTGTGAGCTCAGTCTAGCCCAGCAGGGGTGGAGGAGACGTGCAAAAGTGGTTCGGCAGCTGCGAGCCCATCTGCAGCCCCACCTACAGGGGAAAATGCGGGAGGCCAGGAACGGGCAGAGATCTGCTTTGCGACCCTGCGCAAGCAGGCCCTGACGGCAGGGGAAGAGCTAAAACCCCAGACAGGCGGAGGCTCACAGCTTAGTGCACGCCAGCAGCCCAGTCCGACCCGAGAAACTGCGGCAAGGAGGCTCTGACCGCGGAGGCTGGGCGGAAACCCGGGAACAGGCTGAATCCGCAGCTGAGCAAAGGTGCTCACCCCTACACTTGGTGCTGAGGCTTGTGGCTTGAGTGAAGTGTGCAACTCCACCTGTGGGGGTGAGACAAAGGCCCAGACAGGCTGAGGCTTGTAGAGCCAGGCACCAGAACACAGCCTCTCCCGTGGATGAGAGGCGAAAATCACAGCAACAGCCATAGTGGGCCAGCGCTGGCAACAGCCATACCCAACCGCCCTAGGCAGTGACAGAGGGGGTGGCGGGCCTGCAGACAGATCACACCTAGGGAACACAAAGGCAACACCCATTGGACTCCAGTGGCCACATCCTTCTTATACACAGACAAAATGGGCAGTCAGAGAAATGCAACCCAAATGAATCAAGAGAAATCCCCAGAGAAGGACCTGAATGAACCAGATATAAACAAATTACCAGGTGCAGAATTTAAAATAATGATAGTTAGGATGTTCAAAGGGATTAGAGCAACAATGGATAGTCATTACAAACACCTAAATAAAGAGATAACAAGTATAAAAAACGAAATTGAAATAATAAAAAAGAATCAGACAGAAATGACAAATACAGTATCAGAACTGAAGACCACAATGAAAGGAATTAAAAGGAGGATGGAAAAGCTGAGGATCGAATCAGCGAGTTATAGGAAACAATAAACTAAAGGCACAGAGCAGAGCAGAAAAAGGAAAAGAGACTCAAAAAATGTGAGGAAACTCTAAGGGAGCTCTGTGACAACATGAAGAGAAATAACATCTGCATCATAGGGGTTCCTGAAGAAGAGGAGAGAGAACAAGAAATAGAAACTTTGTTCAATCAAATCATAGCTGAAAACTTCCCTAAATTAAGACTGGAAAACATTTCACACATTCAAGAAGCACAGAGAACTCCATTAAAGAGAAACCAAAAGAAATCTACATCAAGACACATCATAGTTAAAATATCAAAGCTAAGGAATAAAAAGAAAAAATTAAAAGCTGCTAGAGAAAAAAAGGCTATCACCTACAAAGGAGCCCCCATAAGGATGACATTGGACTTCTCAACAGAAACACGTGAGGCCAGAAGGGAATGGCAAAATATATTCAAAGTAATGCAGAACAAGAATCTACAACCAAGACTACTCTATTCGTCAAGGATAATGTTTAAAATTGCAGGAGAAATAAACAGCTTCCCAGACAAAGAATACCTCAGGAAATTCATTAAAACTAGGCCAATTCTGCAAGAGATGCTAAAGGCCTGTTGTGAATAGTTCACAGGAGGAAAAGAATAGAGCAAAAGAAGAATACAGCTTTAAAGAATAAAATGGCAATAAACAACTACATATCAATAATAATCTTAAATGTAAATGGATTAAATGATCCAATCAAAAGAATAGGGTAGCTGCGTGGATAAAGAAACAGGACCCATACATATGCTTTCTACAAGAGACACACCTTAAAACAAAATATGCACATAGACTGAAGGTAAAAGTATGCAAAAAATTATTTCATGCAAATGGAAATGAAATAAAAGCTGGGGTAGCAATACTTATATCTGACAAAATGGACTTTAAAACAAAGGCTGTAGTAAGAGATAAAGAAGGACACTACATAATGAGAAAGGGAACAATTCAACAGGAAGATATAACTATTATAAATATCTACGCACCAAACACAGGAGCCCTGACATACACGAAGCAGACTTTGATGGATATAAAGGGTGAGATTAACAGCAATACTATAATAGTAGGGGATTTCAATACCTCACTAACATCACTGGATAGATCATCAAGAAAGAAAATTAATAAAGAAACAGCAGACTTAAATGATATACATCAGACCAACTCCATTAAATAAATACCTTCAGAACTTTTTACCGTAAAGCAGTAGAATATACATTCTTTTCAAGTGCTCATGTTACATTTTCTAGGATAGACCACATGTTAGGACACAAAAATGGTCTCAAAAAATTTAAGAAAATTGAAATTATATCAAGCATTTTTTCTGATCACAATGGCATGAAACTAGAAATTAAACACAAAAGAAAAACTGAAAAATACTCAAACACTTGGAAACTAAATAGCATGTTATTAAATAATGAATGGATTAACAATGAGATCAAAGAAAAAATAAAAAAGTTTCTAGAAACGAATGATAATGAGTATACATCAACTCAAAATTTATGGTACACAGCAAAAACAGTACTGAGAGGGAAGTTGATAGCACTGCAGGCATACCAGAGGAAGCTAGAAAAAGCTCAAATAAGCAACCTGACCCTGCATCTACAAGAACTAGAAAAACAACAGCAAATAAAGCCCAGGACCAGTAGAATGAAGGAAATAATAAAGATCAGAGCAGAAAATAAATGACATAGAGGCTAAGGAAACAATACAGAGGATCAATGAAACAAGAAGCTGGTTCTTTGAAAAGGTAAACAGAATCGATAAACATTTAACTAGACTCGCCAAGAACAAAGAGAGAGGACTCAAATAAATAAAATTATAAAGGACAGTGGAGAAATAACAACTGACACAACAGAAATACAAAGTATTGTAAGAAAATACTATGAAGAACTCTATGCCAAAAAATTAGACAACCTAGGTGAAATGGACAAATTTCTTGAATCATATAATCTTCCAAAAATCAATATGGAAGAATCAGAACACCTAAACAGGCCAATTACAACAAATGAGATCAAAACAGTTATCAAAAAACTCCCAACAAAGAAAAGTCCTGGGCCTGATGGCTTCACAAGTAAATTCTACCAAAAATTCAAAGAAGAACTAACTCCTATCCTCCTCAAGCTATTTCAAAAAATTCAAGAGGAAGGAAGGCTTCAAAACTCTTTATGAGGTGAGCATAATTTTGATCCCGAAACCAGGCAAGGACAACACAAAGAAAAAAAAAATAAAGGCCAATATCCCTGATGAATTTCGATGCTAAAATTCTCAACAAAATATTAGCCAACTGGATCCAGCAATATATGAAATAAAATTATACACCATGATCAAATGGGATTTATTCTGGAGAGGCAAGGCTGGTTCAATATTGGCAAATCAATCAATGTGATTCCTCACATAAACAAAAGGAAGGACAAAAATCTCATGATAATTTCAATAGATGCAGAAAAAGATTTGATAAAATCCAGCACTCATTCATGCTCAAAACTCTCAGTAAAGTGGGAATACAAGGAACATTCCTTAACATGGTAACGGCCATCTATGACAAACCCACAGCAAACATCATACTAAATGGGCAAAAATTAAAAGCAATCCCCTTAAGATCAGGATCCAGTCTGGGGTGCCTCCTTTCACCACTCTTATTCAACATAGTTCTGGAAATCCTAGCTACAGCAATCAGACAAGAAGAAGAAATAAAAGGCATCCAAATTGGAAAAGAAGAAGTAAAACTGTCATTATTTGCATATGATATGATATTGTATATAGAAAACCCTAAAGTCCCAGTCTAAAAACTATTGGACCTGATAAATGAATTCAGCAAGGTGGCAGGATATAAAATTAATACTCAGAAATCAGAGGCATTTCTATATACCAACAATGAACTGTCAGCAAAAGAAATTAAGGAAACAATCCCCTTCACTACTGCAGCCAAAAAAATAAAGTACCTAGGAGTAAATTTAACCAAGGAGGTTAATGACTTGTACTCAGAAAATTATAAAACATTGATTAAAGAAATCAAGGGATATACAAACAAGTGGAAGCATATACCGTGCTCATGGCTAGAAAGAATAAACATAATATAGAAAAAGAATGTCTATATTACCCAAAGCAATTTCTAAATTCAATGCAATACCAATTAAACTACCAATGACATACTTCAAAGATATAGAACATATATTCCAAAAATTTATATGGAACCAAAAAAGAACACGAATAGCCTCAGCAATCTTAAAAAGTAAAAATAAAGCAGGAGGTATCACTCTTCCAGATATCAAGGTTTACTATAAGGCCATTATACTCAAGACAGCCTGGTACTGGCATAAGAACAGGCACATAGATCAATGGAACAGAACAGAAGACCCAGAAATAAACCCACAGCTTTATGGACAACTGATATTTGACAAAGGATGAAAGAACATACAATGGAGTAAAGACAATCTCTTTAACAAATGGTGTTGGGAAAATTGGACATCTACCTGCAGAAAAATGAAACTAGACCATCAACTTACACCATTCACAAAAACAAATTCAAAATGGATAAAAGACTTAAACGTAAACCATGAAACCATAAGCATCTTAGAAGAAAACATAGGCAGCAAGCTCTCCGACATCTGTAGCAGCAGTATATTTGCCGATTTATCTCCACGGGCAAATGAAATAAAAGGCAAGATAAATAAATGGGACTATATCAAACTAAAGAGATTTTGCACAGCTAAAGACAATAAGAACAGAATAAAAAGACAAACCATACAATGGGAGAACATATTCGACAGTAAATCTGATAAGGGGTTAATAACCAAAATTTATAAAGAACTTATAAAACTCGCCTGACCAGACGGTGGCGCAGTGGATTGAGGATCGGACTGGGATGCGGAAGACCCAGGTTCGAGACCCCAAGGTCGCCAGTTTGAGCGCGGGCCCATCTGGCTTGAGCAAAAGCTTGCCAGCTTGGACCCAAGGTCGCTGGCTCCAGCAAGGGGTTGCTCGGTCTGCTGAGGGCCCGCGGTCAAAGTACATGTGAGAAAGCAATCAACGAACAACTAAGGTGTCAGAACGGCAATGAAAAACTAATGATTGATGCTTCTCACCTCTCTCTGTTCCTTTCTGTCTTTCCCTATCTCTGACTCTCTGTCCCTGTAAAAAAAAAAACAAACAAAAACCAAAAAACAAAAAAACTTATAAAACTCAAAACCAGGAAGACAAACAATCCAATCAAAAATTTGGCAAAAGAAATGAATAGAAATTTCTCCAAAGAAGACATACAGATGGCCAATAGGCATATGAAAAAATGCTCAACATCACTAATCATTAGAGAAATGCAAATTAAAACCACAATGAGATATCACCTCACACCAGGCAGAATCGCACTCATCAGCAAAACAACACAGAATAAGGGCTGGCGAGGATGTGGAGAAAAGGGAACCCTCCTGCACTGCTGGTGGGAATGCAGACTGGTGCAGCCACTGTGGAAAACAGTATGGAGATTCCTCAAAACAGTAAAAATCGAACTGCCTTTTGACCCAGCTATCCCACTTATAGGAATATACCCTAAGAACACCATAGCACTGTTCGAAAAGAAGAAATGCACCCCCATGTTCGTGGCAGCATTATGCACAATAGCGAAGATCTGGAAACAGCCCAAGTGTCCGTCAGAGGACAAGTGGATTAAAAAGCTTTGGTACATATATACTATGGAATACTACTCAGCCATAAGAAATGATGACATCGGATCATTTACACAAATATTTTTACATTAAGAATAAGACAGATGCATTCAAAGAGAAACTTGTTTGGGAAAGTCACATACAAGAAGATTTATAAATGTTTCTACTTTTGCAAGGTTTTTTTATTGCTTCACATATCAACCAGAAATTAATATTTAATATAATAAATCAACATTTAAAGGCATTAGTTCAAAACTTTGTCCATTACTACCCTGAAAATAAGGATCCCCGTAGAAATAACCTCTGTATCAAACACCATTTATGGACAATATTAACTCCTGCTTTCTTAATCATTGTGAAAAAGAAAAATGGTATATTTATCTCTGATGTCATTCTGGTGTCCAAACATAAAATGTATTTGTTGTCACAAGGTTGGCTATCTCTGGAAGAAGAATATCCATCTCTTAGATGCAAAGCTATGACATGTTTTATTGTATTTTCACTACCTACATGTGTGGAAGACTTTTTTGGCCTTATCACTAATGAAAACCAGAGAAACTGAATGAATGTTGAAGCAGCTCTTTATCTCTCGGAAATAAAAGTGCAACCTCAGTTATCAAGTAGTCTTGCAAAGAAATAACAGCAGATTTTGCACTAGCTTTACTTGAATTAAATATTGCTCTCTAGTAATGTGACCAACTTTTTTTACAATGAAAAAGAGGACAAAAATAAATCGAAGAAAACAATATTGTAAATAAAAGAAACATTTTATTCATTGCAACAATACACTATAATATGATAAATGTGTAATAAAAACATTTGTAATATTTTATATTGTAATTATGCTTACATGCCTATTAATTTTTTTTATTATCTTTAATGTGGTGACACCAATAAATCAGGGTACATATGTACAATGAAAACATCTCCAGATTATCTTATCATTCAATTGTGTTGCATACCCATCACCCCAAGTCAAATTGTCCTCTGTCACCTTCTATCTAGTTTTCCTTGTGCCCCTACCCTTCTCCTTTTCCCACCCTCCCTTCCCTCCCCCACCCCGTAACCACCACTCTCTTGTCCATGTCTCCTAGTCTCACTTTTATGTCACACCTATGTATGAATTCATGCTGTTCTTAGTTTTTTTTTTCCTGATTTACTTATTTCACTTCGTATAATGTTATCAAGGTACCACCATTTTGTTGTAAATGATCCGATGTCATCATTTCTTATGGCCGAGTAGTATTCCATAGTATATATGTACCAAAGCTTTTTAATCCACTCGTCTTCTGACGGACACTTGGGCTGTTTCCAGATCTTTGATATTGTGAACAATGCTGCCACAAACATGGGGGCGCATTTCTTCTTTTCAAACAGTGTTATGGTGTTTTTAGGGTATATTCCTAAAAGTGGGGTAGCCAAGTCAAAAGGCAGTTCGATTTTTAATTTTTTGAGGAATCTCCATACTGTTTTCCACAGTGGCTGCACCAGACTGCATTCCCACCAGCAGTGCAGGAGGGTTCCCTTTTCTCCGCATCCTCGCCAGCACTTATTCTGTGTTGTTTTGCTGATGAGTGCCATTCTGACTGGTGTGAGGTGATACCTCATTGTGGTTTTAATTTGCATTTCTCTAATAATTAGTGATGTTGAGCATTTTTTCATATGTCTTTTGGCCATCTGTATGTCTTCTTTGGAGAAATTTCTATTCATTTCTTTTGCCCATTTTTTGATTGGATTGTTTGTCTTCCTGGTGTTGAGTTTTATAAGTTCTTTATAAATTTTGGTTATTAACCCCTTATCTGATGTGCTGTCGAATATGTTCTCCCATTGTGTGGTTTGTCTTTTTATTCTGTTCTTATTGTCTCTTGCTGTGCAAAACTTTTTAGTTTGATATAGTCCCATTTGTTTATCTTGCCTTTTATTTCATTTGCCGATGGAGATAAATCAGCAAATATATTGCTGCTACAGATGTCGAAAGCTTGATGCCTATGTTTTCTTCTAAGATACTTATAGTTTCACGGCTTATGTTTAAGTCTTTTATCCATTTTGAATTTGTTTTTGTGAATGGTGTAAGTTGATGGTCTAGTTTCATTTTTTGCAGGTAGATGTCCAATTTTCCCAACACCATTTGTTAAAGAGGCTGTCTTTACTCCAGTGTATGTTCTTTTCTCCTTTGTCAAATATCAGTTGTCGATAAAGCGGCGGGTTTATTTCTGGGTTCTCTGTTCTGTTTCATTGATCAATGTGTCTGTTCTTATGCCAGTACCAAGCTGTCTTGAGTATAATGGCCTTGTAGTAGACCTTGATATCCGGAAGAGTGATACCTCCTGCTTTATTTTTTCTTTTTAGGATTGCTGAGGCTATTTGTGTTCTCTTTTGGTTCCATATAAATTTTTGGAATATGTTTTCTATATCTTTGAAGTATGTCATTGGTATTTTAATTGGTATTGCATTGAATTTATAAATTGCTTTGGATAGTATAGACATTTTAATGATGTTTATTCTTCCTAGCCATGAGCACGGTATATGCTTCCACTTGTTTGTATCTTCCTTGATTTCCTTTATCAGTGTTTTATAATTTTCTGAGTACAAGTCCTTAACTTCCTTGGTTAAATTTACTCCTAGGTACTTTATTTTTTTGGCTGCAATAGTGAAGGGGATTGTTTCCTTAAGTTCTTTTGCTGACAGTTCATTGTTTGTATATAGAAATGCCTCTGATTTCTGCGTATTAATTTTATATCCTGCCACCTTGCTGAATTCATTTATGAGGTCCAGTAGTTTTTTGACTGAGACTTTAGGGTTTTCTATATACAATATCATATCATCTGCAAATAGTGACAGTTTTACTTCTTCTTTTCCAATTTGGATGCCTTTTATTTCTTCTTCTTGTCTGATTGCTATAGCTAGGACTTCCAGGACTATGTTGAATAAGAGTGGTGAAAGGGGGCAACCCTGCCTGGTTCCTGATCTTAAGGGGATTGCTTTTAATTTTTGTCCATTTAGTATGATGTTTGCTGTGGGTTTGTCGTAGATGGCTTTTATCATGTTAAGGAATGTTCCCTGTATTCCCACTTTACTGAGAGTTTTGAGCATGAATGGGTGCTGGATTTTATCAAATGCCTTTTCTGCATCTATTGAAATTATCATGTGATCTTTGTCCTTCCTTTTGTTTATGTGAGGAATCACATTGATTGATTTGCCAATATTGAACCAGCCTTGCCTCTCCAGAATAATTCCCATTTGATCATGGTGTATGATTTTTTTCATATATTGCTGGATCCGGTTGGCTAATATTTTGTTGAAAATTTTAGCGTCTAAATTCATCAGGGATATAGGCCTATAATTTTCTTTCTTTGTGTTGTCTTTGCCTGGTTTTGGGATCAGAATTATGCTCGCCTCATAAAAGGAGTTTGGAAGTCTTCCTTCCTATTGAATTTTTAGAAATAGCTTGAGGAGGATAGGAGTTAGTTCTTCTTTGAATTTTTGATAGAATTCACTTGTGAAGCCATCAGGCCCAGGACTTTTCTTTTTTGGGAGTTTTTTGATAACTTTTCGATCTCATTTGCTGTAATTGGTCTGTTTAGGTGTTCTGATTCTTCCAGATTGATTTTTGGAAGTTTATAGGATTCAAGAAATTTGTCCATTTCATCTAGATTGTCTAATTTTTTGGCATAGAGTTCTTCATAGTATTTTCTTACAATGCTTTGTATTTCTGTTGTGTTAGTTGTTATTTCTCCACTGTCCTTTTTAATTTTATTTATTTGAAACCTCTCTCTTTTTTTCTTGGTGAGTCTAGTTAAAGCCTCATCAATCTTGTTTACCTTTTCAAAGAACCAACTGCTGGTTTCATTGATCCTCTGTATTGTTTCCTTAGCCCCTATGTCATTTATTTCTGCTCTGATCTTTATTATTTCCTTCCTTCTACTTGTCCTGGGTTTTATTTGTTGTTGTTTTTCTAGTTCTGTTAGCTGCAGGGTCAGGTTGCTTATTTGAGCTTTTTCTAGCTTCCTATGTTGTGCCTGTAGTGCAATGAACTTCCCTCTCAGTACTGCTTTTGCTGTGTTTCATAAATTTTGAGTTGATGTATGCACATTATCATTTGTTTCTAGAAACTTTTTTATGTCGTCTTTGATCTCATTGTTAATCCATTCATTATTTAACATCATGCTATTTAGTTTCCAAGTGTTGAAATATTTTTAGTTTTTCTTTTCTGGTTAATTTCTAGTTTCATGGCATTGTGATCAGAGAAAATGCTTGATATAATTTCAATGTTCTTAAATTTATTGAGACCATTTTTGTGTCCTAACATGTGGTCTATCCTAGAAAACGTACCATGAACGCTTGAGAAGAACGTATATTCTACTGCTTTAGGATGAAAAGTTCTGAAGATATCTATTAAATCAAGTTGATCTAGTGTATCCTTTAAGTCTGCTGTTTCTTTATGATTTTCTTTCTTGAGGATCTATCCAGTGTTGTTAGTGGGTATTGAAATCCCCTACTATGATAGTATTGCTCTTAATCTCGCCCTTTATGTCCATCAGAGTCTGCTTTATGTATGTCGGGGCTCCTATATTTGGTGCGTAGATATTTACAATAGTTATATCTTCCTGTTGAATTGTTCCTTTTATCATTATGTAGTGTCTTTATCTCTTACTACAGCCTTTGTTTTAAAGTCCATTTTGTCAGCTATAAGTACTGCTACCCCGGCTTTTTTTTTCATTTCCATTTGCATGAAATATTTTTTTCCATCCTTTTACCTTCAGTCTATGTGCATCTTTTGTTTTAAGGTGTGTCTCTTGTAGACAGCATATGTATGGGTCTGTTTCTTTATCCACGCAGCTACCCTATGTCTTTTGATTGGATCATTTAATCCATTTACATTTAAGGTTATTATTGATATGTAGTTGTTTATTGCCATTTTATTCTTTAAAGCTGTATTCTTCTTTTGCTATATTCATTCCTCCCTTTGAACTGTTCACAACAGGCCCCTTAGTATCTCTTGTAGAATTGGTTTGGTTTTAATGAATTCCTTGAGGCTTTCTTTGTCTGGAAAGCTCTTTATTTCTCCTTCAATTTTATATGTTAGCCTTGCTGGATAGAGTAGTCTTGGTTGTAGGTTCTTGTTCTGCATTACTTTGATTATATCTTAGCATTCCCTTCTGGCCTCAAGTGTTTCTGTTGAGAAGTCCGATATCATCCTTATGGGGGCTCCTTTGTAGGTGATAGCCTTTTTTTCTCTAGCAGCTTTTAAGATTTTTTCTTTATCCATTAGCTTTGGTATTTTAACTATGATGTGGCTTGGTGTATATCTTTTTGGGTTTCTCTTTAATGGAGTTCTGTGTGCTTCTTGAATGTGTGGAGTGTTTCCCAGCCTTAATTTAGGAAAGTTTTCTGCTATGATTTGATTGAACACAGTTTCCATTTCCTGTCTTCTTTCCTCTTCTTCAGGCACCCCTATGATGCAAATGTTGTTTCTCTTCATGTTGTCACAGAGCTCCCTTAGAGTTTCCTCACATTTTTTGAGTCTCTTTTCCTTTTTCTTCTCTGCTTCTGTGCCTTTGTTTATTGTGTCTTCAAACTCGCTGATTTGATCCTCAGCGTGATTCATCCTGCTTTTAATTCCTTCCATTGTGGTCTTCAGTTCTGATACTGTATTTGTCATTTCTGTCTGATTCTTTTTTATTATTTCAATTTCGTTCTTTATACTTGTTATCTCTTTATTTAGGTGTTCATAGTGACTATCCATTGTTGCTCTAATTTCTTTGAACATCCTAACTATCATTATTCTAAATTCTGCTTCTGGTAGTTTGGTTATATCTGGTTCATTCAGGTCCTTCTCTGGGAATTTCTCTTGATTCATTTGGTTTGCATTCCTCTGCCTGCCCATTTTATCTGTGTATAGGCAAGTTGTGGGCACTGGAGTCCAGTAGGTGTTGCCTTTGTGTTCTCTAGGTGTGGTCTGTCTGCAGGCCTGCCACCCCCTCTTCTGCTGTCTAGGGTGGTTGGGTATGGGCTTTGCCAACGACAGCCTACTGCGGCTGTTGCTGTGGTTTCCACCTCTCCTCCTTGGGAGGGTCTGTCACTCAAGCCACAAGCCTTAGTACCAAGGGCAGAGGTGAGCACCTTTGCTCAGCTGCGGAACCAGCCTTTTTCCGGAAGGCTTACGCCCAGCCCCCGCAGTCAGAGCCTGCTCGCAACAGTTTTGCGGGTTGAATGGGGCTTTTGATGTGCTCTCAGCTGTGAGCCTTTGCCCATCCAGAATTTAGCCCTGCCCTCGAGGCCTGGGCCCTCCTGCGTAGGGTCATAAACTGCGGTTTATTGGGCCAGGTGTGTTTGCTGGCGTTAGCTCAGCTGCTAACTTCTGATCGATCAGGACTCTACCACGCCCCCACGTTCAGCACCAGCTCGCGCACGTAGGGTGTCCAGCCATCGGGATTTCTCTGGCCAGGCGGGGCTAGTAGCGTGAGCTCAGCCGTGAAAGCCAGCTGCGCGCACATAGTTTTGCAAACCACCAGGATTTCTCTGGCCGGGCGGGGCTCGTAGCGTGAGCTCAGCCGCGAAAGCCAGCTCTCGCGCACAAAGGATTTCAAACCACCGCGGTTTCTCCGTCCGGGCAGGGTTGGCAGCGTGAACTCAGCTGCGAGCCCCTCGCCCGTCCCTGGTCCTAGCCCCGTCCCCGTGGTCAGGGCTGGCTTGCGCAGAGTCGCAGAGCTGATCTCTGCCCGTATTTTTCCCCACAAGTGGGGTCACAGGCAGCCCGCAGCTGCCGGACCGCTTTCGCGCGTCCCCTCCGCCCCTGCTGTGCTAGACCGAGCTCACATTGGTTGTGCCTCCGCCCACGCTGACAGAACCGCTTTTCAGCGTCCTGCCGCCCCAAACCCTTCAGCAACTCTCAGAGAGATGGCAGTGTCTTAAGTCTCCACACTGTAGGTTTGGGAGCTCCCTCCCTCTAAGCAGCTCTGCTCTAATTGCCGCGGGAGAGCTTGTTTGGCTAGTGTCCTGTTTCCCTTTGCTGGTATTGCTAGTTCCAGGGGAGATATTTGTTTTCGATTAGGGAAATGACTTAGCCCAGGGGTCAGGATGGCTGTCCCTCAGAGTGTCCTTGTGCCTTCAGTCCACTCTCTGTTCCCGCTGCTCTGTTCCTCTTCTCTGTCCCAGTTCCCCGGAGCCCCAGGTGCGTGGTTGTGAGAGAGGGTTTCTGTGCTGTCCCTTTGAAAAGATTCTTGGGTCTGAGAAAACTCTCTCTTTTTCACAAACAGTATCCTCACTTGCTTCAATACTGTCCATACGCCTCTTCTAGGCTCTCGGACTGCAGTCTGGGGCTTGGTTCCTGGTACCCAGGTCCCTCCCTCTCCGCCAAACTCTCCTCCCGCCACATGGGTCTCTCCGGGCTGCCGTTTGCTCCGGGGAGCTGGGCAGCCCTCTTTGCGTTTTCGCTATTTCTACCAGTCTCAGTGTGGCTTCTGCAGTGTTCCTTGGTTGAAGAGTCCACTTAGTTTAGTTCAAAGTTGGTTTATCCAGATGATGGTTCTTAAAATTGAGTTATAATCCACTTTGGTTCTGGGAGTTGGAAGTTGGTACATCCGCCTACTCCATCGCCATCTTCTCCTGTACTCATGCCTATTAATTTTTAATAATTGTAAGCAAAAAGTACTCATTTAGTAAAACTAAATATCAAACAAAACCACTAATTTGGAGTGATATTAGGGTGTATTTATCATTTTCTAATTAAAAAATGTCTGTTTTATGCAACTATTTAATCAAAATGCATTATTAATAGATATGGTTTGAGGTTAGATTTTCACTTTAAAACTCAAATTTTAGAAAAATACCTCTAAATAAAATTATACGTATTTGGAAATTATTAAGTAGATAATGAATGAATAAAACTTGAATTGTGCTTAGCTGTCTATGATTGAATATTCACTGAGAAAGAAATAATCATGAGTCTACAATGTCGTATGTGCTGTGTCGTGTTTCAGTAAGAAGTACACAAACCATTTGCTTGCTCGGTATTTCATGCTCTCTTTCCAGGTCTCCTGTGCAGAGTGCATGCGTCTCATAATCACCTCTTGCCACACTGTACTGATCCTTGACGAATCATCATGTCAAATACAAATACGGCACATCACACGCAATGGATCGACTCTGCATTGATTGAATATGTACATTACATATGTCCTCCTTCCAATATCAAAAAGGAGGACATGTAGGAGGACACTTTTCGAGGGAGGATGGAACTTACAAAAGAAGCACTGTCCTCCTTAAAGGAGGACGATTGGTCACCTCATCTCTAGAAAATTTCACTTGTATTATATTAAAAATATTTTTTACTGTTCATCTGGTTATTTTAGAGAATTTTTATTTTATAGTGTTATAAGTAAAAGATAATGCACAAAATTTAAAAAAAACCCATTAATAATGGTTTTTATTTCTGCCTTAGCAGTTCCTCCTCCTATTTTCACCGGTCTCCAAGTGTATGAAAATGTTGACAACCACTGGCTTACTTCTCTCAGATGTTGAGATTGTTTATTGCACTGTCATCTCACTTACACTGTTGCTTTGAGAAGTCTGCCTATGTTTAATTGTTCCTTCTGAAGTGATCTGTCTTTCCTCTGTGGTTGCTTTTTTTTTTTCTTTTTTTTTTCTTTTATTCATTTTAGAGAGGAGACACAGAGTGAGAGAAAGAGAGAGAAAGAGAAAGAGAGAAAGGGGGGAGGAGCTGGAAGCATCAACTCCCATATGTGCCTTGACCAGACCAGTGCAGGGTTTTGAACTGGCAACCTCAGTGTTCCCAGGTCGACGGTTTATCCACTGCACCACCACAGGTCAGGCTGTGGTTGCTTTTAAGATTGTTTCTTTACCCTTCTATTCTGCAATTTCACTCAAAGTGTCTGTGTGGATTTCCCTTTATTCCTCCTGTGACATTCACTGGGGCTCTTCAATTTGTGGACAGATGTCTTTTATCATTTCCAGGAAATTTTTGCCCGTTATCTACTTGAATATTGCTTTTCTTTAATTTTCTCTTTTCTCTCAAACAAACAGGAAGGGATGATCAAAGTTAATGTTAAAAAGAAAAGAACAATACACCATTTAAAAATGGAAAATATAATCATGAATATTTCAAACTCAACAGATAGATTAAAAAGTAAGCTAGATTCAGGTGAGAGAGTGTTACCTGGAAGATAACATTCTCTCACCTGAATGTCTCAGTGTCTGTTGGGCCTCTTTAGTCTGGGTTTCATGCCTCTTAACCTGTTTTCCATATCTTAGTTTCTATGCTGAAATCTGGGTGATTTCTTCAGAATTATCTTCCAGGTAACACTCTCTCACCTGAATCTAGCTTACTTTTTAATCTATCTGTTGAGTTTGAAATATTCATGATTATATTTTCCATTTTTAAATGGTGTATTGTTCTTTTTTTTTTTTTTTACATTAACTTTGATCATCCATTCCTGTTTGCTCATCTTAAAGATTTGGTTTTCATTTAATATAATCATACATAAACCATGTCTTATATAGTTATTTTACATCAGGATTGGTAATTCTCATACTTGGAATCCTAAGAGGCCTCAATCTGCTATTTGTTGTTTCTGCTGACTTTTACTAATATTAGATTACCAACTGGCGATTTTTTAAAAAATTGTGAGTTCATGCTTGATGGAGGTTAACCTGTGGGAACTCAGAATGCATAATTTGAGTTGCTTTCCTCCAGGAAAGCCTTTGAGTTTGTTTCTACCAGGACAGGAGATACCACCAACCTGTGGTTGTTCTGGTCTGATTTGAGAATCTTGGCTATGTCAACATAAGAAAAGTCCAAACCTGTAAGAATTTTTATGAGTTTATTTGAGCCAAACTGTGGACATTCCCAGGAAGAAAAAGAAAATCTCAAGGGGTTAAGAAAATGCTCTGGAAAATAGCAGTTTCATCACTTATTTTTTTATATATCAGAATCAAAGGGGAAGACAAAAGGGGTGTTACATGAAATCTACTGGTGATAGATTAGGGAGGTGGGAGAAAGCAAAGCAGGGAAATCTCTGGGATTGGATAAAAAGTAAAAGTAAGAGCTATATACTTATATAGGCAGGTATAAAATGGTTAATAGTTAACAATTAACATGATAACACAATAATTTTTTTTTTTTACAGGGACAGAGAGAGAGTCAGAGAGAGGAATAGATAGGGACAGACAGACAGGAACAGAGAGAAATGAGAAGCATCAATCACTAGTTTTTTGTTGCCGATGCGACACCTTAGTTGTTCATTGATTACTTTCTCACATGTGCCTTGACCGCCGGCCTTCAGCAGACCGAGCAACCCCTTGCTGGAGCCAGCGACCTTGGGTCCAAGCTGGTGAGCTTTTGCTCAAGCCAGATGGGCTGGCGCTCAAGCTGGCGACCTCGGGGTTTCGAACCTGGGTCTTCCGCATCCCAGTCCGATGCTCTGTTCACTGCACCACTGCCTGGTCAGGCCACACAATAAATTTTTAAAAATTGACATGATAATAACAATGAGGGGATTTGTGATACCGGCTCTGGTGGAGTGGGTGTGCCCTGAGGGCACAGGAAAGGAAGATTACTCTTACATCTCAAAGGCATATATCAGGTACATTACTGTAAATGCAAAAAGACAGCAGGCTAGATTAAGGTAAGCATAGACCTTTGTTAGAGACAAATACTTCTCTAGGACATGACTGCCCACCATGAACTGCTTTTACTTAGACAGTTTTAGTTTCAGACCATCCTGTGTGGTTTAGTTCTTTGAGTTTACAAGAGCACCATGCAGACTTCCCCTGAGCTTGTCAGATTCAATGTGTGGCCTCTTTTTTATCTGCAGCTAAATGGGAAGCCTCAGATCGGAGTATAGCCATGCACTGTATAATGACATTTTGGTCAATGGCTGACCACATGTATGATGGCTCATAAGATTACAATGGAAGTTAACTGTACCTTTTCTACATTTAGATACACAAATACTTTTGTTATAAAGTAATGTACTTTAATCTGTGGGTTACATAGAGACACCAATGCAGGATACAGAAGAAATTTTGAGTTTATTAACTAGCCAGCTAGCTACATGGGGCACAATCCCAAATCATGTAGCAAGTCCCTACAATTCTGTGGCTGATTTTATAGACAAAATCACATACCGGTTGGGGTGAGTAAGAAGGGGCTTGTGATCCCTTTGTCTAGAGCAGTGGTTCTTAACCTGGGTTCTATCAAACCCTAGGGGTTTGATGATTCAGTCTCAGGGGTTCAGAGAAACCTCTGCCGCAGGGGCCAGAATAAAGTAATACCGTAATTTGTTGTGAGTTCATGCATTTGTTGGTTTTGTTCTTTGAGCAAGGTGATGTTCATGCACGGCTCATTTTGTGCACCAGGAAAAAAACATATACCTATGTCTTGAATTTGGAAAAAAAAATCATATTTTATTTATCACTAAAGAAGGGTTCGGTGAATGCGCATATGAAACTGGTGGGTTCAGTACCTCAAAAAAGGTTAAGAACCAGTGGTCTAGAGCAGTGGTAGTCAACCTGGTCCCTACTGCCCACTAGTGGGCATTCCAGCTTTCATGGTGGTCAGTAGCAGAGCAACCAAAGTATAAATAAAAAGATAGATTTAACTATATGTAAAGCCAGTAGTCGCGGCCACCATCACAGCCTCCTGACCCGTGCAGGTTCGCATTAGATTCGCACAATCGGTAATGAAACAACAGAGCCAAGAACTGGGAAGCCATCAGCTTTAATTCTAGCTTGCACCCGGTGGGCAAGCAAAAACACACACTGAGCTCCAAAACCCACTCGTTCAGTGCTCACAAAGCTACTGACTTATCCGAGTTTCCTAAAATCAAAAGGTTTCTAGCTCACCAGACTTATTCACCTCTATTTCCCATCTCCTTCACTCTACACAAACTCTGCACAAACTGGCTTCTTCTTCAGCATTCCGCCATCTTGGCTGCCTCCTCTCCTCCACGTAGCCTTAATCTGCTCTCCTCTCTAATGCTAACTTCAGGAACCGAGAGAGAGCAAGCTCCCAGTCTGCCTCACTTATAGCATAGATTCAAAACCTTTAATCCAATCTACAAACAAGGAAGTCTCTGATACAAAGTCACTTATCTGAGGCATAATGGGAAGATTCCTCATGAGAATGCACCACCCCACATCATCCAATCAGTCAAGGGTGTGGGGAAAAGCCTACTCCCAAAATTTGCACGTGTGCAGCATCATCTTAACAAAGTGAGCATAATATATTTTATCTGCCCAACACTATAGTAAGTTGTTTTATAAAGATTTATTCTGCCAAACTTAGCAAAAATCCGACATAAAGTACTTGGTAAGTAATTATTATTATATGCTTTAACTTTCCGTAACTCTGCTTTATAAATTTTATAACGTAAAGTTGCTTCCCTACTTTATAAATCACCATTACTGTGGAACCAATGGGCGGTTAGAAAATTTTACTACTAACAGAGATACAAAAGTGGGCGGTAGGTATAAAAAGGTTGACTACCCCTGGTCTAGAGGTATATGTTACTGTCATGTCTTTAGGGTAAGTCTAAGTATAAGAACTCTTGATTAAGGTACATAAACATTGTTTTCTAAGGTTTTCAGATAAATTCTATCTTCTTTGCTCTGTGTGGCAAGTGGCCCCAGGGACCCTTCCAGAGAATTCTAGGAATAGCTAAATTATAACTAGATGACCCAATTGTCCTTATAAGCCAGGAAGCTCCTGCATTCTTCTCTTTCTTTTCTCTACAGAAATGAGGGGGCAAGAAGCCTGACTTTTCCTCTTTAAAATGGCATTGCTAATACTAAGTTTTATAGTTTCTTGGCACTTTATCACACTTTCCAGCTGCCTACAGTATTCGCTATACAGGTTTGTAGCCTAAGAGCAGTAGGATACACCATACAGCCTAGGTGTGAAGTAGGTATCTAGGTTTGTGTAAGTGCACTCTGTGATGGTCACACAAGGACAAAATGACCTAAGGATACATTTCTCAGAACTGAGAACTGCACGTGACTGAATTGCATTGTGCAGTAGGCAGGGCTTAGCCTACTAGCCACAGCAACATTATGTATAATTGCCCTAGAGAAAGCACAACTGTTTTTTTTGTTTTTTATTCATCAACCAGCTTTCAACTCATGAGCCTCCCCCATTTTTGAAATTTATTGATTTTTAAGGTGTGGGGAGAGAGAAAGAAGGGAGAAACAGGAAGCATTAATTCATAATAGTTGCTTCCTGTATGTGCCTTGACCGGGCAAGCCCAGGGTTTTGAACCAGTGACAGTGTTCCAGGTCTATACTTTATCCAATGAGCCACCACAGGTCAGGCTCACTAGCCCTTTGTAAAGCCAGTAGACCGGGTCAGGATCACAGCCGCCCGGCCAGTGCAGGTTCCCATTAGATTCGAACAGTCAGTAATGAAACAATGGAGCCAAGAACTGGTGAGCCATCAGCTTTAATTCTAGCTTGCACCTGGCGGGCAAGCAAAAACACACACTGGGCTCCAAAACCCACACATTCGGTGCTCACAAAGCTACTGACTTACCCGAGTTTCCTAGAATCAAAGGTTTCTAGCTCACCAGACTTACTCACTTCTGTTCCCCATCTCCTTCTCTAGAACAAACTCTGCTCAAACTGGCTTCTTCCTCAGCACTCTGCCATCTTGGCTGCCTTTCCTTCTCCACGTGGCCTTAATCTGCTCTCCTCTCTAATACCTCAGGAACCAAGAGAGCAAGCTCCTGGCCTGCCCCATTTTATAATGTAGAAATCTAAACCCTTAATCCAATTATACAAACAAGGAAGTCTCTGATACAAAGTCACCCATCTGAGGCATAATGAGATTCCTCAGGAGAACGCACCACCCTACATCATTCAATCAGTCAAGGCTGTGGGGAAAGCTTAGTCTTAAAACCAAGCCTTAGGCCATAACGACCTGGTCTGCTTACATTACAGCCTTTCCCCCACACATTAATATCAATGAACTTCCATGTGGGCAGCGCCATCTTTAACAAAGTGAGCATAATATATTTTATCTGCCCAACACACTTTATTTCTATCTATCTATCTATCTATTTATTTATTTATTTATTTATTTATTCAGTGAGAAGTGGGGAGGCAGAGAGGCAGACTACAACAAGTGCCCTGACTGGGATTCACCAGGCAAGCCCACTAAGGGGTGATGCTCTGTCCATCTGGGGCATTGCTCTGTTACTTAGCATCGGAGTTCTTCTTAGTGCCTGAGGCAGAGACCGTGGAGCCATCCTCAGTGCCCAGGGCCAACTCTCCCCAATCGAGCCATGGCTGCAGGAGAGGAAGAGAGAGAGAGAGAGAGAGAGAGAGAAGCAAGAGGGGAAGGGGTGGAGAAACAGATGGGCACTTCTCCTGTGTGACCTGACCAGGAATCGAACCTGGGACATACACATGCTGGGTCAACGCTCTACCACTGAGGCAGCCAGCCAGCCAGGGTCTCACTAGCCCTTTTAATATTTTTATTTTCCTTGGTTTCACAGTCTATTTGGTTTGAATAACTTCCTCATAATACAAAGTACAGGGCAACTTCCTCTTCTTCACAGTGTAAGACCTTGTCTTGTTTGTTTCAAGTACATCAGAGTTCTCCAACTTCAGATTTAGAGAGGCAACTTCCTCTTTCCTTTGCAAAGGAGGGGCCTGTGGGGAAGGTGGAGTGCTGAGGAAAGGCTAAACTGGGCCCCAGAAGTAGGTGCATGGGTGGGGGAGTATGTTAAAGGAAAATCTCAAAGTGGAGCAAAGCAAAAGTACCTCCATGGTTATAACCTAGTCTCTGCTAAGCCTCCTTGGGGGCAGTAAGAAACAGCTTTCAGAGAACATGGCGGTGAGGCAGCAGCTATGGGTTTCAGTGTTAATTCCTAGTCCCAGCACCTGTCCTCAAGTGAGAAGACAGTGGGTTGTTTGTTACTGTTTCTGTTCATGTGGCCACATGAGAGGGAAATTGAGCCAAGGAAACCATTAGTGATGTTTGATCTTTTGTTTCAAACCAGCTGTTTATTGTGATGAGGTGGGTACAAGATTACCATATCTCTGCTACAAATAAGGGCTGAAAGAATTGAGAGAAATTGACATTCTGGTGGTCTCTAGAGATATGATTTAATGGATGTAAGGGACTGGGTGTTGACAAGTGTTGGGCAGATAAAATATAATATGCTCACTTTGTTAAAGATGGCTCTGCCCACATGGAATCTCGTCACCCAGGTGATATTATTTGCTCTTATGCTTGGTATGGGTGTAGGGGAAAGGCTGTAATGTAAGCAGGCCTAGTCATTATAGCCTAAGGCTTGGTTTTGAGAGTAAGCTTTTCCCCACACCCTTGACTGATTGGATGATGTGGGGTGCTGCGCTCCCCTGAGGAATCCCATTTATGCTTCAGATGGGTGACTTTGTATCAGAGACTTCCTTGTTTGTAGATTGGATTAAGGGTTTGGATTTCTACATTATAAAGTGGGGCAGGCCAGGAGCTTGCTCTCTCTGTTCCTGGGTTCCTGAGATTAGTATCAGAGAGGAGAGCAGATGAAGGCCACATGGAGGAGAGGAAGCAGCCAAGATGGCAGAGTGCTGAGGAAGAGTTTGTGCAGGAGGAGATGGGGAACAGAGATGAATAAGTCTGATGAGCTAGAACCCTTTGATTCTAGGAAACTCGGATAAGTCAGTAGCTTTGTGAGCACTGAATGTGTGGGTTTTGGAGCCCAGTGTGTGTTTTTGCTTGCCCGCTGGGTGCAAGCTAGAATTAAAGCTGATGGCTCACCAGTTTTTGGCTTCGTTATTTCATTACCGTCTGTTCAAATCTAATGCGAACCTGCATGGGCCAGGTGGTTGTAATCTTGTCCCTGTCTCCTGGCTTTACAACAAGTTTATTTTAGGATTGCTGAAATACACCATGGTATGTGTAATACATCCTTTTTATCTGGCTCTTTATTTATTTGTTTGTTTTAACTTCTCTTAGTCTGCTGTAGTGATCCTAATAATATTAACTCCTCTTTGGTATTGTCATTGCTATCATCACAACATGTTTTGGTTCTATAACAAGACT
The DNA here is from genome assembly GCA_037038555.1 of Rhynchonycteris naso. Taxonomy (NCBI): domain Eukaryota; kingdom Metazoa; phylum Chordata; class Mammalia; order Chiroptera; family Emballonuridae; genus Rhynchonycteris; species Rhynchonycteris naso. The sequence continues at coordinate 190,296,361 of CM072995.1, read as the reverse complement.
GGAGAAACTGAAATTTCTGTGCCGTTTAAGGCTTTTGTTCAGGGCACTGTGCTGTCTGTCCTCTCTCTTATAACCCATTCCCCCTCTGTTGGGCAGATAAAATATATTATGCTCACTTGGTTAAAGATGGCGCTGCCCACATGGAAGTTCGTTGATATTGTGTGTTCTGGAACAGGCTGTGGGCAGGCTGGATCGTTATAGCCTAAGGCTTAGTTTTAAGAGTAAGCTCTTCTCCACACCCTTGACTGATTGGATGATGTAGGGTGGTGATGTAGGGAGGAATCCCATTATGCCTCAGATGGGTGACTTTGTATCAGAGACATCCTTGTTTGTATAATTGGATTAAAGGTTTTGAGTCTATGCTATAAAATGGGAGAGAGCAGTAGCTTGATCTCTCTCTCTTGGTTCCTGAGTTCCTGAGGTTAGTATTAGAGAGGAGGGCAGATTAAGGCCATGTGGAGGAGAAGTAGCCAAGATGGCAGAATGCTGAGGAAGAAGCCAGTTTGTTAAGAGTTTGTGCAGGAGGAGATGGGGAACAGAGGTGAATTAGTCTGGTGAGCTAGAAACTGTTGGGATTGCAGGGGCAATAAGAATTCATATTTAAGGCAGAATGGCACTGAGAAGAAACAGGGCCTTGGGAAGAAGCAAGGAAGATAAAAGGCATAGGCCATAAATGACCCTGAGAAGAAGCAGGGAAGATAAAAGGCATAGGCCATAAATGACCCTGAGAAGAAACAAGAGTTAGATACAATTAACTGCACCCGCAGCCTGCTATGTCTGGCTAAGATAAGCAAAACCGTTATAGAAGGTTAAAGCAGTAATTGCATGAACCGTTTGTCTGTTTTAAAATTTTCCACTGTCCACCTTGTTACCAAGCCATGTGACTGTGTGTAATCTTCTGCCCACCTATAGCTAACTGCCAAGTTTGCTTCTGTATCCGACGCTTGCTTGCTCAGCTATATAAGCCATAGTCTGTAAGTGCTCGGTGTGACTCCATTGACAGCCTTTTGAGTGCTGTAGAAGCTCACCCCTGCGCAGGTTTGCATTTTGGCCATAAATAATCTTTGAACTCCTGAAAGTCTCTGATGTTTGTTTCTGCACCCGGCGAATGCAATATTTGGGGGCTCGTCCGGGATCCCATAACGGGAATTTGATTAGAGACCGAGGGAATAGCTCTAGCTGGTAAGTGAACTGGGATCCCATTTGTCTGGTTTTGACTCCGGAGAATTTGCAGCCTGAGGTGATAGACAGGACGCTGTCTGAGATTCGCCCAGGCCCTCAAGGGAAAAGCAGGACGCTGCTCCTTGGGGTTTCTGTAAAGGTGACCCGTCTAGGGATTTTGCGCTGCGCCGCACCGCGTTGTATGTGTGATAGTGCTGCGTTGTATGTGTAGTAGTGTATGTGTATTTGAATGTCTGGAGGAAGTGTTGAACGATCTCTTGTTTTCGCTGCCCTATTCGTGGGTTGGGGCATCCTAATTCTTGTTTTGCTGATATTAGAAGGTTTGGAAGCTGATAGAGCGGGGTATTGAAAAATGGGGCAACAGGAATCTACACCCGGCTCTCCACTCGATTGTTTGCTAAAGAATTTTTCTGATTATCAGAAGAGGGCACAAGGTTACGGAGGACCGCCTCCAGATCGAGAGACCCTCCGAACATTGAGCCAGTTAGAGTGGCCTTCCTTCAATGTAGGATGGCCCTCTGAGGGCACATTTGATCTCCCCATTATATTTGCAGTCCGAGCAGTTATCTACCAAGTGCCCCATCCAGACCAATATTTATACATAGATGTGTAGATTGATATCGCTACAGAAAAGCCAGGATATATTAGAAAGTGCCTTAAGAATAGCCAAAGAGAGAAGAGGGCTATTTGTGTCACAGTTGGCAGTCAGGACCAGGGTAAAAAAGATAACAATCCAGCTTGTCCTAGCAGACAGTCATCTAGACTCTATCCTGTCCTCCCTGAACCCCTTGAAGACCCTGCAGATCTGGTGAATATTCCACCACCATATCAGAGGAAAAGGGAGCCTGATTCCACTCAGCGAGACGAGGTTTTGAGTCCCCCACACACGCGGGGGGGCACGGCTTATGCTTTGCCTCCTCCAGTGGGAAGCGACACCGTTTTGTCTCCACTGGCTTATGCTTTGCCTCCTCCGACGGGAGGCGCTGCTGTATTGCCTCTTCGCGAGGCACCCCCACCATTAGATGCGGGACCACGAGTTCCATCCCGCATGGTCTATGTGCCCTTTTCCACTAGTGACCTTTATAATTGGAAGCATCAAAACCCCTCATTTTCAGAAAAGCCTCAAGGGTTAATCTCATTACTTGAGACTGTTTTTAGGACCCATCAGCCAACATGGGATGATTGTCAGCAGCTCTTGCAGACTTTGTTCACCACTGAAGAAAGAAACCGTATAAGTCAGGAAGCAGAAAAGGCATTCCGGGAAGACGGGGGAACGGAAAGAGAATTAGAGGAAGTTCTCCCTAGGCAGCCCCCGAATTGGGACCCAAATGTGAAAGAGGGAAAGGAAGCACTCACCCAATATCGCCGGGCTCTGTTACGGGGGTTAAAAGCAGCAGCCAGAAAACCAACAAACTTCAGTAAGGTAAGTGAGGTTATTCAGGGACGGGGCGAATCCCCCGCTGCCTTTTTAGAGTGGCTAATAGAGGCCTACTGGGTTTATACCCCAAAAGATCCAGAAGCGGAAGAAAACAGCAGGCTAGTTAATATAGCTTTTGTAACCCAGGCAGCTGCAGATATTAGGAAGAAGTTGCAGAAGATAGAGGGATTTAAAGGAGAGAATAGGAGCAAGCTTCTAGAAATAGCCCAGAAAGTATATGTGAACCGAGATGACCTGGAACTTGGAAAAGCTGCAGTAAAAATCCTCCTAGCAGCTCAAGAAGGGAAAAGAAAGGGAAAAAGGGAACCACCCAGCTGTGGGAAAGGAAAAAAATCCCTTCCAAGGAAGAATTGGTAAAGATCAGTGTTCTTATTGTAAGGAAAAAGGACATTGGAAGAAAGACTGCCCAAAGCTAAGAGCTGGGCAGCCTGAAAGGGAGTCATAGGTGCTCCTACAACTTGACTGAGGGGGCCAGGGCTCTATTCCTGTTGGCTCCCAAGAGTCCATGGTCACCTTGACTGTCGAAGGAAGGCCGATAAACTTCCTAGTCGACACGGGAGCCACTTATTCAGTTTTAAAAAGTCCACAAGGGAGATTACAAAAAGAGACTACCAAAGTAATAGGGGTGACTGGCAAAACAATGTCCTACCCGCGGGCAGTCGCTCGAATAACGGACCTAGGTCGGGGCACTATCACTCACTCGTTTCTAGTCATTCCAGATTGTCCTTACCCACTCCTGGGTCGAGATCTCTTGCAGAAGCTTCATGCCACAATCACCTTCAACCAAGGCGGTGACCAAGAAAAAGGAAGTCTGCAGGTAACGGTGCCTCTGTCTGAAGAATATTTGATAGCGACCCTTCAGGAAGGTAAGGATTGACTCACTGGGGTCCCAGAGGAAATAAGGCAACAAGTTCCCGGAGTGTGGGCAGAAACTAACCCGCCAGGCTTAGCAGCCCACCAGCCCCCGGTCATAGTGCAATTACTGAGCACTGCTAGCCCAGTGCGGGTAAGGCAATACCCAGTTCCAGCTCAGGCTAAGCAAGAAATAGCACAGCACTTGAAGAGGCTACTAGCAGCAGGTATCCTCCGGGAGTGCCAGTCGGCGTGGAATACACCTTTGTTGCCAGTTCAAAAACCTGGGACCCAGGACTATCGTCCGGTGCAAGACCTGCGAGAAGTCAATGCCCGGGTAGAGACTATACACCCCACAGTGCCAAACCCCTACACCTTATTAAGCTCTTTGCCCCCTACGCATACATATTATTCAGTGCTGGACTTGAAGGATGCTTTCTTTTGCATCCCGCTGGCCCGCAAAAGCCAAGATATGTTTGCCTTTGAATGGAACAATCCAGAAAATGGGCTAATAGGACAATATACTTGGACTAGACTTCCTCAAGGGTTCAAAAATTCTCCCACTATTTTCAATGAAGCTCTAAGTAAAGACTTGCAGGGGTTCCGAGATGATCATCCGTCAGTGGTGCTGCTGCAGTATGTAGATGACCTCCTCGTCGCTACAGCAGAAGAGGGACAATGCAGGACGGCCACCTTGGACCTACTCCAGAATCTCCAACAAATGGGATATCGTGTGTCTGCCAGGAAGGCTCAAATTGTCTCCCAAACTGTAAGTTACTTGGGGTATAACTTACAAGGGGGGCAAAGGACATTGTCTAGCCAGAGGATTCAAACTGTGTTGCAGATCCCGGAGCCTGCTAACAAAAGGCAAGTACGGGAATTTCTAGGTGCAGTAGGATATTGTAGACTCTGGATACTAGGGTTTGCTGAAATGGCCAAGCCCCTTCATGAATTGACGCGGGGAAAAGAAGAGCAGTTTATTTGGACAGACAAGGAGAAAAGGGCATTTCAGGCACTCAAGGACGCCCTCGTAGCTGCCCCGGCATTGGCATTACCAGATATGACCAAACCGTTCCAGCTATATATTGCTGAGAAAGGAGGGGTAGCATTAGGGATCCTCAATCAGAAATTCGGACCATGGAAGAGGCCTGTGGCCTACTTGTCTAGAAAGCTGGACCCCATAGCGTCAGGGTGGCCAGCCTGCTTGAGAGCACTTGCTGCTACCTCAATCTTAGTTAAGGAAGCTAACAAGCTGACATTGGGTCAAGACATCCAGGTTATTGGAGAGCACTATCTAGAACAGGAGCTGCGTGCCCCACCAGATAGGTGGATCTCCAATGCTAGACTGACACAGTACCAAGCACAATTATTGAATCCCCCAGCAGTGCAGTTCTTGAAGACGGCAGCCTTAAATCCTGCCACCCTACTACCATTACCAGACCCTTCAGTGGTCCATAACTGCAGACAGATATTGGACACTGTCACAGGGGCTAGACCGGACCTTCGGGACAAGGCCTATGAGGAAGCAGAACTCACGCTATTCACTGATGGAAGCAGCTATGTCCGAGATGGACAAAGATATGCAGGAGCAGCTGTGACCACCCAGGACAGTGTCTTATGGCAGAAAGCATTCCCAAAAGGCACATCTGCCCAGCGGGCGGAGTTAATTGGACTGACGCAAGCCCTCCAGATAGCAGAGGGCAAAGTGGTTAACATTTACACAGACAGCAGATACGCCTTCGCCACTGCTCACATTCACGGGGCCATTTATAAGGAAAGAGGCTTGCTAACGGCAGGGGGGAAAGAAATAAAGAATAAGACTGAAATCCTGGCCCTGCTTGATGCAATTTGGCTGCCTTTAAAAGTAGCCATAATCCATTGCAAAGGACACCAGAGGGGAGATTCTCCAGTGGCTCGAGGGAACCGTTACGCTGATGCAGCTGCAAGGGAGGCCGCAGAGGGAGAAACTGCTAACCTGCTTCCACTTCTGCCACATCCTTCTCTACCTCCTGAGCCTAGGTACACTCCAGAAGAGGAGGAAAGAGGAAAACAATTAGGGGGTGAAAAGAATAAACATGGTTGGATTGAACTCCCTGACACCAGACTTTATCTACCCCACGGGGTGATAAGAGAAATCTCAAAGGAAATTCATGAAAGTTCTCATTTAGGGCAAAACAAGATGGAACAGCTAATTAAGAAATACTATGAAGGACTTTGGATTAGGGATATAATACAGTCCATTATTTCTAGGTGCCAAGCTTGCGCTAAGGTAAATGCTATAAATAAGAAACTTCCTCCCTTAGCAAGATATAGGGGAAAGAGTCCAGGAGAGCTATGGGAAGTAGATTTCACAGAAATGACTTTGGGAAAGGCAGGATACAAGTATTTCTTAGAATTGGTAGATACTTTTACAGGATGGACAGAAGTCTTTCCAACCAGAGGGGAAACCGCCTCCACCGTGTGCAAAATTTTATTAAGAGAAATCATTCCTAGGTATGGGATCCCCATAGCAATAGGATCTGACAATGGACCAGCCTTTGTATCCAAAATTTCTCAAGAGCTAGCTAGGAGATTAGGAATAAATTGGAAATTACATTGTATTTATAGGCCTCAAAGCTCAGGGCAAGTAGAAAGGATGAATAGGACCTTAAAAGAAACTATAATTAAGTTGAGGGAGGAGACCGGCGAAAATTGGGTAGAGTTACTCCCTTTTGCCCTGTTCCGAACTAGGAATACCCCCTATACAAATAGGTGGACCCCCTATGAACTTATGTTTGGACAACCCACTCCATTAGTGCCCCAACTTACAAGGGAGGTAATAGAAATGTCTAATCGCAATTTCCTCAAGTCTTTGCAGGCTCTACAACTAATTCGAACGGAAGTGCGAAAGCTGCGAGAGGAAAAAGGAGCAACCCCGAAAGGCAGCCTTCTGACACACCCGCCGGAGCCCGGACAGTGGGTATGGATTCTTAACCACCGAAGGGGAAATTTAGAACCACGGTGGACAGGACCTTATCAGGTACTGTTAAGCACCCCCTCTGCAGTCAAGATAGCTGAAAAGCCTTATTGGATTCATCTGTCCCATGTAAAACAGGCTGCAGAACCAGAGACAAATAACGAGACATGGCGAGTGCAGCAGAAACCAGATCAACCCCTCAAGGTCACCTTCTCCAGGGAATAGGGACTCTACTACTGTGTTGGACATTGTGTAATGGACTAGAACTAAGAGAGTGGGTCCTAATCAGGACTGCAGATGGCACTGCCATTGCACAAAATAAGACTTGGTTAAGTGATCAACCTCTTACTCTAAGAGTTGATCTTTCTAAATTATTTGAAGACAAGTTTTGTGACTCGCCGGCAGCTTGGCGACATTCTGACTCGCCTAGGAGTCCATTGGCAGATGATTTGCCTAGCTCGTATTCTTTAGGAAGCAGATGCGACCCCAGTGTTAAGAATAGAGCTTTATGGTACACCCCTCATTATGCCTGTCCTGAACCACCCTCAGGTCAACGCCGCGTATGCGGCTCCCACTCAGACTACTATTGTAAGAAATGGGGCTGTGAAACTTTAGTTAGTGAATTTCAGTGGAAACCACCTAAAACTGACCCTGACATAAGCCTCCTTCATCTAGGAACTAGGCTAGGTGGGAAACGGCCTAATGATAAGTAGGATGCAGACTGTGCAAAGGACAATTGTAACCCTACTCTAATTACTATAAAGAGGCCACAAGACCCTAGTTGGGAATCTGGAAAAACTTGGGGACTAAGGCTGTATGTATCGGGAAGTGACCCAGGAACATTTTTCACTATTAGGAAACTGCCGACTAAAACCAGACCCTTTTTATGAGGATCAGGGAAAGGGTTACCACCAAAATCCCCTACTCGAGCCCCACTAGCCCCAACACCGGAATCCAATGTCCTCACCACGGGGTCACAAGGAGACGAAAACACCTCAACCAGCTCATCAGGCACTCCCCGGGTGTTAAGAGTAGAGACAACTTTTCAGCCTCCTCCCTATAACCCCAAGTCATACCAAAATGAAATTAATATTTTTGAGCTATTGGACAAAGTTTTTCCTTATCTCAATAAAACCCAGCCAGAAACTACTAAGTCATGCTGGTTCTGCCTTAGTCCGAGGCCCCCATTCTATGTAGGTTTGGGAGCCAACACGTCAGACACCAGTGAGCTAATGCCCACAGTAGTTAACCTGACATCAGATGAAAGGCAAAAGGAAATTCAGGACTGTGAGGCTGAAGGATCTCTGAATTTAGCAGAGTTTCATGGGAAAGGAACCTGCTACTTACTAGCAAACTTTGCAATAGAAAACTCTGGTTATAGTGATTATTGTCTAGGAGTGGAAGAAATATCAGACATAGATAGAATCCCACAAGTCACCAAGGCACCAGAAGGATTATGGTTTGTGTGTACCCAAGGAATCTTCAAATGTATATCCCCTACTCATCCTGAGCTATGCATTAGTGCTTACATTATCCCACAGGTGTATCTATATAGAGGAAATCCTGAGTTTCTTTTGAGTACTCCTAGCCCTAGGAGACAAAGGAGAGCTGCTCCTCTCCTCATCCCCATTATAGCTACAATTAGAGTAATAGGAGCAGCAGCCACAGGGACAGCAGCACTAATACGGAGTGAACTTACTCTCAGGCAGCTGTCTAAGACATTCTCCAAGGATATTGCCATTCTTCAGAACCAGGTAATCTTCCTAGAAAGGCAGATAGATTCATTAGCTGAAGTAGCATTACAGAATAGGAGAGGACTAGATCTAGTCTTCCTAAAGCAAGGGGGACTATGTGCTGCCCTAGGAGAAGAATGTTGTTTTTATGTAAACCACTCAGGAGTCATAAGGGAGAATATAAAAATTTTAGCAAAAAGGTTAAAGGATAGGAACTTAGATGATGACGAAGGGACAGAATGGTTTGCCTCTTGGTTCCACTCTTCGCCCTGGCTGACTACCTTAATATCAGCTATTGTGGGACCCCTCCTGGTCTTACTTTTAGTCTTAACAATTGGACCAATCATTCTCAATAAACTCCTGAGTTTTATTAAAGAAAGGTTAGAAGTAGTCAAGCTTATAGTTTTATCTCAGCCATACACACTGCTAGCCAGAGAAGAGACCGAGTCAAGGGTTTGACTTATGCCTAAGAAGAGGAGGAAATGTTGGGATTGCAGGGGCAATAAGAATTCATGTTTAAGGCAGAATGGCACTGAGAAGAAACAGGGCCTTGGGAAGAAGCAAGGAAGATAAAAGGCATAGGCCATAAATGACCCTGAGAAGAAACAAGAGTTAGATACAATTAACTGCACCCGCAGCCTGCTATGTCTGGCTAAGATAAGCAAAACCGTTATAGAAGGTTAAAGCAGTAATTGCATGAACCGTTTGTCTGTTTTAAAATTTTCCACTGTCCACCTTGTTACCAAGCCATGTGACTGTGTGTAATCTTCTGCCCACCTATAGCTAACTGCCAAGTTTGCTTCTGTATCCGACGCTTGCTTGCTCAGCTATATAAGCCATAGTCTGTAAGTGCTCGGTGTGACTCCATTGACAGCCTTTTGAGTGCTGTAGAAGCTCACCCCTGCGCAGGTTTGCATTTTGGCCATAAATAATCTTTGAACTCCTGAAAGTCTCTGATGTTTGTTTCTGCACCCGGCGAATGCAACAAAACCTTTGATTCTAGGAAACTCGGATAAGCCAGTAGCTTTGTGAGCACTGAATGTGTGGGTTTTGGAGCCCAGTGTGTGTTTTTGCTTGCCCGCTGGGTGCAAGCTAGAATTAAAGCTGATGGCTCACCATTTTTTGGCTCCGGTGTTTCATTGCCATCTGTCTGAATCCAATGAGAACCTGCATGGGTCAGGCTGCTGTGATGGTGGCCTTGACTACTGGCTTTACATTTGGCGTAGTCTGTGGCAGGATTTGATACAGATCGGCATGGAACCACCACCACCTTTGAGCAGTGGAGTAGAGGACTGGTTGCTGTTTTGGTTTCCCATAGCTGTTTTTTGGGGGACTGTTGGCTGGCTGACTTTTACAGCCATGTGTGAAGAAAACGAGAGCTCTATGGAAGAGGCTGCCGGGGACCTGCAAACCGAGCAGTGGAAGGAGCTGGAGGAAACGTGGGAGAAACAGATGCTGACCCTGGAGCTGAAGGAAGCGCTGGAGAAGGAGGCTGACCAGGTTTGCGAGATTCACCTGGAAACGGAGCAGACGCTGGAGAAGGGATCACAGGTTTGTGAGTTGGAGATTGCCCTGGATGTTGTGGAGAGCCAGCAGCGGCATGAGACCGGGCCTGAGGCCAGGGCCGGGGCTGGAGCTGCAAGGCCTACTGAGCAGAAGGCAGCGGTGGCCCGGAGATCGAGCCCAGCAGCAGGAGCTGATGTTTTCAGTTCCTCTTTGGAGGATGAGGAGAATTGGTCTGGAGTTGCAGTCCGCAGTCTCCAGAAGGTGAGAGCCCAGCAGCAAGGAGTAGCTACGCTGCCGGTAGGTCTGCGATTTTGGGACATAGAGGTGGATGCCATCATGCTCCCCAGAGCAGAGATGGAAATGCTGACTGCCATTGCCACATGCTTTTCTTTAGGACAGTGTGAGACTTGCCATGATGGCAGGAATGAGGGGAGAGGCTAAAGCCCTATGTGTGTGGACTGATTTCCTGGACTATGACCGGATGGGCACAAGCTCCTTTGTTGAATGGACTTACGATTTTTGGACAATGTGAAATACCCTGATGGGGGTGGAGATGGCTTTGATGGAGGCCCTCCTGCCCCGGGAAGCTTTTCCCATGGCTAGAGAAAAGGCCGAGGACATTTTGCACTTTTGGCAAAGTGCTTAGAGACTGGTGAAATGTGTGTACCTTTGTAATTGTTGAAATTGTATGATTTGTCATGTTGTAATTTGTGTAATGTGCCTAATTTCCTTGTACAGGGATGCCAGTGGTGTAGATTGTGGGTAGTAAAGTGAGCATAAGGGTGGATTGTTGGGCAGATAAAATATATTATGCTCACTTGGTTAAAGATGGCGCTGCCCACATGGAAGTTCGTTGATATTGTGTGTTCTGGAACAGGCTGTGGGCAGGCCGGATCATTATAGCCTAAGGCTTAGTTTTAAGAGTAAGCTCTTCTCCATACCCTTGACTGATTGGATGATGTAGGGTGGTGATGTAGGGAGGAATCCCATTATGCCTCAGATGGGTGACTTTGTATCAGAGACATCCTTGTTTGTATAATTGGATTAAAGGTTTTGAGTCTATGCTATAAAATGGGAGAGAGCAGTAGCTTGATCTCTCTCTCTTGGTTCCTGAGTTCCTGAGGTTAGTATTAGAGAGGAGAGCAGATTAAGGCCATGTGGAGGAGAAGTAGCCAAGATGGCAGAATGCTGAGGAAGAAGCCAGTTTGTTAAGAGTTTGTGCAGGAGGAGATGGGGAACAGAGGTGAATTAGTCTGGTGAGCTAGAAACCTTTGATTCTAGGAAACTCGGATAAGTCAGTAGTTTTGTGAGCACTGAATGTGTGGGTTTTGGAGCCCAGTGTGTGTTTTTGCTTGCCCGCTGGGTGCAAGCTAGAATTAAAGCTGATGGCTCACCATTTCTTGGCTCCGGTGTTTCATTGCCATCTGTCCGAATCCAATGAGAACCTGCATGGGTCAGGCTGCTGTGATGGTGGCCTTGACTACTGGCTTTACACCCTCCATATCAATAGTATTCAACGCGTTTTGCTGACTCACATTAACAGAGTCCTTAGGCTTGATACTATGAATGAGGAATGAATAGTCAACAGTAGGCATGATCCTTCCTTATCCTCAGTGACCTTAAAGTTGACTCTTCTTTTGACAATCCCACTCTCTTATTCAACCTCCCTAGGGGCACTCTGTGTAAAAATGGTTGCCACAGTTTTACTATAAAATTCTGTCTTCCTTAATTTCTATTACACCTAAGTTTAGAGCTATTTGTTGGGTTGTCTTGATCTATCTGCTCTGCAGCCCATACCCAAACATTCTAGCCACTGTCCACTCCCAATCCACAGTTCAAATGAAGCATCAATGTTTATACAAATATGGTGATTCTGGAGTGGGTACCAGGTTCAAGCAGATCCTGAGTATTTGGAATCAGGACCAAGAGATTATATCCCATTTTAGAAAGAAGGAGAAGGCAATCTTACAGAAAGGAGCAGCCATATTTGGCTTGTGTGGACTAATAAGCGGAGAAAGCTGCGGTGCAGGAAAAACAAAAGCAAACAATCAGAAAAGGGCAGCAAACCCTGGCTGGAGTTCAGTTGATTGGAGCGTTGTCCTGAGGCACAAAGGTTGTTGGTGTGATCCTTTGTCGCAAACCAGGGCAACTCCTAATTTTGCAGGTCTCGAGTGGGATGGGGGAGGATTAGAAAATAAACACAGAAAGAAAAACGATGGTAGATGGTATTGGGAGGTCTTCTGGTGGTTGGTGACCTACCAAAAGGCCTGTACTCCCCAAAGCTTTATTTTTATAATGTAATCCCCAAAGCTTTATTTTTATAATGTAAAGCAAAGTTATTTTGCAAAACAAAGAGAGCTCAGATACAAAATCACATTTCCTAGGCACACCAAGAATTCTCAGAGCAGAAAACTCCCCACCATACATAACATCTTAACTTCACAAAACAAAGAGTAAAAAGAAAACTGCCTCCAGACTCTGAGAGACATGGGGGATGGGACCAGTAGAAGCCATTAGCATCACAGCTAACATGGAGGTGTGGAGAAGGGCATGTAAATTGCCTTTACTAACTTAATTAAAGGTTGTAGGGGACCAGACTCCATCGTTGAGCACAGATCCTCTGCATGCCGCTCTAAGGACAGCTGAAAGGAGCACTCCAACAGGGCCCCATTGAGCTGTACCCTGACACTCCATAGGATCTAACTGAGAAGGGGAAGTCACCTGGACTCAGATCTCCTCCAGTGACAGATGTGCTAGGAGCAAGATGGCGACGGAGTAGGCGGACGTACCAACTTCCAACCCCCAGAAGCAAAGTGGATTACAACTCAATTTTAAGAACCATCACCTGGATAAACCAACTTTGAACAAAACTAAGTGGACTCTTAAACCAAGGAACACAGAAGAAGCCACATTGAGACTGGTAGGAATAGCGAAAACGCGAAGAGGGCTGCCCAGCTCCCCGGAGCAAACGGCAGCCCGGAGAGACCCGCGGGGCGGGAGGAGAGTTTGGCGGAGAGGGAGGGACCTGGGTCCCAGGAACCAAGCCCCAGCCTGCAGTCCCAGAGCCTAGAAGAGGTGTTTGGACAGTTTTGAGCTGTGAAACAAGTGAGGGAGCTTCCAGGCCTACAGTGTGGAGTATTAGGTCCCTTCCTACTCTGCTGAGGGCTGCTTAAGGTTTTGGGGCGGCAGGACGCTGAAAGGCGGTTCTGTCGGCATGGGCAGAGGCCAAGCCGGTGGGAGATCGGTCTAGCCCAGAGGGTCGGAGGAGACGCGCGAAAGTGGTCCGGAAGCTGCGGGCCCGCCTTTAATCCCACTAACGGGGACAAAGCGGGAGGCCAGGAACAGGCAGGCCCTGCGCAAGCAGGCCCTGACCGCGGGGACCGGGCTAGGACCAGGGACGGGCAGGGGCTCGTGGCTGAGCTGACGCTACCAGTCCCACCCCTCCCCCCGGCCGGAGAAACCGCGGTTGGCCAGTATACCTGTGCAAGGGGGATCCGAGCGTGGGAACGGGGTGGACCCCGAGACAAGTGGAGGCTCGCAGCTGAGCCCACGCTATTATCCCCATCTGGCCGGAGAAACCGCGGAGAGCATTCATACGTGCACGAGCAGGGTCCGAACGCGGGAGCGGGGTAGAGTCCGGGATGAGCGGAAGTACGCAGCTGAGCAAAAGCCAGCAAACACGCCGCCCCAATAAACCTTGGTTTCCGACCCTGCGCAGAAGGGCCCTGGCCTCGAGGGCGGGGCTAAAGCTCCGGACGGGCAAAAGCTTACAGCTGAGAGCACGTCAAAAGCCCCGCCTAACCCGCGGAACTGTAGCGAGCAGGCTCCGACTGCTGGTTCTGGGCGGAAGTCCGGAAATAGGCTGGGTCTGCAGCTGAGCAAAGGTGCTCACCTCTACCCTTGGTGCTAATCTTGTGGTTTCAGTGACAGCCCCTCCCACGGAGGAGAGGCAGAAATCACCGCAAAAGCCACAGTGGGCCGGCGCTGGCAACGCTCATACCCAACCACCCTAGGCACCGGCAGAGGGGGTGGGGGGCCTGCAGATAGACCACACCTAGAGAACACAAAGGCAACACCTACTGGACTCCAGTGGCCACAACTTGCTTATACACAGAAAAAATGGGCAGGCAGAGGAATGCAAACCAAATGAATCAAGAGAAATCCCCAGAGAAGGACCTGAATGAACCAGATATAACCAAATTACCAGAAGCAGAATTTAGAATAATGATAATTAGGATGTTCAAAGAAATTAGAGCAACAATGGATAGTCATTATGAACACCTAAATAAAGAGATAACAAGTATAAAGGTTGTAGGGAAGAGCCTCGCCTTCAGCAACTTAATCAAGAAAGTGAGGTGGGGGGGCTGGGTAACAAGTACTCTGTCAGCTTACTGCCAGTCCCCTACACCTCTGTCCTCACAAATTAAACTGCAAGGACTCTGTCAGCTTGCAGTCTCCCACAGTCTTTGGTCAGGACACATGCAGAAACAATCTTTCTCTCTCTTCCTCTCTCAAAATATAAAAAAAATTGACCTGACCAGTGGTGGCACAGTGGATGCTGAGGCCCAGGTTTGAAACCCCAAGGTTGCTGGCTTGAGAGTGGGGTCACTGGCTTGGCTGGAGCTCCCTGGTCAAGGCATGTATGAGAAGCAATTAATCAACAACTAAAGTATTGCAACTAAAAGTTGATGTTTCTCATCTCTCTCTCTTTCTCCCCTTTGCTAAAAATAAAATAAATAAATAAAAATAAAAAAGTTAGAGGGCAGAGGGATGAGAAACATTGAAATTCCTGAGGAACTTGAGTCCCTACTTGTAGTTTATTGTGTAACCTGACTGCCTCCTTTCTCTTGTGGTCCTTCAGCCTTATAACACATTCCCCCTTTCTGCTTAAACTGGTTCAGGTAGATTTCCATTAATTTTGGGCTAAGACAAAACTGGAATAGGTAAGTAAGTATGCCTATGTGCTTTCTAAGAACCATTAGCAGCAGGCTTAGTAGTTTTGGCAAAAGTCACTATGCTTCATGGGTCAATTTGACCTCTGCAACTGTTCCATCTCTGCCTTGTTCCACTTGTATGCCTACCAGGTGAGTCCTTATTTCACGAGAACCTGGAGAAGTGTAGTATGGAGTCATTCATCATTTACTGGATAACAAATGGCAACTTTGGGCTAATTACACTTATGATGTGACTGATATTTTATGCCTTGCATTTGAGCCAGCAGTAGCATCAGTGTCTCAATAAGGACTCTCCCTCAGAGCTCCCCTGCCCCATGGAACACCAGTAAAAGCACTGGTGGATTCCTTTCATTGTTTGCCTCTGGTACACTGTTTTAGCTGTTCTGGATAGGGACCCTGACCTTATCTTCAGCCAGGGCCACTATATCATCCTATCTGGTCACAAAGTTACATTTGTAACTGAGGATCTAGGACAGTGGTTCTTAACCTTTTTTGAGGTACTGAACCCACCAGTTTCATATGCACATTCACCGAACCCTTCTTTAATGATAAATAAAATATAATTTTTTTCCCCAAATTCAAGACATAGGTATATGTTTTTTTTCCTGGTGCACAAAATGAGCTGTGCATGAACATCACCTTGCTCAAAGAACAAAACCAACAAAGTGCATGAACTCACAACAAATTACAGTATTACTTTATTCTGGCCTCCGTGGCAGAGGCTTCTCCGAACCTCTGAGACTGACTCATCGAACCCCTAGGGTTCAATAGAACCCAGGTTAAGAACCACTGATCTAGGATGTTTATGCATCATGGGTTAGAAAGTGGTTGGTATAAAGTTTACATTGTTATTCATTTATTCAACAGACAGTTGTTGGATAACTATTATGTGTCAGGTGCTATTCTGTGCGCTGAGGACAGAGCAGTGGACAGATCAAACAATTATCCTCACCTCATAGAACTTAACATTCTGGTGGAAAAAAAAGAAAAGAAGCAAGATAAGTAAAATATATAGTGTGAGGTCAGTTGGCAATGGAGGAAGGTCATGTGAGGAACCAGGCCCGGGAACTTTGGCTGGAACTGCTCAACAAAAGAAATTTCCCAGGAACACTTTGGAAAAGAACAACTGTTTGTCAGCCAATGAAGTTTCACCACGTCATATTAACCTGACCATCCTACAGATGCTATAAATTACCCCCAGGCGGAAAAATCTGTGCGACTTCTCTGGCCCATCTTGCAGACCAGAGAATTTTGCCCAAGATGCACTCTGAATAAAGCTTTTGTTATTTCACACTTTGTGGCTATGCCCTTCTTTCTTCCTCGGTAGGGAAAATACCTTACATTTGGTGCCAAAACCCAGGAGGAGTTTGAAGTCCACAAGGGACTGCTCCTCTCCCCTTCCCTTCCGAGGAAGAACCAGGATCTCCGACCTCCCACCTGCTTCAGCACACAGTGAGATAAGTCCCCTGCCTCCAGCCTCCCCTCAGTTCTTTCTGCCAAGACTCCCTGTCTGTAGTTGCAGCTGCATCAGAGACCTCTTATTTATTCCAAGTGTGTGTGCACCTGTGCAGATATCCTGGACACTACCACTCTACCTAACCTTCTGGGGGCCAGAGCTTGAGTTGTGGTGCGCCAATTCTCATCTCTGATCACTCTGAGGGCTGAGGTTGGCCATAGAGGCACAGGAATCTAAACCTGACTCAAAAACACTCCTGGAGTGCCTTATCTGGAATCTCTCCCTCCCTAAAGAAGAAGAAACTGTTCTTTTTCTCCACTGTGGCCAGGCCACAGAACCCACTGGATAATTGGACCAGGTGGCCTCCTGAAGGGGCTTTTGATTTTAACAGACTCAACAATTTCACTATTGCCAAGGAACTGGGAACTGGTTGGAGATCCCTTACATTCAGGGCTTCTAGTATTTGCGCTCCTGTCCTAATCTCTGTGCCACCTGTTACACAGTGCAGGCCCTTTTTTGGCCAGAGAAACCTCAGTTAAACCCTCCACTTCTGATGTTTCCTCCTTCGCCCAACCCCCAACTCTCTCCTATCTCCTGCCCGACCCCCAGGACGCACCCCTCTCTTGGGGCTCCTCTCTGGTCCCTCTAGGAACCTCTTCCGCTCGGGTCTCTTCCCTCCAGGAAGCCCCCTCCCCTGCCGGCGGGAGCCCCTCCCTTCTCTGCTGTGTTCTTAAGCCCCTACCCCATCAGGCCCTACTCCACCATCCATTGGCCCTCATGCCGGTTTGCAGGGCTCCTGACCCCACAGCCCATCCCTGGTCTTCTTGCAGGAAGACCTGGCCCTGTCCTGCCTCTGGTTCCGGCATTTCTGGCTGGTTCTGGGTGCCGGGCTCCCCAGGAGCCCCCCTCCTCTTATTCTCAACCCCAAAACCCCTATCTGAGACCTGATGAACATGGCATTTAAGGTTTTTTAATGGTCGGGAAGAAAAGGCCTAGGCTGTTCACCAGGCCTGCATGCAGCAGAAGGTAACTCTCCAAACCAAGGCTCTTGTGGAAGCCCTGAGGCTGGCAGAGCAACAGGGGCAAGGCATAGGAGGTCCTTGCCCCTGTTGCTGGTCCACAAGGAGGAATCCCACCAGGAACTTGCTTTAAATGTGGCAAGGAGGATTACTGGTCTTGGCAGTATCCCTGCCGGTGGCTGCCCACTGAGCCCTGCCCTAACTGCAAGCAGCCGGGTCACTGGCGGAGTGATTGCCCCTCTTGGGCAACAGGCTTTTCCTCGCGCCTCTACATGGAGGACAAACCACCCAAATGGGAGGCCAAGCCAGCCAGGCAGGCCTACCACTCAAACTCCTAGACCTCATGGAGGACTGACGCAGCCTGAACTCAAAGACCCCCATCACCTTCGCCAAGCCCTGGGTAATACTGCAGGTAGCGGGTAAATCCATCTCATTTCTTGTGGACACGGGGGCTGCCTTCTCTGTTTTGCCATCACACTCTGGACCTCTAGTTCCCTCACAGGTCTCGGTTATGGGAGTGGATGGGACTCCTTCTTTTCTCCTTTGCACACCATCCTGACATGCAATTTGGATGGGACCCCATCCGGTAATATTGACTACTCCTACTGCAGCCAAGCTCCTAGGGCAAACACCTTGGTACCATGTCTGTCACCTCAAGCTTGCCCCCATGCAGGACTGTTGGCAGTCGGAACCACTGGGCCCTACCCGTCTCCAGCTCACTAAATGTTTGGGCCCTACAGACCTTCCTGTTGCTCCTGTCCCTCCCACCAGAAACCTGCATCCAGAGTGAGTTAAAGCAGAGAGCAATGATGTTCAATGAGACTGGCCCAATGGAAAAAAGCATCAGGGTCCTCCACTGTCTACAAGAGAAACTGCACAAGGACCTCTCCTCCTACAACCCCCTTAACTCCTGGTGGCAGCCACCCATCCTCACCTGGACTGCCCCTATCCTAGGTCCTCTTCTAATTATCAACATATTACTCATATTTGCTCCTCTTTTTTAAATCCTTACAGGACTGCATCTGCAAAGTTTCTTGAGTCACGGTCAACAAGATGTTCCTATACCCATACACGCGACTCCCCTCAGAGCCACCACCTTCTAACCTCCCTTCCCCACAATGCCCCAACCAGCAGGAAGTAGCCAGATGAACAGTGGTGCTGCCATCTAACATAAAAGGTCGGAATGTGAGGTCGGTTGGCAATGGAGGATGGTCACATGAGGAACCGGGCCCGGACACTTTGGCTGGAACTGCCCACACCCATGCCACCAAAAGAAATTTCCCAGGAACACTTTGGAAAAAAACGACTGTCTGTCAGCCATGAAGTTTTGCCACATCATATTAACCCGACCGCCCTAAAGACACTATAAATTACCCCCCAGGTGGGAAAATCCATGCAATTTCTCTGGCCCCCATCTCTTGGACCAGAGAACCTCATCTGGGAAGCGCTCTACTAAATAAAGCTTTTGCTGTCCCACACTTGGTGGCTATGATCTTCTTTCTTCCTCAGCGGGGAAAATACCTTACATATACTGTGTTTAAATGGTTCCAAGAAGAAAATAAAGCCGAGAAAAGAGAGAGGAAGTACTGGACAAGAGGGATTACAATTCTAGATATGGAAGGCTCACTGAGAAGTGGGGTTTCTAGTGAACAGCTGAAAGAGGTGGAGGAGCAAGCCGTGGAGACATCTGGAACAGCAAGAAGGGAAACATGGCTGAAGGTGAATGAACCAAAGAGGGAGTAAATGGAGATGAGGAAATCATGGGGTCAGGCTCCGGAAGGCTTAACAGGTCTCTGTAAAAACCTCAGCTTTCATGATGAGCGAGATGGGAGCCACTGATGGACTATGAGCAGATGAATGACATGATTTATTGTTTTAACTCTATGGTTTTCTGTTGAGACAAAATTAAATACAGGTGAGGGAAGAAGCAGGAAGACCAGTTAGAAGGCTGTGGCAGTCAGTAATCTACTTGAGGTTTGAATGGGGTGGTCATAGTGGACATGGTAAGACGTTCTCAAATTCTGAATGTGTTTGGAAAAAAGAGCCAGCAGGACTGGATCAGACTGAGATGAGAGAGAAGGATAAAAGACAATAAAAGATCAAGGATCTTAAGCCTAAATTAAGCAGGAAAAGGGAGTTGCCATTTACTTAAGTGGGAAAGAGGCAAGAGGAGCATTTTTGAACAGGGTGCTTGTTGGCATCAAAGTGAGTGTGACATGCATCTGGAGTTGAATGTAGAGGTCCAGGCTGGAGATATAAATTTGGGAGTCACTAACATATATGATGGCATTTAAAGTAACTGGAAGAAGTCACAAAGTGAAAAAGTAAGTGATAAACAAAAGAAACTTATTTGGAGATCAGGAGATGAGAAGGAACCAGCAAAGGAGACCAAAGACCTTGAGGGGGAGGAGAAGATCCAGGGGGGAAGATTTGGGAAGGGAAGTGAGGAATGTGTATCATGGAGAGGGTGATCAACTGGCCAAATGCTGCTTTAGATCAAGTAAATGAGAACTAAGACTTGGTCTTGGGATATAGCGATACAGACAAAAGTGGTGGGGAGCTTGAACCAAGCGATTTGGGTGGAGCAGTGACCAGACATTTGGGTGGACTGGAACAGGTCCATGAGAGAACAGGAGGAGCAGAGCTTAGTGCAGCCAACACAGAGAACTACACTGAGGAGTGTCCTCTAAAGAAAGAGGCATGGTAGAGAGTGGCTGGTCACGGAAGTGTTTGTAAAAGACGGAGGGCCTACAACAGGTGATATACTGATGGAACAAGTTTGTAGGGTGGGAGATTGATCATGTAGGGGAGAGGTAAAAGAATCACCAGAGAGTGCCCTGGTGTAAGGGTGGGTGGGCCCAGGTGCAGGTCGGTGTGTTAGTGTTGCAGTGGGAGACCTAGGGCTACACCTTGATTTCCATATGCTTTTTGCAAATGAGAGAAACATTTTGGTTAACATACTTATATTTTAAATATAATAATAGTGATGACTGAGATACTCAAGGTTATCTTTAAAATCTGAGAAGTCCTAATGTTGCTAATATTGCCATTGTGAACATTGTGACTCTTCTCCAAACAGTTCTTTCTGACACTGCTATCTGCATGGTTTTAAGTGTTTCCTTAATAACCAGCCCTAGTAATATAGCCTTACAATCATTAGTTCCCTTCATTAAACACTAGTTATTTGTTGCCTGACCAGGCGGTGGAGCAGTGGATAGAGCGCTGGACTGGCATGCGGAAGACCCAGGTTCGAGACCCGGAGCTCGCCAGCTTGAGCGCGGGCCCATCTGGCTTGAGCGAAAGCTCACCATCTTGGACCCAAGGTCGCTGGCTCCAGCAAGGGGTTGCTCGGTCTGCTGAAGGCCCGTGGTCAAGGCACGTGTGAGAAAGCAATCAATGAACAACTATGGTGTCCCAACAGCAATGAAAAACTAATGATTGATGCTTCTCACCTCTCTCCGTTCCTGTCTGTCTGTCCCTATCTATCCCTCTCTCTGACTCTCTCTCTGTCCCTGTAAAAAAAAAAGAAAAAGAGTGAACCCTACTGTAAATGATGGACTTTAAGTGACAATAATGTGTCAATGTAGGTTCATTGACTATAACAAAGTCCCACTCCGCGGGGGTGGTGTTGATCATGAGGGAAGGCTAGCATGTGCAGGGGGTATATGGGACCTGTATTTTCAGTTCACTTTTGCTGTGAACCTAAAACTTATTTAAATAATAGTCTACTACAAAATAACTTCACAAAGCTTTCAGAGATAAACATTAATTTTTGAATAAGTATAACTACTAATTTCCCAAGTGGTCTCTTGTTTTTAACAAACTTAGAGCAATTTTTTGATAAATTAGTAAAATTTTACACATGGCAATTAAAAAACTGCAATGAAGGCATTCTTTTTTTTTTAAATTTTATTTTATTCATTTTAGAGAGGAGACACAGAGTGAGAGAGAGAGAAAGAGAGAAAGGGGGGAGGAGCTGGAAGCATCAACTCCCATATGTGCCTTGACCAGACCAGTACAGGGTTTTGAACTGGCGACCTCAGTGTTCCCAGGTCGACGCTTTATCCACTGCACTACCACAGGTCAGGCAATGAAGGCATTCTTTGATAAATAATTTTGTGTATGAAGTATCACTCTAATTAGTCCAGGGACTACTGAAAAAAGCACCACGGACTAGAATCATCAGATTTCACAACATTTTTAACAACAGAACTTGAAAACAGGGGGAAAGGATTCTCTCAAGTAATTATAAAGTGACCTGAAATAACTGAATATTTTATATGGGCTTTATGATTATTTTATAAACTGGTGGCAATTGTAGGCTGGTGAAAATTGATAGTATTTTCAATAAAACAGTAAGTTGATTTTATTGTATAGCTAAACAGAAAGTGAATCTCTGGAATCATAGAAGAAGGGGGAGGTGTAAACGACCTGTTTTATTCGTGGGGGACTAGAAGAATGCCTAGAATATCATGTAGTATGGTGGCTGTCCTGCTCCTTTAGGGAACTGTGGACAGTCACAGACAGGAAAGATTGCACTGTGGTCCCGACCCAGGAGGCATTAGGTAAGAGGCTCTACAGTGCCTGTCAGAGGGCATGCTCTGCTTGTTTGTTTTCCAGAAAAGAATGCAGGGTGTTTACGTAACATCCTAAATGCAAGGTGGCTGTCCTGTCCAAGTACAAGGAAAAGCCCTTGGAGAATGTGTATATGTGAAAGATTATCACAAAAGTTCCTAAAAATAACAAAGAAAATCATACAAAATGGAAAACAGCAAATAGGAATCCAAATTTGAATCAAGATGTTGGCAAATCAGAGAAGATGATGCATAGGAGGTCGGGGTCCTGCTTAGCTGAGATTGCACAAGAAACACCAGACTCCCCTGGGGCCAGGAGTGAGAGGATGGGAAAGTAGCAGGGAGGAAGTGTGGGTGTGACCCCTGGAAAAGATGCAGCAGTACAAAGCCACTGATTGGACACCGTATACATACCTTCCTGAACACAGGAAAAAGCAGTTACTTTTGGAGAAACTAAACTTCTTGAGGTTCCCAGTGACTCTGGATATAGGTTGACAGGAGAGAAGAACTCAGTGCCACACAGAAACACCTCCAGCAGCCACTTATGACCACCTGTGACCTCTGCCTCTCCCAACCTGCAGTCACCGTGTCCATAACCTTGTCTCTCTCTACTTTCTGTGAAGTTTGTTTTTCCATTGTACAAACATTCTTGGTGTTGTCCTCACTGTGATGTGCCCTGGACCCTGTGTGGAGTGGACTGGTGTAGGACAGTCGGTCAGATCATACTGCCCCATCGTGCAAGTGGTTATATAGAACTTTGTGATTATGTGAAATCTTTTGCATCACAGAAATTGGGAGGAAGGAAAAAATTGGCAGAATTGTGATTCCAGTTTTCCTAATTATTTAGATTAAATAGATTTCCCCCAATCACATTATATATTAACTTCTATTATATAAACACAATATGTTTGTTATACAAAAGAAGGTTTTATCCAAACTGCACATCACTATGTAAATTCCTTTAGAAATGGAAATAAATCTAACTCAATTTTATCAGCTTTAATGTTGTTAAGTGACAATGCTTGGGAGGGTCACAGCTGGGTAAATATTAAAGAAAAGCATGAATACTTTAGGATGATAACAAAAACAAGCCACAGACTAGCCAACTTCTTTTGCTTCAATTACTTTTAATCCTATTACTTGTCAAAAGAAAGGGGGAAGAACTTCTCTCAGTAAAATTCAGAAATCTGACCATCAAGCAAAAATTCCCTTTATAACTAAGTTACAGGTAGAAATCCACATTTAAAAAAATTGCCATGGCAAGTTGTTAGCACGCCAGTACTATCTACAGATACAGTTGTTTAAACATGACAGATTGCCAGGACTCAGCAGATTCATTAACCACAATCCAACTTTAAAATTACTAGCAAAGAGAGAGGACGCCAATATTTAAAATACTGAAAGAGAGGAACTTCCAGCCAAGAATACTATATCCATCAAAGTTATCCTTCAAATACAAAGGGGAAATAAAAACATTTGCAGATATAGAAAAGATGAGGGAATTTATTACCAGAAAACCCCCACTTCAGGAAATACTTAACGGTTTTATCTGACTGGATACAAAGAACAAAACAAAACAAAATTACAAGTAAAAGCTCCAACAAGATCACAGTAAAATCAAGATTAATCTATGACTACAAAAGCAGAAAAGGGGAGAGGACAAAGATTAACAGTAGCAAAGGAGGATGGAGTGCAGAAGAACTCATGAGATAACATTCTACAATGAATATTATATATATATATCCTTTCTATTACTCAATGGTAACCACCCCGGAAAAAAACATTACAGAAACACATAGCTTAAATTCAGAGCTACCAGAAAGCAATATATAAAATGACAATAGGAAACCCTCAAGTGTCAATAATTACACTAAATGGAAATGGACTGAACTCACCAATAAAAAGACACAGAGTAGCAGAGTGGATTAAAAAAGAAAATCCAACTCTATGCTTCCTTCAAAAACCACATCTAAGCTACAAGGATAAAAACAAATTCAAAATGAAAGGTTGGAAAACGATTCTCCAAGCAAATAACATCCAAAGAAAAGCAGGTATAGCCATATTCATATCTAACAATGCTGACTACAAGACAGCAAAGGTAATCAGAGACAAAGATGGTCATTTCATAATGATAATGATAGAGGGGACATTAAATCAAGAAGACATAACACTTCAAAAAAAAAAGAAGACATAACACTTCTTAATATATATGCACCAAACCAAGGAGCACCAATATAAGACGTCTACCAACTGATCTAAAAATAAAACCCGACAAAAATACAATCATATTTGGAGACCTCAATACACTGCTGATGACTCTAGATCATTCATCCAAACCAAAAATCAATAAAGAAATATGGGCCTTAAACGAAACACTAGAATAATTGGATATGATAGACATCTACAGGACATTTTATCCCCAAACGCCAGAGTATACATTTTTCTCCAGTGTACATGGAACATTCTCAAGAATTGACCATATGTTGGGCCACAAAACTAACAACAAATTCAGAAAAATTGAAATTATACCAAGCATATTCTCTGACCATAAAGCTTTGAAACTAGAATTCAACTGCAAAAATGAAATAAACAAACCCACAAAAATGTGGAAATTAAACAACATACTTCTAAAAAATGAGTGGGTCAAAGAAGAAATCCAAGCAGAGATCAAAAGATACATACATACAGACAAACGAAAATGACAATATGACATACTGTCAGAATCTCTGGGATGTAGCAAAAGCAGTAATAAGAGGGAAGTTCATATCACTACAGGACTACATCTAAAAGAGAACCCAAGTAAACAACTTAACATCATATCTTAAGAAACTATAAGAAAAGAACAAAGGCAACCCAAAACCAGCAGAATAAAGGAAATAATAAAAATCAGAGCAGAAATAAATGAAATAGAGAACAGAAAATCTATAGAAAAAAATCAAAATAAGGAGCTGGTTCTTTGAAAAGGTCAACAAAATTGACAAACCCTTGGCAAGACTCACTAAGAAAAAAGAGAAAGGACTCATATAAACGAAATCCAAAATGAAAGAGGAGAAATCACCACAGATAGCATAGATATACAAAGAATTATTGTAGAATACTATGAAAAACTCTATGCCACAAAATTTAACAATCTAGAAAAAATGGATAAATTCCTAGAACAATACAATATTCCTAGACTGAGTCATGAAGAAGTAGAAAGCCTAAACAGACCCATAAGCAGGGAGGAAATAGAAACAACTATCAAAAACCTCCTAAAAAATAAAAGTCTAGGGCCAGATGGCTATACTAGTGAATTCTGTCAAACATTCAAAGAAGACTTGGTTCCTATTCTACTCAAAGTCTTCCAAAAAATTGAAGAAGAAGAAATACTTCCAAACACATTTTATGAGGCCAACATAACCCTCATACCGAAACTGGCAAGGACAACACACACAAAAAAAACTACAGACCAATATCTCTAATGAATACTGATGCTAAAATCGTAAACAAAATACTAGCAAATCGAATACAAGAGTACATCAAAAAAGTAATTCATCATGATCAAGTGGGACTCATCCCGGAATCACAAGGATGGTTCAAAATACATAAAACAGTTAACGTGATACACCATATCAACAAAACAAAGAAAACCAAATGATCCTATCAATAGATGCAGAAAAGGCATTCGATAAAATACATCATTTTATGTTTAAAACACTCAGCAAAATGGGTATAGAAGGAAAACATCTCAACATAATAAACGCCATTTATGACAAACCATCAGTTAACATCATATTAAATGGCAAACAACTGAGGACTTTTCCTCTAAAATCAGGAACAAGACAAGGTTGCCCACTCTCTCCACTCTTATTCAATGTAGGGTTGGAAGTACTAGCCAGAGTAATCAGACAAGAGAAAGAGATAAAAGGCATTCATATTGGGAAAGAAAAAGTAAACGTTTTACTTTTTGCACATGATATGATTCTGTACATCGAACCCCCCAGAAACTCCACAAAAAGACTATTAGAAACAATAAACCAATACAGTAAGGTCACAGGATACAAAATTAATATACAAAAGTCCACTGCCTTCCTATATGCCAACAATGAAACATCAGAAAATGAACTTAAAAAAATATTCCCTTTTATGGTTGCAACAAAAGAAATAAAATACTTAGGAATAAACATAACAAAGAATGTAAAGGACCTATATAATGGAAACTACAAAGCATTGTTAAGGGAAATCAAAAAAGATACGATGAATTGGAAAAATATTCCTTGTTCTTGAATAGGAAGAATAAATATAGTCAAAATGACCATATTACCCAAAGCAATATACAAATTTAATGCCATTCCCATCAAAATTCCAAAGTCATTGTTTAAAGAAATGGAACAAAAAATCATCAGGTTTATATGGAACTATAAAAAACTCTGAATAGAGGGAAGCAAGATGGCGACGAAGTACGGAACGTACCAACTTCCAACTCCCAGAACCAAAGTGGATTATAACTCAATTTTAAGAACCATCAACTGGATAAACCAACTTTGAACTAAAATAAGTGGACTCTTCAACCAAGGTACACAGAAGAAGCCACATTGAGACTGGTAGGAATAGCAAAAATGCGAAGAGGGCTGCCCAGCTCCCCGGAGCAAACGGCAGCCCGGAGAGACCTGCGTGGCAGGAGGAGAGTCTGGCGGAGAGGGAGGGACCTGGGTCCCAGGAACCAAGCCCCAGCCTGCAGTCTCAGAGCCTAGAAGAGGCGTTTGGACAGTTTTGAGCTGTGAAACAAGTGAAGGAGCTCCCACGCCTACAGTGTGGAGTATTAGGTCCCTTCTTACTCTGCTGAGGGTTGCTGAAGGGTTTGGGGCAGCAGGACGCTGAAACGCGGTTCTGTCGGCGTGGGCAGAGGCCAAGCCAGTGTGAGCTCGGTCTAGCCCAGCAGGGTCGGAGGGGACGCACGAAAGCACTCCGAAAACTGCGGGCCCGCCTGTAATGCCACCTACAGGGACAAAGCGGGAGGCCAGGAACGGGCAGAAATCTGCTCTGCGACCCTGCTCAAGCTGGCCCTGACCGCGGGGACTGGTTTAGGACAAGGGACGGGCGGGGGCTCGCGGATGAGCTCACACTACCAGCCCCGCCCCGCTGGAGAAACCGTGGTTTGCCATTATACGTGCGCGAGTGGGCTCCGAGAGCGGGAACGGGGTAGACCCCGAGACAAGTGGAAGCTCGCAACTGAGCCCACGCTACTATCCCTGCCCGGCCGGAGAAACCGTGGATTGCCATCCTACGTGCACGAGCGGACTCCGAATGCGCGGGCGAGGTAGAGTCCGGGATGAGCGGAAGTACGCAGCTGAGTGGAAGCCAGCAAACACGCCCGACCCAATAAATCTGGGTTTGCAACCCTGCGCAGAAGGGCCCTGGCCTCGAGGGCAGGGCTAAAACTCCGGACGGGCAAAGGCTCACAGCTGAGAGCACGTCAAAAGCCCCGCCCAACCCGTGAAACTGTGGCGAGCAGGCTCTGACTGTGGGTTCTGGGCGGAAGTTCAGAAACAGGCTGAGTCCGCAGCTGAACAAAGGTGCTCACCTCTACCCTTGGGGCTGAGGCTTGTGGCTTGAGTGACGGCTCCTCCCGCGGAGGAGAGGCAGAAATCACAGCCAAAGCCACATTGGGCCAGCGATGGCAACGCCCATACCCAACCACCCTAGGCAGCGGCAGAGGGGGTGGGGGGCTTGCAGACAGACCACACCTAGAAAACACAAAGGCAACACCTACTGGACTCCAGTGGCCACAACTTGCTTATACACAGAGAAAATGGGCAGGCAGAGGAATAAAAACCAAATGAATCACGAGAAATTCCCAGAGAAGGACCTGAATGAACCAGATATACCCAAATTACCAGAAGCAGAATTTAGAATAATGATAATTAGGATGTTCAAAGAAATTAGAGCAACAATGGATAGTCATTATGAACACCCAAATAAAGAGATAACAAGTATAAAAAACGAAACTGAAATAATAAAAAAGAATCAGACAGAAATGACAAATACAGTATCAGAACTCAAGACCACAATGGAAGGAATTAAAAGCAGGATGAATCACGCTGAGGATCGAATCAGCGAGTTAGAGGACACAATAAACAAAGGCACAGAAGCAGAGAAGAAAAAGGAAAAGAGACTCAAAAAATGTGAGGAAACTCTAAGGGAGCTCTGTGACAACATGAAGAGAAACAACATTCACATAATAGGGATGCCTGAAGAAGATGAGAGAGGACAGGAAATGGAAACTTTGTTCAATCAAATCATAGCAGAAAACGTCCCTAAATTAAGGCTGGGAAACACTCCACATGCTCAAGAAGCACACAGAACTCCATTAAAGAGAAACCCAAAAGATCTACACCAAGACACATCATAGTTAAAATACCAAAGCTAATGGATAAAGAAAAAATTTTAAAAGCTGCTAGAGAAAAAAAGATTTCACCTACAAAGGAGCCCCCATAAGGATGACATCAGACTTCTCAACAGAAACATTTGAGGCCAGAAGGGAATGGCAAGATATAATCAAAGTAATGCAGAAAAAGAACCTACAACCAAGACTACTTTATACAGCAAGGCTAACGTTTAAAAATGAAGGAGAAATAAAGAGCTTCCCAGAAAAAGAAAGCCTGAAGGAATTTATAAAAACCAAACCAATTCTGCAAGAGATACTAAGGGGCCTGTTGTGAACAGTTCAAAGAGAGGAAAGAATAGAGCAAAAGAAGAATACAGCTTTAAAGAATAAAATGGCAATAAACAACTACATATCAATAATAACCTTAAATGTAAATGGATTAAATGATCCAATAAAAAGACATAGGGTAGCTGCGTGGATAAAGAAACAGGACCCATACATATGCTGTCTACAAGAGACACACCTTAAAACAAAAGATGCACATAGACTGAAGGTAAAAGGATGGAAAAAATTATTTCATGCAAATGGAAATGAAAAAAAGCCGGGGTAGCAATACTTATATCTGACAAAATGGACTTTAAAACAAAGACTGTAGTAAGAGATAAAGAAGGACACAACATAATGATAAAGGGAACAATTCAACAGGAAGATATAACTATTATAAATATCTATGCACCAAATATAGGAGCCCCAACATACATAAAGCAGACTTTGATGGATAGAAAGGGCGAGATTAACAGCAATACTATCATAGTAGGGGATTTCAATACTCCTCTAACAACACTGGATAGATCCTCAAGAAAGAAAATTAATAAAGAAACAGCAGACTTAAAGG
Organism: Rhynchonycteris naso; assembly: GCA_037038555.1. Taxonomy (NCBI): domain Eukaryota; kingdom Metazoa; phylum Chordata; class Mammalia; order Chiroptera; family Emballonuridae; genus Rhynchonycteris; species Rhynchonycteris naso. The sequence goes on along the minus strand of CM072995.1, from coordinate 190,267,428 downwards.
AGACACTAGATCAACTTGATTTAATAGATATCTTCAGAACTTTTCATCCTAAAGCAGTAGAATATACATTCTTCTCTAGCGCTCATGGTACGTTTTCTAGGATAGACCACATGTTAGGACACAAAAATGGTCTCAATAAATTTAAGAAGATTGAAATCATATCAAGCATTTTCTCTGATCACAATGCCATGAAACTAGAAATTAACCACAAAAGAAAAACTGAAAAATACTCAAACACTTGGAAACTAAATAGGATGATATTAAATAATGAATGGATTAACAATGAGATCAAAGAAGAAATAAAAAAGTTTCTAGAAACAAATGATAATCAGCATACATCAACTCAAAATTTATGGGACATAGCAAAAGCAGTTCTGAGAGGGAAGTTTATTGCACTACAGGGATATCATAAGAAGCTAGAAAAAGCTTAAATAAGCAACCTGACCCTGCAGCTAAAAGAACTAGAAAAACAACAACATATAAAACCCAAGACAAGTAGAAGGAAGGAAATAATAAAGATCAGAGCAGAAATAAATGACATACAAGCTAAGGAAACAATACAAAGGATCAATGAAACCAGAAGCTGGTTCTTTGAAAAGGTAAACAAGATTGATTGATGAAGCTTTAACTAGACTCACCAAGAAAAAAAGAGAGAGGTTTCAAATAAATAAAATTAGAAAGGACAGTGGAGAAATAACAACTAACACAACAGAAATACAAAGCATTGTAAGAAAATACTATGAAGAACTATATGCCAAAAAATTAGACAATCTTGGTGAAATAGACAAATTTCCTGAATCATATAATCTTCCAAAAATCAATCTGGAAGAATCAGAACACCTAAACAGACCAATTACAACAAATGAGATCGAAACAGTTATCAAAAAACTCCCAAAAAAGAAAAGTCCTGGGCCTGATGGCTTCACAAGTGAATTTTATCAAAAATTCAAAGAAGAACTAACTCCTATCCTCCTCAAGCTATTTCTAAAAATTCAAGAGGAAGGAAGACTTCCAAACTCCTTTTATGAGGCGAGCATAATTCTGATCCCTAAACTGGGCAAAGACAACACAAAGAAAGAAAATTATAGGCCTATATCCCTGATGAATTTAGATGCTAAAATTCTCAACAAAATATTAGCCAACCGGATCCAGCAATATATGAAAAAAATCATACACCATGATCAAGTGGGATTTATTCTGGAGAGGCAAGGCTGGTTCAATATTCGCAAATCAATCAATGTGATTCATCACATAAACAAAAGGAAGGACAAAAATCACATGAAAATTTCAATAGATGCAGAAAAGGCATTTGATAAAATCCAGCACCCATTCATGCTCAAAACTCTCAGTAAAGTGGGAATACAGGGATCATTCCTTAACATGATAAAGGCCATCTACGATAAACCGACAGCAAACATCATACTAAATGGACAAAAATTAAAATCAATCCCCTTAAGATCAGGAACCAGGCAGGGATGCCCCCTTTCACCACTCTTATTCAACATAGTTCTGGAAGTCCTAGCTACAGCAATCAAACAAGAAGAAGAAATAAAAGGCATCCAAATTGGAAAAGAAGAAGTAAAACTGTCACTATTTGCAGATGATATAATATTGTATATAGAAAACCCTAAAGTCTCATTCAATAAACTACTTGACCTTAGAAATGAATTCAGCAAGGTGGCAGGATATAAAATTAATACTCAGAAATCAGAGGCATTTCTATATACAAACAATGAACTGTCAGCAAAAGAACTTAAGGAAACAATCCCCTTCACTATTGCAGCCAAAAAAATAAAGTACCTAGGAGTAAATTTAACCAAGGAGATTAAGGACTTGTACTCGGAAAATTATAAAACATTGATTAAAGAAATCAAGGAAGATACAAACAAGTGGAAGCATATACCGTGCTCATGGCTAGGAAGAATAAACATGATTAAAATGTCTATATTACCCAAAGCAATTTCTAAATTCAATGCAATACCAATTAAAATACCAATGACATACTTCAAAGATATAAAACATATATTCCAAAAATTTATATGGAACCAAAAAAGAACACGAATAGCCTCAGCAATCTTAAAAAGTAAAAATAAAGCAGGAGGTATCACTCTTCCAGATATCAAGGTTTATATAAGGCCATTATACTCAAGACAGCCTGGTACTGGCATAAGAACAGGCACATAGATCAATGGAACAGAACAGAAGACCCAGAAATAAACCCACAGCTTTATGGACAACTGATATTTGACAAAGGAGGAAAGAACATACAATGGAGTAAAGACAGCCTCTTTAACAAATGGTGTTGGGAAAATTGGACATCTACCTGCAGAAAAATGAAACTAGACCATCAACTTACACCATTCACAAAAACAAACTCAAAAAGGGTAAAAGACTTAAATTAAGCCATGAAACCATATGCGTCTTAGAAGAAAATATAGGCAGCAAGCTCTCCGACATCTGTAGCAGCAGTATATTTGCCGATTTATCTCCACGGGCAACTGAAATAAAAGGCAAGATAAACAAATTGGACTATATCAAACGAAAAAGTTTTTGCACAGTTAAAGACAATAAGAACAGAATAAAAAGACAAACCACACAATGGGAGAACATATTCGACAGCACATCTGATAAGGGGTTAATAACTAAAATTTATAAAGAACTTATAAAACTCAACACCAGGAAGACAAACAATCCAATCAAAAAATGGGCAAAAGAAATGAATAGAAATTTCTCCAAAGAGGACATACAGATGGCCAATAGGCATATGAAAAAATGCTCAACTTCACTAGTCATTAGAGAAATGCAAATTAAAACCACAATGAGATATCACCTCACACCAGTCAGAATGGCACTCATCTGCAAAACAACACAGAATAAGTGCTGGCAAGGATGTGGAGAAAAGGGAACCCTTCTACACTGCTGGTGTGAATGCAGACTGGTGCAGCCACTGTGGAAAACAGTTTGGAGATTCCTCAGAAAATTAAAAATCGAACTGCCTTTTGACCCAGCTATCGCACTTATAGGAATATACCCTAAGAACACCATAGCACTGTTCGAAAAGAAGAAATGCGCCCCCATGTTCGTGGCAGCATTGTTCACAATAGCGAAGATTTGGAACCAGCCCAAGTGTCCGTCAGAAGACAAGTGGATTAAAAGGTTTGGTTCATATATACTATGGAATACTACTCAGCCATAAGAAATGATGACATGGGATCATTTATAACAAAATGGATGTACCTTGATAACATTATAAGGAGTGAAATAAGTAAATCAGAAATGAAGAAAAACTGAGAACAGCATGAATTCATACATAGGTGGGACATAAAAGTGAGAATATGAGACATGGACAAGAGAGTGGTGGTTACGGGATAGGGGGAGGGAGGGAAGAGTGGGATAGGGAGGAGGGGAGGGACACAGGGAAAACCAGACAGAAGGTGACAGAGGACAATTTGACTTTTGGTGACGGGTATGCAACACAATTGAATGATAAGATAACCTGGAGATGTTTTCATTGTACATATGTACCCTGATTTATTGGTGTCACCCCATTAGAATTAATAATAATAAAATATATATATATATAAAACAAAACTCTGAATAGCCAAAATAATCCTAAGGAAAATGAATGAAGCTGGGGGCATTACAATACCTGACTTCAAATTATATATTATACAGCCATAATAATCAAAATAGCATGATATTGGCAGAAAAATAGACACTCAGAGCAATGGAACAGAATAGAAAGCCCAGAAATAAAACCACATATATATGGTCAAATAATCTTTGATAAAGGATCCAAAAACACACAATGGAGAAAAGAAAGCCTCTTCAATAAATGGTGCTGGGAAAACTGGAGAGCCACATGCAAAAGAATTAAACTCGACTACAGTTTGTCCCTATGTACCAAAATTAATTCAAAATGGATGAAAGACCTAAACATAAGACCTGAAACAATAAATTACATAGAAGAAAACGTAGGTACTAAACTCATGGACCTTGGCCATAAAGAACACTGTATGAATTTGACTCCAAAGGCAAGGGAAGTGAAGGCAAAGATAAATGAATGGGACTACATCAGACTAAGAAGCTTCTGCACAGCAAAAGAAACTGACAACAAAACAAACAGACAGCCAACTAAATGGGAGATGATATTTTCAAACAACAGCACAGTTAAGGGCCTAATATCCAAAATACATAAAGAACTCACAAAACTCAACAACGAACAAGCAAACAATCCAATAAAACATTGGGAAGAGGACATGAACAGATAACTTCTCCCAGGAAGAAATACAAATGACCAACAGATATATGAAAAGATGCTCATCTTTATTAGCTATTAGAGAAATGCAAATCAAAACTACAATGCCATACCAACTCACGCCTGTTAGATTAGCTATTATCAACAAGACAGGTAATAACAAGTGTTGGAGAGGCTGTGGAGAAAAAGGAACCCTCATTCAATGTTGGTGGGGTTGTAAAGTAGTATAACCATTATGGAAGAAAGTATGATGGTTCCTCAAAAAATTAAGAATAGAACTACCATATGACCCAGTGATCCCTCTACTGGGTATATACCCCCAAGACGCAAAAAACAATGGTACGTAAAGACACATGCAGCCCTATGTTCATTGCAGCATTGTTTGCAGTGGCCAAGACATGGAAACAACCAAAAAGCCATTCAATAGAAGTTTGGATAAAGAATATATGGTACATATATATCATACAATACTATTCAGTCATAAGAAATGATGGCATAGGATCATTTACAACAACATGGATGGACCTTGATAACATAATACTCAGTGAAATAAGTAAATCAGTAAAAACTAAGAACTGTATGATTTCATACATAGGTGGGACACAAAATTGAGACTCATGGACATGGGCAAGATTGTGGTGGTTGCCAGGGGGAGGGGAAGGGATGAGAGGGAGGGGGATAGGAGGAGGGGAGGGGTGTAAAGAAAATCAAATAGAAGGTGACAGAGGACAATTTGACTTTGGGTGATGGGTATACAACATAATCAAATGTCAAAATGACCTGGAGATGTTTTCTCTGAATCTATGTACTTTAATTGATCAATGTCACTCTGTTAAAATTAATTGTCTAAATAAATAAAAAAAATTTACTGGTGGCCTGACCAGGCGGTGGCGCAGTGGATAGAGCGTCGGACTGAGATGCGGAGGACCCAGATTCGAGACCCCGAGGTTGCCAGCTTGAGCACAGGCTCATCTGGTTTGAGCTAAGCTCACCAGCTTGGACCCAAGGTCGCTGGCTCCAGCAAGGAGTTACTAGGTCTGCTAAAGGCCTGCGGTCAAGGCACATATGAGAAAGCAATCAATGAACAACTAAGGTGTCGCAACAAAAAACTGATGATTGATGCTTCTCATTTCTCTCTGTTCCTGTCTGTCTGTCCCTATCTATCCCTCTCTCTGACTCTGTCTCTGTCTCTGAAAAAAAAAGATTAATGGTGTTATTAAATTTCTACCCCATTACCTTGACTTTTATTTAGAACTGTTCATCAATGAGTTCCTCCCTCATTAGAAGCCACAAGTTAACCAAGCCACAAAAATCACAGAAACAAAAGACATTTGATGATCTCTTGGAAATATAAATACTTAGTTCAATTTTGTTACTTCAGAAAATCTCTGAAGTAGTACAATAATCTACTCAAGACAATTCTCAAGTCTTTGATTTAAAAACTATTAGCTATAGACATATTAAACTACTTGAGAAAAAAATAAATAAAACCAACCAACAAACTCAAACTCCTGAAGTAATGGGTTTTCAGTAATTGGTTTTAACCTGTTCCTCTGACAAGTGTGTTAGTCCCTCTCTTTCTGATAGCTCCCAAAACACACTTCTGTTTAAGGAGCTGTCATCTACCTTTATGAAAGTCTCATCTTGCTGACTTCTCCAAGAATATTCCTGTGCAAATGAGCCACTTCCCAGCGTCCACAGCAAACCTTCAGGGGTTGGTTCTGAGACAGAGGTCTTTGAAGATTAACTGTGATCCTAAATGACATTAACGAACGAACAACAGTCAATTAACAAGTATTTGTAGACTGTTTGTCTATTCAACTGAATACCCACTAAAGAGAATTTGGTACAAGTAGATGGAGTCCTCTAAAACTTCCTATTCTGGATGTCTATAATACACACACACACACACACACATGGAACGGTGACACCTAACAGAGAACAGAGTGCTAGTGCTAAATGAAGGTCATATGTAGGACCTCCATCTGACTCTGTACAGCTCACTCTGGAGAAAGGGTGAGGTAGTGAAGCCATCCTCTAGGAGAAGAGGAAGAGATGGCATGGAGAGGTGGCAGGGTGGTGGGGGACAGAGATTAGAGGGGTGGGGTATCATTTGTATTTGAGAGCAAAACAAAGTAAGTCTGTAATATAACCCTGTGGGGTTTTTTTTGTGTGCATAAGGCCCAATGTGACTGCATTCTAAATATGAATAAAATTAATTTTGACTTAAGCACATTTTGACAGTATTCATTTGAAGGGATGAGGCACATTGAAGTCGTCCTTGGCTGCTTTTCTTTGGCCCCATTGAGAATCATGGGCAATACAATCATGGCTGGCCCTTGTGAAATTTCCAACAGTGCTAAGATTTTTCCTCCAGGTTAACCCCTCCCCATAATCTGTCCCATCCAAATCAATTCCAAATTGTTATTGCTCACAATGAGGGGGATTATACTGATTGACTTCCTAGCTGGCCCCAACCCTTCTCGGATAGATCTGGGAGGCCCATAAATCTTTCCATTTGAAAAATGTAGTCAATTTTTCTATACCTTAGATCCAGAAAGTTAGGTTCATCTCACTTAGGTGGTGGTGTAAGTCATAAATCACATAAACTACAATAGGCACATTGTTGGTCTTTCTGGGCTGCCAGAGTCCACACTCAGGACATCCAGGATGATTTAATGAACATGTGACTACATGCTGAGGTTAAGAAAAAGTGTGAATGAATACCCGAGGAAAAACAGGACCTCCTGAAGGGCCCATCTATCGCTTCTGTCTGAGCAGCACCCATTCCCTTCCTATTAACAGTTGAGGGTGGAGCACTCACTGTTCATCTGTCTACCTCTTGCTCACTCCATGCACTCTTTGTCTCTTCCTTTAAGCTAAGCTCTGGAAAGAATCTGAATTTTGAGAAAAGGGATAAAGGACTAAAAGGGATTGGAATTGATCAGTCCAGTGGCAGTGCCCTGGACGAGACTGCTCAGACCATCTGAATGCTGTCCTGATGCATTTGTCTTTCCAGGGTGTGAGTGGTGAAATCTTCCTCAGTACTACTGTAAGCTATTCTGGTTTTTCCAGTTCCTTTTTTTTTTTTTTTAATTTTCCTTAAGTGAGAAGCGAGGAGGCAGAGAGACAGACTCCCACATGCGCCTGACTGGGATCTACCTGGCATGCCCACCAGAGGGCGATGCTCTGCCCATTTGGGGCATTGCTCGGTTGCACCTGGAGCCATCCTAGCGCCTGAGGCGGAGGCCATGGAGCCATCCTCAGCACTCAGGCCAACTTGCTCCAATGGAGCCATGGCTGTGGGAGGGGAAGAGAGAAGTAGAGAGAAAGGAGTGGGGGAAGGGTGAGAAGCAGAAGGCCACTTCTCTTGTGTGCCCTGACCGGGAATCGAACCCTGGCCATCCACACACCAGGCTGACGCTCTACCACTGAGCCAACCAGCTAGGGCCAGTCCTATTCTTTTTAAGAAGATTTAGTTAGGGGTGACTTTTCATGGCTTGCAACCAAAGACAATTAAAGTATATACTTCCCTTCCTTTGTTACAACTTCCAACCACAGTGTTAGGGGTGGAAAGGTTCAAACTGCATCTACAGGATGCAGGGGTGACATCACCGATGCCTCACGGTGCTGCTTTCAGTGCAGCGTATTTTTTTGGGACAGTGACTTGAACAAGGAGGCCAGGGTGAGAGAACAGAGAAGGCAAAGTCTGTTTCCTAAGGAAATATCCCTCATAACATTCATTGTAACAATGAACACTAAAACAGATCCCACAGACATCGTTATGAATGAATCTGGGTACACAGTAGCTGCTGCTAAACACCTACAATTTCCAATTTCACTCATCAAGAAAAAACCTGTCTCCAAAGATGTGTGTGTTAGGCTTCTGAGCTGAAATTAAATGAGAAGGCAGTTATCCTTGTTGCTGTTACTGTCTGGGCTAGATAAACAAGAAGACAAAAGCTCTGACTCCTGCCCTGGAGTTCTGTGCCTGCTGTCACCTTTCTTTCAACTGACCACACAAACTGACCATTCAATAGCAAATCTGAAAGGGCTCTGCCTATAGGCCACAGATTCTGCACTTGATATCACAAGTATGAGAGAACCCAAGCTTAAAGGTCAATTAAAGGATCTGAGATTTTATAATAAGAAAATGTATAATCTACTGTAATAACAAAAATGCTACTGTAACAACAAATATGTTTTAGAACATATCCCCAGGAAGTATGGGTTACCAATTACATCAACTGCAGTAAAAAGACAAGAAATCTTGAGATAGGTCCACTGGATTTGATAAGAAAAGCTTTAGCAGAATGATGGGGACAGAGCACATTCATATGAGGGAAAGGAGACTGGGAGAATAGAAAATAGAGGTTAGGCAAAGGAAAGAAGAGGAGAGATGGACAAGCAGTTGAAAGAATCAAGCAGAAATTCTTTTTGTTTTTCAACTAGGAAAGGCTGGACATGGAGGCAGAAAACTTGCTGAAGAGGACCAAGACTGACAGGGTCAGCTTTTAGGCATGAGACTTGTGCAGTCCCACAGGGCTCTGCTTAGCAGACCTGCCTGCACTTGGTTTCACGTTCTGCTGTCACTGTCTTGAAAATCTTTGTATTTTTGGAACTGGAACCCTGCATTTTAATTTTGCACTGAGCCCCATGAATTATGAAAGTGCTCTGAAGGGAATGAAGCCTCATATGTAGAGACTGATTAATGCCTCCCCAGAACCTGTGCCTGTGTTCCTCCAGGTGACAAAAAGGACTTTGCAGATGTGACTAAATTAAATATTTTGAGATGAGAAGTTTATCTGGGTGGACCTTTTGTAATCACAAGGGTCTTTATAAGAGGGAGGTAGTAGATTTAGGTTCAGAAAGAGAAGCATGTGACAATGGAAGCAGAGGGAGCAAAGATGTGACAATGTGATGTGTAGTCCTGAGCTAAGGAATGCAGGTGGCCTCCAGAAGCTGTAAAAGTCGTGGACATATATTGCCCCCTAAAGGGTCTGGAAGGAAGGCAGCCCTGCTGATCTAATTTAGACTTCTGACCTCCAGAAATGTAAGATATAATAAATTTGTTTTAAGCCACTATGTTGGTGGTAATTTCTTACAGAAGTGATGGGTAGGTACATAATACACACTAAAGGAGCTGTATTTCTAGTTCTCTAGAGATCAGGGCTATTAATGAAATTAATAGCAGCTCTCACTTATTGAACACTTCCTTTATGTTTGTAATTTCTTATTATCCTGTTACAAAGTTTGAGGGGGCAACTTCGTATTCATATACGGACGGGGAAACAGAGGCATCCAGCGGTTAAGCCTCGCGGTTGAGTAACTTGTCTATAATCACATAACAAGCTTGACTGTTTACAGGTGGGAGCCGAATACTGTCGGCATCACTCAAAGTTTTACGGTGAGTTTATCCCTACTTCCATATTTCAGTTTGAACTTTTGGGTTTGTTCCCATTCTCTAATGAGCCTTATGTTGGTACGCGTCAACCTAAGAGGGGGAATGGTACGCGCGGAGGCTGACATCAACTCTGGGCGCATGAAGTGAAAGAGGACCCACAGTGGATGAGGGCACTCCTGTGACAGAGACAAAAAGCGCCACCTACTCAAAGTCCAAGGATACTAGTGTACGTGGGTACAGGCGAACCTGGGGCACGTGCCAGTGCGGGAGGAAACGCGATACAGGAGGAAACGCGATACAGGAGGCCTGGCCGCGTTTCCAGGACAACCGCGGAGAGGGACGCCACCCTCTTAACCCGTGCCCGCACTTCCAGTGTTTTGGAGCCCGTGTGGGCACGCGTGGTCCCTCCTCATTGGCCGCCGTGAGAACCCTGGGCGCGAAAGGCCTCCGCAGCTGTTCAGTCTCGGTTTGCTCCGCCGTGGGCCCACCTCCCGCGCGGGACCACAATTCCCACAAGGTCCCGCGCTCAGGGGCGGGGCCTGGCGCGGGGGCGGGCCCGAGCACGGGGCGGGGCCGCCGGGGATGTGGTGGGGCGCCGGGCTTCCCCCCTTCACTCGCAGCTGCTGGGCGCGCCGACCTCTGACCGTGGGCTCTCGTCACCGCCGTCAGCAGCCCCCGTGGGTCGTCGCCCGAGCCGCCCACGGTTCCCCGGCCCCGAGGGGCCTTGCCGGCCGCCGTGCGGGGAGCGGGCAGCATGAGCCAGGGGACCCGGCGGGCCGGCGTGGGGCAGGGGTTGGCCGCGGTGCGGCTGCTGGTCACCCTGAGCCTCCTCCCGCGCGTCGTCGAGGCCCAGGTGAGCCGGCGATGGCGAGAGGCCGGCGGCCTGAGGGCACCGGTCGCCCTGACAGGCGTCCAAGAAGCGCCGGCGAGCCGCCGCTGCGCGGGGTGGCGAAGCTTGGGGTGACGGCGGAGAAAGTGGAAGAGGGTGCGGGCGGGAGATGCTCGCTCAGAGCTGATTTGTTGAGCCGCTGGAAGAGCGGCGGGAGAGACGGGAGCGAAAACATCCCGCTGTTTGCCGATAATGGGCACAGAAACGCCCCCTCGGAGAGTTGGGGGATTGAAGGCAGAGCCGCGGCCTGCGGGAGCCGAGCGACTGGGAGGGCGCGGGACCTCACTTCCTGAACTTTAGGGCTGGAGGGCTGTCACCCCCGGTTCCGGACGCTGTGTTTTGCTAACTTGTGTGGTCTGCCCAGTGGCGTCCAGGTGCACCCACGTGCGAGTCTGCCCTGAGTCTCTGTCTGCAGGGTTTCAGCAGGGAGATGATGGCCGGAGAGCAAAGTTGGGGGCTTGACTTCGCGAGGCTTCTGTAACACGAGTTCTCAACCTGCTGGAGATGGGAGGGTTAGTGACCAGATCTTTGCCCTTAAGAGTCATGTTAGCTTCGGGTTACACGGTCGATTTGGATAGACTGCTGCCAGGTGCTGCTGTTTGTCTCTACCTGTCACAAAGTGGCAGAACTGCTGAGAGAGGAACAAGGTGTCTCAGGGGGCCCGATAACCAGGGGAGATGTGATTGGAAGAAATTAATGGTCATTGCTAAGAAAAATTCCTGCTGACTATGAGTGTAACCGTGTAAACATGTTTTTCTGACTTTATTCAGACACTTTTTTCACTGCCTTATGCTTCTCTGCACTAAATCCCAGAATGCTGAATATTATATTTGTGTCCGTGTTTGAATTTTTTTAGTGAATGATTTAATAAAAGTAAAAGGGACAAAGTTTTGGTTTTGGGAGCATGTTAAGAATGCACATTCTGTGACTCACTGCCAGATGTCCTGGTTTAGTGGCCCTGGATGTGACCCAGGAGTCAGACTTGCAGGCACCTAGTACAGTTGACCTTCGAACTACCTTTCAACCCCATTTTGGAAACACTGAAATACATATAGATAGTGGAAATCTGGGCATACCGACCGGACTTATGAAAAACGAACTTTGGTAAAATTACTTTCTAGTTACTACTTGGATGCTTGTTGTTGAGTGGAGTTTACATTGAGATATTTTTTTAACATGAGATTTTCTCATTTTCTTTCTCTTTTTTTCTTTTTGGTTTCTTCATCTACCACTAATTATGTGTATTAATGCTTTATAATTGCATCTGTCCTTTCAATGTTATTATATCCAAGTGAACACGTTATTGATTGATTGATGTTTTTAATGGGGGGGAGAGTGAGAGAGGGAGAGACAGGAAGGGAGAGAGATGAGAAGCATCAATTTGTAGTTGTGTCATTTTTTTAATTTTTTATTATTTTATTTTACAGGGACAGAGAGAGAGTCAGAGAGAGGGGTAGATAGGGACAGACAGACAGGGAACGGAGAGAGGTGAGAAGCATCAATCATTAGTTTTTCATTGCTGTCGCAATACCTTAGTTGTTCATTGATTGCTTTCTCACATGTGTCTTGACCGCCGGCCTTCAGCAGACCGAGCAACCCCTTGCTGGAGCCAGCGACCTTGGGTCCAAGCTGGCAAGCTTTTGCTCAAGCCAGATGGGCCCGCGCTCAAGCTGGAGAGCTAGGGGTCTCGAACCTGGGTCTTCTGCATCCTAGTCCGACGCTCTATCCATTGTGCCACCACCTGGTCAGGCTAGTTGTGTCATTTTAATTGTTCATTGATTGCTTCTCATATGTGCCTTGACCAGGGGCGCGAGGAGGGGTTTTAGCTGAGCCAGTGATCCCTTGCTCAAGCCAGCAACGTTGGGCTTTAAGCCAGCAACCTAGGGGTTTTGAACCTGGGACCTCAGTGTCCCAGTTCGATGCCCTATCCACTGTGCCACACCGATCACACTATTTATTGATTTTTAGAGAGTAGAAGGGAAAGAGATAGAGATAGAAACAGTGATTGTTGTTCCACTTATTCATGCCGACATTGGTTGTTTTTTGTATGTGCCCTGACTAGGGGTTGAACCCGCAACCTTGGCATATGGAGACAATCTAACCAACTGAGAGCTATCCAGCTAGGGCCTGTAATTTTCATTTCATTCACCCAATGGAATTAAAGATTTGTGCACAGTCACAGTGGCATTAGGCCAAACAATCCTTAAAAGTGAGTATGTTCGGTTTTTGTTTCTGGTGGTACTTTTTAATATAGTGTTTGATCATATTTTATTTTATATTTTTTAGTACTTTAATCTGTTAACAAGCTTTAATATACATTCTCTCATTTCATTTGATACATCTCAGAAACTGGGCTCTTTTCTTTTTTAAGATTTTATTTATTGTGCTGGCTGGGGGTGGGGGTGGGGAGGGGAGGGGCACAAATAAAACCAGATAGAAGGTGAAGGAGGACAATTTGACTTTGGGTGATGGGTACGCAATATAATAAAATGTCAAAATAACCTGGAAATATTTTCTCTGAACATATGTACCCTGGTTTATCAATGTCACCCCATTAAAATTAATTTTAAAAAAAGATTTTATTTATTGATTTTAGAGAGAGGGTAGAGAGAGAGAAAAGCAAGGGAGGAGCAGGAAGCATCAACTCCTAGCAGTTCCTTCCCGTATGTGCCTTGACCAGGCAAGCCCGGGGTTTCGAACCAGTGACCTCAGCATCCCAGGTCGATGCTTTACCCACCGCGCCACCACAGGTCAGGCGAAACTGGGCTCTTGAGGTAACTGAAGTTCAAAGGGCTCACATGACTGATATCACACTGAGGTCAGTGAAAGGCGAAGCGGAGCCCCAGTGGGCTCCTTTCTGATCTGCACAGTACATCCCAGTGTGCTTGATCCTTGGTTGCCTAGAGGTAGAGCACAGGGAGACCAGGAAAATGAAAAATGGAAACTAAGACAGTTCTTTCATTTCTCTTCCACAGACTAAGTTGGAAGCAAAATGGTAAAGCATGAAGGGAAGAGTAGGTTTTTTGAAAAATGCTTCTATTCGCAAGAAATCACTGAGATGAATATATTGACTGTATCTCCTTGCAATAAAAACAAGAAATTATTTCTCAGCACACCAAATAATAGGGATTTGTGTATCTCAACCCCATTTTCTGATAAATGAAATGCAAATGTGCTTTCTAGTGTGCTTTCCTCCAGTCTTGAAGCCTAGCCAACCAGTAATCTGTACTGTCTTTCAAAAATGTTATATAAATTAAACTATATAGTATGGAATCTTTTGTGATTAGCATTTTTTACTCAGCATAATTCCCAGAAGATTTATCCAAGCATGCATATCAGTGAGTCCCACTTTAAAATTCAGCTAAGGAACGTTTTCCATGAACTTTTTGGACTCTGAAATCACTTTATAAATATCATTTTTTCTTCGATTAATGTAAACTTTGAGTCATGGATAAGAGCATGTGTTTTAAAGTGCAATAGACTTGGGACTAAGTCTCATTTCTACTTTGGAAAAGTTATTTAACCTTGCTAAGGTTTATTTTCCTTTTATGTAAAATGGGGATAATACCTATTTCACTGGGTATTTAGAGAACGAAATGACACATGTGATGCTCTTGGCACCATACTTACCATGTAACTGTTCCATAAATGGCAGTCTAAAAGATGTGGTTACTACAGGAACATTCAGTCTGTGATGTCTAGGTTAGTCTAGGAAGAAATTGCTTCAACATTCCAATGACTACTTGGATTTAACTTGTGTTAAAGAAAAGGAAAGAGCATTCAATATCTTTCTTTTTGACCACTGAACAAGAATGTTTAGTTTTTCCGAATGAGTATAGCTAATCCTTCTGTTGTTTTTTATTGAATTGACCACAGTAAAAAGTGACTACTTTGTTATGTGTCTTAATTAGCAAATACTAGCTTAACTTGAATGTATAAATTCTCTTTTTATGTAATAGTACAAATTTGTTTATATATATATATTTTTTCCCCCCTAGGTCATCGGAGTCTTGGATGATTGCCTGTGTGATATTGAGAGCATTGATAACTTTAACACCTTCAAAATCTTCCCCAAAATAAAAAAGTTGCAAGAGCGAGACTACTTCCGTTATTACAAGGTATGGTTATAATTTTTATGCTATTGGTACCAAAGATTTTTATATAACTGTCTAAAGATGTTACTTTATCACACTTTCTGAAAACCCATCTTTGACTCTTCTTGGTACCATGTGCAAATCATTTATCATTGGTTGTATTGAGTATTAGACCGAACACCTGTCAGCCTTTTGGAACACTAAAAATCTGACCCCTCTCCTTGTGTTTGGGGAATTTTTCAGCTTTCACTTCCTGTTTTGAGGCAGATACTCCTCCCTCCAAAGAAGCTGAAAATGCCAGAGACTTACTTTGTGTGCCTGCTTTGTAACCATATGATCACACCAGCCCAGGCTTTGAGCTGAGCTGATGGCAGTGTCATGTGCTAGTGTTGTTTACCTTGTAAAGTGCCACAGTAGCGGATGGTCACTGGTGGCTCCTTGGGAGGGCACTGGCCAGCCTGAGCATGCAGATGATAGTGCAGGATTGGTTCTTACACCTGACAACGTTCTCCAGACCTTTACAGAGTAACCAGTGACAGTTTAGAGCAGTGATTGGCAATCTTTTGAGCTTGGTGTGTCAAAATTCGCCAAAAAATCGAACATAACTCGGATGGTCTGTCACTTCGGGAAAAACGGCATAACTGGAAGTCCCAGAACTAGATGCTCTGTGCCGGAGTTCTGTTTTGGCCTACAGACCTCTGGCACAGAGTGTCTACACTACAGCAAATGTTTTATCCTTGGTTACTGCACCAGACTGTGCAGGAGCCGAGGATGCAACATCTTTCTCAGCATGTGGCCCCATACTTCTCTGGCATGCGTCCACGTGTCATCAAAAATGGCTACGTGTGTCAGTGCTGACACACGTGTCATAGGTTCACCATCATGGGTTTAGAGGCAGCAGCCATAAGGCTATGTTCAAAAGAACAGTGTTTTAAAAGCTGCTCTTGTGTTTTGCCTGTGCTCTTGTTCTCAGTGTTCAGTTGGGTTTAGAATTTCTTTGATTTCATTTTTAGTTTATTTTTAAAATTGAGCATGATTTTTTCTTTTATCCTGATTCTGTATGGGCTATCTTAGTTCTTTAAATATATTTTATTTTATTTTATTCATTTTAGAGAAGAGACAGAGAGTGAGAGAGAGAGAGAGAGAAAGAGGGGAGGAGCTGGAAGCATCAACTCCCATATGTGCCTTGACCAGACCAGTGCAGGGTTTTGAACTGGCAACCTCAGTGTTCCCAGATCGATGCTTTATCCACTGCGCCACCACAGGTCAGGCAGTTCTTTAAATATTTTTAAGGATTAAAAAAAATCCAGTATTTTGGTAGTTTTAAGTTGTGCAGGAAGGTAACAAGCTAGAGAATTAAAGATTAGGGATCCTATTTTTATTACCCTGTCAGCACCAAAAATATCTAAAAAAGTGAATATTTTCCTTTTCTTTTTTTTTTTTGTATTTTTCTGAAGTGAGAAGGTGCGGTGGAGACAGACAGACAGACTCCCGCCTGTGCCCGACCGGCATCCACCCGGCACACCCACCAGAGGGCGATGCTTGGCCCATCTGGGGCGTTGCTCCATTGTGACCAGAGCCATTCTAGCACCTGAGGCAGAGGCCGTGGAGCCAACCTTGGTGCCTGGGCCAACTTTGCTCCAGTGGAGCCTTGGCTGCAGGCGAGGGACAGAGAGATAGAGAGGAAGGAGAGGGGGAAGGACGGAGAAGCAGATGGGCGCTTCTCCTGTGTGCCCTGGCCAGGATCGAACCTGGGACTTCCACATGCTGGGCCGACGCTCTACTGCTGAGCCAACCGGCCAGGGCCTATACAGAATTCTTTAAAAAAATTTTTTTCTGTTGATTTGAGGGGAAGAAAGAGAGAGAGAGAAGCATCAACTTCTTCCATTTAGTTGTGCACTCATTGGTTGCTTCTCGTACATGCCCTGACTGGAGATCAAACCCGTGACCTTGGTGCAGTGAGATGACGCTCTATCCACTGAACCACCTGGCCGAGGCCTATACAAAATGCTTTAGGAATGCAGATTTTACACATTTCAAAGAGTAATCTATGCCTAAAAAAACAATCGAGTGTCTTATATTCTAGACATTTTATATAGAATAATATAGGTTAGAATAGCTTCTAATTCTCACCCTAGATTCATAAATCTATCTGCATTTGTAGCTATTTTTTTCTATTTCCTTTCTACTACTAGGTTTAATTATATGGAATTGTTGCTGTTAACAGGTCAAAATGGTTGAATAATGCCCATGCTGTGTGGTTCAGTCCATCACAGTGGAGGAATTGTCTCTTCTTCTTTTAATTAAAATTTTATATATTCATTACAAAGAGAGGAGAAAGAGAGAGAGAAAGGGCAAGGAGGAATGGGAAGCATCAACTCATAGTTGCTTCCCATATGTGCCTTGACCAGACAAGCCCAGCATTTCAAACTGGTGATCTCAGTGTTCCATGTAGAGTGGTTTTTTTTAAGCACATGCGCACATGAGAAAGAGAGGGAGAGAGGGTGGGCAAGAGAGAGAGAGATGAAAAGCATAAACTCATAGTTGTGGCACATTAGTTGTTCACTGATTGATTCTCATGTTCCTTGACCCGGGGGGGGGTGAGAGGGGGGCTTCAGCTGAGCCAGTGACCCCTTGCTCAAGCCAGCAACCTTGGGCTTCAAGCCAGTGACCTTTGTGCTCAAGCCAGCGACCATGGAATAATGTATATGACCCCATGGTCAAGCTAGCAAACTATGCTCAAGCTGGCAATCCCACACTTAAACTGGTGAACTCACACTCAAGCCTGAGACCTCTGGGTTTCAAACAGCTACGCCACCACCCGGTAGGCCAGGTAGATTGTTTATCTACTGTGCCACCATAGGTCAGGCGCAGTGTCCCTTCTCTCAAAGGTTATCTCTCACAGAGTGTCCAGATCACATGTCCATGCAGTCTGTCATGGTTCTCGATCTTTCATTCCTCTCTTTTGGGGTTGTATCTTCTATTTCTGTATCCCTACAAGCCAGGCCAATAGCAGGCACTCAAATATTTGAATAAATGAATGACTATCTCATTTAATATTTATACTGAGCTTTGTTAGCTCAGTGTTAACCACATTTTGCAAATGAAGAAACAATGGCTTAGCTATTTTAGGTCGAAGTTTTAAGAAAGGTCTGTAGCAGCTCAAAAAATTGAAAGATAAGCAGAAGCCACATATTTCAGGAAAGATCGAAATTAGAGCAGGAGCTCATGACCATCTCTTTATGGTGCCACCCAAATTTTGGATCAAATTCATCATTTCCCCATATTTTTGCAACACATAATTATGTAAGGGTCAGATTCCTGGGAGAAAGGGTCTAATTGGCCTAGGTAGGGTCATGTGACCACTTGATGGAAAGAGGGAAAACCACTTGGGTAACAGTCCTGATTGCATACACATAAAGGAAGTCTTTGTTTATCGAAGGGAAGTTAGAGAATGTGACAGAAGGAGAATGAAAGCTGGGCAGGTCCTCAGCCAGCCAACACACAATTTATCCTTATACATGAAATTTAAAAAATGTTCTTCCCAACATAATAAAATTCCTCCTTTATAACCAAAATAGTCCCCAAGGAGAGGAATACAGTGCTCTGGTTAATGTATTTAGCTCTATCTCTAGGATATTTGCATGCTATCTACTTGTTCTGTCAACCTGTGAATTAAAAAGGAAATCGAACCAGTATCTTCTGTATTTCACAGTGGTAGAAAAGGAAAACTAAGAGGAACGATTAATTTTAAACACACTGACATGTTACTGCAGGAAGGAGCTGAAGGCGGGAGCAGCAGTGTGGCTCTGCCCCTGGCCAGTGGGCTGCTGACGCTGGTGTTGGTAGTTTCTGTCCTGTGCTGCCCAGTCCGGTCCTTTCCTCACCCAGTACTTCTTGAGTGATTCCTTGTAGTAGGCTGTGTTCTAGGGGTTCTGGATACAGTAAACAAGACAAAGACTCTGACTTCAGGGAGCTTTTATTCTGATTAGGCAGACAAACAAGTAAATAATAAAATATAATTTTATATGGTTTGAGATAAGTGCTATTGAGATAAAGTGAAGTAGGAGGAAGAGAGAACGGGGTTGGGAAATGTAGGTAGCCCTATTTAAAAGAGGTTGGTCAGGAAAGAAATGTATATATGTTGTGCCATTTAAGCAAAGACCTTCCTTCTGTGACAGAGTAGGCTGTGATAGTGTCTGGGAACAGACATTCTGGGGAAGAGGACTGGAACTGCAGGCAGAAGGGGTTAGACTGCTTTAGGAATTAAGACAATGACTGGTGTACTGGAGGGAAGTGGGGGAGGTGGAGACTTGGAGAGGTAAAAGGGGTCAGAGGAAAAAAATTAGGGGGCCTTACTGAACACATGAAGATGTTGAGATTAAGTGTGATAGGAGCTACAGGAAAGATTTGTACAAAGTAGAGTGTACTGATATGAGACAGGAACTAGAGAAACCACTTGGGAGGCTGTTGCAGCAGTCCAGGTAAAAGGGGTATGGATTTTTGAAGAAGGTGTAGAATTGGAAGAGAAGACATATGATCACCTTAGTGTTGTATTTGAAAGGTAACACCAACAAGCTTTGCTTATGGATTGAATGTTAGGTGTGAGGATAGAAGTGAAATCAAACGTGATGCCTGAGTTTTGAGCATATTACCAAAAAGTACATCATGACCAAGTGGATTTTATTTCAAGAATGCAAAGATAAACCTTTTAGGTTTTTAATACATTCCTGATTTTTAGAAAATTTAATGAAGTAAGAACGATGGGTACTTCCTTAACATGATAATCTCAGTCCTAGCATTAGCACTGCCAGTATCTTACTTATGGGGAAACACTAAAGGAATTCTCACTTAGGTCAGGAGCTAAGAAGGTGCCCACACTCTTCTTGACTGTTGGAGGCACTAGCCAGTATACTCGAGCAACAACAAAAAAACTAGAGACAAAATTTTAAGAAAAAAATTACCATATTTTTTGCTCCATAAGATGCATTCTTTTCCCCAAAAAAGTGGAGAGGAAAATGCCCGTGTGTCTTTTTATTTCTTTATTGATTTAAATTTATTGTGTTTACATAGATTCAAGTGTCCCACCGAATACATCCCCCCATCCCTGTGTTCCCCTCAACATCCCCTTCGCCCCCTCCCCTTAACGTCCTCCAGGATTTCCTTTCTCTCTATATAATGCTGTGTTATGTGTATATAATTTCACCAATCTCTTTCCCTTCTCTGATCCCCTCCTCTCATCCACTTTCCCTCTGGTCTCTTGATCCCGCCTCTGCCTCTGTTCTGTTCCTCTGTTCACATTGTTCATTGGATTCCTCAAATGAGTGAGGTCATGTGATATTTTTCTTTCTCTGCCTGGCTTATTTCACTTAACATAATAGTTTCCAGGTCCATCCATGTTGTCGTAAAAGGTAAGTTTTCCTTCTTTTTCATGGCCTCATAGTATTCCATTGTGTATATGTACAACAGCTTTTTAATCCACTCGTCCACTGATGGGCACTTGGGCTGTTTCCAGATCTTCGCTATTGTAAACAATATGGAGGTGCATTTCTCCTTTTGAATCATTGATGTGGTGTTCTTAGGATATATTCCTAAAAGTGGGGTAGCTGGGTCAAAAGGCAGTTCCATTTTTAATTTTTTGAGGAATCTCCATACTGTTTTCCACAGTGGCTGCACCAGTCTGCATTCCACCAGCAGTGCAGGAGGGTTCCCTTTTCTCCACATCCTCGCCAGCACTTACTCTGTGTTGTTTTGCTGATGAGTGCCATTCTGACTGGTGTGAGGTGATATCTCATTGTGGTTTTAAATTGCATTTCTCTAATGATTAGTGATGTTGAACATTTTCTCATCTGTCTACTGGCCATCGGTATGTCCTCTTTGGAGAAATTTCTATTCATTTCTTTTGCCCATTTTTTGATTGGATTATCTTCCCAGTGTTGAGTTTTACAGGTTTTTTAAAAATAAATTTTAGTTATTAACCCCTTATCAGATGTATTGTTGAATATGTTCTCCCATTGTGTGGTTTGTCTTTTTATTTTGTTCATATTGTCTTTAGCTAAAAGCATTTTAGTTTGACATAGTCTCATATGTTCATCCTGTCCTTTATTTCACTTGCCCGTGGAGATAAATCAGCCGCGAGAGATGTTGGAGAGCTTACTGCCTGTTTTCTTCTAAGATGGTTATGGTTTCACAACTTACATTTAAGTCTTTTATCCATTTTGAGTTTATTTTTGTGTATGCTGTAAGTTGGTGGTCTAGTTTCATTTTTTCGCAGGTAGCTGTTCAATTTTCCCAATACCATTTGTTAAAGAGACTGTCTTTATTGTATACTCTTAGCTCCTTTGTCAAATATCAATTGTCCATAAAGGTGTGGGTTTATTTCTGGGTTCTCTGTTCTGTTCCATTGATCTGTATGCCTATTCTTATGCCAGTACCAAGCTGTATTGAGTACGATGGCCTTGCAGTATAACTTGATACCAGAAAGTGTGATTCCACCCACTTTATTCTTCTTTTTCAAGATTGCTGAGGCTATTCGTGTTCGTTTTTTGGTTCCATATAACTGTTTGGAATATATATATGTTCTATATCAGGGGTGCTCAATACGTCGATCGTGATCTACTGGTCCATCGCAAAGGAAGTGTGGGTAGATCGCATGACATTAAAAAGACATTTGTCTTTTGATTGGCATACAGGGTAGCAAATCTGACGTCTGAACTTTTGACACCCTACGCATGTGCGTTAAACCGTGCTAACTTGTTCAGTTACATTGCTGCGTAGTTAGCCTTCAATTTATTTAAACTAAATACAACAAAGGATATAAAAATGAGTGTCATAGCTGGTCTGAGTAAGAAGCCTAAAACCTACCACTTTCATACAGAATGGGAGGGGATTTTTTTCACTATGTCGTATTCTAAGTGCGTTTCATATAGAATGGGAGGGGATTTTTTTCACTATGTCGTATTCTAAGTGCGTTTGTCTGTGTGCCATTGCTATTCCAAGGAAGGGAAATGTGAGCGGCTTTTTCGAACTGTTCATAAAAACTATGACATTGACTTTCCTCTGAAAAGAGAGCTGAGAAGGAGAAAGGTGAAAGAAGAATACACAATATTAAATAGTAATAATAGTAACTTAAATAATGATAATATAGAAGAAATAAATTTATGTTTTGCATTTTTATTGTAGGTAGATCATTTTGACTTGGTCATCTTATAAGTAGCTCGCAAGCTGAAAAAGCGGGCACCCCTGTTCTATATCTTTGAAGTATATCATTTGTATTTTAATGGGAATTGCTTTGAATTTATAAATTTCTTTGGGTAATATAGACATTTTAATGATGTTTATTCTTCCTATCCATGAGTGCAATATATGCTTCCACTAGTTTGTATCTTCCTTGATTTCTTTTATCAATGTTTTATAATTTGCCGAGTACAAGTCTTTAACCTCCTTGGTTAAATTTACTCCTGGGTACTTTATTTATTTATTTTTTTGTAATAGTGAAGGGGATTGTTTTCTTAATTTCTCTTTCAGACAGTTCATTGTTGGTGTATAAAAATGTCTGATTTCTGAGTATTAATTTTATATCCTGCCACCTTGCTGAATTTATTTATCAGGTCCAGTAGTTTTTTGACTGAGATTTTAGGGTTTTCTATGTACAGTATCACATCATCAGCAAATAATGATAGTTTTACTTCTTCTTTTCCAATTTGGATGCCTTTCATTTCTTCTTCTTGTCTGATTGCTGTAGCTAGGACTTCCAGAACTATGTTGAATAAGAGTGATGAAAGGGGGCATCCCTGCCTGGTTCCTGATCTTAGGGGATTGCTTTTAATTTTTGCCCATTGAGTATGATGTTTGCTGTGGGTTTGTCATAGATGGCCTTTATCACGTTGAGGTATGTTCCCTGTATTCCCACTTTGCTGAGAGTTTTGATTATAAATGGGTGCTAAATTTTATCAAATGCTTTTTCTGCATCTGTTGATATAATTATGTGATTTTTCTCTTTCCTTTTGTTTATGTGATGAATCATATTGATTGATTTGCAAATATTGTACCAACCTTGCCTCCCCAGAATAAATCTCACTTGATCATGATTTATGATTTCTTTCAAGTATTGTTGGATCTAATTTGCTAATATTTTGTTGAGAATTTTAGCATCTAAGTTCTAAGGGATATTGACCTATAGTTTTCTTTCTTTGTAGTGTCTTTGCCTGGTTTTGGAATAAGAACTATGCTCGCTTTGTTAAAGGAGTTTGGAAGTCTTCCCTCCTCTTGATTTTTTTGAAATAGCTGGAGAAGGATAGGAGTTAGTTCTTCTTTGAATATTTGGTAAAATTTGCCTGTGAAGCCATCTGGCCCAGGGCTTTTGTTTATTGGGAGTTTTTAGATAACTGTTTCAATTTCATTTGTTGTTGTAATCGGTCTATTTAGGCTTTCTGATTCTTCCAGATTGATTTATGAAAGATTATATTTTTTAAGGAATTTGTCCATTTCACCTAGGTTGTCTAATATTTTGACATACAGTTCTTCATAGTATTTTCTTACAATCCTTTGTATTTCTGCTGTGTCAGTTGTTACTTCTTCACTGTCATCTCTAATTTTATTTATTTGAGTCCTCTCTCTTTTCTTCTTGGTGAGTCTGGTTAAAGGTTCATCAATCTTGTTTACCTTTTCAAAGAACCAACTCTTGGTTTCATTGATCCTCTATTGTTTTTTTAGCCTCTATGTCATTTATTTCCACTCTGATCTTTATTATTTTCTTCCTTCTCCTTCCTCTGGGCTTTACTTGCTGTTCTTTTTCTAGTTCTTTTAGTTGCAGGGTTAAATTGTTTATTTGAGCCTTTTCTGGATTCTTAATGCATGCCTGTAATACTATGAACTTTCCTCTCAGGACTGCTTTTGCTGTGTCTCATAAATTTTGAGTTATTGTATGTTCATTTTCATTTGTTTCAAGGAAATTTTTAATTTTTTTCTTGATCTCATTGTTAACCCATTCGATAACATGCTATTCAGTTTCCAAGTGTTTGAGTGTTTTTCAGTTTTTCTATTAGGGTTGATTGCTAGCTTTATGCCATTGTGATCCGAGAAGATGCTTGATATGATTTCAATCTTCTTAAGTTTATTGAAACTCATTTTGTGAAGATATCTATTAAATCCAATTGATCTAGTGTGTCCTTTAAGTCTGCTGTTTCTTTGTTAATTTTTTTTCTTGAGGATCTGTCCAGTGATGTTAGTGGGGTACTGAAATCCCCTACTATTATAGTATTGCTGTTGATCTTGCCCTTTATGTCCATCAAAATCTGCTTTATATATTTAGGTGCTCCTATATTAGGTGCATAGATATTTATAATGGTTATATCTTCCTGTTGGATTGCTCCTTTTATTGTTATGTAGTGACCTTCTTTATTCCTTACTATAGCCTTTTGTTTTAAAGTCTATTTTGTCAGATATAAGTATTGGTACCCCAGCTTCTTTTTCATTTCCATTTGCATGAAATATTTTTTCCATCCTTTTACTTTCAGTCTATGTGTATCTTTTGTTTTGAGGTGGGTCTCTTGTAGACAGCATATGTACGGGTCCTGTTTTCTTATCCACCCTATATCTTTTGATTGGAGCATTTAATCCATTTACATTTAAGGTTATTATTGATCTGTAGTTATTTATTGCCATTTTATTCTTTAAATCTACATTCCTCTTTTGCTAGATTTTTCCCCCCTTTGTTCTGTTTACAACAGGCCTCTTAACATTTCTTGCAGCATTGGTTTAGTTGTAATGAATTCCTTGAGTTTTCTTTTTGTCTAAGAAGCTCTTTATTTCTCCTTCAATTTTAAATGATAGCCTTGCTGGATAAAGAAGTCTTGGTTGTAGGCTCTTGTTCTGCATTACTTTGAATATTTCTTGCCATTTCCTTCTGGGCTCAAGTGTTTCTGTTGAGAAGTCAGATGCCATCCTCATGAGGGCTCCTTTGTATGTGAATGACTTCTTTTCTTTTGCAGCTTTTAGTATTCTTTCTTTATCTCTTAGCTTTGGTATTTTAATTATGATGTGTCTTATTGTAGACACATCATAATTGGGTTCCTCTTTAATGAGATTCTTTGTGCTTCTTGAACTTGTTTGACTTTTTCCTGCATCAATTTAGGGAAGTTTTCAGAAGCTATGATTTTTTTCAATCAGGTTCTCTATCCCTTTTTCTTTTTCTTCTCCTTCAGGAATCCCTATTATGTAGATGTTATTTCTCTTCATGTTGTCACAGATCTCTCTTAGAGTTTCCTCAGACTTTTTGCTTCTTTTTTTTTTTTTTGCTGCTCTTCTTCTGTGCTTTTGTTTTTCTTGTCCTCTAAATCGCTCTGCCCCTCGCCATTGGTGCATGGGCACCTGGCTCCACCCCTTGCAGGCGCCTGGGATGCCTCACACCTCTGGGGTCCACCCCACGCTGGCTCAGGGGACACCTTGCCAGGCAGTGTTCTACTCTCATGGGAGCCTGCAGGAGGCCTCTCCGGGCTCCGCCCCTCACTGCTACCACCCTGTCTGTCTCGCTGGGCTCCACTTTCGTCCACCGTGTAGGCCAAGCGCCGTGGCTTCCAATGCAGCCAGGCCCTCCCGCCCTTCAGAGCATACTCAGTAGGTTGGGGAGACTGTGTAGCCCAGACCTCAGCACTCCAGTTTTGTGTCCTTGATGCACCACCTGCTTCTAAGTGTCTCTTTGCATTGACTGGAGCAGGAGAGCCTCTGGTGGGTAGAGTAATTGCTTCCCTTTACTGGCTTGGTTCTCCCAGGAAGAATGGGCACTTTAGGTTTGTGGATTGACCCAGTACAGGGGTCAGGGTTGCTGTCCCCCACAGTCTATCTTCGTGCCCCTGATACTACACTCTCCTCTCGCAACTCTAGTCCTCTTGGCGCTCCCTGCTCCCGGGGCCCTGAGTAAGTGGCTGTGAACGAGGTTTTCTGCATGGTTCCTTTAAGGCAGAGCTTGGGTCTGAGAGTTCTGTCTCCCTTTTGCAAACAATAACCGAGCTCTTCTTTTAGAGAAATACTGTCTGTATACCTCCTCTAGTCTCTGGGGCTCCAGGCTGGGGTTGCGGTCCTGGGGCTGAGGACCCACAATTCTCCAGGAAACCCACCCCACCATGAGAGACCTTCTGGGCCACCTCTTGCTCCTGATAGTGGGGTAGCTCTTTCCACATCTCTGCCCTTCTTACCAGCTCAGTGTGGTTCCTTCGGTGATGCTGGGTTATAGATTTCTCTTAGTTTAGTCCAAAGTTGGTTTTTCAAGATGATTGTTCCTAAGTTAAGTTGTAATCCACTTTGGTTCTGGGAGGTGGGAGTTGTAAAGTCCACCTACTCTGTCACCATTTTCCCTTTAATGCTTATGTGTCTTATGGAGTGAAAAATATGGTATTCATTCATTGATTTGAGAGAGAGAGAGAGACAAAGAAAGGGAGAGATATTGATTTGTTGTTCCACTTATTTATACACTCATTGGTTGATTCTTATATGTGCCCTGACTGGGGATTGAATCCGCAACCTTGGCTTATTGAGACAACACTCTAACTGAGATACCTGGTCAGGGCCTATAGACAGAAAGTTTTAAAGATTAAGTAAAACTATTTCCATTTACAAATGACAAAAGTATACCTAGGAAACTCAAAGAAAATAATAAGATGAACACAAACAATAAAACAAAAATCAGTGTTTTCATAATTACATATAATAACAGGTTAGAAAATATAATAGAAGAGAAACCCGCATTACATTAGTAATGAATAAAGATAAAATATATAAGAATAAATGTATGATGTGTATGATGATATGTGCAAAACCTGAAGTAAAAAAGCTATAAAAGCACTCCTGAAAAGCATAAAAATAGGCTTGACCAAATGGACTGATGTCTTTTGTGTCATAGAAATGTTAGTTGTCCCCCAAGTTAATAATGTGATCCTATCAAAAATACCAATAGTTTTTTTTTCTGGAGCTGGACAAGTTGTCACAGGGTAAGTTCCATGGAATCTGATTCTGAGACAGAGCTGAGTGTGTAGACGTTTATTAGGGACTACTCTTGAAACCAAAAAGTTAGGGAAGGAAAAGGGAGGGAGGAAGTCAGGATGGGGAGAGGAAGAAGAAGTCAAGCTGTGGGCCAGCCTTAGTGAAGACCTCATGGTCCTTTGGAGAGTTCTTAAGATGAGATGACCCTTCAGAGCTGTCCTCACTTGGCGGAGAGTCCAGGCCTTTAAATCACCACATCAGTCATTGGATAAAGGCCATCACAAGAGGGGGTGGGGTGACCTTGGGCAAAGTGGCCCTCTTCAATGGAGGCTGGCTGTTTGCAACACTTTAGAAGCCCTTTATTTCTGAAGGGTCACCTGAGCAGATGTTACAGTGTCTTCCACAGCCCACTCCTTGCATTGTGTATTCGTTATCTACTGCTGCTTAAGAAATTAGCCTGAAACTTAGCAACTTAAAATAGCCAATGGAGAAGGTGGCATTTGAAGAAGACCTAAAGGGAGTGAGAAAGGAAGACATGTGGGTATCCGGGGAGTGCTTTCAGGCAGAGGAAGCAGCAGGAGCAAAGCCTTGAGGCCAGAGTATATGAAATACATTTGAGGAACCACAGGATGCCCGAGGACAAGGGCAGAAAGCAGGGCACCAGATGACACAGGGCCTTCTCAGCCAGTCTAGGAACTGGATTTTGAACTGATCATTCAGAGGTGGGGTGAGAAAGAGAAGAGATAAGGATAATGCAAAGATTTTAGCTTGAGGAACTAGAGTAATGGAGTTGCTGTTTACTGAGGTGGCAGTTGCTGGAGGGAAGAGCACAGACTTGACACGTTAGTGAGTCGGAGCTTCCTGTGAGTGTACTGTGGAGAGCAGAATGAGGCAAGGGCGTGAGCCCTGGGATGATATGGAGGAACCGAGACTAGCTTCTGGAATGGCCCTGGGACTGCAGGGAGCCCAGTGTGTGCCCAGCAGGAGTGCTGGTGTGGCTGGAGGCATGTGGCAGGGGATGAGGTTGGGGCGGGTAGGAGGCTGGTGAGGGAGGGCCTGGTGAGCTGGCTGCAGACTTTGGGAAGCCACAGGAAGGATGTGAGGGGGGATTGATGTCCTCTGAATTGTTTCAGAGAGATAGTTACAGCCACTGGGTAAGAGTTGAAGGTAGTGGAAAGAAGCAGAGGGACTTAACAATAGTCAGGCAAGAATTGAGTGGGGTTAGTGGATAATGAACTGTTTGAAGGGAATGGAAAAAGGAGGAATCAAGAATTAAAAAGCTTTTGAGCCCTGGTTAGCACACATAAAGGAACAGCTCCATGTTCCTGTCTCCTTGTCTCTCGCTGTGCCGTGCCATGCATGTACTTGCGCGCGCGCTCTCTCACACACACACACACACACACACACACACACACACACAAGAATAAAAAAATTGTGGTCTTTGACTTGGATGATTCAGATTCATCTGCAAGCTCAATTGAATTTTTGTCTTCCTTTCATGTTCAGAATATGATATTGCAGAGTTTCTGTGATGGTTAAAATGCCCTGCATGACCTATCCCTTGCCTGACCCTCCCTCACTGCCTGCCATTCTCCCTCTTCCCCACCAGAAGTCCGTGAATTGATGGTTTTCAATTCTCAGAAGTGTCCAAGCTCTGTCGCCTTAGCCAAACCAAACACATGTTCCTCTGATGTTTGTTTGTCCCAAAATGTTACCTCCTCCAAAGCCTCCATCCACCAGCCCATCATTTTCCATCAGGAAAGTCTGAATTTTCGTTCATAACACTCATCACAATTTGTTATTTAACAATTTGTTATTAAACAAATTGTTATTATACAAATGTATAATTTTGGTTCATTCTGTAGATGGTGAGTTTTGGAGGGTTGCTTTTCTGCTTTTCCCCTAGAGCCCACCCAGCCCTGACACATAGTGAGAGCTTGAACACACTTGTTAGGTGATGGGGGCATGGGACATCCTGGAAGATGTTTAATAAAATCATAGAGGATTCCAATTAATATTACATCTGGTGTCTGAAAAATGTCAGTCATTTAAATTCTGAACTACACAAGTGCCTTGGACAGGAAGCTTCTCCTTATTTACCACTTGTGTCCCTGGTGCCCAACATGGTGACACTGAAGAGAATACAGCAGAACTATGACACATGTTTGCTCATGTAATTTATTCTTTCTCTCAAGGTTAATCTGAAGCGACCATGTCCTTTCTGGGCAGAAGACGGCCATTGTTCAATAAAAGACTGTCATGTGGAGCCTTGTCCAGAGGTAACACACTTTAACCCAGAGGCCTGTTCTTGGGTGGGACCTATAACTGACTGCTTTCTTGAATCTGCATCTTGTTTCATATACAAAGAAAATGCCTTAAATTTCAAGTTTGGAATGGGAATTAAAGCACGTAAAGTGGGGAAATTTTAGGCTTGGAATTAGGTCTCCAATGGGTCTTAACAATGGAAAAAGAAGGCTACACTTTTAGTAATGGAATGTTAAATTTTAGATTTTGTTTTTTGACATCTAGCATAAGTGTAGTTTTTCATCAGTAATTCGTTGTTAGCTATACAGTATTTTCATTTTACTTTCTGCTTTGGCTTATACTGCATGGTCTTTTGGGACTGGCTTTTGCTTAGTATAACATTTTCAAGGTTCACTCACATTGTAGGGTGTCTCAGAAGTTACTGTCGCTGAGTAATACTCCATTATACTGAAAACCTCATCTTGCTTATTCATCAGTTGATGGACACTTGGGTTGTCTCCATGTTTTGGTTACTGAGAATAATGCTGCTATGAACATTCAGGTGCAAGTTTTTGTGTGGACATATATTTTCAGTTCTCTTGAGTGTACACCTTGGAGTGCAGTTGCTGGGTCATACTAAACTTTAACTATGTGAGGAACTGCCAAGCTCTTTCCAGTGGAGCTGCACCATCACAGCAGCACTGTGATGGTTCCAGTTTTTGTGCACACCTGACAGCATTTGTTGTCATCTGTCTTTTTATTTTAGCCATCCTTGTAAATGGTATCTCATTTTAGTTTTGATTTGCATTTCCCTGATGGCCAATAATATTAAGCATCTTTTCAGGTACTTATTGGCCATTTGTATATCTTTGGAGAAATGTCTGTTTAGACCAGTGGTTCTTAACACAGTGGTTCGATGAGTCGGTCTCAGGGGTTCGGAGAAGCCTCTGCCACAGAGGCCAGAATAAAGTAATACCGTAATTTGTTGTGAGTTCATGCACTTTGTTGGTTTTGTTCTTTGAGCAAGGTGATGTTCATGCATGGTTCATTTTGTGCACCAGTAAAAAAACATATACCTATGTCTTGAATTTGGGAAAAAAATCATATTTTATTTATCACTAAAGAAGGGTTCGGTGAATGCGCATATGAAACTGGTGGGTTCAGCACCTCAAGAAAGGTTAAGAACCACTGGTCTAGACCTTTGCTCATTTTTTACAGTTACCTTTTTATTTATGAATTGTAGAGCTGTTTGGCTTTGTACAGTATGTATTTTTAAATTGTTTTACATTAAAATATTTATTGTCTACAGTGGGTTATCCTCCTTAGTCTTAAGTCTCTAATAAGAATAAATGAAAGTGTTTATTTGTATATGAATCCCAAACATAAGAAATATGACATTTATATGCATTTCAAAATTCCTGTGTATTCCCGTTCTAATCCTAGTACCTCGTACCCTTTTTCCCCATAGGTAAAAATGATCCGTTTATGTTGTCCTTTTAAGTGATGTGAGGATATTTGTATTTCTCTTTCTTTGGGGTAAAATTCAGTAGGCATTTCATATTGAACTCACACTTGCCATGATACAGAGTTAAATTTGACATTCCATAATTTGGAGTGTAATCATGAGAGTCACAATTTTGTAATTCTCAGACTGCTAATATTGTTTGTGTTAGTAGTGGCAACAACTAGATTTATTTTGTGCTTGAATTTAGTTATTAACTTTATGTTTATAATTATTTTTAATTCTTTTTGGTCATTTTTTTATGTTATTCATGATGATCATCTGTGGTGTTTACCCCCATGTTTCTAAATGGCTTGTGCTAAGATTTGCTTTAGGCAAGTTACTGCATTTAGCATCAAACCTTTTAAAATGCTCTTTGACTTTGACTTTGACGCTGTGCTGTGCTGTCCTGTGCTGTCCTGTCTTGTGCTGTGCTGTCCTGTGCTGTGCTGTGCTGTGCTGTCCTGTCCTGTCCTGTGCTGTGCTGTGCTGTGCTGTCCTGTGCTGTGCTGTCCTGTGCTGTCCTGTCCTGTGCTGTGCTGTCCTGTGCTGTGCTGTGCTGTGCTGTCCTGTCCTGTGCTGTCCTGTGCTGTCCTGTCTTGTGCTGTGCTGTCCTGTGCTGTGCTGTGCTATGCTGTCCTGTCCTGTGCTGTCCTGTCTTGTGCTGTGCTGTCCTGTGCTGTGCTGTCCTGTGCTGTCCTGTCTTGTGCTGTGCTGTCCTGTGCTGTGCTGTGCTGTGCTGTCCTGTCCTGTGCTGTCCTGTGCTGTCCTGTGCTGTGCTATATTAGAGGACCACAGTGGTCAGACGGTACTTTTGGCTAGTATTTATTCCATATTTTAAGTTTGGGGTCTTATAACTGTGACTGTTAGATATGATTTGAGTTTTGTAGCTTTTCTCTTCTGCCCTCTGTTAGAGGTACTAGTACGAAACACTGAAATGGTAAAATGCTGGCAGCAAGTAACATTTTTATCTACATGATCCTTTATTGATTAGGAAAAATATATCATTATTATAATCATTATTATTTACCTTCTTCAGGCTGATAGGAATATATTTATTTTGATTATTTGGTTAAAATTTATGAAACATGAAAATTTTTTCATAATTTGCTGTTACTTGATAACCCATAGAGTCACACATCAGAAATCGGTACCCTGGGTTCATCAGAGGATCAGCCTATGATTGTCTGCTTTCAAATATGATTTTTTTAAATTGTGTTTGATAAACCAGGTGTAATAATTCATAGATTGAAGTCTAAAACAAATTGTTGGCTTTGTAGGAAAAGAGTTGAACCCGTATCCAGTTCTTCTATTGGAAACGTAGGTTAATCATATGGGCCAGAGAACTTACTCTTGATGTCTACATTAATCCAAAATTGCCTGAACTTCAAATGTCAATTTAGAGCAGAAATTAAAATTGAGCATAATATATATTACAAATAATTTTGAAAATTTTAAAGCTTCTGTTTCTGTAATATGAAAGTTTGTAGCAAAATTGATGTCATTTTACAAACCTAAACACTATAGAAAGTATTAAATACTGCATTGAGAATTTGAATTAGAGTTGATTTTGATGCCCTACTTTTTGTATCATTCAGCTTTCTATCCTATGATTCACAGGTCTACATTGGTATAACTCTTTACCTTTTACCTCAGAGAAGTAGCATAATTACAGAATTTGAATGAAGGTATATTTTCTCCTCACAGAATAAAATAGCCTTTGTATTAGAGCAATAGCATTACCAATTGTGAAGAAATCGTAAAAAAATGAAGGCTGCTTTAACGATTTTTGTTGTTCTTTTTAGAGTAAAATTCCAGTTGGAATTAAAGCTGGGAATTCTAATAAGGTGAGTCGCTCTTTGAATGTTTCTACTGCTTGCCAGGGGTTGCAGAAGAAGACAGTAATATGGTTGGTTAGGAATGGGCAAATTTTGCTGTAGACTCCCTAATTGCTAATTCTTGCACCAAGCAAAGAGGTTGTATATTCTTACAATTAAAATTATACAACTTTAGTTTTGTTTTTGGAACCTCTGGAATAACTGCAGTGTTACTACAGTGTCACATGGCCTTCTGGATGGGTATTTTGTTGTTTGTGTAGTTTTAGTCTTTTATTTCAGCTAGTCAGGATTATAGTGTACAGAGTAAATAAATTATCAAAATATTTTGAGCCTAGTGCTTTTAAATAGAATTAAAATATTTCTTTTCAAAGATTACCCTTTCCCTCTTCTGAACATGCCATAATTTCCTCTGTCATTCACATATTTTTAGGTAACAGTACACTTTTTGCTATTGCACATACATGTGAAGATCCTTGTACCCCCACTCTGCTCCATGTGATGCATGGCTTCTCCATTTTTTCTGGCACTCTCTCCCCCAAGTGGTCTTTCTTCCCCTGTGTTTGTGTTTACGCTCTTATTTATTTTTGTTTCAGATCTCAAGTAAACAAACAATATAAAGACAGTTGAAATCCCTTCTGGACTCTTCCCAACCCCATTCTGTGTCCTCCCTCCCCAGATCTAGACACTTTTCTCAAGACTATGTGTATTCTTCTCTGATACTTTCTATTTTTATACTTTATTGTACATGTGTCCACACTATATATAGATAATTTCTATGGAATTTAACAATATTTTAATGCTATATTTTTGTATCTCTTCAGGTTAAAAACATTCTTTTCAGTTTGTATTTTTACCTTATATTATTATATTTTTAAAATTGTGTCTGTTGATAGATGTCAATTTAGTTAATTTTAGCAGCTGCGTGATATTCAGTTGTGTGACTATATCATGTCCTGTGTCGATGGACATATTAGTTGCCTTTGGTGTTTTGCTATTGCAAACAGTGATGCCGTTGCATCTTTAGGTCTTTTGTCTCATTGTGTACACATGTAGGTTTCTCTGGGTCTATAAGTAGAAATAAGATTGATGGGCCATGGATATGCCTATCTCACCCTCACAAGGTAATACCAGATAACTTTTGAAAGCGACAGTACATAATTTTTGTTTCTGTTTTTATGTGTTGCTCTGGACTCGGTTTCCGTGGTGTGACTGCCAGTTCAAGGGTTTATGCATTTTTACAGCTCTTGATCAGTGTTAAATTACATTCCCAAGAGGACATTCTCAGTTTACATCATCATCAACATGCTGATTGTTATGTTTTAAATGTCTGCTTATTTATTAGGTAGAAATTTTTGACTTATGTTCATTTGTATTTCTTACACACTTTAATAATAGGATGTATCTATATGTATTTGATGTGTATTATCACTGACATACTGACTCTTCTGCCATTTGAGCCTGAAATAAAGGGGAAGATAATGATTATTACTAAAATTTGTTTATTATGAACTTCCTTTCAGTACTTGAAAGTGGCAAACAATACTAAAGAATTAGAAGATTGTGAGCAAGCTAATAAACTGGGAGCAATTAACAGCACATTAAGGTAAATTTTGTTTTAGTAGTATTAAAAAATATTCTGTTGTTACTATCAGAAATCTCCTGTTTTTCTTGTGACTTTAAAACATTAAAGTTTCAACTAATTTTTAAAGGAAGAAGTTATTCTTTATCCTAAATTCCATGATAGCTTTGCTTTCTCAGCTGATTTGTTCTTAAAGTTCTAAATCATCATTAGTGTCTCCACTAAAACTAAACAGTTAAAAGATTGCTCATCTCGTGGGGTTTATGGATCTGTTCTTGATTATTATGGGAAAAGGAACCTGAACTTTTAAGTCTTTTATGAATAGTAATTCAGTTTATCTATACATTTTGAATGATAAAAGTTACTATTAACATAACCATTACAATTCATAGATTTATTTTTCTGTTCAGTTTTATTTGCTCTAAGTGCAAACTTGCTTTTGAGGGCCAAGATGATTAATTTGTAAGTGGTCTCAGATTATGTAATATAAAATGATTGAACATATCTAGTGAGTGGGGAATGAAATATTACTGAAATTTTTTAACTTTCCTGTTTGTTTAGATTTGTATTTATATACAATAATTGTTATAGACTGTAAAAAGTTAGCAGTTTTATCTTATTTATTGAAGAAAAATTTAATATGGAAAAATGAAAGGATAATATAATAAATACCCATATATCTTCCACTCCAAATGAATAAATGTTAACATTTTTCACCTCTTGCAACTACTTTAAGAAAGGAGAAATATCAGATAATTTTTATGTCCCCACGTTCTATTCTTAATCCTGTTTTCGTCCCTTCTTTCTTAGAGGTAACTACTGTCATGAACTTGGTATATATCCAGTCCATATTTTTGTTTTTACTACATATACGTATATAGTTTCATGCATGCAAATTTATTTTTCCTTTATGTAAATAATATAATGCTGTATTTGACATTCTGCAGATTTCCATTTGCACTGCACATTCTGCTTTCAAGATTTATCCATGTTAAACATAGAGATTTGTCTCATTCTTTTAACTGATGAATAGTTCTCATGATATAAATATGCCAAATTTTACTTATCTATTCCCCACTGATGGACATTTAGGTTGTTTCAAATTCTTTACTTCTATCTTGAGCAGCATACTTGATGTTTTTTTGATGCACACTGAAAATTAGTATCTATGAAAGTTAATACTTAACGTTTTTAAAAATATTTTAAAATTTCTTTTAGAGAGATAGACAGGGACAGACAGACAGAAAGGAAGAGAAATGAGAAGCATCAGCTCATAATTGCGGCACCTTAGTTATTCATTGATTGCTTTCTCATGTGCCTTGACCGAGAGGCTCCAGCCAACCCAGTGACCCCTTGCTTAAGCCAGTGTCCTTGGGCTTCAAGCCAGCGACCTTTGGGCTCAAGCCAGCGACCATGGGGTCATGTCCATGATCCCATGCTCAAGTCAGTGACTCTGCACTCAAGCTGGTGAGCTCACATTCAAGCCGGCGATCTTGGGTTTTGAAGCAGCATCCTCAGCATCCTCGGCCAACACTCTGTCTACTGTGGCTGGTGAGGCAATATCTATGTTTTTCCTTTTTTTTTTTTTTTTAACAGGGACAGAGAGAGAGTCAGAGGGATAGATAGGGACAGACAGACAGGAATGGAGAGAGGTGAGAAGCATCAGTCGTTAGTTTTTCATTGCCGTTGTGACACCATAGTTGTTCATTGATTGCTTTCTCACACATACCTTGACCGTGGGCCTTCAGCAGACCGAGCCACCCCTTGCTGGAGCCAGCGACCTTGGGTTCAAGCTGTCGAGCTTTTGCTCAAGCCAGATGGGCCCATGCTCAAGCTGGCGAGCTCGGAGTCTTGAACCTAGGTCTTCTGCACCCCAGTCCGACGCTCTATCCACTGCGCCACTGCCTGGTCAGGCCTATGTTTTTCATATAACTTGTTTTTATTATTCCTTCATGAAACCAGTTACTGAATTTGTGACATCATCTAATTGATGAAGAAGTGACCTCAGCTTATCTATTTTTAATTATACTAGAATGCAATATTAAAATTTTCAACTCTAAATTTAATTACTTTTTTAAAATTTTATTTCTGCTTCCCATAGTAATCAAAGCAAAGAAGCTTTCATTGACTGGGCAAGATATGATGACTCACAGGATCACTTTTGTGAACTTGATGGTAATAAAATATTGTAATTAAATTATTTTCACTTTAACCCTTTTATAAAACATTGAAGTCAATTAAAATGTCAATAGTTATAGCTTTAATATACTATATGTCGCCATGTGGATCTTACTATATTCATAATGGCATTTATTGAGAGCCTATGTTCTAAGCCCTGTGCTATGTGCCTTAAGTATGTTACTTCTGATCTTTACAGCTACCATATGAGGTGTGTATTATTTCATGTCTAAGAAAACTGAGTCTCAGAAAGACTAAGTAACTTGCCCAAGATCATACAGGAGCAAGAGACTGAGACAGGATTTCACCCCAGATCTGACTGAATCCAAAGCCTGGATTCTTCCCATTATGTAGTCCTTTCCTGGTGGACTTCTAGCTCAGGCCACTTAGTTAATGTTCACACTGGAATTTCCCAGAGGTCTCAACAAACCTTCCAATATTGGGGATGACTCTAACTTACTTTCCCACAGCCCTCTTCCCAAGAATTCCCTGGGATGGTGCAGGCAGGTGCTGCTCAGCATGACTGCCGCTCCTCTTACAGAAGGTAATGGAGATGACTTAGATTTTTAATCTATAGGAGACTATTCCCAAGAATTGTGTTAAGTAGGCTTAAATGATTCATTAAGGCCTCTATCTTTACCTTCTACCTTAGTATTGTTATATTTTTGGTGGTAGAAAGTAATTTGGAGTTCAAACATGCATAGTTGGTACAGATAGCAGACATTCTTCTGAATTCTTAAAACCTCTGGAGTGGTCATACTCATTTCTAAAGGTTTTTAAAGACTCATGTAAAATTGTGCTGTTAATCCAGGTTATAGTGGGACACTATAGAGAACTTCTATAGTGGTCTGGTAAATTGAGAAGATGCTGAGAGATGCAATGTTATTACTATGGTTTATAGGTTTCATCAAGGAAATTTTTAAGAAATCTGAGCAGAATTTCTGTGAGTTATCTAGATATAATACTGGGTGATTAATAAATAACTCTGTAATGATATTTAGAATTGGCGAAGGTGTCATTGAAACTAGGTTAAGCACACACATCACAGCTTAATCTTTCATTTGCCCTTTGTCATTCTAATTATATTGGAGTGTTTAACACTTATAGTCTCTCTGTCTGACTTCTCATTTTACCTATTCTTTGATTTAAATAAAGATTTTCAATAGTGCTTATTTAACAGGTTTTCAGATAAAAATCATTATGGCGAATATATATTTTTCTTTTCCAACTGAAAGGAGGGGAGATAGACTCCCACATGCACCCCAACTGGGATCTACCTGGCAGCTCTTATCTGAGGCTGATGCTCTCTCTACACAGCAGCCTTGCTTGCAACCAAGCTATTTTTAGGACCTGAGGCAGAGGCTCCATGGAGCCATCCTTAGCACCCGAGGATGATGAGCTCAAACCAATCGAGCCATGGTTGCAGGAGGAGAAAAGAAAGATGGCGAGAGGGGAAGGTGTGGAGAAGTAGATGGTTGCTTCTCTTGTGTACTCTGACTGGGAATTGAACCCAGGACATCCATATACCAGGCCAGTGCTCTACCACTGAGCTAACTGGCCAAGTTCCAAATATATATTTTTCTAATGGTAAGTAATGTGAATATATATTTCTCTTGTAGGTATTGAGTACAATAAACACAGGGATCACTTACTGTGATTAAATGATGTGTTCATTACCTGTCATCAATATAAGTAGTATTAACTATTTTTTTAGTATTGGCTTCTTTTAATACATAATAATTAGTAACTTTTATATTTTATATAGTTCTTAAATATAAAACCATGCTACCAGTTGAATAGCTATCACTTTTCTTCTGGGTAGTAATGTTCATGTGAGTCCCAATGATTTATGTCTATAATTTAAAAAAATACTGTCAGTATTTTAGAGTCATTATTTAGTTACATCAGTTACCTAAAATCATTGGACTAAAATCAAAATTCTAAAGAATTCACCTCAGTTTATTGGAGCATGTCCAGACAGCCCTACTCTCTGCTGTTCTGTTGTTCTGTCATTATTTGAAAGGAAGATGATACCTATAAATCAAATTGTAGATTTTTAAATAATTTAGTAGTTTACGGTAAGCTTTTCTCCCTGCCCCTCTCCATATTCTTTGTTTTAATTGTCTTTATGCATAGCTTGCTTCTTACTTTGCTTCAGGTTTCTGCTTAGATATATCACCTCATAAAAGCCAGCTGTCACTGTTGCACTCTGCAGTGTGGCCTGCTTGCCCAGAGAGCTACCTGGGAGTGTGTGGCATGTCACCTAGTTCATCTGTTCTTGTCTGTCTGCCCCGACCAGACTATGCACCCCTGGAGGGCAAGGACCTAGTCGTTCTGGCTCACTGTATCGCCAGTGCCTGGGACTGTGGCTGGACATGGTCTCTGTGCAAGGAGTACTTGCTGAATGAAGGAGTTAGTCATAAATAACCTGCAGAATGTGATAGACTTTTTACTTTTGTACTTTTCCTTAAAATGTGCCCGTAACAATATTGTTCAACACAATAGCTTTTAAACCAGGTTGTGCATCAAAACTATGCAGGTGCTTCATAGACTGTAGGCTCTCCTGAGTAAATCATGTTTCAGCAGGGATAGAGTTGGTGATGGAGGGTGTAGGCTCAATCCTGAGTCCGTATCTCAGTAATTCTGATCTGTGTCCATGAGCAGAGAGCCTGCAACGACACTGGTCTATGCAACCATTGTTTCAAAAGATAGTTCGGTTCGGAGGCGGAAAGGAGTACATAGAATTCTGGAAAATGTGGTTTAGCCTCAAAACACTGAGATTAAATTAGGACATCGACAAGAAAATTTAGTTTGAGGAAAAAAGGTATCCTTAAGAGTATGGAAAAAACGTGGTTTGAGTTGACAGATTCCCAGAACTAGGTATTTTATTAAAATGGAAATTCTTTGAATATTTGGGTAATGGTTATTAGCATGGTCAAATAGAATAATTTTGCCAAGGGAGGAAGAAGAGAAAATGTTTTGGGAGGAAGACATAGTAAGGATCCAAAGAGAGCTAGCTGAATGACTGACAGTTGTACTAATGGAAAGAAAGGAAAGTTAGAAACAAATTAGTTAAAATCATGTCACAGGCGGCCCAGGTGTGAGGACAGGTACCAGCCTTGCTGTGTTCATAGGGGACTTTCTCCACACAGTCTTTACTTGGGATGCGATGGAATGCTTGTCGCTAGAGGTCAGGTGTTGATAAACTTTTCTTCTGTAATAAACAAATAGTAAATACTTTAGGTTTTGTGGACCATATGGTCTCAGTTACAGCTATTCAACTCTTCCATAATAGCGCGAAAGCAGCCCATAAGCAAATGAGATTAATGTTCCTATAAAACTTTCTTAACAAAAACAAGCAGCAGACCAGACATGGTCTACAGGCCATGCATAGTTTGCTAAGCCCTTCTGCAGGTTAACAAAACCTACCTTTTTCATGATTTGAAAAGGCACTTGAAAGGTATTAAACAACTTTTGGTTGAATTAAGGAAATACATGTTAAGAACATTGAAAAAATAACTTTTACTTAAGGTAATTAAGGCCCTGGCCAGTTGGTTCAGTGG
Organism: Rhynchonycteris naso; assembly: GCA_037038555.1. Classification (NCBI taxonomy): domain Eukaryota; kingdom Metazoa; phylum Chordata; class Mammalia; order Chiroptera; family Emballonuridae; genus Rhynchonycteris; species Rhynchonycteris naso. Next base: position 190,227,901 of record CM072995.1, on the reverse strand, counting down.
TAGAGCATCTGCCAGCATGTGGATGTCCCGGGTTCAGTTCCCAGTCACAGCACACAGGAGAAGCGCCCATCTGCTTCTCCACCCTTCCCTCTCTAGCTTCTCTTTCTCTCTTTCCCACAACGACAGCTGAATTGGAGCAAGTTGGGCCTGGGCACTGAGGATGGCCCTATGGCCTCTGCCTCAGGTGCTAAGAAGAGCTCGTTGCTGAACAACAGAGCAATGCCCCAGATGGGCAGAGCATCGCCCCTTAGTGGGCTTGCCGGGTGGGTCCCAGTCAGAGTGCATGCGGGAGTCTGTCTCCTCTCCTCTCACTGAATTAAAAAAAAAAAAATTGATTTAATTGATCTTGCTCTTGTGACTCTTTGCTTCTTTAAAACATATTTCAAATCTTTATATTTTACTATCTGAATCTGGTTGTTTTTCCTTTTGTTGGTTGTGTAGTTGTTTTTGTTGGGCAAAGAGGTTGATACTAGTTCAACCTGCACAGTCATAGATGAACCTACATATGTATGGGCTTACGCAGACACGAACATTCTTTATACATGTGTACATACCTACTTATGTTAGTAGATATATATGTATATCTAATAATATTTGTAAAGTTTATATTGATAAGTGAATTGATTATGCAAATGAATTTACTCAAGAACAGCTCAAAGAAATTAAAATAAGAAATCTAGTAAGTTGTAAAACTTTTTTTGGAATTTTACTATATATATATATATATATATATATATATATGCCATATTTTTATTAACTTCATAATTGGAATCTTTGTTTTGAAATTAAGATTTTAAAAATATTTAGTTTTTAAGTCTTAAATTAGTTTATGACCTTGGATGGTTTCTGTTCAGCCATATGTATATTAACTATTTTTGGTGCCTTGCAGAGGGTGATAGCTATAGAATGTTAGGGCTAGAAGTAGAGCCAGTATTCCCCTACATCAGGTTTTATTGTCTTGACATAACTCAGTAATGATAAGTTGTAATTATCTTTGTACTCTTTCGATATCTGGAAATGCCAAGTAGTTCTGGGAAAGCATAGACTTTTTCCCCTTATGATTATGGGTAATCTCAGTCTATGTTCATTGAATGGCCAATGAATGTTGGCTGACAGGAAAATATACTGTCAGGTAATGAAAAGAGACCATATATATATACACACACATAATTTTTTTTTATTTTTTTGAAGTGAGAAGGGGAGAGGGGAGGCAGATAGATGGACTCCCACATGCGCCTAACAGGGATCTACCTGGCATGCCCACCAGGGGGTGATGCTCGGCCCTTCTGGGGCGTTGCTCCACTGCAATTGGAGCTGTTCTAGCGCCTGAGACAGAGGCCATGGAGCCATCCTCAGCTCCTGGGCCAACTTTGCTCCAATGGAGCCTTGGCTGTGGGAGGGGAAGAGAGATATAGAGAGAAAGGAGAGAGGGTAGGGTGGAGAAGCAGATGGGAGCTTCTCCTGTGTGCCCTGACCAGGAATTGAACCCGGGACTTCCACACACAGGGCTGACACTCTACCGCTGAGCCAACCTATTAAAATAGGGAAGAGAGGCTCTATTTTAATGAACATATTTGTCAATATTCTAAGTCAAGTGCCTGCATATTGTTGATTTAACTCATTTATGCCTGAGTTTGAAATATTTGAAATTCAACTCTTCAAAAACAGGTAGAGGACTCAGAGATGACTCTTCTTCCAGAAATAAACCCCTTTCCTGTCTCAAAAAAAAAGAAGAAAAATTTCCAAAAATTCACATCACTTTTGGGCAAGCTCCCAGCACGACAGTATGTGCAGCAGTGAGTGACTAACTGCACCATGTGATGCTGTGCTCTTAGGAAAATCAGACTTCAGCAATGACCTTGAGCAGGATATAATTAACTCCCACGTCACTACCATTCCAGTAACGGAACATGAGGCATAAATATCATAACACCTAAATGTGGGAAACATAAATAAAGGATTATATCAGCACTAACATAGTACTTCGCTTACATGTGTTATGATCATACATTTGTGAGCATAGTCATTATAAACTATAGGTCTAACGGTATGAAAGTATATGTTTTCCTTTCTACCTAGAATGTGAACCTTAGTAATAATGACTATTTTTCTTTATTTTTGTGTCCCTCAGAAATCTCTATTAAAATGTTGTCCAAATAGTGGAGACCTATTAAATGCTCATGTAGATTTTAACATGGAAAATAGTTATTTAAATTTTAAGTATCTTAACAAGTTCTTAAAATTATGCCTACTGTATTGGCTTGAAAGGGGAAAAAGTACTTTAATATGTTAACATTGGTAAAAATAAATTAGTGACTTTTATTTTTTATTTTTATTTTTTTTTACAGGGACAGAGAGAGGGATAGATAGGGACAGACAGACAGGAACGGAGAGAGGTGAGAAGCGCAATCATTATTAGTTTTTCATTGCCGTTGCGACACCTTAGTTGTTGTTCATTGATTGCTTTCTCACATGTGCCTTGACCGCAGGCCTTCAGCAGACCGAGCAACCCCTTGCTGGAGCCAGCGACCTTGGGTCCAAGCTGACGAGCTTTTGCTTAAGCCAGATGGGCCCACGCTCAAGCTGGTGAGCTCGGGGTCTCGAACCTGGGTCTTCCGCATCCCAGTCCGACGCTCTATCCACTGCACCACCGCCTGGTCAAGCAAATTAGTGACATTTTTTTAAAACTAGACCATTGTGTAAATCCTAGGAATGATCAAATTTGAATCAAAGTTATTGAGCCATTTGATTCATAAGTCAAAAGTAGAGAGTAGTAGGATCTCCATTTTTAATACAATATATCCTAACAAAATAAATGTTTCGCAGCATGTGTTTAGATAAGTATATACATAGGGAAGAGATCAAATAAAATATTAGAACAGGTGAGGATTCTGCTAGTACTTTTCAATCCTGATGGTAAGACTGAAGACACAATGAATGCCTCTAACAAGATAAGGCATGTAGGACTTCAGAGCACCGAGTGACCAGAGGAAAGGGAGGAGTTGATTTTCCTCTTTCAAGTCCAAGTTATTAGAAATCCCAGGTCAAGTACAGTCACAAGTGTGCTCACCACTGTACCCGTTAAGTGGGAGATTACTTGAAAAGTGTAGCATTTCTCTAAACTTCTGGTAGTCCTGTTTGCTTTGCACTGCTAAATTTGAGATCCATTGTGAAATAGGGATGGTTTATGAATTGTTTCTTGTTTAGATGAGAGGTCTCCAGCTGTCCAGTATGTAGACCTGTTGCTGAACCCAGAGCGTTACACTGGCTACAAAGGGTCGTCTGCATGGAGAGTGTGGAACAGCATCTATGAAGAAAACTGTTTCAAGTAACTAGAGGTGGAGGGGGAGGAGGAGGGGGAAAGGGGAGGAATGACCGAGGGAAGGAAGGGGGGGAAGAAGGAGAGTATTTTTGTTGGAAAAAAAATCACATAACAAACAAATCGTTTTGAGTTTTGTGGGTTTTTTTTTTTAGGCCTCGATCTGTTTATCGTCCATTAAATCCTCTGGCCCCCAGCCGAGGTAGGCTTTTTATGCATTTTCATGCTTTGAGAGATTGTGTACAAAATGTCTTTATAACTAAACTTAATTTGAGAAAGTTTTCAACTGCTTTATATTTTGTTTAATTTGAATGATCAAAGTATATTAAATGCTCTTAGTTAAGTCTCAAGATTTTTACATGTTTTTACTGAGCACCTGTTATGTGCCAGGCCCTAAACTAGGAGCTTTATGTAAATGTAAAATTAGTTAGAATATATGAGTAATCCATGTATCAGCAATTTCCTGGGGAACTTTTATACACATGGAAGCCCAGGCCCTATCGCATATCAACTGAGTCTGCATTTCTGGAATTAGACCCAGGCATTGGTATTCTCTTACTCTCTAGATAATTCCAGTATGTAGCCAAGTTTGAGAACCGATAGCTGATGATGTGCTTCTCAAACTTAGTGTGTGTACTAATCACTGAGGAGCCTTGTGGAAATACAGGTTCTGATTATGTAGGTCTTAGATAAGGCCCCAAATTGTTACAAGCTCTGCAGCGGTGCCTGGGATGCTGACTTGTGCACCATACTCTAAGTCATAGGACATACAGCAGTTTCAGGAAGTTAGGCTGCCTACAGCACTGCTCTGAACCTAGACGTCTGAGAAGGCAGCCACTTGTCACAGCAGGCTGCTGAGCTCATGAAGTGTGGCTAGCATGAAACGAAACTTTACATTTTATATATTTACCTAGTTACTTTTTTAAAAGGTTTAATCTATTGATTTTACAGAGAAAGGAGGGAGAGGGATGGGGAACGAGAGGTATCAACTCATAGCTGCTTCACTTTAGTTGTTCATCGATTGATGGCTTCTTGGATATGCCTTGGCCTGGCAAGCCCAGGGCCTTGAACCGATGCTCCACACACTGCGCCACCACAGGCCAGGCACATGTTATTTAATTTTAGTTTATTTAATCTTAAAAACTGAAGCAATGTAAAATATTTTTGCCATTAAACAGAACTTTATTATTTTGGTAGGACTGCTTAAAATTTTATTGTATTATAGTGTATGTAAGCTGTCTACTTTTAAAAGTGTGGCCTGACCTGGGCTGGCTTAGTGGATAGAGTGCTGACCTGAAACACTGAGGTTGCCAGTTCAAAACCCCGGCTTGCCTGGTCAGGAACACATGAAGCAAGCAGTGAACAACTAAAGTGAAGCAACTACAGTCTTGCTTCTTTACCCTCTCTAAAGTCAAATATTAAAAAATATTTTTAAAAATGTGGCTATTAGAAAATATTTCATTAGTAATTTTTACATGAAAGTAATTTTAAGCTACATATGTGGCCAGCATTGTATTTCGGTGGGGCAGCCTTGCTGCAGACAGTGGGGGGTTATTCAGTATAAAACTTGGGTTCATCCTCAATCCAATTTTCTCAAGAGAAGCCAACCCCTGGGAGCAACTCTGTAATTGACTTGCCATTCCAGTGATTGCCATTCAGAACAGCACTGATTTAAGAACTTGAATTTCCTGGTCTAGGTTTGTACCTTTGTGCGTTTCTGAGAACCAGAGAGACTGAGAAAGGTTGATGAGCGGACTGCTCTTAGATGCTTGCTCTGTCACAGTGTGGCCAAGGTTCACTCACACTGCCTGGAGACGGGCACTGCGTCCTAGAAAACACTTGCATGGCTTCTTACCCCTTGTCTCTTCTACTTCATAACTTGGCTATTTTCAACTTAATGTTTTTATTACACAAGATTTTTATAAAAACTAGAGCAACACAAAAGTAGTAAAAATTAAAAAGGGAATGCTTCCCACCACACTCTGCACTCTGCAAGTTGGGATAGTCTGGAAGGTGTTTTTCCAGGCTTTTCTTGTGGTCATTTTCTTTTTTTTAAGATTGGAATTAAAAATTTTTTTGATTAAGGTATAACAGTTGTATCACTGTATTAGTTTCAGGTGTACAATGTAATGATTCGCTCGCTGTATACTTGTATCTGTTGTGAGGTGATCTGGGGTCTGGTTACCATCCAGTACCATCCAGTTACAGATTTGTTGTGATGAGAGTTTGAAGGGCTACTCTGCTAGCAACTTTCAAATACTCAATCCAGGGTTTATTAGCGACAGCCACCATGCTGTGCATTACAGCCCAGGACTGACTTACTTAATAACCGAAGTTTCTGCCTTTTAACCCCAGCACCCATTTCGCTCCTCTGGCAACCACCCATCTGTTCTCTGAGTCTAAGAGTTTGATGTTCTGGTTTTCTTTTTAGATTCCACATATAACTGAGGCCATAGTATATTTGTCTTTCTCTGTCTGACTTATTTCACTTAGTATAATGCCCTCAAGGCCCATCCTTGTTGTTGGCAGGTAGCAAGATTTTATTCTTTTTTGATGACTGAATAATATGATCACTTACTTTTAAAGTAGAAGATATAGTTGTTCATTTAATGAAACCATCAAGTCCTAAAAAATACTTCACTTCCATATTATAAGTTAGAGTCATGAGACTGCTGGAGAGATGAGGAGGGAAGGAGAGTGCTATGTAGAGAAAGAGAGGGAGGAAAGAGGAGAAGGAGATATGAAAGTGGGAGACTGAAGACTAGGGAAGGGAGAAGGTGCTCTGTGAAGGAACGAGGTTGCTTTGGCTGGAGCTGTTTGTGTGCGTCTCCATGACACTGCTGCCTGGTGATTGGCAGCTCTCACATTAACTGCCTTCCACACCAGTCCTGAGCCCAAACACGAGGCTTCAGCTAGGTTTCCAACAGCTTTGGACAACAGAACCTATTACAAAAATGAAATGCAGTGAGGGCTTCACTGATTACAGTTCAGGAACTACTTTTGTCAAGGTGGTGTGTGCCGAGGAGCAGTAATTCCAGAGACAGAAGTACATATTCCAGTGTGGAAAGTAGTGTTCAGAGAGGGCCCTGTACAAAGTGGTGACTTTATATATTTGTTAGTTAATTATTGGAATAGTAGTCTTTATGATTATTTTAGTTGTTTTCTGATATTATTTATTGTGAATTCTGATATTAAAATATGTGAAAATCTTGTACTTTTTGGCCTATGTTCTTTTTTTTTTAAAGAATAACACCAACTACAGATTTTTTTATTAGGTCATAAAGTTTCAATAATTTTTACATTTTTTAGAACTTATTTTTTAAATATTTATTCATTTTAGAGGAGAGAGAGAGAGAAGAGGGGAGGAGCAGGAAACATCAATTCTGATATGTGCCTTGACCAGGCAAGCCCAGGGTTTCGAACTAGCGACCTCAGAGTACCAAGTTGCACTTTATCCACTGGGCCACTACAGGTCACGCTTGGCCTATATTCTTATTAAGAAGTCTCATTTGCAGGATGACCACACATTGACCAATGTTCATGGTATAATGAATAGTTTAACACACAGTTTTAATCTCATATTAAAATTAATAGGATTAGAATCTGAACTGTGTAAGACATTCTCTAACATCTTGTCTATTATTTTCTCTTTCAGGAGAAGATGAGGGTGAGTTAAACTTTTGTGTTTTTGTTTTAAGTAGAGGAAATATTTTTGATGTTCAAAATTTGGTTTTTCCTTTAATTCAAAAGACAGTGTTTATTTTTTTCAGAAAACATCTACAAATGAATGGTGACATAAATAAATGGTTTTTAATAATATAAAGTTATCCTATGTTAAAAAAATATAAAGATGGTTTTCCCTAAGTGTGTAGTACATGAACGTGGTCACATTCCATCCAGTGTCTATTTTCTGGTTATTATGATCCACTTGAATATGTTCTGAAGAAATAGAAGTTAGTATAGTTTGACCAGATAATGTGTCTTATGACTGGTTTATTTTCTTACTGACTTTGAAATTTATAACCTTAGTTGTCATTATACTACTTAATCTGATGAGTAATAGTAATTTATTAGCAGTGAGTTACTTCAGGTTACTCAATGACTATTGGTCATAAGATGCCCCCAAATTGCCAAAATATTTCAAATGAATAATTATTTTAATTCTATGTTCAAGTGCATCATGATGTGCAGGATAGAAAGCTGTATAAAATGTGATGCCTTTCCCCTAGGAGCTGACAATATATAGCAGGAAGGAGAAGCCTTATACCCAGTGATAAGGAAGTACTACACATAGTACAGTTGGTGAGATAGCTCTTTAGAAGTAGAGACATCTTATCTCACTTCAGTGAGCTGGGAAAGCTTAGGCCTATAGAATTGATAGTATGTTCTTATTTGGAGGAGTTGAGAAAGGAAAAACATTTGGGGAGACCTGTGAGCAGTAGGAAATTAGAAAAATGAATAGAGGCTAGATTATTGAGAACTTTGGGAGGTAGACTTTCCTGTTAGCAGTTGGGTGTTTTTTTTTTTTTAAATAAGAAAGGGAGATAATGATAAATGATCCTTAGTAAGAGGATGTTCAATGAATGAATCTGTAGGAAGATGTTGGAGTTGTTTTGCAAAGTGTATAGACTCTCGGGGCGCAATAATTCCCCACCATCTAATTTATCCCCTAGATAACTACTCAGATCATCTGTGTGTTGAATTTTCGTATCATGCTTTGCTTTTCTCAGTTACAATAAAGCATAGGTAACTTAGGAAATGCATTAACTCTTCTGATCTTTATTTTCTGCCATTTTGTTTTTCAGTCAGAACTAGAAATCATTCTGTTGGTCTAGAAATAGTTTTCCTAGCATTAGGACTGAGACAAACAGGCCCTCTGTATTCTAGTTATTGCTTTTCTGAAGAATCATCTTGAAACAAAGGCATTTAAAAATTATCACTTGAAATGTAGTGGTCTTAGAAAATTGAGGAAGTATACCTACAGTACTTTTATTGGATCAGGAAAAATAAAATAATATAATTAGATTTTTGTATTAATTATAATTCACTATTTTTTCTGGAATTTTAAAGGAGTGCTATAGTTATCATTAAAAGTAAATTTAAGGTCATTAAACTCTCCTCCCACATTTATGGATGTTTATACCTTCTAGTGAATAAGATTTATATAACATTTTGACTGAAATGTTTTCTCAAAAATTTTACTAGTAAAAAGATTTTATGTAAGAACATTCTCCCAATACTTAAATTACTTTCGGGCTTTATTTTTTATAACCATGTGCTTATTTTTCTACTTCACATGAAACATGGACATTTATAGAAATATTCATTAATCTGTCATAAAAATATTTTATGGACTTAATTTATTATAATATATAAATGACTGTTTAAAATATTTTAACCCAGTTCTGTATGTGTGTGTGTTTTATTTAAGGAGAATCATTCTACACATGGCTAGAAGGTAAACTGTGTCTGTGTTTTAAAATTTATTGGGTTCTTGTTAGAAATGTATTGATTTATTTAATATATTTTAGTAAGTTTTAGGATTCATTTCCTAGGCAACTAATTTTAACAGTGTTTGAAAGAAAATAACATGTTTCAAGTTATTACATTTGGGGATACAATTATTTGAAAACTTTGAGGACAGAGCCCAGCACTGTGGAAATGCACAGGGCAGCTCTGTTGTCTGGCTCCCGGACCCTTCCCTTCTATCTACAGCACTCTTCCAGACCTTGGTTCTGATAACTGCTATTTAATGTAGAGACATCCTTTTTGGGAGGAAGTACTTTTTATATATGCATTTGAGGGGAGGTAATATTGAATTCAAAAGGTTTTAGACATATTTACATGTTAATATAGTCTAAACTTGTCTAATTAAAGGATAAAGCAGTGTAGATGGTTCATTTACTAGATACTTTTGCATTCTCATATTTTCTAATATTGAAAATACTAGAAATATCCCTGGCCGGTTGGCTCAGTGGTAGAGCATCGACCTAGCATATGAAAGTCCTGGGTTCGATTCCCGGTCGGCACACAGGAAAAGTGCTCATCTGCTTCTCCATCCTTCCCCCTCTCACTTGTCTTTCTCTCTCCCCCACTTCTTTCCTCCCCTCCTCTCTCTTCCCCTCTTTTCTCTCTTCCCCCTCCTCTCTCTCTGTCTCTCTTCCCCTCCTGCAGCCATGGCTTGAATGGTTTGAGTGAGTTGGCCCTGGGTGCTGAGGACAGCTCCATGGCCTCCCTCAGGTGCTAAAATGGTTCAGTTGCTGAGCAGCAGAGCAGGTGCCCCAGATGGGCAGAGCATTGCCCCCTAGTGGACTTGCTGGGTGGATCCCAGTTGGGGCGCATGCGGGAATCTGTCTCTCTGCCTCTCTGCCTCTCACTTACTATTAAAGAAAAAGAAAATAATAGAAATAAATTGTTATTAATGGAAAGCTGTAACATTCTAGGATTTTAACTACTGGATATATGATACTTTAAAAAAACTTGCCATTAATTTATGAAACCAAAAGTTAAAATGTATCAGTGAAAAATAAGCAAGTTGAATGATAAAGGAAAATTTGTTCGTAGCCATAACCTGATAGGAACTCTACAGAGTTTAAGTAGTTAATTTTATTTTATCTTTGTCTTTATGAACTATGTACATATATTGGCCATTGTTCGAGTGACTGTTATTAATGTGCAAATACTGCTAGGAAATATGTTGATAAATGGCCTGTGGAAGAAGATGCTAAGCTCTGATTTATTACTTTTATTATAAAGATACAAACTGAGAAAAATAATATTTAGGTTGTAAGAGGTGGTCAGAGATTCTGAGTATTGATAATGGAGGATGAGCGAGAGGCATTGATGGGCAGTACTGAACTTGGGGGTATACACGCTTATGGGACCTGACTGCTGGGGAGTCCTGGAGTGCTGGTAGTTGACACGTGGTTGCGGAGAGCACTCTTGTTCATAGCCAGAACATGTGAGTACATTTTCTGAGGTTCAGTTTCCTCCCCTGGGGCATGAAAGTGGCTGTAGCCATCCGACTGGTCACGCCTGTAAAACCTCCTTTGAGAACCACTAAGCCATGTTCCACGTAAATCCCACCCTTTTTTGAAAGGAGAAAATCATAATTAGTATCCTGTAATCAAACCAGTTGCTGAAAATGAATTTGAATGAAATTAAATCCAAAAAGAGAGGAGGACCACTTTCGAAATGGGGTGGTGAATTTGCTCTGTATTGTTAGGAATAGCAGTTGGTGGAATTTGCCTTTTTACTTCAGCATGTGACTCTGACAGCGTCTGCCAACTGCTGGTGGGAGAAGGTGTCCGGAGTTGCCTAAGGGTGTGTCCTGCGGGTGCATCTTTGCTATTACCATTTTGCTTAAGGTTTCTTGACTTTCACATCTATGGAAATACATATCCACTCCTCCCTCCTCACGTACCCCTCCCAATCAGTAAGGGCCTCTGTGGGCTTTGCAAATTAGAGTTGCCTCCTGGGTTTTCACAGTCTCATTTTTGGGCCTCTGCATCTTCACAAGCTTTGCTTTGCATGTCTCCCTTCTCTAGTCTTTAGACATTTTCCTGGCTATAAGTCAGCACTGCTTACCCAGAGGGTAGGGAGCAAAAAAAGTGAATGAACTTCAAGTCTGATCATTGTGTTACCTGATAACAGACTTGATTAGAAGTATTACTAGAGGGGAGGTTAGAGCCTAATGCCATATCAGATTGATTCAGATAATATTCCTCGTTACCATAAACATCCCAAATTGATCATATATTTTTAGGAGGAAGCTAAAAATAGAATTTAATTTTTACCTTTTAGTCACCATCCATGACAATGGGAATATTCTAGCAAAAATTCTGAATCAGGGAATGAGACCTCAAAAGAATTATTTTTTCCTATTATATAGAAGCTTCTTCCTTCAAAGTGGTCTATGGTAGAACATAGAGTAAATTGAAGATCTGAAAGATCTTGAAAAGGTGCAGAGTTAGCCATACACATAACTGACATTTTAAAAATCCCTCTGCACATAAATGAGGTAGGTTGCTGCTCAGTTTCCAGTGCTGAAGCAGATTTTTCTGTGGGGAGCATGCACAGATGAACACCTGCTGATGCTAAGGGAGGACAGAGCCCACTGCCATATCCACTTGGTTCTTAAAACTTACTTTTTTGCAAAAAAAAAAAAAAAAAAAAAAACTTTTTTGCATTTTTATTTATTTTTAAGTTTTTCTATAAAGTCTGTTCTCTAAAAATTTATTACATATAAAATTTACCATCTTAACTATTTTTAAATGTACTATTTAGTAGCATTAAGTACATTCACAATGCATATTACTTTTCTTTCTTTCTTTTTTTTATTTTTTTTACAGGGACAGAAAGAGTCAGAGGGAATGATAGGGATAGACAGACAGGAATAGAGAAAGATGAGAGGCATCCATCATTAGTTTTTCGTTGCGACACCTTAGTTGTTCATTGATTGCTTTCTCACATGTACCTTGACCGCGGGCCTTTAGCAGACTGAGTAACCCCTTGCTCTAGCCAGCAACTTTGGGTCCAAGCTGGTGAGTTTTTTGCTCAAGCCAGATGAGCCCCCGCTCAAGCTGGCAACCTCGGGGTCTCGAACCTGGGTCCTCCACATCCCAGTTAGATGCTCTATCCACTGCACTGCCGCCTGGTCAGGCGCATATTACTCTTATAATAGGAGAAAATCTTTTAAAATGGAGGCAGGGGTAGGATAGGATCATGGAATTCTCTTGACCTCTGTTTTGAGCAGAAGCCTATATGAAATAGTTTCCCATCATATTCCTGAACTCCGTCTGATATGATTTTACTTACACGGTAAACTAGTTTTCAAGTTTTGGCTCCTTACAAGTGGAACATACAGTTGAGTAGAATTGAAGGTTTCCAGGGCAAAGGAGTAATAAGACACACTGAAGGACCTGGAAGAAGGAGAGAAACCAAATTTAGCTGCTTCTTACTCCATTACCAAGTAAGTTCAAAAAAAGAACATTTATAGAGAATGGAGAAGGAGAATCAGCTATTGTTAAGCCAGAGCAGGGTCGGGTAATTATACTTGCTTTATAGCCTGCCCTAACTCATGAAAAATCTGTGCTGTTGCCTTCTGGGTAACGAGCACCTGCCAAGTGCATCTATAGTGTTTGAACTTCCCAACATTTTCTATCTTATTCTTCATTGTTATCATTCAGTTTACTCTTTTTGGAAGTCAGAATCTTCCTAGTGAGAGAATCTTGATCTAATTATTTCATATTATTCCTTGATTTATTCTTAATGTCCTTGAATCTTAACTTTAAATTTAAGTCTGTGTACTGAACCTTCAGTAATTTTGTTACCTAAATGGATGTGGTATCTTTTTCATTATTTTTCTGACTAGGTTTATGTCTGGAGAAAAGAGTCTTCTATAAGCTTATATCGGGACTTCATGCTAGTATCAACTTACATCTGTGCGCAAATTATCTTTTGGAAGGTAATCAGATTTTCACGTAGAAATTTTGCCTTGTATTAGTGTGAAAATTGTTGGGGGGAATATAGAGAAAAAATCCTATCTATTAAAAGTATATCATGTATTTCTCTTTCTCTTTAGAAACCTGGGGTAAACCTAGGTGGGGACCCAATTTAGAAGAATTCAAACGCCGCTTTGACCCTGTGGAAACCAAGGGAGAAGGTCCAAGAAGGTTAAAGAATCTGTATTTTTTATACTTGATTGAGCTGAGAGCCTTATCAAAGGTGGCCCCATATTTTGAGCGCTCAATTGTTGATCTTTACACTGGAAATGTGGAAGATGATGCTGACACAAAAACCCTCCTACTAAACATCTTCCAGGACACAAAGTAAGAATCTAATCAGTGCTGTGACGCTCTCCTCTGTGTCTGAATGCGCTAGTCCTTGAAGTACAACAAAAACTGGCTTGTGACAGTTAATTAGAAAAAGGGAGAATCAGAGCCTGACTGGTGGTGGTGCAGTGGAAAGAGCATTGACCTGGAATGCTGAGGACCCAGGTTCGAAACCCGGAGGTTGCTGGCTGTAGTGCAGACTTGTCAGCCTGAGTGTGGTATCATTGACATGACCCTAAGGTCACTGGCTTGAGCAAGGGGCCACTGGCTCTGCTGGAGCCCCCAGGTCAAGGTACATATGAGAAGCAATCAGTGAACAACTGAGGTACTGCAGCTACGAGTTGATGCTTCTCATCTCTCTCCCCTCCTGTCTCTCTCTCTCTTTCTCTTCTTTCTATCTCACTTTCTCACTAAAAAACGGGGGAGGGGGAGAGTAAGAACTGAGAATGGACTGGTCAATAGACCAACAGTATTTACAATATTTTCTAAAACTGTTCACTGAAAATCATCTATTAATGCATCATTGCACTTTCACTCTTGGTAATAGGCTGTATGTTTAAATAAAACTTTACATTTTATGTAGCATCAAAATTTAATGTTACTTTAATGTTCCTTCTACTAATTTTATAGTCTTCCAGTTGCTATTTAAGTTCAGATGATATCATATGTTAACATATCAATAGGTACCTAAGGAAACATTATTAACCTTACTTTCTAGAATCTAACCTTTAAAACAATTGTTGGGTCTAAAACTTGAGTTTATTGATTGTTAAATGAGCATAGAGGAATTTTAGTTAAGAAGTGCTTAAAGTAATGATGCATTGAATTTTAAAAGATGCTTTAAAATATTAAGAATGATATATATTTTTCACTAGTTTTTTGTTTTTTTAGCAAGAGAGAGAGACAGAGACAGACAGAGACAAACAGGAAGGGAGAGAGATGAGAAGCATCAACTCATACTTGCGGCACTTTAGTTGTTCATTGATTGCTTTCTCATATGTGCCTTGACCAGGGGGCTCCAACTGAGCCTGTGACCCCTTGCTCAAGCCTGCAACCTTTGGACTCAAGCCAGCAACCTTGGGCTTCAAGCCAGCAACCTTTGGGCTCAAGCCAGTGACCATGGGGTTATGTCTATGATCCCATGCTCAGGTTAGCAATCCCACGCTCAAGCCAGCAACCTCAGGGTTTTGAACCTGGGTCCTCAATGTCCCAGGTCAATGCTCTATCCTCTGTACCACTGCCTGGCCAGGCAGTTAATTTTTAAAATTATTTTTCATAACTTTCTTTAAAACATTATACCAGCTTATACATTACAAAGCTGTCCTTACCTTGCTTTGGTATTTTATTGAATAGTTTATTTGTGAACTATTTGCCACTTTCCTATTACTAAACTTACATATGAGTAAATTATGAATTTTAATTATTTGTAGGGATAAAAAATTCTACCAGAGCTCTAATACATGGACTTCAAATTTTTTGTCTGTAACTTACAGTATTATCACTTCACCAGGTCCTTCCCCATGCACTTTGATGAGAAGTCCATGTTTGCAGGTGACAAAAAGGGGGCCAAATCGTTAAAGGTAAAAAGTTCTTGATTGGGGGAGGGAAGGGGAGTTTACTGGTCGCACTTTAATTCTTTTCACCTGAGCTCTTCCTCCCCAGTTGGGGTAGTTGGTCTGGGATGCACTTCACATGATACAGTGAGCCCTTCTCCACTTCCTTCTCAGTTTCTGTCTCCATTCTCGTGTGACCAGCTGCTTAGTGAGGCCTCAGCCATTGCTGTGACCGAGTGTGGCACCTTTGTACCTGTCTTGAAGGGGTATTATTCTGAGAGTTTTCTTACTTTAAATTTACACTGTGTATTGTTATTTTGATGCATCTTTCAAAAAATTATGAACTGTAATCCACTTTGAAGGCAATTGATAGTATGTATATTTTTCTAAAGTTCATTTTATGGGATGTTAGTTTGTGGAACTCGTGTGTTTTTGTCTTTATAGACTAACATAAAAGGCAAAAATTACCTGTTAAGCTGTTATATCAGAAGGAGAATATATTTCAAGAACATTATGAAACTTCATGTGAAAAGGTCTTTGTTTTCCTTTATTGTACCCTTAAAATGTTATAAAAGTAAAAT
The DNA here is from genome assembly GCA_037038555.1 of Rhynchonycteris naso. Taxonomy (NCBI): domain Eukaryota; kingdom Metazoa; phylum Chordata; class Mammalia; order Chiroptera; family Emballonuridae; genus Rhynchonycteris; species Rhynchonycteris naso. The sequence goes on along the minus strand of CM072995.1, from coordinate 190,212,615 downwards.
ATTTGAAGTTGGCTGGCAAGTAGTCTTCCAGTACAACTCCACAGTTTTGTGAGTGTGATTCCAAAATCCAGAAGCTCCAAAAACTGAAACATGTTTCTTATGTTTGGTGCAAATAATCTTTTTTTCAAATTCTGCTTTGTGTAAATATTCTTACATGTTTGTATAAATATTTTCACGGAAACAATGTATTTTATTACAGGGTGTTGCCACACACTCTGAGGTGTTTCATAATAAGTAGTATATGTACTATGTTTCTAAATCTGAAAAATTCTGAATTCTGAAACACATGGGGCCCCATGATATTTTAGATGTGGACATACTACATGAACTAATAAATTACCATTGAGTGGCTCTCCATTGGTAAGAGTTTCTGGGTACTTCTGAAATGAAATAATTTAGTCACAACTATATTTAATTTTGGAAAGTTCTTTTGTTGTATGGTTGTTTTAGAGGTATGTTGCTATTATGGTATTTAATGTGAGTTCATTTTTGTAGTGCTTCCTGTTTTTATACAAACATACTTTTGATCTTTCGAACACCCTGTGTATCAATAAGACAACCACAATTATGGATCTTTCTGGAGATGGGGAAGGTGATGCTGCCTGAGGACTAAAGCACAGCTAGCTTGCTGCAACAGGATGCTGGAGATTTTGTTTGCTCTTTTTCAAAGGCATATAAAGGAGAACTTAGGTCCACTTTTCCATCTGCTCCAAAGAACATGAATTACATGAGAATGGAGAGCAAAGGAGTTTTGTGTTCTATTTATGTCATCTTTCCTTTGGGCGAGGTACTGTTTCTTTAGGGCTCATAGTAGCCAGGGTTCTCAGGCTATACATCTCCAGCTTCATGCAATGAAATAGTCAGGATAGTGATTCTTTTTTTCTTAAGGAAATTTTTTTATTTTATTTTATTCATTTTAGAGAGGAGACACAGAGTGAGAGAGAAAGAGAGAAAGGGGGAAGGAGCTGAAAGCATCAACTCCCATATGTGCCTTGACTGAACCAGTGCAGGGTTTTGAACTGGCGACCTCAGTGTTCCCAGGTCAACGCTTTATCCACTGCGCCACCACAGGTCAGGCAGGATAGTGATTCTTATTTCCAAGTGTGCCCTGTGGAAAAGATAAGGATACTTTCTCTTAACCAGTGTTATCCTCAGGTAACATGAAACTGACTGTAGTCATAGAAACATGCTCAGGTGCTCACAGGCGGGAGTCTCCCTGGGTGGGAACCTATTACAGCAAAACCCCAGGTCCTTCCCTGAGGAAGTGCCCTAGTGGATGTGGGACTGTGGGGCCGTCCCCACCCCTGCCATTCAGCCTATGATCACCCATGCTGGTGGAGCAGTGGTTACAAACTGTGGTACTAAGGAAGGAGATGTAGATTAGCATTGTTCTAGAATGAGCTTTCTGGTTTAGACTCAAACAAAACAATACTTCAGAAATAACTGAAACATAATGTAGCTATATCCACTACTGGTTGCACACACATATTAAATGGAGGCGGCTGTGCAGTTCTTAAAAGTAAAGCCTGTACCTTGTTTCCTTTCTCTACCCACAGTGCACATTGATTGCTGTGTTGCGTTGAGTTGTCCCGCAATGAAGTTTGTTGAATATGTGGAATGAATTTTATAAATTTCCATCAGTGTTTTATGCTATACAGTTTCAAATAATTTTCTTCTTTGCTGTTGAAAAACAGCTAATTCACTGATAAACTTCAAAACTTTTCCTTATAATTTGGACAGATGCAGTTTCATTTTAAATGTCTAATTAGAATACAAATATTTTCTGCATGTTAGGAGGAATTCCGGTTACATTTCAAGAATATCTCCCGTATCATGGACTGTGTTGGATGTGACAAATGCAGATTATGGGGGAAATTACAGGTTTGTGTGTTGGCTTCCGTTTGAAACTATTACTATCTTACATTTTTTCACGAGGAGTTCAAACTTTTTATTAAAATGCCCTTATAGTTTGTTGAATTAAGAGATTCAAAATGTGGTTTTTCTGTATTATTGGTTGCTATTGTTATTGAAAAAAGTTAATATTAAACTCTGTGGGTCATATCTGTATGGTAAGGATGTCTTTCCTATTCTGCATTAATGATTTTGATTTTAGTTTGTCTGTTTCTGTTGATACAATCTCAGATTCATTTCTGAAGTTGTGATTATAAATAGAGACTATTAATATTTTGTATATCCATATGAAAGGTAAAATATAATCATATAAAAAGACTTAATGAAATTTTGGTCATTTAATTTGTTTCAATGATCAAAAGACAAACTAGGAGAGTTCTGCCAACCAGATTTGTTCCCTGTATATACTGTGTAGAAAAGATTAATGTTATATATGTTATCTTCTTTTACAAAGATGACAAGTCAGAAAATCAAGAGACAGAATTATATTAATGGAGGCTACACAGAAATTAGGTTTTTTTTCTGTGGTGCTAATAATTAAGAAATTATTAAGTATAGTCATCACTAGTAATTTTTAAGTTGTGAGTTGCTAGGGGCTATAAAAATGCTTTTAAGACAATACCTTTAATATTATAATCCTATTATGATATTTTTCTAGGTTAAAAATGGCATTTTAGTAATTTGTAATAGTATGATATGTGTTACGCTATTCAGCTTAGGTGAATTTATCATGTGCATAATCTGTGAGGAAGTAGAAACTGTATTTTGCATAGTTTAATAAAATAATGAAGTTCAGTGTATATGCATATCCTGACTCTCATCACAGTGATTGAGTGTTCTTGTCAACCTCCATAGTAGTTACGCTGTGAATTAGGTTGTAAGTCTGTCACTGTTGTCTTCAGACTCAGGGTTTAGGAACTGCCCTGAAGATACTGTTCTCAGAGAAGGAGATACAGAAGCTTCCCGAGCACAGCCCGTCGAAGGGCTTCCAGCTCACCCGGCAGGAGATAGTTGCCCTTCTGAATGCATTTGGGAGGTAAGAACTGACTGTGTCTCTGCTCCTTCAGCTGGCTGCAAAGGTCAGCCTGCCAAGGTGCTTGTTCTGCAGACAAAGAGAAAGGTTTTATCATGTTATCCTACCTGTACTCATAAGCGTGTGTCTGCACAGCTCACAGCATTTCTAGGTTTGCCAGTGTTTCTGTTTGCCTTCCCGAGTGCGTGGGAAGATTCTGTCCCCTAATGTTACCCTCGCTAGCTGACCATCACTTGCTCAAGAACATCAGCGAGGACCAGAGCTTGGGTCAGAGGTGATGGAGTAGTGATGAAACCTTTCGACGGCTCTTATTTCTTAAACGGAGGAGGCCTTTGTCTTTGATCATTCTTACTCCATTTTTTCTATGTACAGATATGTAGTTTGCTTTTTGTTTATACCACAGATAGTTTCAAAAATAATTTTAAATTGCCTACAGAGATATATGCAATACCAAACACCTGAGGTATGCAGAACAGAACAGAGTCAGAGAGAGTAATACTAAACGCTGCCTTGGAAAACATGCAGGAGAGTCAAGTCAAGGAAGAAGTTTTATAAAAACGGAACCAAGTGATACAGAGATTATTTCTTATGTTTCCTTAACATGCATTTTTTTAAGTTAAAAAGAAGCAGTTAAAAATAATTAGTTGCCTCTTCCCCATCCTAATAGCAGAGATTTCACCTCTTGCTTCCCTATATTTGAAGATGTCCATGTAAGCAGAGGTTTCAAACAAGACAGGCATAGACTGTCCATTGGTAATTGGCATTTCATGAAAAATTCAGTCCACCTACTTATGAGGTCTGCATAAGATAAAATAGGAGAAACGGAATTGAATTTCAATTATTTAAAATGAAATTTAATTGAAAACGATTTTAAACAATTTAAACATTTTAAATCCAAATAAAACTAAATTGAGAAAGAAGCAGATGTTAATTTCCTCAGAATTTTTCTGAGACTTGCAAAGAATATCAACAGCCACCTTCAGGCTGAAGTTTCACATGAGAGTATGGCATTACCTCTGTTGTGCTCTAGAGGGCTCTAGACTCAGCCAGGCTGCTATTGTCCTGGAGCCTGTGTGAGCTCAGGCTAATGGCTTCTGTCTTCCAGATGTCTGCCTGTTCTGCAAAATGGGGCAGACATGAATCTTTCTCACAGAGTACAAATGAAGGTAAAAGATTATTTATGACAGCACCACTTAAACCACAAGATGCTGCCCGAATCCTCTGGCAGTGCAGGTGCTGGTGAGGGTGGCTCATAAATGTCACTGGGTAGTTAGTGCTCTTATTTTTTCTCTGACTAGATGAAATATGAGAAACCTGTCTTCTCTTAGGAGTGGTGACAGTGAGGGTGGGATGGTCACACAAAAAGATACAGCTTAATTTAACCCCCTTTTCCTTACCAGGGAAGAACAAATAGTGGTTAGCCATTCTCTTTTATGTTGAGTTTTACTGTTTCCTTAATGTAGACTCTATGCATTCCTTACTTCTTCCTCAATGAATGTTATAGTTTTTCTTAATAATTAAAGGAATCTTGTTAACTTCATATGTTCCACCTAATTATATCATTTAAATAATAAATGACTTTCATTGTAATTTGGCAAAATTATGAACTTTGGGGAATTTGTACATTAGTCTTCCTTAAGGGAATTGGTAGTTTTCTCTGTCTGACATCTGTTGGATACAGTTCACACCTGTCTGCTCCCTCAGGTAGGGCCCCAGCACAGCGCTGCTTTGGCTTGTGATACTAGTGGGAGAACAGTGAGCATTGTCTGTGGTTCTGGCCACTGAATCCTGGAGAATGTGGTTTCTTTATCTTGACTACTGCAAGTGTCTTTCCTGTACTAACAGCTGTTTTTTATAGTTTCATCATTTATATCAAATGGTTTATTCTCCAGGGAACAGATAGAGCTGGCATTAATATACCAGTTGGGTATTACAGTACATATATTTTAGTGTCTCTCTGAACGGGGAAAATCGTGACTGGCAGATGCGGCTTGCTCTGAGCCTTCTGGTGTCTGTCTAAGAACAGAGAATGTGAGAATGGCTCGGGGTGATAAACTGGGAGGTCTGGGTGCTTCTCCACAGAGACTGTGTATGATGCTAGTGGTGCTCCTGGGGAAAGAGTCATACCTGCAGTTAATTTGTCAATGATCTTGGGGTTCTCTGATCCTCTCTGTGCCTAAGTCAGATTTGGAGCATGGCTTTTGCATTCTGAGCACATCTGCTATTTACTGAGCTCTTTTCTTTAGTTAGGCTTTGGCCTCTTTATCGCCTTTCATGTATATTTTGGTAGGTTTTTGTTTTACCAGCTACATTTTTTGAGGTATAAGATGTGATCTGATGCATTTATTTTAATAATCATATTGGGTTTTTTTCCTAATAATTAAAACTGTTTCGGCCTTTCAATGTTCTGATGAGTAAGAACTCATTTTCTATTAATCCCACAACTTGTCAGGGTATAAAGAAAATGGTTTTGTGGCCATAGAGAGCCTAGATTGTTTGAGCAGCCATATGCTCTTGGATCCGATGAACTGGTTAGAACGCGCCCGCTAGCTGGGTGCCCCTGGGAAAATGACCCGATCTATTTGAGCCTCAGCTTTCCTAAAATGTAAAATCAGGGTTAATTTTATGTACCTCATAGGTTTTTTACAATTAATGAGATTATGTATATGACATGTCAGAACATTGACTGGCACATCCTATGCTCTCAGTATAAAAAAAGTTATCATTTATTAAGAAAGTAGGGCAAAGAAAGGAGCTGAATATTGCACACTCTCTTATCCTAAGTTATAGAAAGAAAACATTAGATTTTTATTGTAGCAACCCTGAATGGTACATGAGGATAATTGAGCTTATAGAATTATCTTGTGATTGCCATTGCAGGTTTACTGCGGGACCCGGGTCCAGGAGCATTTTATTCATTCGTTATTTACTGTACACCATAAACATGGGGTTCAGCAGTGACAATATAAACAGAATCTTTACCCTTAAAGATTGTGGAGCTAACAGTATAAAATAATTCATTGTGTTTGGAGAGCAACAAGAAAGCAGCGGACATTTGGAAAGAAATGTGCAAAATGAATTTATAGACTAAATATGAATGTTTTGAGGTTCTTTGTTGTAATGAATTACTCATATCACTGTTCCCATCGTTAATTTATTGATAATAAGAAGTAACTGAAAGCTCACCAGCTTGGACCCAAGGTCGCTGGCTCCAGCAAGGGGTTACTCGGTCTGCTGAAGGCCGGCGGTCAAGGCACATGTGAGAAAGCAATCAGTGAATAACTAAGGTGTCACAACGGCAACGAAAAACTAATGATTGATGCTTCTCACCTCTCTCCGTTCCTGTCTGTCTGTCCCTATCTATCCCTCTCTCTGACTCTCTCTCTGTCCCGGTAAAAAAAAAAAAGTAGCCGGCTTCCTTTTCCCCTTTTAAACCAAGATTAAAGAACCATAGCTCTGTGTTTTATTAATCTTTAATAAGTAATTATAGCATACTTATTTTTAAATGGAAGCTTCAATTTTCAGTGCAGAATACATTCTTATTTTGAATTTTGCTTTCAAATTATGACCCATATACAGTGTCAGTCGTTTGAAATGTGTGCACATCATGTTAGCCATACTAATATGCTTTATTTTTCTCCTACAGGCTTTCTACAAGTATAAGAGAATTACAGAATTTTAAAATCTTATTACAACACAGTAGGTAATAAAGGCTTTTATATGTCTAATTAGAGACATAAAGTGACTGTAAGAACTTTTACTCTTAGACATTCAGCAACAAGAGACTAATCTTCAAAGGCTTCAAGAATTCTGAACTCTTAAAGAAAAAATTCAAATGTTCACTTGAATATTTATGATTCTTAATAGACTTTCAATTAGAGGTATTTATAAATGAAGTATATACTTTTAAAGCGTGTAAGTTATGCTAATTCTGTGTTTAATTTCATGTTTCCGTATGTTGAGTATTCTGTTATTCTACTTGTTTAAAATTGGTTTTGTCCTTATTCTGTTACCCTTTATTTCCAGTTGTCAAAATTTATGGTTATGTGTCTATGCAGTGACACTGTTAACAGTCTGTTATGGAAAAGGAAAGCTAGGGAACACGTGTTGTTTAGGGCTGGTCTCAAAGGGGAGATGGGTTTAGCCTTGCCTTGCTCTGTGTCACCTCTAGAATAGAGAAGTGTCCATGTGATGAGAGGCCCTGTCTGTGTCTAGTTTCAGAAATTACTTATGAATCCTTAGGACTTCAACTTCAGTTTTATTGGTTTTTATTTCAGTTTGTAATTGCTGTTGGTTTTGTTGTGGTCTAAGGCGCTCCTTTGTTAAAGGTGTGTACTGTCCCTTTGCCACCGGGCCTGACTTCCTGTGTGGAGAGGGCTGGTACAGGGGGGGGGTGCTTTCCTTAGAATCTAACTAGTTTCTTTTGATTTTTGTCTTTCTTTGTTTCTACTCCATTTTAGAAATTTTCATTTATTCTCAAAAAAACAAAAATGCATAAATATTGAACAGTTTTTGTCTTGATAAAATTTAAATGATATTTATGGATTTCTAAGGCCAATTTAAAGCATTCTATGCACAAAATTTACTATTTTAAAATAAGCATTTTTAAGGATTTTATTTTAGAACACAATCTATGCAATCCTCTCAATTTGATTTTCTTTGGTAAGAGGTTTAAACAGGTAGCTGTAGCTCAAACCTCTTAAGCTTCTCTCCCCACGTTTTCTCTATAGTTCATTGTATGTAAATGGTATTTGGGGTGGTTTGTACCAACAGTTGACTCATTCTTCCCAGTCATCTTCTAAACATAGGATTTAAATATTCTTCGTATTTAAAATACTGATTCTTTAGAAAGCTGTTAGTAGACATAGTGTGGTTAATTTGGAAGGTTGCATCTGTATGGAAGTAATGTGGGTACAAAACAGAGTTCTTCCTTAGACCCCTCAGTCCCTTCATGAAATAAACAAGTGCTCTTACTCCCATCTCTTTCCTGCCAATGTCTGAAATGTGCTCATTGTTTTAGTGGCATATTTCAAATGGTATTTAGTTGGCTCACCCCTCTTTTAAGAATATTTAATCACCCTTGGAGGGAGGGATGTAGTTGGAGGGAGGAAGGTCTCACTAGCTAATTATTTTCTTACACAGTTTCTAACCTTTATAAAGCTGAGTGTTTGTTGTTGATAGTGGTGGTTTTGTTAGCTTGAATCAAACAGGCTGGCTTGATTGACCCCTTCTCCATATTTTTTTCATTTTTAAGGTGGGAGAGGGGGACCTTAGGGTAAACTCATTAAAAAGTGAATTAATAATATTGCTGGTAAATTAGTAAGAATTATTCTTAGTGTTCATTCAGAGTTTAAGAATGCAAGTTTTGCACTTTGTCTATTTTTACTGTAAGTTTAAAAAATCTTTTTTGGTAGTGTTATTTCACAGTTCCCTTAGTTAAAGATAAAGCCTATTATTTAAACTCTCCACTTACTGCTTTTTTTCTTGATTTGTTTCAAGCTTAGGAAAAAATTGTATACTAGAGTGAGTTCTAGGAAATTCAAAAGTATAGTTAGGGCAAAAAAGATCTTTTCAAAGTTTAAACAAATTTTTTCACTACCAATAAAGTAAACAAATGAAGTGTATTTAAGCTAAAATTTGTCTGATTAACTTTATTTTACCATAATTAGAGTGTGGGGAGCAGCCTACATTTTTGTGTATGTATTTCTTAATTGATTGTGTAAATTGTAAGAAGCTTTGTTTTGTGAGTCTGGTGATGTTTTATGGCTCCTGTGATATAAGCTGTTTTTCCAATTCACATACCTTTGTTGTGAAGTGATAACCAGAGGATTGACTTCTTTGTGGAAATGCGTGGCTGGAAATACCTCTTGGCATTGTCTTTCTCTCATCACCTAATTTGAAAATGTAGCACTTGATAATATAATAACAGAAATGATAGTACCAACCGACAAAGTCACGAAAATGAAGAAAAGGCCAAGATCCCTTCCTTCAATGGCATAAGTTTATTTTTTCTTAAGTGACATTATGTAAGTTAGAAATACTATATATTAAAATTGGTAAAATTTGAATGGTTCTCCTGTGTTGATTCTTAGGCTATAAGGATCAGAAAGGATGGTCATAATTTTCAGTTTTGAAATTTGATAAGTCAAATGTTTTGAAGTTTTAATTTTGTGCATTGCTCAATACTTGTAATCCCTGTATGAGTACCAAACACTGTGCCATGTTTCTCCACCTCGCTAGGTGCCATTGTGCATTAAGGAAGGATGCTGTTCCGATCTTCAGCAGCACTGCCTTCAGCTGGGAACCTGGCAACTGTTCCCAGTAAACCTCGCACCAGTCTGTGGACTTGAAATAGCTGCACACACCACAGCTATCACCAGACAGACTGGGGCAGTGCGCCACGGACCTGACCTGGTAAAACACGACACACACAACTTTATGAGTGCTCTAAGTAACATCTATGGGTGCACTCTACAGGTGCAAATGTGCTGTTGTACCCACCAAATATTAGAAAGTATGAATTAAACATTTCTGCGATCTTTTGTTTTTCCCCCCGGTAAATCTTTCCTTTTGAGATGAGGATTTGATTACAATTTGTGGAGCAGAGATAAAATCTTAAGTAGCCCGAGGGTCCCTTCTTATTGGGACAGCAGCCAACATTAGCCCCAGGTCAGGGCTCTGGATGGGCAGGGCAGTGGAGGGGAAGGTAAAGCCACTGTTTATAAATAAGAAAACCAGGGGTAAGAGAGGCTAAGTCACTTGTCTGCAGTCACAAATTCTAGTTTGTGGGACTACAGTTTGAAATCAGGAAGTGTAACTCCAGAACCTCCTCTCAGAATGTGCTGATCTGTGTGATTTTATAACTTGGTTCATTACCATTCCACTAAAAATTGGGGACTTTCAGTGTAAGTTATTTTCCCTGCCGAGAAAGAATAAAATCAGCGTAGTTATTAAGTCTTAATTATTGAGGCTTTATTTGGTACACAGCGTTACTCAGTTGGGACTCACTGGCACGGGTGATGGACACCATGAATCTCTCCTGCGCCTGGGGTCAGCCTGGGGTCGTCTAGCTAATATGACGTAGTAAAATCTCACTGGCTGACGGACAGTCGCTTTTTTTCCCAAAGGTTTATGGGAAGTGTAGTTTCCACGCGCCTGGCCATGTGGGCGATCCCAAAGACTGGGGCTCTGATTTCCCACTTGACCACCCCATTGCTAACCGCCCTACATCTCAGCCTTTCTGGTTAAATAGAAATGGGGCACAGTTAATCGTTCTGTCTGCTTCCTGCTGATTAGGGGCTATGTGGGGAGCGGGGTGTTGGCTGGTGGTGGCTTTGAGGGGTGTCAGGGGGAACATCAGTTTGGCCGTGAGTCGAGAAACTTCGCGGATGCGCTTCGAACAGCACTGCTCCCTGGTTCAGTCCACTCCGGTGGCAGGGACAGGATGCAGAAGGAGAATCTGCAGGGCCCAATATCTTGGTGAGCCGCAGACGAGTAGGGCCCAGTGGTTCCAAACTGCCAGTGATCCTGCATGGGAGCAAACTTGAGGCAAGAGACCTGGTTAAAAATGAGGGCATGATGGCATAATTAAGAATAGGTGCAATAAAAAGGAATTTCATCCAAACTGCATGTTAGGGGTAGTGTACAAAAAGAAGGGTTCCCATCAACCCACCTATCCGAGACCTGTGAGGGAACTAGAGGTCCAGAGTGTGATGGCAAAACAGAGAAGGTAGCCCCCGTGTCCACAGAAATGAAATAAACTTACTCGCTACCTGTAGCTTCACCCGTGGCTCAGAGACAGTGAGGGGGGGTCTCCGAGTCCGGGCCATGTCAGCTGTCCATGAGGCCTAGGAATTCGAATGATGGGTTTACATGGCTAGCTTGGCCTCCCATCTGAGCGGCCTGTCCTCCACGCTGAGATGCTGAGGATGTGCCTGCTGTCCAGAGGGGGCAATCGCTCCGCCAGTGACCAGGCTGCTTGCACTTAGGACAAGGCTTAGTGGGTAGCCTTGGGCAGGAGCATTGTCGAGACCAATGACCCTCCTTGCCACACTTAAAGCAAGCTCCCGGTGGGGATCCCGTTTGTGGCCCAGACTTAGATCGAGCACCTCCTGTGCTTTGCCCATTGCTCTGGCCTAAGGGCTGCCACAATAGCATGGGTTTGGAGTGCCACCTTCTATTGCATGCGGGCCTGACGAAAAACCTTGGCCTGTTCCTCTTGATCATTAAAAACCTTAAATGCCATGTTCATCAGGTCTCGGAGAGGGGTTTGCGGGCCCTCCTCTGCCTTAAGTTTCTTCCAAATATCCAGGGCCGATTGGGAAATAAAGTGAGTAGCTAATACAGTGGCCCTGGCACTGGAATTAGGGTCTAAATGAGTATGGAGGACCACAGTGTCAGTGAGGCGATTTAAGAAGAGAGCCGGATTTTCCTCAGGTCCTTGAGTAATTTCCCTTAACTTGTCATAGTTAACTACCTTTTGTGCTGCATCCTGCATGCCAGCTATAAGACATTCAACCATCTGATCACATCGTCTCCTACCTGGTTGTTCCTCTGGTAATCCCAGTTGGGGTCCGTGTCAGGAACTGCCTCTGGGCCCACTGGCATTTGAGCATTAGAGGTGTGGACCTTATCTGCATGAGCTCATGTTGCTGTCTGGATTTGGTCCTGTTCGTCAGGGGTGAGGGTAGAAGACATAATAATATAGAGATCATGCCAAGTAAGGTCATATGCTTGAGTGAGATATTGGAATTCCTTGGTATAGTTGGTAGGATTAGAAAAATAGGAGCCCAAACGCTTTTCAATTGCAGACAGATCAGAGAGGGAGAAAGGCACATTGACTCTAATGACCCCTTCCGTCCGTCCTGGCCACCTCGCAGAGAGGGCATAGGAGGTCGGCTCCCTTTTGTGGCCTGGAGTGAAATCGGGTGTGAGCGCTAACAGGGGAGGAGAGAGAGGGATCAGCGTTTGCTGGCGGAAGAGAAACAGGATTCAGTGAAGAGACGGGATGGGACCGAGGGAGTGGTGCAGGAGGGGAACAAAGTTCTTCAGGGGAGTCGGCAAAGGAGGAAAGATCTGGAGTGGAGAGTTTGGCTGAGGTTTCCCTGGCCAGAAGGACCTGCATTGTAGAGCAGCCGGTGCAGAGATTAGGACGAGAATGCAACTGAAGAAACCCCTGTATATAAGGAATCTCTGTCCATTTTCCAACTTCTTGGCAATAGTTCTGTAAACCAATAAGGATGTTAAAATCGAAAGTTCCTTCCTGAGGCCACCAGGTCCGGTTATCCAGTGGGTATTGTGGCCAGGCTACGCTGCAGAAGAAAATTAGTTTCTTCCTTTTTAGGGAGGGATCAATGTTTGGGAGGTTTCGGATAAGGCACCGCAGGGGTGTTTTAGAGTCAGGCTTGGATTCCTTTGTCCCCATGGTTACCCCTCAGTTCTCGGATAATGGTCAAGAGATGAGTTACTGGCGTCCCAAAAACTCAGACTCTGGCCACGGAATGGATAGGGAAAGTAAATATATGTTTTGAACGTCTTCAAAACACACATTTACTCGGTTGGAAAAGGCTTCCCTGACGTAGCTATGGTTTTCGGACTGGGAGCCTCAGTGGAAAGAACCTGAGGGGGTTTGGAGGCAGGGAGCTTGCCGCACGTGCGCCGAGGTGGAAGGTCGGTCGGATATCCTGGGTCCTTGTTCTTCCTCAGAGGAGATGGGAAAAGAGGAGCAGTCCGTTGTGGACTTCAAACTCCTCCCGGGTTTTCAGCACCAAAAAAATGTAAGGTATTTTCCCCACCGAGAAAGAATAAAATCAGCGTAGTTATTAAGTCTTAATTATTGAGGCTTTATTTGGTACAGAGCGTTACTTGGTCGGGACTCACTGGCACGGGTGATGGACACCATGAATCTCTCTCCCGCGCCTGGGACCGCATGGCACCAGATTTTAAAAGGGGCCCTTCCGGGGTCGTCTAGCTAATATGATGTAGTAAAATCTCACTGGCTGATGGATAGTCGCTTTTTTCCCAAAGGTTTATGGGAAGTGTAGTTTCCATGCTTCTGGCCATGTGGGCGATCCCAGACAAAGACTGGGGCTCTGATTTCCCACTTGACCACTCCATTGCTAACCACCCTACATTCAGCATCTTTTGAATTATATAGTCATAAGGCTTTTAAAATATACTTAATTTTTGAAATGGGTAATACATTCACATGGTTTAAAAATCAAAAGGTAGAAAAGCTTTACAGTGGAGTGTCTTTTTTGTATCCATACTGCATAGTGCCCTCCCCTTCCTGCCTGAATACCCTATGGTCTAGGCTACGTATGTTTCCTTCCACCCCGTTTTAGGCGTTGTAGTGCCGGTGGCTGAGGCCAAACAGGTTTGCGTGGGATTTGGACCGATGGTAGAGGAACTACAGAGCTGGAAAGCGGTGGGCCTTTCTCATCTAACAGACTCTCACAACAGAGGAACGGCAGAGGCAGGGGAAACTGGCTTCTCATGGCAGCAGGCGAACAAACAGCAGAACGGCTCCTCACAGTGGTGAGTGAGCGATCCACAATCCACCCTGAGGGCAGCACCGGTAGCCTTACAGAGGCTGTGCACACGAGGCTCTGCCACATGCTCAGGCACTAACCACGCAGAGTGCAAGTGGGCAGGCCTAACACAGCTGCTTTACAACAAGCATATACAAACAGAAATGTGAAGTCTTGCTTTTTCTCATGTTTACACAAAGAGTGGTATCTTATACAGACTGCTTTTTCCACCTAATTTTTCTAGGCAGCCTTCCCATATCACTAGATAGCTTACCCTTCTTCTTTTTTCTTCTTGATTAACTGCTTGGTATTCCATTATATGAACGTGCAATCAACCAATCCCGTTAACGGGAATTTGGATAGTTTCCAGAACTTGTGTATGTGTCATTTCACACATATGTAATTATGCACTTGTAGAATCTTGGGGTAAAAGATTATATGCATTTGTAAGTTTGAAAGATTTAAGAATGTTGACCCCAGGGTAAGATATCATCAATTCACATATCCAACTGTAATTCAGACAACACCCACCGCCTCACTACATATGCTATTAAAACCTCCAATATTTGCCATTGTGATAGATGCAAAATTACATATCTATGTGTTTTAGTTTGTATTTTTATTACAAGTAAGGTTGACTACCTTTAATTGTCTGAGCCATTTATATCTATTTCCTTTTGTGTTCCTATCTTTTGCCCATTATTATACTTCTGTTGATCTTTTCATAAATTCCTAGGAGTGCTTTATTGGTCAGGGATATGAATCAGTTCACTGTAATGAGCTGTAAACTCTTTTCAATGTGTTGTCTTTTGACTTTGCTTATGGTGGCTTTGCATTGCAAATTTTTATGCACCTACCAGTTTTTTAGTAGTTTCTGGAAGTTTATGTCATACTTAGAAATGCCTTCTTAATTCTACAGCAATAATATATTTTCTTCTAGAACATTTAATCTAAATTTTTATTCCTTTGGCGTATATTCTGGCCTAAGGTGTAAGTTATGGATAAAACCTGATTTTTCACAGATGACTATCCAGTTATTGAAGTTTGTCTTTTCCTTACTAGTGTGCGATGTTGCATTTATCATACTGGAAGTCCCATGTGGACTTGGCTCTGTATTGGTTATCCTTCAGTTTCTCTGGCCTGTTCCGCCTTGCTCTACCACCACACTCTTTAGTTACTCAGGGCTTCCGCTTTCATATTGTGTTTGTTGGTCCCATCTCATTTTCCTTCCCACCTTTTTTTAAACCATTTTCTTCAGCTGTTCTCATCTAGTCCATATGAGCTTAAAAGATCCTTCAATATAATGGATCATGCGAAAACTGCCCAACTCAGTGTTTTCTCCCAAGGGTTGCACTTTTAACCACTTAATATGTCACTGTTCTTTTAATTTGATACTTTACCTGATAAGAACCTACTATTTTTTGCCTGTTGTCACTGCTTCAGTATGTGCCAGGCCCACCCAGGTAAGGGCAGAAGCAGGCTGTGTGCCTGTGAGAGTTCTATCTTAGCACTGCCACTGTAAGCCTTAGCACTTAAGACTCATTTGAGAGAACTATAGAGTCCTAGTTTCCTTTTTTTATTCCATTATGAATTCTTTGTCCAAAAATTGGTATCTGTCAAAGATTCATAAGAAAGCACGGAGGGGCCCTTTACTATTACACTTGTAAAGTCAGCATCGTAGATAAAGGCGCAGGTGCACCAAGTTATCACACTGTCACAGGAAGAGTGGGGTCTGGCTGTCCAGTCACTGTACTAGGAGCTGGGGGTACAGCATGAACAAGTCCAACACGTGTCCCTGCCAGCTTGGGACTCGGTGGACTTACTGGGTTACATCTGGTTTAGAGAGACACACCCAGAGATTTGGTCAATTGAGGGGGGAATAGTGGCCACAGAAACCTGTCCAGGGCAGCAGCGCTCTCCATGGGAGTGATTCTCAGCGTCCGCCTCACACCCCCGCTCAAAGCTGTGTTCTGATACAATTTAACTTTGTGTGGATTTCCTTCATGGGACAGACACCAAATGGGTAGGTGCTCTCCCTTTTGACACGTTTAAAGTCTGCAAGCCTGAAGCCCAGACCCTGGTCAGTGACTTCACCGAGGACAGAGCACACACGCATATTCAGTGACACAAACAATGGTCCTGGTCAAGCAATTTATCCGAAATATTTCCATTTTATACCTCAGTTAGCGCCTCCAGGACTGACTTGGGACTGCAGAAAGACAGAGGGGCTGTTGTAGGGTAACAAGGCTCATGGGAAAATGGAGGCTCAGGGTCAAGAAAGGTCATGGTGTCAGAAACCAGCAGAGAAACGGAAGGGTTATGAGGCTCTGTTAGGCTAAAGACAAACAGGTCACAGAGCAGGCATCTGACCACCAGATTGGGCTAAATTAAAGTTCAGAGGCAAAAAATCTGGCCTGGGAATACAATCTCACATTCTGAGCGGCAGGGCAGCCCTGGTCCGAAAAGGCAGGCCAGGACTGGAGACTAAGGAATTACTGTTGGCAAGGTATCATGTGTTTCTAGGAAAACGGGCAAGTCCAGCCACAGGTCAAGGAATTGAGTTAAGGATCCAGCTTTGCAGGAACTACACAGACACCCATAGGCGATGCTGAGTCACTAATTTGTATCTGAAGAGTATAAACTTGATGACCTGGACAGCAAGTGTCAGGACCCCAAACTGGATGAACCCCCTCAGTGCCCAGGCCCAGAGGATCTGGCAGTACGTATGGGAACTCTAGAGATGTAGTGTGGGGGCAGACTTCAGGGTTTTTTGACTCTCCAGTGCAAGGGCTTTTCAGACTCCCCTGCCAAGGGCAGAGTTAACATAAGGGTGATGCTGAGCTTACAGACTGGACCCATGGGAGCACGACAGGTGCCAAGCCCAGGGGCTATTGTATAATCAGCGGTATTCCGCAGACACTGAATTCTACTCCAAATCCTCTTCCCTTTCTAAATAAATGTTTCTTTACTTTAATCATTTCATTTACCATCTTTGATGAGAATTCCACTCTTTTCGTCTTAGCTTTTCCAATACTTCCTCCATCTGGACCCTGAGAAGTTTGAAGTAGCATTATGCACGGTTAGAAATGGTTTTAGTTTATATAATTCTCACTTACATGGGATAAAAAGTGGAAATGCACATTAGCTGTCTGAGCAGACCTATACTAGCCTATATTTTACCATGCAGTCATCTAAAGTGAAAGCAAGGTATTTTTTAAACCAAGTTTCTTTAGTTGGAAATCTTGATAAAGTTTCAAATATTTAGACCAATTTACTAGTAAGTCCACCTTTATTGTTAAAAGATAAAAGCAATATTCTAGTAATATCCATTATGTAACTATAGATGAGAACCTTTTCGTCAAAGTACTTCTTACACTCTAGGGTTTACTAACTCTCCTTCCTCTTAATAGCGGTTAGGTGCTCTCAAAACCGCCACAAAGCAGCTTTTACGGGTTTTGGTAAAAGAAAGTCTGGGAGTGTACTGGAGTCTGTGCCTGATCTCTGCAGCTAAACATGGCCACCTGCAGTTAGCACGTGCTGAGAGGAGGGAACAGACCTGAGTGTAACTGACGTGTGCACCATAAGGCTCAAGCTTCTTACAGTCACAGTTCTGTGTGTGACACACTCTGGACCACTAATCATCGGCTCAATTAAATGGGCTAATCGTGAAAAGGAAAACGAGACAATGAAAGATATGTATACAGATCAGGTGGAATTCTCAGGCGTCCACTCTGCAGCTGGCTGTTACGGAGAATTCCCATGGGTGTCAGGACACTGACTGGTAGTGCTGGGTTGTCACACTGAGGTAAATGATGGCATGATATGCAGGGATACTGCACGTCCCTAAAATACGAGGACATTTGGGTACTTTAGAACCAGTAATCACCATTGCTTGCCTTCTCTTAGCCTTTACTATTGCACATAAGGAGTATCTTTGTTAGTGTACTTAGCAGCACAGTTAAATTAGGAAACTTGAGGAAATTGTAATTTTCCTCTTCATCCAAATCTGCAACATGTCACCAGGTATATACGACCATTTACTAGATGAGAACAATAGTCTGAAACACAGCTTTTAATATTCTAGATGTGTTTATAACACTTTGCTTTAGCATTACTTTTTTAAAAGGGGAAGAGAGAAACAGGCACTTAGAATACTTTTATTCTTTCCAATAAAAAATAATAGTTCAAGTAAATACTAGCAGCTTGAACACAAAACAGATTATGGCTTTCAGCAGTTAATGCTGGTTATTTCAATTTTCCTGCCAGTAATAACTGTAATAGTTTATGCATCATAGGATAAGTATAATAATTACATGATTTTACTGATTTTTTTAATAACTATTTTTTAAAAATAGCTCTCCGCCTGACCAGGCGGTGGCTCAGTGGATAGAGCGTCGGACTGGGATGCGGAAGACCCAGGTTTGAGACCCCGAGGTCGCCAGCTTGAGCGCGAGTCCATCTGGCTTGAGCAAAAAGCTCACCAGCTTGGACCCAAGGTCGCTGGCTCCAGCAAGGAGTTGCTCGGTCTGCTGAAGGCCCGTGGTCAAAGCACATGTGAGAAAGCAATCAATGAACAGCTATGGTGTCGCAATGGCAACAAAAAAACTGGTGATTGATGCTTCTCACCTCTTTCTGTTCCTGTCTGTCTGTCCCTATCTATCCCTCTCTCTGATTCTCTCTCTGTCCCTGGGGGGGAAAAAAAAAACCTTTTAAAAACAGCTCTTCCCTCGAATAACACTGAGTAACTGCAGTGCTTTCCAAAAGCCTGGTTTAAAGGTGGCCTGAGCACAGGCTGAGACTGCATTCAAATCCCCCAAAGTATACCCGTAACAAGTGCAGTGTGACGGGAGGGTGGTGGTCTCTGAGCTACTGAGATGAATGTACATCGTAAGGCAACCTGAATAATCAGTGTAAATTTTGCTTCCATGTAGTATTTTCCCTGAAGTAACTCTTATATATGTGACCCAAATTCTTCCATATACTGAAAGACAAGAATGTTAAATGGGATTACGCAGGGGATGGTGTTCTATCCAAGTGAAAACCCAATCATGACCTATTTAAAACCAGAGACTCCAGTTTTAAATACCTTTGGGATAAGAGACCTGATCTCTGTGACATCAGTGCCCAGAGATCAATGATTCCTGAAGGCCAAAACAAGAAGATACATTTGAAAGGGTGTTATTGTGTAGACAGGACTCTGATGTGGGCCCTTCCCTGAGCTGTGAGACTTCCTGGGCAGAGTAGACTTGCTCTCTGGTAACAGTGCTCCCTCTAGTACCACCTCATTGTTTTGTAGAAAATCAGAGCATTTAATAACCTCCCTAAAGACCCATAGTCTTGGCTTGGAGGCAATTTTACAACTGTAGAATATATATATTACATATATATGTACCTTGGAGGCTTTGGAATGGCATTTGTGGTTGGAGAACCATTATTTCAGTCGTGTGTCACGTAAATGAAAGATGACGTAGAATCAGTTGCCTGGGACATGTACCTTACATGACTAAGCGACAGGAGTTGTGCAAGAGAATACTGAGGGCTTCTCCCACCTGAAGAACGCAGCTGCCGGCAGACTGCTTTCAGGCTACGTAATAAAGAGCACTGTTTTACAGATGGCTGGAAATTAAAGGAAAACAGTGTCTTCTGGCCCAAGGGCCAGAGATATTTGTTACTGATTCCCTCTGAGAACCTCTACTTGTTCCTTCAATGTCACAGATGTTCAGTGAGTTGGGAAAGGTGCATCCTGGCTGCAGTCCTCAGGTAATATTATATTTCACTGGGCTAAAAAACTGCAAAATCTCTGACTATTGCAGAGGAGGTTTAAGAATGTAAGTCAATTCTGTCAACATTTTCAACATTATCGTCTGAGTGTGTACATTAGTGCCTTCCTGAAAAGAAGTGCCAAACTTTTGGCAAAAGTGAGATTTTTGGAGGGATCAAAACTGTCCAGGCCTTAACCAATGCAAAGGAGCCAGTGACCTCGCCTGTCGACATTCTGTGACATTCTAACTTCTGCCTCTGGAGCCGCAGAATCATCGATTGCGGAGCTCAGAATCGGAGTGACCCTGAAGGGGTAAGAGAAGTACTTTAGTCCAAAAGCCTTAAAACCCCTCAGACCATATACTGTATACTTTCAAAGTGAATTATACATAAAAGGTGGTACAAACTAGAACATACATTGCAACAACATTCTGAAAAACCTCTCAAATATTTTAGCATTATTTAAGTTATATAAAACATTTTTATAAAAATAAGGAATTTTAACGTTTAAATTATACCCACTGATACAGGTAGCCAGACTCCCTCTTTAGAACTAAAATAAGGTTCTGTCAGTCTAAATTATCGCTTCGTCTTGTGGAGCCATTAGAAGTCTGTCACAAATAAAAAGCAAGTTCTATTTCTTAAGAAAAAGTGCCCTAAATATTCAGCTGTCATTAAGTTAGTCTTTCTGAAGCTTCTCAACTGAGGAATCTTCAGAACTGATAACTGGTGCTACCTCACATTTCTGAGGTGCCGTGTGAATTCTGCCACACTGACAACTGTGGACAAGACTGCAAAGCTCTGAAACCTGACACTGCAGGACCAAGACTAGCCCTGTCAAATATAACTGGTTGTTAAAAAACTGTGGCTTCTTTCATTTTACATCACAACTTCTACCTAATGGAAGTGGCAAAGTTAGGGTTCACCTGAGATCATGTAGTGAAAACAGGAAGAACTTCAAAGGCCAACCAGTGTACTTGTCACCCCAGCTTTTCTTCTTTCCAAAGAACAAAAATTTATGACCAAATACACTGCTCGCTCCCTGAAGACAGAGAACTTAACTGCCTTTCTAACACTGAAAATAAATGAACTCATGTTTTGCAAATACTGGGTAGCTGCTATTGTCAAGACTGTGTCAGGAGGCGTGGCAGGGCAGGAGGTGACACACCACCCGGGTGGAGATCAGGC
Organism: Rhynchonycteris naso; assembly: GCA_037038555.1. Taxonomy (NCBI): domain Eukaryota; kingdom Metazoa; phylum Chordata; class Mammalia; order Chiroptera; family Emballonuridae; genus Rhynchonycteris; species Rhynchonycteris naso. Next base: position 190,192,194 of record CM072995.1, on the reverse strand, counting down.
CTCAGCAGGGAGAAGGTGACGTGTAACGCACTCCAGAGAACTGGTGAACTCTGAGCATCGGAATAAAAGTCTCTTGAAGGAAGTGGTATCTGAGCTGGAGGTCACATGGAGTCACAGTCGACAGGAAGGCAAAGGGAACGGGAAGGGTAAGGGTAAGGGACAGGAGGACAGGTGCAGAGATGCACAGGGCAATGTCGGGAAAGGGCAGTGCCACTATGTGGCCAGAAACCAAGTGGTACGGGGAACAGTCCACAGCAGAGAGCTCTGCAGTGAGCCTCACGGGGCCAGAGCACAAAGCACCCAGGACTCTGCATCCACAGCCTGGCTTTCCTCTAGGAGCAACGAGAAGCCACTGACACTTAGGAAGAAGGCAGAGCATGTGAACCTCAGGATTCTGGGTAAATGTGATAGATGGAGGAGGGACAGAAAGGAAGATGTGGAGGTGGGGAGACCAAATGGGAAAAGCCTTTTATTCTCGCCTCCCCCCTCCATCCCACAAGGGCACGGAGCACCATGCGATGCTCTGCCCTGCGGAGAGACTGTTATTCTGGAGACAGGGGACAGAGGCCTGGACTAGAACAATGATAGTGGTGGAAGGTAATGGGACGTTTGTGAGACAGAATTGGGAAGTAAAGGAAGCTATAAATAAAAGGAGGGAAAACAGAAAATGGCTTCAATCACAATTAGTATGAAACTTGTTGAATGTAACTAGAAATACTAATTTCTAGACAGATTACGTAGGAAAGAGAGTTGAGAGGAAAGAGTAGGCCCTGGCTTCAGGGAGGTGTGATAGCCGCCCCTCAGCGCCTCTTGGGGTTCATCTGTAGAGTGAGCAAAGGGGGCCCCTCACAGCACTGTGATAACGGTGCACGGTAACAGGGTGTACCTCACTGCTTTGTGCTTCACTCCATTGTGCCTCAGGTCGTCTACAAACTGAAGGCAAAACCTTCCACCCTCGAAAAGAATTAAGATTCACTGTTTTTAGTAATAAAGTATTTCTTAATTAAGGTAGGTACACTGTTTTAGAAATAGAGCTGTTGCACACTTAACAAATTACAGGATAGTGTAACGGAACTTTTACATGCACCTGCACTAGGAAACCAAAAAATGGATGTGACTCGTTTTATCATGACATTCACTTTACCGCGGTGGTGCAGAACCGAACCCACGCTCCCTCCAAGGGGCCCCAGGCCAGCAGATACAAGATGGCCCGTGTCAGCAGTGTGCTAACTCATAGGTGCGCTCAGCACAGCAGTCACGTACCTTGAGATGGCTCCACCAGTGACCTCTTTAAGAAGGCGGCAATGGTGAGGAACGAACTCCAGGAGTTTATTATACATGATCCGAAGGCCACTGGGATGCGAGTCAACAATCTGCTCTATAATCACCTATTAGAAGGAACAGCATTAAAAGTATGCACTATATACCACTAGGAGAAGAAAACCTCCTCTTCCTTCCCAACTGACATGTTTGCTAAAGGGTAGGTAAATAAGAGCTGTGCTCAGAACTAGTTCTTGGGATGAGGGTGCAGTTCTGACCCTGTGGGGACACAGGCTGGTGACAAAGACTGGCCACCTCCACCTGCTTTCCTGCTGAACCTGAATGTAAATGACAGCAGCTTCTCACTGCCTTGACCTTGGCCTTTTCTTCCACCACCACTCCGCTTACGGGAAGGTTTGAGACAGAGAAAGATGGAAGACAACCCATTTGACTTTATTACTTTATTTTTTGTGGTAAGGTTATGAGCCATGAGGTGAATAAGATGATAAGCATATAAATTTAAATAAAATGAAAATTGTGGCCATGGTTCATTTAATATGCCACTGAAGTTATGTTTCTTTAATTGAGCACATCAGATTCAGTTCAATGAAAACAAAGGCAAATACTCGTAACAGGAGGCCTCCAGGGACTGCTGCAACATGGCCGTGATGCCGGCTATCCGCTGCAAGGGAAAGAGCACGTGAGCCAGGCTCCCGTGGGAACAAGTCCTACAGATTCAAATGCACATATAACAAACCTTTTACTCCAACAGAAGATAACATATGTAAAATGAAAAGATGGACATTTCCTGAAGATTAACGATAAAATTCCCCTCCTCCCCACAATCTCTTTATAAGTAAACCTCTGCATCATCAATGAAGAGTTTAGATAGAATTATAGAACGAGAAAAAAACCCCACATTATTTTCCTCTTAAGTTACAGAGGAATTCCACAAACATGAATTTAAAGCACAATCAAGGGTTTTGGATAAATTAATTGACTACCTCATATAAAGTGTCAAGTCACATGAAATTCAGAATTTTAATCTTACAATTCAGAGAACATGCCTGTGTCTTTACACAGACTCTATAATGCAGGACACGCAGGAATTGGGGTCCAAACCACAAAAACTAAAAGTAAAACTCAAAGCTAGCTCCCAAATCCTGTAGATCGACAATTACCAGGTTAAACCAAAAGTATTTAGCAAATTCCTAAATACCCGAAGTAAAAATCTAAACCAACACTTACTGGTCTCACTTTGTCCAAAAGAGGCATGCCTTTGCTCTGAACGGCGTGGAACTGTAACTGGTTAAATTCTGTAGCAATTCTCTCCAAAATCTGTCCAGTCAAAAGTGGGCTAGTAGAGACAATAAGAGAAATGTAACTGCTGAAGTGTAAGAGAAGACATCACATGACTAGCAACGGTGCTGCCTGAGCACCCACTGTGTTACATTCTTCAGTGTCCTCCCCCCACCCCCGCCAGGTGAAAGCTAAAGCACCCTTCGTGCCTTCTTCCCAGCACAAGCCACACGTGCAGCACGCGTAGGTGCAGTGGGGAAGTTACACAGGCCACTGACACTGCCTGGTTGGGGTGCAGGGCCCAGGGCCCAGGGCCCAGGCAGGAAGCAGCTGGACTAGGTCAGTGTGCGTGCAATTAATTACCTGTTTCCAGCACCTTCTCCAGGCTCTCCCATTCACGGCCTGCCTCACCTTTAACCTCTCTTCCCTCCTCTTGCCCTTTCCTATTATTCACACCTTTTAAAAATACCTCGACTACCTCTCAGATACCAAATACTGTTGTCTCCTGCAGAAAATAAAAGTGGTCTTCTAGAGGCAATAAATGAAATAACTCAGAACAGCTTCCTTTATATCTACTTTACCAAATGGCTGAGAGCAGTTCGTTTGCAGGCCATGGGTTACCTAGTGAGAGGGCATTCATTTGTGCATCTTCCACAAAGTCTAATGAATGGCCTTTTTTCTTCTAAAACAGGTTAGAAAGCATCACTCAAAAGGAAGTTAAATAGTGAAAGAAGAAAAACACAAAAGCATGGAAGCACCTGCTGGGCTTTCTGAGACACCCTGCATCTGACAAGGACCGATCAGGCAGGGAGGGACCCAAGTGTACCCTAAGGAGCTGTGAAAGCCACACTGAGACCAGCAGGACCAGGCCCTGCCCTTGTAGCATCAATCTAGTTCAGCTGCCCAGCAGGAACAACACAAAAGGTTAATCCCTAACTCTCTCCCAAACAACCTAATGCAGACCAACTATTTGTAAGTTATCTAAGCGTTTCTGACACGGCACCTTCACTGCTCAGTAACACTGCGCTGGCCTTCCCTTCTCTGCAGCTCAAAGTTGTCAAAGTTAGTCCTGAGCCAGAAAGAGCATAGTATCTAGCATTTCAGAGATGAACAGCCTCAGAGAAATGGAAATCACTGAGGTGTTTCTGTCAGAGGGCAGAGCAGGAGAGTAAAGATGGAAAGAAGGCTGGGAGGCAGCGCCACGGGCACCCAGTGAGGACACAGCTGGAAGGTGCTGTCAGTGCAACGGCGGGCACAACAATCCAGACCTGCCGACTCCTGGATTGCTCAGACGGACACTAGGTGACTGACAAGAACACCTAAAGGGTAGGGGCACAGTGCGTGGGCTTAAGGGACAAGCGTGGTAGGTACTGACCGTTCATCTGGTCATCTTGATTATGAAAGGAAGTAGAGACCAGGACGTGAAAATCACTTTCTTTTTCAATAGCTCATTTCTTAAGCTATATTATAACAAGATATAGATATATGGAGCACACCGTCTCTATGGTCCCTTCCAAATCTTAAATTTTTAGAAGAAATCCAACATGCCTTTATAGTGTGACCAAGACTTTGAACTCCAAGTATATTCAACTGGGCTTTGCTTGATTTGCGGTAGATTATACAATATCACTCATGAAAACGTAACTTCTGGTGTAAATTTCCGAGAAGCTCATGTTAGACCCAAATAAGACACATATGAAGGCTACCAGATGCCAGGAGCTTGTGGACAGCACCTCAATCACTGTCAGACAACCCTGCAGGTGGAGCTATTAGCCTAAGTCACAGATGAGGGCGTGAAGGGCCCTGACCCAGGCTGCCCAGCAGGGATGGACAGCAGAAACCTGAGCTGCATTTTGAATATTGATATAACACAAAATTCCCAAGAATGCCCTTCTTAATTCTGGCTTTCTACAAGTATATTTCAAGCTCTATTGCAAGTTTATAGTTTAAAAGAACTGGGACCTCTCTGCTCTCTCATACTGTCCTCTTATTCCTTCCTTCTTTTCCCCATCTTAAGAGAACCCTCTGCTGGTACTACATTTTTCTTATAACCCTTTTCTTCATGTTTTAATTTGTCAATTCATTAAGTACATTATTACACTACAAATTTATCAAAGTGATTGGGGAAACTTTCATCCTTCAAAGAATAAAAAGATACAAGGTCATTCGTTCAACAAACAGTTGCTGAATACCTAATATGAACTAGACATTATTTTAGATAGCAGGGACCTGAGTGAATAAAACATGAAGAACTCCTTGTTCTCAAGTGAGAAGTTTATAACCTTTTGTAGAAATGCACTCCATTCTTGACATCTTCAAAGCTCAGAGGTCATCTCAAGAGTTAAGCTCAAGGTCTCTAAAATAGGCTTGTTTCCTTGACATTTAAAAAATAAATACTAATAAATCTTGAAAACACCGGGCACATCAGGCTAGAGTCAGCAGTCTTAAATTTTAACTCCAACTCTGCCACTTATCAAATATGATTATAAATAAATCAGAAAATAAAATTAAAACACAGGCCCACTAAAAAGTAAAGGCAGTGCACGGAGTATACTTAAGGGGGGGAGGGACAAAAGAAGTAATAAATGTAGCAGAACATAGCAGGATGAGTACCACACACTACTTTTCTAAAATAATAAACCTGCGGTACCATGTAGAATTTGCTTTAGAAAGCCCACTCACTTCCTAATCTCTAAAATATGAATATCTTCTCTGTAGGAGTGCTGAAAATTTATATGCCTATTAAACTATAAAGTACTTCACTGATGTCAGTTACTATTTCTTGTTCTAGAGAAAATGAGAATTTTAATTTTGTGTCCATGCAGGTACCTCTAAAATTCTCTTATCATTTCTAAGATACCATGACATTATAATGCATACACACACACACACACACCTCTCACAAAAATTAGGGGATATTTTATTGCTTGTTTTGAAATATCTACTAATTTTTGTGAGCAATATATATATATATATATGAAAGAGCTTTGAAAAAAAACAATTTCATAGCAATAAAAAATATTAGAGGACAGGAGAAGAGGGCTTTGAGCTGGCATGCAGCCTATGAAATCTACAGATTTCTTTAAAAATGTTAAGGATACCATGGAATAAATTAAAGCATAAAAAAACTATATAATTTTTTGCTTTAAAATCAAATTCACAAATTACCACAGTCCTCTTAATCAGACCAGGCGTGACCCTCACTCGGCACGCTCAGCTACTGACCCCTAAGGATGAGCGAGACCTCCCGTTTCCTCTGCAGACGCCCCTACGGGAGGAAAGCAGATCACATGCCCAAAAGTACCGGGATGCCAAGGTGCCATCCCAAGTCCACGTTTAACAGTGACACTTCACCTTTTTCTCCCTGATGTCCTCTTGTTTAGACAATCGTTCATCTACTGCTCGAATTCCTTCACTGATAGATGACCTGAGGCTCTTTAAAAAAATAAGGAAAATGTACTGCGGAAACTCTTTGGTAACATTATGAAATTTATACATTTAATTGAATTCCATAAAACTGAATTAAATTTACATATTTAATTCAATTCTAGTATCTAAAGACAAGTATTATACAAATATTGATAAAAATACAAAGTTTCAGACACAATTGCTGCTGAGTTTTGGGTAAAAATAACATATAAAACTAAGGTCACACAGGATCAATGGCCCAAAGAACAGTAATACATATACAGTGAATGTCACAGACAGTCAGGGCGGAGAAAGGACGATCTGGATCAGAGGACAGGAAAGTCAGGTGGCCTGGTGTAGGAGCATCACCACATGCAAACACTGACGGGAGGACATTTGTAAAATTATTGCGCATTTAAAAACATAATCCATTTGTAAGTTGGACACTACTTATATATGAGTGAGGTGACATTAACAAGTTGAATTTTGAAATAGCTTTTAACCCCTCCCCTGTCATTTTAAAGCTATCTACTTCAAGAATCTGTCATCTCCAAATCAAACATGCTCTTCAGGTTGTGAGATCACGTGCAAAAATAGAGACTTGTTCACACCTTTTTTGAAGGTGGGTGCTAGTCACAGACCACGTACAGCCTGACAGATAAAAGGAATTCCTAGAGAAGGCACACAGCAGAACATGCTTCATGGCAGACTGCTCAACATAATCTGAACACTTACCAGAAATTCCTCTCGTAATTGTCCCAAAGGCACAGAAAGCTGGTTGAGGGCTTTGTCCATGCCAACCTAAAGGGAAAATCACGTTGGCACAAACACATCAGAGCCAGGAGTAGCACTGACGTGATCAAAGCAGTACCAGACGTAGTTTATTCTTTTGGCATAACTAGATATTTTCCTGTATAACTAGATACTGCTAACTAGCTAGGTAACAAAAGTTATTTTGCCATAAATATTGCACATAGAATATGAAAAAGAATTGCTGATATACATGAAACAATAAAGTAAGGAAAGTCATCATAAATGAAAGCTTCCTTATGCACAGTTTGCCTTTGGATGGAATTTTCAATGAATTTGAACATTTTAATGGGAGGCAAATTATCAGCTGATATAATTTTCATCTGGTGGATAGGCTCTATCTCTTCTAAACATTATAACCTCTGAGAAAAATCCAAATTAAATAAAAGGGAAATAATATTTGGGGGAGTTCTTATCATACTGAAACATTTATCTTAGTGGTAGATTTCCCCAAAGCAGATATGACTTATTAATTTAATGCTTCTTGAAATTCCCATGGAGATAACTACTTTCTGTACTTCTTTACACAAATAGATTTAAAAACAAAATAAAATATGAACAAGACAACTTTTTTGCAAGTATCAAAGCTCAAGCATTTCTAAATGACTTTTATAAACAACTGAGATGCTCATTACAAACCACTCTCATATTTTCATAAAACCAAGCCTCCTACAGGGCAGCACTGGCCCATGTCCCTCGACCCAGTTCTAGTCAGCACATGTGCCTGAAAGTAAACTAGACATTTCCTTATGGAGAGCTGATGTTTACTCTTGCAAATTAGTCTAAACTAGTGAGATTTCACAGTAACCACTTGACAACTAACAAAAACAAGCACTTTGATACTATTATCCTTTATTTTCACTGTATATGTTATGGAGATATATAACATAAAAATATAACTATATATATAGTTATCCTTAATAAGTAATTGGAAAATAATTGAGCTAAAGGAGTCTTAAATGGGAAAAAATAAAAACAAAAATGTGTACCTAGAAAGTTTAGTTCTTTGATTAATGAGATTAGTAATCTCTCAAGCTTCTGAGGGAAAAATCAACTGAAAGGTTTCTAAAATACTCAGCACTTTGAAAAATAAATCTGAATTGAGAAAGTGTGGGTGTGGGTGTAACTATACTGACTGGTGTAAGTGCGGACTTAAGGTTTACCAAGTTTGTGGAAAGGTTGACAAAGTCTGCATAATCCTTGTTGATGAGCTCGACCATGGCCGTCTTCAGAAGTTTATAGTAGAGTTCCAAGTCGTCTCTCAGTTCCTCCAGTGGGACATGCTTCCTACAGTCTGAAACAAAATGATCCACGTCGAAGTCTTCCTGAAAATAAAACCGGAAGAGCAAAATCACTGCAATGAAACCACGTTTACATGTATAAATAAAATGAGAAAAGAAGAAACACCATCCACGCACTCAGCAGGCTACATGGTCACAGGGAAAGGCACCTGTGAGTGCACAGGACGGCACGAGGTGCCTGCACACTCTATACGGTGTCAGGCAGGGCCCTGACCTAGGGCGTTCTCTCCTGTTGCCCAAATTATACAAGGGATTTTATTTTTCTAAATTAGACATTGTAAATACGATCTTAAAAGAGAAACCACTTCTCCCCCTAATATGAAATGTAACAAATATCCAACATAAAACTTTCAAAGAGGTGGTTATATAATAGAGTAAAAAATCACCCACACTCTGATGCTCTGCGGATAAGCACTATTACTATTTTATTTTTACTATTAAACACTGTGATTTACATCCTTCCAAATTTTGGGGGGTCTCTCTTTTTAAAATACAAATTAATTTTTAAAAATTGGGATATAATTGACATATAGCATTACATTAATTTCAGGTATACAGCATGATTCGGTATTTGTTTATACTGTGACGTGATCACCATAGTAAGTTGTTAACATCCCTCACCACTCAGGGTACAAACTTTTTTCTTGTGATGAGATCCTTTAAGATTCACTCCCGTAGCCACCTCCAAAGACATAATACAGGACTGTTAACTATAATCACCATGCTGCAATTACACCCCTGGACTTAATCTAATTAACTGGAAGTACCATTTGGCCCCCCTCACCCATTTCACCCCATCCTCCACCCTCCGCCTCTGGCAACAACCAATCTGTTCTCTGTACCCATGAGTGTGACTTTTTGTTTTGATTTTTAGATTCCACATATAACTCAGATAAGGTATTTGTCTTTATCTGACTTACTTCACTTAGCATAATGCCCTCAAAGGCAATCCATGATGTTGCAAATGGTAGGAGTCATTTTTTTCAACAAATGCTGTGACAAGTGACTACATGCAAAGGAATGAATCTGGAACCCAACCTCACACTATACACAAAAATTTAACTCAAAATGGATCAATGACTTAAATATAGAAGCTAAAATTATAAGACTCTCAGAAGAAAACAGAGGTGAAAATCTGAATGACCTAGGTAGGATTAGGCAACAATTTCTTAAATATGACACCAGAAAGCATAAATACCAATATATGAATTATGATCAAAATAAAAACTCTTGTGCATCAAGAATAAGTGAAAAAACAACCATACAATAGAAAATATTTTCAAATCACATATCTGACAAGACCTAATATCCAGAATACAAAAAGAACTCTTATAATTCAAAAATAACCCAATTAAAAAATGATTAAAGGATTTGAACAGACATTTCTCCAAGGAAAATGTACTACTGGCCAATAAGCCCATGAAAAGATGCTGAACATCATTAACAATTAGGGAAATGTAAATTGAATCACAGTAAATACTTCACACACTAAGATGGCTACAAGAAAAATAAGAAAACAAAATAGAACAAAAAATAGGTATTGGTAAAGATTTGGAAGTAACTGGAACCCTCACCTGGTGAGAATGTTTTCGACAGTTGCTGTGGAAAACAGTCTGGTAGGTCCTTAAAAATTAAATGTAAAATTACCCAGTAATTCCACACCTGGTAAAACTAAAAACAGATGTTCATGCAAAAACATGTACATGAATATGCCAAACAGCCAAAGTAAAAACAACTCAAATACGCAGTGATTGATGAATGGGTAAACAAGATGTGGTATGCCCACACAATGGGCAGCCATAAAAAGGAATCAAGTACCCTGTTACATTCTACAACTTGGATGAACCTTGAAAACATTACACTAAGTGAAGGATGCCAGACACAGGGCACATACTATATGATTCCATTTACTGAGATGTTCCAGAACAGGCAAATCCACAGAGACAGAAAGTACATTAGTGGTTGCCAGAGGATGGGGAGAGGGAAGAACTGGAAACAGGTACAAAGTTTCTTTCTGGGGTGATGAATGTTCTGGAATTAGATAGCAGTGATGGATACAACATAGCAAATACATTAAACACCAATGGGGTACACACTTTTAAATAGGGATTTTTGTTATGTGAATTATAGCTCAACAAAAACTTAAATATCAACAAATGTTCAGTTACATTAAAGACTCTAAAGAAACACTGATCAAAAGGCAGCTACAGTCGCTGTATGAAAGCTACAGTGATTCAGGGCAGAGTGGAGCTTCCCAAAGAGATAAGGCAATGAAAGGGGAGAGAGCCACACAATTATGCAGACAATTCAGAGCAGAAAACACAGTCTTCACCAAATGGTCCTGAACAAATGGCCATCCACGTGCAAAAAATGAACAAAGACACAGAAAGGTCTAAAAAATTAACTCAAAATAGACCTAAATGTAAAACGCAAAACTTCTAGAAGATAACATGGGAGAAAATCCAGATGCCCTTAAGTTTGGTGACGGCCATTTAGAAACAACAAAAGCATGATCTATTGGGGGGAGCAGAGAGAGAAGTGAGCAGGTGGAGTGCAGGCGTTTGTAGGCATTGCAAGGGTAGGTACAGGACATTATGCTTTGGCAAAACCCACAGGATGTACCACACCAAGAATGAGACCTAATGTAAACTATGGACTTCAGTTAACACTGAGCTCGAAACTTTCAGGCCTTTGACTCGACCAGCACGATTCCGCAGATGTGCCTTCTCCAGGCTGCAGCTGCCAAATCCGAGGCCGAGAGACTCCCTGAGCAGGGTAGCGCGGTTCCCGCTGAGGAGAGGCCCCGGAGGGCAGAGGACAGCCGGCGGCCCACGGTCCAGCTCCGTGGAGCGGCGCCCGGCGCGCACCTTCATGAACTCGTTCTCGTCGAAGCAGAGCGTGTCCGGCCCTTGGGCAGGTTCATTCTCCTTCTCTCAACCCTGCTGGCTGCCGCCTCTCAGCGCCGAGACTTGAGCGAGGGAAAGAAGCGGGAGCCTCGCCCGTCGCCCGGAGAGCCTCAGCCACGATCAATCCCCACGGCACAGGAGGAACCGCTTCCGCCAACATGGCAGCGCGCGCGCCGCGGACGGACCCCCGCCTGCGCCGCCAAGAGGGGCGCGGGGACTGCCACCATCGCGCTTGCAGGCAACGCTGCCCTCATGCGGCGGAGGGTGGCACTGCAGCCCGCACGCTCATGCTGGATGGCTCAGCTCTCAGGGAGACCCGCAGAGCCCGGGGGACCGCCCAGGGGCCAGGGGGCGCCCTCCCCACTGAACCGTGTACACTGGGAGAAACCTGCCCGCAATCTTTTCCAGGGTCTTCTCCCGAGATTGCTCTGCGGCAGGAACTGCCCGGGGTGGCTTCCTGCGTGCTGAGGTGGGGGGATGGGGGACTGGCGGCAGACTCTGCCCTGAGCTGGGGCCCCTCAGGGGAGCTTTGCATCATGGCCTCAGTTCCTGAGGGGTCCCCAAAGTTTTTACACAGGGGGCCAGTTCACTGTTCCGCAGACCATTGGAGGGCCGGGCTATAAAAAAAAACTATGAACAAATCCCTATGCACACTGCACATATCTTATTTTAAAGTAAAAAAACAAAATGGGAACAAATATAATATTTAAAATAAAGGACAAGTAAATTTAAATCAACAAACTGACCAGTATTTAAATGGGAACTATGGGTGCGGATACATCCTGTGCTCCTCTCACTGACCACCAATGAAAGAGGTGCCCCTTCTGGAAGTGTGGCGGGGGTGGATAAATGGCTTCAGGGGGCTGCATGCAGCCCATGGACCTAGTTTGGGGACCCCTCACTACCTGCTTAGACAAGACACGGAAGACAAAGACGTATGCGTACGCATTTGTTTGTAATCCAAGCCAGAAATGGGCACATTTTAGTGTTTGTGGCAAGAATTGGTGCCATCACCCCCCACCCCCAATTTCTCAGACTTTCTCCCTCCATTCATACAAATGTTATTCCCTGGTTCTCTTCCTCTTTCCTTGCTGTTGGGCAGATAAAATATATTATGCTCACTTTGTTAAAGATGACGCTGCCCACATGGAAGCCCATCACCCAGATGATATTAGTTGCCCTTATGCTTGAGATGGGCGTTATAATTATATTATTGGGTGTGAGGGACAGGCTGTAAGCAGGCAGAGTCCTTATAGCCCAAGGCTTAGTTTTAAGAGTAAGCTTTTTCCCATACCCTTGATTGATTGGATGATGTTGGGTGGTGCACTCTCCTGAGGAATCCATTATGCCTCAGATGGGTAACTTTGTATCAGTGACTTTCTTGTTTGTAGATTTGATTAAAGGTTTGGATTTCTACAGTATAAAGTGGGACAGACGGGGAGCTTGCTCTCTCTCTTGTTCCTGAGATTAACATTAGAGAGGAGAGCAAATTAAGGCCACGTGGAGGCCAGGAGAAGCAGCCAAGATGGTGGAGTGCTGAGGGAGAAGCCAGTTTGTGCAGAGTTTGTGCTGGAGAAGGAGATGGGGAACAGAGGTGAATAAGTCTGATGATCTAGAAACCTTTGATTCTAGGAAACTCGGATAAGTCAGTAGCTTTGTGAGCACTGAATAAGTGGGTTTTGGAGTCCAGAGTGTGTTTTTGCTTGCCTGCTGGGTGCAAGCTAGAATTAAAGCTGATGGCTCACCAGTTCTTGGCTCTGTTCTTTCATTACTGTCTGTCCGAATCAAATGCAAACCTGCATGAGCCAGGCGTCTGTGATGGTGGCCGTGACTACTGGCCTTACATTTGCTCTTTCTCCCACAGTTCCTCCCGTGAGCAGTGAATACCATGATAAGTGGTGATAATTCACCTCTCTTTTTCTCTCCTTTAGACTGACAGCTTAAACACAAACCTCACTTCAAACACTTCACTCTGCACGTTTTTCCTTTATGCTTTTCTAGACTGGGTTAGTTTAAAATTGGTAAAGTGAGACACCATTGATGGGGGGGGGGTTCTTGGCTAAATATTTGGTCTATAGGGAGCAAAAAAATTTTTTCATAGAATGCAAAAATAGTATTGTAATATATATATTTTAAATCGGGACTTTTTTAAAACGCCGCAGGACACGGGACAAATTGTTAAAAATCGACTGTCCCACTAAAAGCAGGACATCTGGTCACCTTAGGTTAGGCTGTTCCTGCCATTGCTGTTTTCCTCCTGGAAAAATGCATTAACCCCTAGCAGCTCCCCAAAGGAGCGAGAAATAGGAAGACAATACCTTAAAATCAGACTCCTGTATTCAAGTTACCCCAAAGAGGAAACTGGTCCCTTTACAAATGTGAGCATAGAGTCCAAAACAGTATTCTTCCTAGTGCTGGGCCCGGCGAGCCTTGTTAAAGAGAATACTGCCGGCGTGTAGAGAGGATGACGGATGAGGACTGCAATCTACCCTGAGAATCCACATAAGAGTGCTGGAGGTGTGATCATGAAGAGTTCATCCTATGTCTGTGTTATGTTTGGACATGGGAAATGAAAGCCTCGCAGTTTGTTTTTTGTTTATTCACTGTTATTATGAAAAATTTCCAACATATGTGAACGTTTGGAAAACACAAGGGTAACACCCCCCTACTCCCCTGCTCATGGACTCATCACTCTGCTTCAACCATCATCAGCATTTTGCTGTACCTGTGTCACCTCTCCCCCTCCTACCACAACACTCACAACACTGCCACCTCCTTTTCTGGCTAGAATATATTTCAAAGCAAATCCCAAACAGTGAGGGGGGGCAGAGAGACAGACTCCCGCATGTGCCCTGCGCCCAACATAGGCATCTGGGGCGTTAATCTGCTGCAATTGGAGCCATTCTAGCACCTGAGGCTGAAGCCATGGAGCCATCCTCAGCATCCGAGCCAACTTTGCTCCAGTGGAGCCTTGGCTGCAGGAAGGGAAGAGAGAGACAGAGAGAAAGGAGAAGGGGAAGGGTGGAGAAGCAGATGGTCACTTCTCCTTTACCCTGGCTGGGAATTGAACCCAGGACTTCCACATGACGGGCTGATGCTCTACCGCTGAGCCAATCAGCCAGGGCCTGAAATGCCTTGGTTTACATGTCTAATAATAATAAGGAAAGACACCTGACCAGTCAGTGGCACAGTGGATGAAGTGTCAGCCTGGGACGCTGAAGACTCATGTTTGAAACCCCGAGGTCACTAGCTTGAGGGTGTGCTCATCCAGCTTGAGTGCAAGGCCACCAGTCTGAGTGTGGGATTGTAGATATGACTCTATAGTCACTGGCTTGTAGCCCAGGGTCGCTGGTTTGAGCCCACGGTTGCTGGCTTGAGCAAGGGGTCACTGGCTCGACTGTAGCCCCCAGACAAGGCACATATGAGAAAATAATCAATTAACAACTAAGGAACCACAGTGAAGAACTGATGCTTCTCATCTCTCTCCCTTCCTGTCTGTCTGTCTGTCTCTCTCAATAATAATAATAATAATAATAATAATAAGCAAAGACATTTTCCTTACACAATTTCAATACCATCATCACACCTAACAAAATCAACAATTGTAATAGCATAAAGTCACACTGCTAATGACTGACAAGTGTAAACTCAGGGGCACAACTTCAAGTCCATGTTCTTCACATTACTCAGCAATTCCATTTGTGAGTATTTATCCAAAGGGAACAAAAATAATTTGAAAAGATATATGCACCCTAATATGTTCATTGTAGCATCATTTACAATAGCCAAGATATGTAAGCTGCCCAGGTGTCCACCAATAGACGAGTAGATAAGAAAGATGTCATTACACAATGGAATATTATTCAGCCATAAAAAAGAAATGTTGCCAATTGTGACAACAAGGATAAATCTTGGGGGCATTGCACTAAGAGATATAAGTCAGAAAGAGAAAGACAAATACCACATGATACCAGTTATATGGACTCTAAAAATGAAAAACCAAAAATGAGCTCATGGGTACAGAGAACTGATTGGTGGTTGCCAGAAGGTGGGGGTGGGAGAAATGAGTGAGGGGTTAACAGGTACAAACGTCTAGTTATGAAATAAGTAAGTTATGGGGATGTAATGTACAATAAGGTGACTATAGTTAATAAGAGAGTATATCTTAAAAGTTCTCATAATAAGGGAAAAAAGGTGGGAACTATGTGTGGTGACAGACATTGACTAGAGTTGTTGTGGTGATGATTTTGCAATACATACAACTATCGAATCATTATGCTGTATACCCAAAACTTGTATGTCCATTATACCCCAATAAAATAAAAATAAATGCAGATAAATCACTTTACAGTACTACCATACTATTATGGCATCTCAAAAAGTCAACAATACTTATTTAATATCATAAATTACCTATCATGTTCAAATCCCCTTGTCTGATTTTTAAGTAATTGATTTGAATTATAATATAGAGAGCACTCCCACCAACATTGCATTTTGTGGATATATCTGTTTATTAGCAGGGTGCTCTTCCTCTTTTTTTCTTGAAATCTTTAAAAAATTAACTTTATTTTTCATTACAGTTGACATACAATATTATATTGGTTTCAGGGGTACAACCCAGTGATTGAACATTTATGTATCTAACAAAGTGATCTTCCTATCAGACTAACATCCATCAGACACAATACATAGTTATTACAGTATTATTTACTATAATGCATATGATGCACTTTACATATTTTTGACTAATTTTATAACTGGCATTTTCTTAATTTTTAATTCCTTCACCTTTGAACTCATCTCCCCAATAACCCTCTCATCTGGCAACCATCAATTACTTCTCTGTATCTATGAGTTTGCTTCTGTTTTGTTTGTTTGTCTTTTAGATTCCATGTATAAGTGAATTATATAGTGTTTCGCTTTCTCTGTCTGATTTATGTCATTTAGCATAATATCCTCTGGACCCATCCAACATGTCATAAATGACAAGATTTAATTTTTTATGGCTGAGTAATATTCCATCATATATTGGTACCATCATTTCTTTATATGTGTTTTGATGGCAAGTAGTCTTTTGATTCAAGCATTTAAACTATCTAGACGGAAAGGAATTGTTGATATGTTTGCAAGCTGAATGTGAGAAGGGTCAATGAAAACATGATGGCTTCACCTGCCCTTCTGTCTGGGAGAAGCTGCCCCTCTAGCCCTTGCCCTGGAGGCAGACAGTGCAGTTCCTCCTGTGTCCCCGCGCTAGGCAAGCTCCTGCCCCAGTGCAGGAGCTCAGAGCAGGTCAGTCTGTCAATGGGTAAATCCGTGCACTGGCCCCTTAAGAAGAACCTGGGACCCCAGCAAGCAGCCCTCCCTTTAATTCAGCCGCCTTCCCTGCCGGTTGTCACAGAGAGAGAGAGGTTATCGGGACTTCCTTTCCTGGCACAGGGACCATGGGCAGAAAAGCATCAAATGGGGCTGGAACCCATGATCATGGACAGGGGACCTGTGCTGCCTGGGTAGCCCCCATTAGTTCTTAATTACCACATTGAAAGTGTAGAGGTTGTCCTCATTGGGTTCAGCAGAGTCCTGCCCCAATCAGCACAGGGGTCACTGCAGGAGCCACATAGAAGCTACACCATACGGTCCTCTTTGAAGAAAGAAGGTTTACAGGACCAGGTATCCCACATGGAAATGAACTTCAAGGGAACAGGGAGGTTGGGGCTTTGCATTGAACAACTTAATTTCAGAATAAATTATGTTATCTATCAATAAGGGACCCCATGGGGACAGTCAGGCTGGCAATGAGAAAGCAGGTGAGCCCTGGGGGAAAGGTGTTGCTGGTTGACACTTCCAGAGAGCAGGAAATCCTACATCCCCTGTTCTGCTCTGAGACCCAGACTGCAGGCTCCCTGGGGAACCCAGGCTGCTTCTTCCAGTATCAAGAAGTCTCCTAGTTTGTGTTGGTGGCTGCTCACAATGACTGGGTGGCCCCTACTGAGGCCACTCTATCTTTTGGGCCCCTGGATCCTATTTGGGTCACAGAGGACAGACTTTTCCTTCTTGTGCTCCAGAACGGACTCCAGGGGACTGAGCAGAGGAACCCCAGGATCTCTGCAACGTCAGCTCCAGCCTGGGATGCTCAGAGCAGCTGCAATGTGACCCTCACTTACTGAGGCTCCCCGCCCACAGCTGCTGGTGTGGAAGGAGGCTCCTGGCTGGGGAAGGCACGGTCAGAATAGTCAGGTGTGATTGCCAGGTGGGCATTGGGGGTGGGCCCTGAAGGAAGAGGCCTTCGCTGTCCTGGGCCAGTAGACATTCGTCCTCTCTGCAGAGGGCCTTAGCCAGCAAGCTGCTGTGGGGTCAGCCTCTCACCGCCATGCTCCAGCTGCTGGATTTTGGGCCTGGAGCAGCTAAGGTCTTTATTGGACCTGTCCTCAGGGTGTCGCATCTTTATTGCTTGTCTGGGAACTGAGGACTTGACTCCCACTGTCACTGTGGTGGACAACGGAGGGTCCCCAAAGCACTTGTAGCAACTGAGCATGCTGTAGGTCTGCCCATGACAGCCCAGCTGGGTCGCTCCACTCCCTTGGTCACGCACATGGTCGTAGCCACGTGTAGAGGAAATGGTGGAAGGTACAGCTGTGGGAAGGAAATCAGAACTCATCAGTCCCCTGTGCTGTCACTTTCCTTCCAAGACGTCCCCTGTCATGTGTCTCCCTGATTCTTCCTGGAACTTTCTAATCTGCTTGGTATCCATGGCACAGCCTTAGCCATCACTTCTCTGAGTCCCCAGAGAAGGGGTGTGGGCTGAAGAAGTGATTCTGTGAGACCCAGGGCAGCAGCAGGAGACCAGAAAATCTTCCCTTTCCCAGAGAAAGAACCTGAAAATGATTGCAGTCAGGATCCCCTCCATCTCTCCCCAAAAGAGGATAGATTTCTCAAGGCCTGTCACTTCTGAGGCTTTACGGAAATGCCTTCCAAGTTTTGGAAAGCAATAATTTAGTATAAGTTGGTTTCAGAACCCCTTTCTCCTTAGTAACCCTTCCCCCTCAGGCCTGATTCATTCTGCTTTTTTCAACCACACTGAACTCTGTTCCCTGGTACTTGATCGAGATCAGGAAAAGGACAAACCCTGAGACAGAGACACCAGGAGGCTCAGAGCTGGGTTCTGGGTCCCGAGTCCAGGATTATACCAACCCAACTTTCTGGGATACCGATTCCTCAGCTCTCCAGTCCCAGGGTCACTCCGTCACTGCCCTTGGTTCTTGTTCTTCCCGTGAGTTGAGCCCAGCCTTTCCCCCGCACTCAGCAGCTCAGTCTGGGAGGTGTCTGAGGACACCCATGTGGATAACAGTGAACGTGACTGGGTTTGAGAGAATTTCAGCACTGATCGGTTGGCTCAGTGGTCAACCCTGTGTATGGATGTCCTGGGTTCAATTCCTGGTCAGGGCACAAAGGGGAAGTGACCATATGCTTCTCCATCCTTGCCCCTTTCCTTCTCTCTCTCTCTCCTCCCTTCCTGCAGCCATGGCTCAACTGGGTCGAGTTAATGGGCGCCATATTCTGAGGATGGCTCCATGGAGTCTCTACCTAAGGTGCTAAAAATAGCTCAGTTATGAGCATGGCCTCAGGTGGGCAGAGCATCAGCCCCAGATGAGTTTGCCAGGTGGATCCAGTCGGGGTGCATGCAGGAGACTCTCTATCTCCCCTCCTCTCACTTAGAAAATAAGGGGGGAAGGGAAGAGCAGTGCTCTACAAATCTTCCTCAAATGGCTCTATTCATCATTGTCCAATAAGAACGCACTACATTTTGCTAAAGATCAACCAGTAAAGGGTGTAAATGGAAGTATCATGTAACCCACACAGGAAAGATATATTGATAAAAATGACAGCCTTTCTGAACACTTGCCCAGGAATGACATGGCACTGTCCTCAAAACCAACCAGGACCACTGGGTGCTGGAATATGTAAAGCTAGGGTCATTCTCAGGGGTGGTGGACAAGTAAGAAGATGATGTGGCTGCCAGGTGAGGGTGTGTGTGCACCAATGCCTCCTGTACAGATGCCCAGCTAAAGCTTACCTGATGTGCTGTGCTCCAGGGAGACAGATGACAAGTCACATTGAATATAAATGATCTTTCTCTCTCATTCTCTGTCTCTTGTGCCACAAAACAGACTGGTGTCTTGTAGTGTTAGGGAAGTTTCCCCTGAAAGACCTCACTTTAGTAAATAGCCTGCCATGGAAACCCTGATGTCACCATACCCAGTGAGGTCATGTACATAATCTGTGACTTCATCCTCTCTAGGTTTTGTGGAGCGCAAGTTGGAGGCGGAGAGACCCCCTGCCTGTACCCTCACAACTCATCCTTCTCACCCTGGCCCTAGTCAAGTAGCCACTGCCTGTAGAGCATATTGTGGACTGGCACAGCCTAGGGCCCACAGGAAGGCCAGAGCATCTCCATTCTGAGATAAGCATGAGAGCTAAGATTAAACTAAGACAGCCAGGTTATTGACACTGACCCAAAGGATCTTACAGTTGGAGGAATAGAGATTTGTGAGGACTAGGGAATAAAGGAAGGCTCCATGGAGGTGGTCTGAAAGATAAGGGAGATTTGAAGTTCTGGAGAGGAGAGGAAGGCATTTCTGTTGGAAAGTGTAAATCCAGGACAAGCTCTTTTTGACCTTGTTCTGTCTCACATGTCAATTTATAGAAACCTCGTGTTTTTAGAACTGAGGACTCAAAAAATCAAGACATCAGGTGGCCTAACCAAGGTCCTACAGGTAGTGGACAGGAATTCTGATCAATGGTGTGACTTCATGGTGGGCTCTGGATTTATAGCTGAGAAGAATGTAAGGACGAGCTCGTCACATTTCAATGTGACAGTTGGGGAGATGTGAAAGTTACTCTAAGACCAGGCAGTGTCCTGAAGGATGTCACATAGTGGGACTGATGGGCCTACTTTTATACAAAATTGAAAACAAATTTGTAAGAAAATGACATAATTCTAAATGACAATCCAATCACAACACTCACCTCCCTTTTCAAAAGAAAACAATGACAGCACCACCTTCGTGAGAAGATCAGAGGTAGGCACAGCAGCAACCCAGGGGAAGAACATGGCCAGCACTGTGCAGGGGTGTGATTAACACACAATGTGGTGCTGCGCAGAGGAAGAAGCAGACAGCTCGGCCCTCAGCGTGAGCAGGCCCCTAGGAAGAAATGATATGTGGGCAGCCTCGATCCAGTGAGGCCAAGAACTTCCTGCAGTGACAGATAATCTTCTTTAAAAGGGGAGATCTGCTGCTGACCTTTACTAAACAGAGATAGAGCATGTGTGCTGGGGCTGTTTCAGAGGGATGTGCCAGGAGGTGGATTGCCTAGGCTACTTTTAGAGAAGTTGGGTCACCCCAGCTGAGAACTATAGCACCTCCTCTAATTCGTGCATTGCTTGAATGACCATGGTGCGTGTTAGAACAAAGTGAGGACTAATTAAAGATGGACACCAGTGGGGAGTGGTAAGAGGTAAAATGCAAAGGGGAGGGCTCTGAGAAGGTCTGTCCTGGCAGGTGGGGCAGCACGAGACCACGCAGGCTCTCAAAGAGATGACTTATCTGGGCCCATCCCTGACCTGATAGAAGGTCCAATACCTTCTCAGGACCTGGTTGGGCCATGGGGAAGGCAGAACAGCACACAGAGGTGATTTGTCTAGTTAACAGGGAGTGAGACTCACCTTGGGATTCCACAGAACAATTAAAAATACCTGTAACTGAATTTTTAGGAAACCTCCAGAAAGCATCCATATCTGTAGTGGGGCTTAGGCATCTGTAGTTTAACAAGCCTCCGGGGCAGTTCTGATGCATGGCCCATGGATAGGGATTGAATTATTTTCTAAACTAGGTGGCCTTTTGGAGTCAAAGTGTAAAGAAATATTGAAAACTTACCCAGGCACAGATGAGGATAATGACTATTCAAGGAAAACAGAGGTATACACTTATTCTGTGTTTGAATCAAGTTTGACAGAAGCATGTGTAGTGGTGATGAACTCAACCCTGGGGACAGACAGACCGGATTCAGACCCACCCTGTAAAATTGTTAGCAAGCTCTTCTATCCCTGTGAGCCTGTTTCCTCATTTAAAATGGGGACTTTGTCTTTACAATTAGTGTGATATTCTCTTTTGGCAAAGGTTTCCCCCGGCCCATTGCTCTTCTCTAAAACCTGGTCCTTTTCAGCGTGCAGTACTGTGAAGTTGCTCTGTGCAGTATTGTATGACTCAATCAATATTCGTTACTTCAGACAAAGCTCACAGAATGCCGCAGAGCCCAATACCCAGGAGGTGGAAAGAGGAAGCACAATGCTTATTCTGCCAGTTTGGTGAGACCCTGTGCTCCTCTACCCTCTTCTGCCCTCACCAGGAATAGGGAAAAGGAATTGATTCTAAATGCACACCAAGCAGTATTCTGTGTCAGGCTGTGTGAGCCGGGACTTCCCAGACTGATTTCACCAAGAGTGTGCAAGCTCCATGGGCAGTAATGGTGAGGGAAATTTCTCTCTACTGCTGAATATCCCTTTTCCATTCTAGTGGGGGAATTAAAGGATGTTTGGGGTTAGGAAATATTATCTAAATGTTTACAGAGTAAAACATCTATTGGAAGAGCCTTTGCACTTTGTGCAGATTGCAGTGTGAGTTTTCTCAATCCAATAAATGCTGCAAATCAAAACCAGTGTGGTGTCACTTCAGCTCTTAGAATGTTAGACTTCACCTCACACCTATTATCAAAAAACAAAACAAAGCAAAAAAAAAAAAAAAAAAGAAGGAATAACAAGTGTTGGTGAGCATGTGAAGAAAAGTGAAGCCCTGCGCACTGTTGGTAAAGGCTGTATGGAGGTTCTACCAGAAATTAAAGCTGGAACCACCACATGATCCAACAATTCCACTTCTGGGTATTTATCCCAATGATGCAAAACATGAACTCAGAAAGATATATATACATCCCCCTCCTTTAATGCAGCATTATTTATAACAGCCATGATATGGGAACAATCTATCAGCCCTTCGATGGATGAATGGATAAAGAACATGTGGTTTATAAGCAAAATGGAATATTACCCATAAAAAGAAACATTTCAATTTATGACAACATAAATTAATTTTGAGTACATTATTTTAAAGCAGAGAAATACAAATACCTTACTGTATTATTTATACAAGGACTGTAAAAATGGAAATGTAAAAATGAGCTCATAGATACAGAAGACTAATTGGTGGTTGCTAGAGAGTGGGGGTGGACAAAATGGGTGAGGGGGTAGTAGGTACAACATCCAGTTATAAAATAAGTAAGTCTTGAGGATGTAAGTAATAGCATGGTGACTACAGTTAATATTCCATTGAATAGTTGAAAGTTACTAAGTGTATTTTAGGGAAAAGAATGTGGTAACTGTGGTGACAGACATTGACTCGAGTTGTGACCATTTTGCAATGCCCAGTCGTCACTCACTCATCTATCATGAAGGTTAGGTTCCAGAACCTTCCGCGATAGGCAAAAATCCACGAAGTAGTGACCTTATATTTATTATTTATATATAATTTAAGGCTTTATAAACCCTCCCCATACTCTTAGAAACCTTTCCCATGCTGTGATTAAGTTTTCCCACATGCTTTTAAATACTTCCTCTGCTTTTAAACACTTTCTGGTACTCACCAGTGAATATACTACAACTTGAATGATGCAGATGATGATGATTTAATATTTTTTAATGTTTTGATTAATATTTTTATATTTTCAAAATTTTAGGCTAGAGAATGCTTATTTTACTGCAAAAATAATTAAAATAATAAATATATAAAAATACTTAATACTGCAAAACCCCATGATATAGCCAAAAATCTGTGATACCAAATTAGATGTACACAGTTTAAAAATCTGCCACACAGTTGAGACCGTGAAAAGTGAACCTCGATATGGCCAGGGACAACTGTACATACAAATATCAAATCAATTTGTTGTATACCTAAAACTTGTATGACAATTATGCCCAACCAAATAAAAGTAAATACAGACCAAACACTTCACTATCAGACTATTATGGCACCTCAAAAAGTCAATAATACTCCCCTAATATCATAAATTACCTATACGTTCATATTCCCTGGCTGCCTGATTTTTAACTAACTGCTTTGAATTATAATGTAGGTAGGACCTCACCCCCACCCCACACATTGCATTTTCAGGTTATATCTCCTAATCTGTGGGTTGCTCTTCCCTTTATCTTTTTTTAAAATTATTTAAAATAACTCTTTATTTACAATTGCAGTTGACGTACAATACTACACTGGTTTCAGGTGTGGACATAGTGATTAGACAGTTATACACCTTACAAAGTCATCTTCCCCATGATTCAAGTACTTATCTGACAGCATACATGGTCATGACAATAATATTGACTATAGTCCATACGACTCACTGCCATCTCCTAGACTCATTTTGTAACTGGCACTTTCCTAACCTTCTTCATCCCTTCACCTTCTGAACCCATCTCCCCTACCCCCTCCCATCTGGCCATCATCAATTAATTCTCTGTATTTTGTACTATGTTCCTGTTGTCTTTACTCACTTATTTTGTGTTTTAGATCCGCATATCTGTGAATTATATGGTGCTTGTCTTTATCTGTCGACTTACTTCACTTAGCCTAGGACCCTCTAGAACTATCCATCCAAGGGGTTTTAAATAACAAGATTTTATCTTTTATGATTGAGTAATCGCCCATGCAGACATGTACCATCTTTTTTCATTCATTTGTATATCAATGGAAACTAGTCTTTTGACTGGATCATTTAAACCATTTACATTGAAAGTTATTATTGGTAAATTTCTAGGGCAGGGAATAGATCACGGAAAGTGTAATGGCTTTACCTGCCCTTCTGTCTGGGAGAAGCTGCCCCTCCAGCCCTTGTCCTGAAGGCAGACAGTGCAGTTCCTCCTGCGTCCCAGGCGCTATGCAATCTCTTGCCCCAGCACAGGCACAGAGCAGGTCAGTCTGTCAGTGGGTAAATCCATGCACCGGCCCCTTAAGGAGAACTTAGGGCCCCAGCAAGCAGCCCTCCCTTTAACTCAGCTGCCTTCCCTGCCGCTTGTCACAGAGAGAGGTTATTGGAATTTTCTTTTCTGGCACAGGGACACTGGGCAAAAACTTGTTGAGTTGAGCTGGGACCCTTGATCCAGGGGAGGGGACCTCTGCTGCCTGGGTAGCCCCCAACTCCACCAGTTCTAAACTGCCACACTGTGAGTGTAAGACCTGCCCCTTCAAATGACCTACCCTCACACCAGTATCACTGCAGCTCCTGAAACCCTTACTTCTGTAGGACTGGTGTTAGCTAGCTGTCAGGCTCTTCCCGGGGGCTTGCTCTGTGTCTCTGTGTCAGCTGTAACTCTGATGTGGTGCTGGGGGCGGGGTGGGGGGGAGCACAGCGTGTACGGCTCTGCCATCCTGAGTTCTTCCCTGCACATTAACTGTGAAAACAATCACCTCCTTTCTCCTTTTGTTTTGTTTTGGAACTTGCTGACTGCCTCCCATATTGTCATTTCACATGTCCCTCTGTCCCTTGTATTTCCTATACACTGGTAGCTCTGGGAAGCTTTTGAAAGTGCCTGTGTCCAGACCTGACTCTGAAAATGCACTCAGTAGGACTGGGAACTGGGAGTTTCTAATTTTCCTTAGATTTCTAAGTGAGTCCGAGTCTGTTTGCCTCGTGTTTGGGAAATGCCAAGCCATCTGACTCTGCGTAACCACAAGCCAGCCTCAGTCACAGCAAGGATCAGAGATGGACACTGAGGCTCTAGTTTGCTGGGTGAGCAGTGGGGGGGGCGGTCCCTGCAGGAAGAGGCATTAGCTGTCTTTGTGGGTGAACTGAGGCTCAGTGGGAACATCCGGGAGCCCCAGTGCATGTACCTCCTTCCTCTATCCTGGGTTAGGAAAACTTCCTGTGTGACCACCTTCCCTGACCTTGAGGGTCTGTGTCAGGGGAGGGGCAACAATATTCTTCTTGCTGTTGCCTCTGAGGACAAGTGTGCTGTCCCCAGGGCGGGTAATTTCACCCAGGCCTGAGGGCCATAAGCTACTGACAGTGTCCCTGTAAGGTTTTTTTTCCCCCCACCGAAGGAAGGGTGAAGCCGCGAAGTGTGGAATAATAAAAGCTTTATTTAGTACAGTGCTTCCCAGACAATGTTTCCTGGTCCCGGGACAGAGGCCAGGGAAGTCGCATGGGGTGATCCATGTGGGGATATTTAAAGGGTCTGTAGGGTGGTCAAGCTAATATGACGTGGTGAAATCTCACTGGCTGGCAGACAGTAGCTCTTTTCCCAAGGAATCCTGGGAAGTTTCCTTTGGCGTGCATGGGTGTGGGTGGTTTTAGCCAAGTTTCCAGTTCTGGATCCTCACGTGACCTTCCCCCATTGCCCACCAACCTTACATTTCGACCTTTGGTGTTAAATAGGGGTGCCGTTATTTGTCTGGCTACTTCCTGCTGGTTAGGGGTGTCGTGGGGAGGGGAGATTGGAAGGTGGTAGTTTTGAGGGGAGTTGCGAGGAACATCTGTTTGACCATAATTCGAGAAACTTTGCAGATGCAGTCCTGTATGGATTTAAAAAAAGAGGAGTAATAGGGGGATCTGCAGGGTCCAGCCTTTTGGTGAGCCGGAGATGGGTAGGGCCCAGTGGTTCCAACTGCCAGTGGTCCTGCATGGGGGCAAACGAGGCAAAACTGCATGGCAGGAGTGGTGTGCGAAGGGGAAAGGAAGGGGTCCCATCCACTCCCATAACCGAGACCTGTGAGGGAACTAGAGGTCCAGAGTGTGGTGGCAAAACAGGGAAGGCAGCTCCCATGTCCACAAGAAATGAGATGGACTTACTTACTTTTGTAGCATTACCTTGGGTTTGGTGTGGGTGATGGGACTCTTCAAGTCTGGGTCGCATCAGTCATCCATGAGGCTGAGGAGCTTGAGTGGTGGGTCTGCCTGGCTGGCTTGGTCTCCCATGTGGGTGGCTTGTCCTCCACGTAGAGGCGCTGAGGATGAGCCTGCTGCCCAAAAGGGGCAATTGCTCTGCCAGTAACCGGGCTGCTTGAAGTCAGGGCAGGGCTCAGTGGGCAGCCGTGGGCAGGGGTCCTGCTGGGACCAGTGACCCTGCTTGCCATATTTAAAACAAGCTCCTGGTGAGATTTCTCCTTGTGGCATGGACTTGGGTTGGGTGCCTCCTGTACCTTGCCAATGTTGCTCTGCCGGCCTCAGAGCTGCCACAAGAGCCTGGGTTTGGAGTGTCACCTTCTGTTGCATGAGGGCCTGGAGAACAGCCAGCCTCAGCCTGTTTCTATTAGTCGCAACCATTAAAAACTTTAAATGCCATGCTCACAGGTCTTGGATACGGGTTTGGGGGTTGAGAATTAGAGGAGGGGTGGCTCCTGGGGAGCCTGGCACCCAGATCTGGCCAAAAATGCCGGAGCCAGAGACAGGACAGGACCAGGCCTTCCTGCAAGAACACCTAGGTTGGGCCATGGGGTCAGGATTCCTGAAAACCTGTGTGAGAGCCAATGCCTGTCAGAGGGTGGCCTGACAGAGGAGGAGCTTAAGAACACAGAGAAGAAGGGAGGGACCCCTGGCCAGCAGGGGAGGAGAAAGAGGGACTGGTATTTGCAGGTGAATGAGAAACAGGATCCTGTGAAGGGGGGGCAGGGGCTCCTGGAGGGAAGAGACCTGAGCGAAAGAGGTCCACAGAGGGACCTGAGAGGGGTCCCGAGAGAGGGGCACGCCCTAGGGTCAAGCAGGAGGGGGAGAGAGCTGGGGGTCTGTGAAGGAGGAAAGATCAGGAGTGGAGGGTTTAGCTGAGGTTTCTCTGGCCAAAAAGGGCCTGTGCCATGTAGCAGGTGGCACAGAGATTAGGACGGGAACGCAAATACTAGAAGCCCTGAATGTAAGGGATCTCCAACCATTTCCCAGTTCTTTTGGTGATAGTTAAATTGGTGAGGATGTTAATATCAAAAGTTCCTTCAGGAGGCCACTTGGTTCAATTATCTAGTGGGTTCTGTGGACTGGCCACAGTGGAGAAGAAGAACAGTTTCCTCTTCTTTAGGGAGGGAGAGATTTTGGATAAAGCAACTCCTGGAGTGTTTTTGGATCAGGTTTAGATTCCTGTGCCTCTATGGACACCCTCAGTTCTCGGAGTGGTTTGAGATGAGAATTGGCGTCCCGCAACTCAATCTCCGACCACCAGAAGGTTAGGTAAAGTGGGAGTGACCGGGACGTCTCCACGGGCACACATGCACTCAGAACGGAAGTCCGTTCTGAGTGCGTGTCCCTGATGCAGCTGCGGTTTTGGACAAGAAGTCTCGGCAGAAAGAACTGAGGGGAGGCTGGAGGCAGGGGACTTACTTCACTGTGTGCCAAAGTGGGTGGAAAGTTAGAGATCCTGGTTCTCTAACTTTCCACCCACTTTGAGGAGAGGAGCGGTCCTTGCACACTT
Source organism: Rhynchonycteris naso (assembly GCA_037038555.1). NCBI lineage: Eukaryota > Metazoa > Chordata > Mammalia > Chiroptera > Emballonuridae > Rhynchonycteris > Rhynchonycteris naso. Next base: position 190,164,703 of record CM072995.1, on the reverse strand, counting down.
CAACTCCTCCTGGGTTTCAGCACCAAATGTAAGGTATTTTTCCCCGGCGAGGAAGAAGGAAGGGCGAAGCCACGAAGTGTGGAATAATAAAAGCTTTATTTAGTACAGTGCTTCCTGGACAATGTTCCCTGGTCCTGGGACAGAGGCCAGGAAAGACGGATGGGGTGATCTATGTGGGGGATATTTAAAGGGTCTGTAGCGTGGTCAAGCTGATATGACCTGGTGAAATCTCACTGGTTGGCAGACAGTAGCTTTTTTCCCAAGGAATCCTGGGAAGTTTCCTTTGGCGCACATGGGCGTGGGCGGCTCTAGTCAAGTTTTCAGGTCTGATACTCATGTGACCTTCCCCCATTGCCCACCAACTTTACAGTCCCCTTCTGTCCTGGGCTGCTGATATTCCCCTGTTCCCACTCCCCAGGACCAGCTGTCACCTTAACTGCTGAGAGTGCATGGGGGGGATGAGGGGCAGCGGCTGAGGAAGCACATGGGGGCGAGGGGTGGTGGAGGCGAGGGGTGGTGGAGGCGAGGAGCTGCCCCTGGGAAAGTAAGCGGTGGCTGGGGAAGCACGCAAGAGGGGGTGAGGGGCGGCAGCAGTTGGGGAAGCGCACAGGGGCAAGGGGCGGTGGCCCCTAGATACAAATGAGCAAAAGTAAAAAACAACACCTGTTTTCCCAACAATCCCCCGGAGGATGCAGGGGTGAGGGCAAGAGGGACGCTTATGGCTCCTCAGTACAAAACAGTCCACTATTAAAGGTCACAGGATACCAGATCAACACACAAAAATCAGTTGTATTTCTACAGATGAGCAATGAACAAGTGGAAACTGAAACTTAAAACCTAATACCATTTACATTCATTCAATAATGAAATATTTATATATAAATTAAACAATAAATATGCATGACTTGTGTGATGAAAACTACACAACTTTTATGAAATAAATCCAAACAGAGATGTGTAGATGGAGGGGTATACCACTTTGATAGATTGGAAGGTTCAACATAATAAAGTCATTTTCTACAAATTTATATATATATACATATATATATATATATATATATATATATATATATATATATATATACACACACACACACACACACACACACACACACACATGTTTAATGCAATTCCTAAAACAATCACTGTGTGATGGTCTTGGCCGGTTAGCTCAGTGGTAGAGCATGACACGAGGTGTGGAAGTCCCAAGTTTGATTCCTGGTCAGGGCACACAGGAGAAACAACCATCAGCTTCTCCCTTCTCCTCCTCTCTCTTTCTCTTTCTCTCTCTCTCTTTCTCTCTCTCTCCCACAGCCATGGCTCGATTGGTTCAAGTACATCAGCCCTGGGTGCTGAGGATGGCTCCAGGAACCCTCTGCCTCAGGTGCTAAAAATAGCTGTGTTGTGAGCATGGGCCCCACATGGGCAGAGCATCAGCCCCAGATGGAGATTGCTGGGTGGATTCTCATCCCGGCACTTGCAGAAGTCTGTCTCTCTGTCTCCCCTCCTCTCACTTAAAGATAGATCACCAGATGGTTTTTTGTATTATATACAGGATAATTCTCACCTTTATACGAAAAGCCAAAGGAATTAGAATAGCTAAAAAAGTTTTGTATTAGTTTTAGATATTTATTTTGTGTGTGTGTGTGTGTGTGTGTGTGTGTGTGTCAGAGATAGAGAGAGACAGAGACAGAATGGGACAGATAGGGACAGGCAGATAGAAAGGGAGAGCTAAGAAGCATCAATTCTTTGTTGTGGCACCTCAGTTGTTCATCGATTGCTTTCTCATATGTGCCTTGACCGGGGGGGGGGGGGGGGGGGGGCGGGGCTCCAGCAGAGCAAGTAACCCGTTGCTCAAGCCAGCAACCTTGGGCTCAAGCCAGCAACCTCAGGCTTCAAACCAGCACCTTTGGGCTCAAGTCAGCAACCCTATGCTCAAGCTGGTGAGCCCACGCTCAAACTGGCCACCTAGGGGTTTTGAGCCTGGGTCCTCTGTGTTCCAGTTCGACACTCTATCGACTGCACCACTGCCTGGGCAGGTAGTTTCAGGTATTCCTTTCTTTTTTTACAGGGACACAGAGAGAGAGTCAGAGAGAGGGATAGATAGGGACAGACGGATAGGAACAGAGAGAGATGAGAAGCATCAATCATCAGTTTTTCCTTGCAACACCTTAGTTGTTCATTGATTGCTTTCTCACATGTGCCTTGACCGCGGGCCTTCAGCAGACCGAGCAACCCCTTGCTTGAGGCAGCGACCTTGGGTCCAAGCTGGCGAGCTTCTGCTCAAGCCACATGAGCCCGCGCTCAAGCTTCCCAAAACTACCCTGCCTTCTAACTTATTATGTCAGTAAATTCTGGCATTTCACCTGAGTTTTAGATGCCCAAGAATGTGCCTGAGACCTGTCCTTAAAGAAAAGTCATCAAAATGGAACACTGTGTGACATTCCCTTTTCCTAATAAAGCTACCTAGGCCTAAAGGTTTTTTCTAGTAAAGCTTTTAATAAGGTTTATTTAACAGTAAAATGTTTAAGAAAGTAATTCCTTTAATCTTTTCAAACTGAAAGAGACTTTGTCCTTGGGATAGTAGTTTGGAGTGTGAGTTTTCTCAATCCAGTGAATGTTGCAACTGAAAATTGGGAATGGTGAAAGCAAAGACAAGCTCTTCTTGACTTTATTCTGCCTCAAATGTCAATTCACAGACATTTGTGTTTTAAAAACTGAGGACTCAAAACACCAAGAAGTTCAGTTATCTACCCAAAAAGTACATAGGTATTGGAGAGATGTTTTTGCTCAGTGGTAGGGCTCTGGATTTACAGCTGAGATGAATATAAGGATGAGCTATCACATTTCAAAATGATACTTGGGCAAGTGTTAAAGGTACATCGAAACAAAGGGAGAGTTCTGAATGACTTCACACAGTGGGAAGGATGGGCCCATTTTAATACAAAGTGGAAACAAATTCATAACAATATAACATAATACAAAATGGCAATCCAATTAACAATCTCCTCTCCCCATCCAAAAGGAAAATTATGCCAATGCCACTACCATAGAAGGATCATTGTGGATGCAGAAGCAGCCCAGGTGAAAACATGGCCAACACTGTGTAATTAAACCACAATTTGGAAGTACTCAGAAATGGAAACAGATAACTCTGCCCTCAGTGTGAGCAGGCCCATAGAAAGAAATCATGTTTGGGCACCCTTTGATACAATGTGGCCTAGAACTTCTACAGTGAAAGAGAACCTTCTTTAGGGGAAGGATCCTTACTGCTGGCCTATAATAGGCAAAAATGGTACATTTATTTTCTAGGAATGCTGCAGAAAGGATATGCCTAGAAGAAAGATTGCCTAGGCTACTATTTGAGAAATTGGGTAATCCCAGTTGAGAAAATAACACCCTTGTTTACTCCTAAATTGCTTGAATTAGCATGGTGCACATTAGTACAAAGTCAGGAGTAATTAAAGATGAATAATATTGGGAAGTAGTAGGAAGTAAAATGTTAAGGGGAGGGCTCTGCACAAGCTTTGTCCTGGCCAGTGGGCCAGCACGCGACCACTCATATTCTTAAAGTTTTCAGAAAGATTAGTTGCCTAGAAGCATCCCTCTGATCTTGTGGGGGTACCAATACCTTCTCAGGACCTGCTTGGACCCCGGGGGAAGGCAGAATAGCATAGACAAGTGATTTATCAACTTAAAAGGGCTTGAGACTCAGCTGGAAATTCTACAGAACTATTTAAAACTACCTGTAAGTGAATTCTTTGGTCAACATTCAGAATACATTTAGGTCTGGAGTGGGCTCAGACATCAGCACTCTTAGCAAGCTTCTTGGTTTATTCTGACACAGCATTTAGGGATAGTGACCAGGTTATTGTCTAAACTGGGTGGTTTCTGAGAGTCAAAGTAGAGACTATTTAAAACTGAGCCATGCATAGATGTGAATAAGATCAAATTAAAGGATACCGAGGTATACTCTCTTATTCTGTGCACGAATCACCTTTGACAGAAGCCAGCGTGGGGTGATGAACACAACCCTGGGACAGACAGACCAGATTCTGGCCCACCCTGTGTAATTCTGAGTGAGTTTTTTTTTTATCCCTCTGAGCCTCAGTTTCTTCATAACAAAAAGAGTACTTTGCTGCACATTTAGTACAATATTCTCTTTTGGCAAAGGTTATCCTTGGCCCATTGCTGTTCTCTACAACCTGACCCTTTTCAGCATGCAGTACTTTGAAGTTTCTCTGTGCAATATCGTATTTGACTCTCAATATTTATTACTTCAGGCAAAGCTCACAGATTGTTGTAGAGCCTGGAACCCAGGAAGTGGGGAGAGGGTGCTCTGTGTTTATTCTGCCAGTTTGGTGAGAACCTGTACTGCTCTCTCCTCTTCTGCCCTCATCAAGGGACGGGGAAAAGGAATTGATTGGAGAAGCACACCAAGAATACTTCCTTGTCAGTCTTCTTTTGCCAGGACTTCCCAGACTGATTTCACCAAGAGGGTGCAAGCTCCATGGGCAGTAATGGTGAGGGAAATTTCTCTCTACTCTCTACTTTCCCTTCTCATGAGGGAATTAAAGGCTATTTGAGAGCAGGGGATAATATCTAAATGTTCACAAACTAAATATCAATTGAAAGAGACTTTGTCCTTGGGGTGGTATTTTGGAGTGTGCGGTCTCTCAATTGAATGAATGCTGCACAACAAAACCATAATGTGCTGTCACCTCACATCTCAGGACATGCGGTATCACCTCGCTCTTATTATCAGAAAACAAAAAAACAAGAAATCACAATAGTTGGAGAGGACACGAAGAAAAGAAAACCCTTGCACCATTTTGGTAAAAACAATATGGAGGTTCCTCAAAAAACTAAAGCTAGAACTGCCATGTGATTTAGCCATTACACTTCTGGGTATTATCTGAAGAAAACAAAACACTAACACAAAAGGATATGTATGCCTCCCATCCCATTCAGTGCAGCATTATTTACAACAGTCAAGATATGGGAACAGCCTATTTGCCCATCATTGAGGGAATGGATAAAGAATAGTGGTATATGTGCAAAATGGAATATTATTCAGCCATAAAAAAGAAACCTTGGCATTTGTGACGGCATGGATGACTCTTGGGTGTATTATGTAGGTTATGTGATATGTCAGACAGAAAAAGACAAATACCCCATGATACTATTTATATGTAGACTCTAAAAATGGAAAATGAGCTTATAAGTACAGAAAACTGATTGGTGGTTGCCAGAGGAGTGGGGGTGGGCAAAATGGTGAGGAGGTTAAAGATACAAACTTGTAGCTATAAAATAAGTCATGGGGATGTAATGTACAGCAAGGTGCCTATAGTTAATGATAATGTATTGAGAAGTTGAAAGTTACTAAGAGAGTAAATCTTAAAATTCTCATTGTATAGAAAAAAATGTGGTAACTATGTGGTGACAGATGTTGACTAGGTTTATCATGCAGAATATATACAAATATGGGATCATTATGTGATATACCTGAAACTTATGTGTTCATTATACCCCAATAAAATAAAAATAAACACAAACAAATCACTTCACTACCATGCTATCATGGAACCTCAAAAAGTCAACAATACTGTGGCCTGACCTGTGCTGGCACAGTGGATAAAGCATCGACCTGGGAACACTGAGGTCGCCAGTTCAAAACCCTGCACTGGTCTGGTCAAGGCACATATGGGAGTTGATGCTTCCAGCTCCTCCCCCCTTTCTCTCTTTCCCTCTCTCTCACTCTGTGTTTCCTCTCTAAAATGAACAAAATTTTTTTTAAAAAAGTCAACAATACTTTCTTGATATCATGTTCAAATTTTTCTGACTGCTGATTGTTAAATAATTGATTTCAATTACAATAGTGCCTTCACAGATTGCATTTGGTGGTTATAACTCTTAACCTATGGATTGCTCTTCTTTGTTCCTTCCTTGCAATTTTTAAAAATAATTATTTCATTTTTATTACTGTTGACATACAATATTATATTAGTTTCAGATGCACAACATGGTGATTAGACAATTATACATCTTACAAAGTCATCTTCCCCATGATTCGAGTACCCATCTGACAGCATGTGTGGTCATGACAATATTATTGACTATAGTCCATACGACTCACTGCCATCTCCTAGACTCATTTTGTAACTGATATTTTCTAATTACTTTTTCATCCCTTCACCTTTTGAATCTATCTGCCTAATCCCTCTCTCATCTGGTCATCATCAGTTAGTACTCTGTATCTCTCAGTTTGTTTTTATTTTGTGTGTTCACTTATTTTGTGTTTTAGATTCCCCGTATCTGTAAATTATATGTTACTTGTCTTTATCAGTCTGATTTATGTCACTTTACATTATACCCTCTAGGTTCATTCATCTATGTTGTCATAAATGGCAAAATTTCATTCTTTCTTATTGCTGAATAATATTCCATTGTGAACATGAACTATCCTTTCTTTTTCTATTTGTGTATCAATGGAAACTAATCTTTTGATTTGAGCATTTAAACTATCTACATGGAACGGAATTGTTGATAGGTTTGTAAGCTAGGTGGGAGAAGGGTCAATGAAAACACGATGGCTTCACCTGCCCTTCTGTCTGGGAGAATCTGCCCCTCTAGCCCTTGCCCTGAAGGCAGACAGTGCAGTCCCTTCTGCATCCCTGGTGCTAAGCAATCTCCTGCCCCAGTGCAGGAACTCAGAGCAGGTCAGTCTGTCAGTGGGTAAATCTGTGCACTAGCCCCTGAAGGAGAATCTGGGGCCCCAGCAAGCAGCCCTCTCTTTCACTTGGCCGTGGTTCCCACTGGTTTTCACAGTCGGAAGTATGGTATTTCTCTTCCGGGCACTGGGATTCTGGTGCCCAGAAGAATCAGGGGAGAGTCAGGTGGCATTAAGACCTTCAGTCCTGGACAAGGGACCACTGCAGCCTATATCCTCCAACCACCACTTCTTATCTGCCAACTGTGTGTGGGGGGCTTGACATTTTTTGTCTCCAACACTTTATCAATGTGAGTTCTTCCAAAATCCTTAATTCTATAGGACTTATGTTTAGCTAATCTTCTGGGTGTTCCCAAAAAGGCTTGTTCAGTAGTTAGCTGTAATTCTGATGTGGTGCTGGGGGAGGGGAGCATAGTGTTTACTGACTCTGCTATTTTCATAAAAAAGATCTTGTGATTTTTTTTCTGAAAAACAAAACAAAACAAAACACAACCTTTAACTTTTAGTTTTGTCTTAGAATTTGCTGACTGCTACCAATTGGAACATTTCACATTTTCCTCCTATATCCTATACACTGGTAGCTCTGGGAAGCTTTTGAAAGTGCCTGTGTCCAGGCCTTACCCTGAAAATGCACTCAGTAGGACTGGGAACTGGGAGTTTCTAATTTTCCTTAGATTTCTAAGTGAGTCTGAGTCTGTTTGCCTCGTGTTTGGGAAATGCCAAGCCATCTGACTCTGCGTAACCACAAGCCAGCCTCGGTCACAGCAGTGGGGGGTCAGTCACTGCAGGAAGAGGCATTAGCTGTCTTTGTGGGTGAACTGAGGCTCAGTGGGAACATCCGGGAGCCCCAGTGCATGTGCTCCTTCCTCTATCCTGGGTTAGGGAAACTTCCTGTGTGACCACCTTCCCTGACCTTGAGGGTCTGTGTCAGGGGAGGGGCACAATAGTCTTCCTCTGTGGCCTCTGAGGACAAGTGTGCTGTCACCAGGGTATGTGACTTCACCCAGGTCTGAGTGCCACAAGCTGCAGACAGTGTCCCCTTCTGTCCTGGGCTGCTGAGGCAAGTGGGCCTGGGACACTGGTGGAAAGCCTGTGCTCTTTCTTATCTTGAGGTTCCCCTCCCCCACTTCCTAGGACCAACTATCCCTTAACTGCTGAGACATTCCACTGGTGACAACCAACCCCTCATTGCGGGCCCACAGCAGTATTTGCAGCGTCTACATCAGATGACTTCACTACCCTGTTCTAAGCCCAGCCGTGACTCCCATCACATTTAAGAAAAGACCCACAGTCCTTGCCATGGTTGACAAGGCCCACTAGAGTCTGGTCCACACCCACTTCTCCCATCATATCTTCATTCTTTCTCTCTCTTCCCCTCTACACAGGGCTTTCTGCTGGTCCTGGACAGGCCATACCCACTCTGACCTCAGGACCTTTGCATTTGCCATGTCTCCCCCAGAGATGCCCTTTCTCCCACTCTTATGTGGCCCCTCCCTCATGTCTCCACTGAAAGTCACCTCCTCAAAGGAGACTTTCCTGACCACCTTGTGCGCCTACCCCACTCTCATCACTCTATCCTGTTATTTTATTTTACTTTTCTTTATAGCAATTACCATTATTTGAAATTCTATTGGTGACTTGCCTATCTCTTCCTTTTCTTTGTGGATGCTTTGAGGGGAGGGGCTTGAATCACCTCAGTCACCCAAATATCCCAAGCGACAAGCACAGGTGCTCAATGCATATTTGTTGAATAAATTGATAGGTTCCTACAAGACTGGCCCTCACCCTCGCCCCAATTCAGACGCAATCCAGTTTGTTACCTGTACTGACTGACAGACTACAAATTGGAGGTCCCCATGGTCCCACTCCTTGATTTAATTAATTAGCTAGAGCGGCTCACAGAACTCAGAGAAACATGTTACTTGCTAGATTACTGGTGTAAGAGGAGAGCTCAGGAACAGACAGAAGACGTGTGCAGACAAGGAAGGGGGAGGGGTGCAGGCTTCCATGCACCCTGGGGCCCCACTCTCCCCAAATCTCCACATGTCTGCCCACCTGCAAGCTCTCCAAACCCTGTCTTCTCGGGATTTTATGGAGGTTTCCCTTCCATAGGCATGAGTGATGAAATCTCTGGCTATTGGCAATTGTTTCAGCCCCCAGGACCTCTTCCCTCCCAGGAAGGTGAGAGGGTGGTGGGACTGAAAGTTCTTGCCCTCGGATGACAGGGTTGGTTCTCCTGGCTACCAGCCACCATCTGCAGGGCGATGTGTGCCCAAGCTGACTGATATCCAACGCTGAGAGTCATGGGGCTGAGCAGGTTGGGGACGGGGCAACCGGGCCCAGCTCTCTCCAGTGGTTTTCTTCAGAAGAGCAGGAGGTGAGAATCCTTTCTACCTGGCACTCTGTAGCTTTGTCTGCAGGTGCAAAGCAGGAGGAGGGCCACATACCCAAGTCATCACTGTCTAATATCACTGTATCAGGACCTAATATTGAATCACTGTCATTTCCCCAGCTCTGGGCTCTCTGCCAGTCCTGGGACAGGCTTATCCAGGAATAGATGGCGGGATCTGAGTTGCTTCCACTTGAGCAAACTATGACAGGCACATCAATACCAAGGCCAGATGCAGACCCTGAGTTGGGCTTATTTGTTTCCAAGACACTGAACTAATTGGCACCAGATGGTCAAGTGTTTTTCCAAGAAGAGGAAACCACTCCTTCTGAGTCCTGCCTCATCTCGTCTTTAAGGGCCAGAACAAGGCGGGACTTGTTTATTTTAGTGCCCTTGAGGAACAAAGCACTGAGTGCCTAGAGAGTCTTTGGGAGCCGAAGGGCATTGTTATAACCCTGAAAGTGTGGCTGGGCATCTAATTTTATGGCCAGGACAGGTCATTCAATAATTTTCAGCCAATCATGATACCAGATCAGAAGATACTCATCATGGGCAAAGAAAGCCAAAATAAAGGAGTATATTACCATGGCTTTTGGTAAGCCAAGGGACAACATGGGGGCTTCCATCCGATTTCTGTTATGACTTCCTGAAAATCTCTGGTCTGAGTGTTGGGAAACACAATAACACTGAAGCCCAGGAGAGGATGAAGGATGGAGGGTAAAATCATGGTTGTTATGGTAGAGAATACTGGAATATTGGTCACTCTCTTGAATTCTTACCTTGACCTGCAAATGTTATCTTTAAAACTATTTGTCTCACTGACATTAATATTTAGTAGTTAAGCTATTTATTTGTATACTTAACTTTCTCATTCTTTGCCCTCTACATTCTAAGACAGGACAGTCCACATGAGATTGTAATTTTGAAATTCCTGGAAGCTGCTGACCAGCATGGGCAAGTCACCTATGCCCTGTCCAATCCAGTCCTTGTCCCCACCCACCCTCTTCCTCTAAGCTGTAACATGGAATACCTAATATCTTCAAAACATTATGATCTTTTGAAGGCTATGATACTACATTTTCAAAAAAATATGAATCTTAAGAAGGTCACCAAATATGCCTAAAAATTGTCAATTTCTTAGAGGGATTTACAAGTTAAAACTCAAAAAAAGTAAATAAAAGCATATCTACCAGTATAAAGCTGACTTTTTAATCATAAAAATGTTAGCAATACACCTAAATCTCTTGCCTTTCACTCTAACCCACACATCATCTGTTCATAAAAAATTCTTCACACAAACTCATTTGAAACACCAACATCTGGCTTTGGTCCCAAAGGCCCCAGAGTCACACAGATCAGAAGGGGGGTTAAGATGTACTTGAAGAATTAGATGTGTGATCTTGAGAAAGGGTTCATGACAGTTTGACATACACGAAGATGTGAAGTACTCTTATGTCTTTTCATTTGCAGACTTACTGATCTCAGCAGCATTAATCTTTATTTATGGGGCAAACTGGAAGCCTCTGTAATTCTGTGTAAATGCAGTTTTTAAAGCTCTTGCATATTCTTTAGTGAAAAATAAGTAATGTTATTTACTTATAGGTAAATTGTATAATTTGCACACTATTTAAATGATGCAGGTGGACGGCTTTGTAATGAGAAGCACCATTGTGCAGACTGTGCATAAGGATATAATAATAAGCTGATACTTTCACTTCTTGCTTAAGCCTATTTGGGGTGGTCTTTCTGACACCGGCAGAAAAGTCCTTCTGTACCCAAGTCCCATCTTAATCATGGTAATGATGTTGACCATGGAAGAGCTGCAGGGTCCTGGAGACCTTTTAAGTTGACATCAGTCAATTAATTAATACACTTCAGTATGGTTATTAAGCCAGTGACTACTCAAGTGTAAATGGCATGTAATCCATATTTCTTTACTCAATCCATAAGCATGTTATGAGAAATCGTCGAATTCCTGGTGTGCTTTCCAGTGCTACCTGTCTAGCAATGCCACTGAGATTCAAGAAAGTCTTCCAAATAACTGGTTCTTGGTGACCAGTGTGGCCATCACCACTGATAATGCTGCGTGTGGGCATGTTCTTATCATCTGTGCATTCCTTCCAGGCCGCTCCTTCCTTGATGTTAAGGAGTTTAGAAAGACTCCTGATGGAGTGTCTCTGCTCTCACCTGTCTGGCCTGTGCTGAAGCCATGTGGATTCTAGAGAATGACTGTGGACCATCCTAAACTGAGTCAGGTGGCAAGACTCCAATTGCAGCTGTGGTCCCTAGTGTAGTATCTCTATGGGAGCAAGTAAACATAGGTCCTGAAACTTGATAGACCACTATCGGGCCAATAGTGCAACTTTATCAATGGCCCTGCTCTCTGCAAAGAGCCTGGTTATCTTGACATTCCACAAGATATCTCACTGACCCACCACACTGATGACAGTATGATGATTGGCTGAGGTGACTGACTGGATTATCAGGGTAAATTGGGCTGTGGTTATATAACAAAGACAAAAGACTCTGTCTGAGACCCCAGGAAATTCACTGAGTTGTTTCTTACTACTTTAATGTCTAATAGTAAAAATTAATAGAAAACCATACAGCAACCAAAAATAAATAAATAAATGAACAAATAAATAAATAAAAGGCAGGACAGTCAGGAACTCAAGCTTTCGGGAATAAAGATGTAGGTCACTTTACCAGATAAAGGACTGAGGTTCTAGCTGAGAAATGGATTGGGCAGTTGAAAGAATAGCCATATATCCCAACCATGGCTCAGTGACTGGTTACAGAAATAAGGGCTATAGAAGTTTTACAAATTTTTTTCTTGGCCTGTTACATGCCTGTGCTTATGGCATATACTAACCATTTTATTCTCTTACCTCCTTTTTTTATGTGTAAGCGATTTTTTGGAGATTAAATTACAATAAAATCTTTAGGTAACAGAGTATTCTATGGGTCCATGGCTAAATTTGAAGATTAATTAATACAGCCAGCAATGGCTACAGTAAATTATGGGACTATGTGTCTTCTCTGTTAAGGGAAAGATGAGAGAACCACTGAGTTGTATTGTTTCTGTCTGAGAGTCAGATGTGTGTAGAAGGGTGTATGTGGAAACGGGGTAGCCAAAGGGATGGGCTGCCAAGTATGCATATATGGCCTCTCAGCTCCAAATTCACCCTTTAGTGCCTGCTCTGCATTAATGGACTGAACTATAGTATAAGCTTCCCTTTTACAGTGAACATGATACTAAGCTTTGTCAGCAGAGGGCACTAAAGGAAAGTTTCTCTTCCTGGTTACAGTTGCTATGTGGTCTCTTCCTTGCTCCTGCTGCACTGACCAAAGCAGTGGCTGTGTGGAAACATCAGCGGTGCTCTGCCTCAGCCACATACCTGGAGAATGAGTCCTTCAGAGACTTGGCAGTCCTGGCTGGGGTCCAAGTATTCTATAGCTATTTTCTTTGTGGTTACCATAGGGATTACATTTAACATCCTAAAGTTATAACACTTTCATTTGAATTTATACTACCTTTTCTTCAACAACACAAAAACCTCTACTCCTTTACAGCTCTGTCCCCACCCATTTTAAACATTGATGTCACAAAGTTACATCTTTAAACGTTGTGTGCCCCAAAACATAGACTAAAAATTATTGAAAACATATTAGTCTCTTAAATTTTGTAGAAAACAAAATGTAAAGTTATAAGCCACTGTTATAATAACACTAGCTTTTATAAATGCCATGTGTTTACCTTTATTGGATCCTTATATGGCATCAAGTTACTGTCTAGTGTCCCTTCATTTCACCTCACAAGAATCCCTTGAGTATTTCTTGCTGATTAGTTCTAGTGGTAATGACCTTTTTCAGAGTTTGCTGACCTGAGAATATCTTAATTTCTAGCACACCTTTGAAGGATAGTTTGGCAAGATATAAAATATTGGTTAACTTTTTTTTTTTAGAACATTGACTCTATTGGTCCACTGTCACTTTGCCTCCAATGTTTCTGATGAGAAATCTGCTGTTAATCTTACTGAGAATTCCTTGCATGTGATGATTCAGTTCTCTCTGTCTGATTCAAAGATTCTTTCTTTGTCTTTAGAAAGGTTGATTATACTGTGTCTCAGTGTGTGTCTCTGAATTCAACTTACTTGGAGAGTGTAAGCTAGTTTCATGATTATATTCATGTATTTCATCAAATTTGGGACTTTTCAGCCATTATTTCTTCAAACATTACCACTATCACTATCTCTTCTCCTTCTTGGCTCCCACAATTGTGTATTTGGTCCATTTGATGGTGTCCCACAGGTTTCTTAAGCTCTATTTACTTTATTTCTGTTCCTCAGACTTGATAATTTCCATTGTCTTGGCTTCAAGTTTACTGTTTTATTTTTCTGCCTGCTCAGATCTGAATTGAATCCCTTTAGTAAAATTTTCATTGCAGTTATTGTACTTTTTAGCTCTAGAATTTGGGAGAGGGTTCTATACTATGTTGATCTTTTAGTTTTGTTCATACATTATGAACAAAATGTTCTACATTGTCCTTTATTTCTTCGAGCATCTTTTATTTATTTATTTTAGTGAAGTGAAAGTCAGGGAGGCAGAGAGTAGACTCCCACATGTGCCTGACCAAGCTTCACCTGGCAAGCCCCCTATAGGGCGATGCTCTGCCCATCTGGGGCTGCTGCCCTGTTGCTTGGCAACCAAACCATCTCAGCACCTGAGGTGAGGCCATGGAGCCATCCTCAGTGCCTGGGGACAACTTGCTTGAACCATTTGAGCCATGGCTATGGGAGGGGAAGAGAGGGAGAATGAAGAGGGGGAAGGATGGAGAAACAAATGGTCACTTCTACTGTGTGCCCTGACTGGGAATTGAACCCAGGACTTCCACACACCAGGCTGACACTCTCCCTCTGAACCAACCAGCAACGGCCTCTTTGAGCATCTTTAAGACAGTTGTTTTAAAGTCTTGGTCTAGTATATCTGGTAGAAGTTCTTTTTTTTAGATACAGCTTCTATTAATTTTTGTTTTTCTGCCTTTAATAAGCTACACTTTCCTGATTCTTTGTATGCTTTGTGGTTTTGTTGTTGTTGTTGAACACTGAACATTTGAATCTAATAATGTGGTAATTCTGGAAATCAGAGTCTCTTTCTTCACCAGGTTGTTCTTGTTCTTATTTTTGTTTTTTTTTCAATTGTGGCCAGATTGTTAATAATAGCTCACATTTAATAGCTCTATTTATGTGGAACATTTTAAAAGTGCATTTAATTTACTTATGAGATAGATATTGTTATTACTCCTATATTCAGATGAAGAAATTGAGACTGAGAAAGTAATTTTCTCCATTTACTTGATCAAGGTTTCAAACGTAGGCAGAGGCAGACTCTATGCTTTTAATGATGTGGTCCTCCAGCTTTCTATGAAAAACCTATTTGTTAAAACATTAAACACAAAGCTCGATACATAGACAACACTAAGTAATTAGCTGTTGTTGCTATTGCTGCTATTATTATTATTATTGGATCTGATCTCCAGACAACTCAGCCTTCATATCCTGATGATGGCCTGGCTATCAGCAATGCCTCAGATTCTATATTGTCATCACTTAACATCACTCAATATTTTGAAACAGATATTTTCCTTCATGCCTGTCACATTAAATTCAACTCCACTTCTTCCTCAACATTCTTGAACTCTCCCAATGATCTCAGATGTAAACAAGGTGAAAAACTGATAATTCATCAGAAAACCCTTTTCCAAGGGAATCTGTCTAGTTTAAAAGTCACCTAGGATTACTTTTTTTTTTTTTTGTATTTTTCTGAAGTGAGAAGTAGGGAGGCAGAAAGACAGAATCCCATATGAGCCCAACCGGAATCCACCCAGCATGCTTACTAGGGGCAATGCTCTGCTCATCTAGAGTGTTGCTCTGTTGCAACCAGAACCATTCTAGTGCCTGAGGCCAAGGCTATGAAGCCATCCTCAGCGCCCGAGGCCAACTTTGTTCCAATGAAGCCTTGGCTGCGGGAGGGGAAGAGAGATACAGAGAGAAAGGAGAAGGGGAAGGGTGGAGAAGCAGAAGGATGCCTCCCCTGTGTGCCCTGGCTGGGAATTGAACCCAGGACTTCCACACACCAGGTTGATGCTCTACCACTGAGCCAACCAGCCAGGGCCAGGATTACTTTTAATGGTCAGTTTTCTTATAACACCATTTTTTTGGGTAAAGAATTAAAGATTACAAAAAAATGAACACTTTGTTCTGGAGCCCAAGACATTGCTTTACCTTGAGAGTGTTCCACTAGTTCACACGAGGTGCTACACAGCTCAGTTTTATCTCCCGCCTTTTCTTTCCACTTCTATGAGAGTGTCTATTCATTTTCTTTACTCTAGGAATTGCTATTAGTAGCTCTACTATGACTGATTATACCTCTGCCTGGAGATCCAAAATACACAAAATGTTTGTGCTTTGAGTCTTGGGTCAAAATGCTAGTAGGCTGCCATTACAGATCAAGCTGGTGGCTGGAAGGTGTTTAAAATGCTATTACAATGCTTCAGGGTTCAAAATACTGGGGTTAATGTGAGACAATAAAATACACGTGGACAACAATGTAAAGGAAGTCATAGAAAGCTTCCTGAGAACGTGTATAATGATAGGGTGTTTCACATAAAAGGGCACTGGACCTGACCGTGAGGCAGAAGATCTTGCCTAAGGACCTTTGGAAAAAATATGAAGAAGATAAATTCTACCTTGAACCATATCTGAAAGAGGTTATTTGGGAAAGAAATGTAAGAGAAGAATGGGCAAAAAATATATCATGTAATAGAAATCTGTGGATGCATGCATCTGTCCTCAGTATTTTAATGATGTTGTTTAAACCTGAATTGTACAATTTAGAACCATCTGGGCTTC
The DNA here is from genome assembly GCA_037038555.1 of Rhynchonycteris naso. Lineage (NCBI taxonomy): Eukaryota > Metazoa > Chordata > Mammalia > Chiroptera > Emballonuridae > Rhynchonycteris > Rhynchonycteris naso. The sequence continues at coordinate 190,148,673 of CM072995.1, read as the reverse complement.
AAACATATTACTTTAAATAGATGTTAATTGTAACTTTTTAAAAATGTACCTTAAATGTTTATCTGCTAAGAAGAAACTGTCTCCCATATAACCCAAGTAAATCTTGTCATGCCAAACACCTAAAAACAGAAGGAATACCCAAGCTTGAAGATGACATGGTGTTTTGCTTTGGTGAAGAAGAGGTTGGGATTGTTTCTGTAAGATTCAGACCTCTACATTAAGTTGTTTTTTTAATAAACAGAAATCCAAAACAGTTCATCATGTCCTAGCAGAGCAGGTGTGCACAGGTGCTTGTTAGTGATCTGGCTGCATTCATGTTGCTGGGGTACAGTAGGAAGTGCTGGAGACTTTCTTGGGCGCGGAGGGGGGGCATATGGACTTGGACAGAACAAAGAAACGTGCTCTGTCCTGTATTCTACGTGAGGCACCACCACCAACCAGTCAGATGGCCGGAAACTGGAATATTTGTTGAATGAATCCCAGGTTCTTTTCTGTTCACACCACATGTATTGACTCATGTTGGTCAGTTAATTCTACTATTGGGTACTGCTCCAGTGCCACCCTCTGTTATATCTGTGCCCCACTACTATAAGTCTGGCTTTTTTCTCTCTCTTTAAGATAAGGGCAGTAAACATTCCTGAGCATTGTCTGTGTATCAAGCATTATTCTGGACGCAGAACATTCCAAGAGAAACAAGACATGGTTGTATGCCTTCAAAGATTTACTCTAGAGGGAAAAGTAATAATTACTCAAAAACATTACCCAAGTACTTAATATATGCTGGGCACTGTGTTAGATACGGGGGTGGGAGCAGAATAGGGGGCAAATAGCATTTTTTGTTGTTGTTGTTGTAAATAACAATAAACCTTCCTCCCCAAAGCAACCAAATGAATTTGTAAGACCCAACTTCAACTAACTTAATCTTAGAGATTACAGGGAAAAGCCCTTCCAGCAAACCACAGGAAGGGCAGGGAGCATTGGAGCCCTAAGAATTCAAATATCCCCAAGATTATTTTTGGTTTCCTTTCTCTACATGATGGCTTCATTTCCTCCACATGGTGGCCAAATTCTCTACAGTTTCATTTTATACCTCCCTCCACCAGAAATCATCTCTCCTTCTGTGACCCAATTTGGATCCTGGAGTAGGGCTAAGCAATGTGCCAGGTAATGGAACACCCTGGTTGCCACCTGCATGGAGTCTACATGTCAGTGGGAATACTGGTTTCCAAAAAAAAGAGACAAGTAGTTAAAAACTATAAGTTGGTATTTTGAAGGAAATAAATAGGGGATAGAATGGAGAATACTGAAGGGAGACAGGTACCTACTTAGGCCTCTCTGAAGGGTTGTGAAGAATGAGAAAAAGCTGGTTGTACAAGAGAAAGGTGGAGGCCTGACCAGGCAGTGGCGCAGTGGATAGAGCATCAGACTGGGATGTGGAAGACCCAGGTTCGAGGCCCTGAGGTTGCCAGCTTGAGTGCGGGCCCATCTGGCTTGAGCAAGGCTCACCAGCTTGAGTCCAAGGTTGCTGGCTTGAGCAAGGGGTCACTTGGTCTGCTGAAGGCCCGCGGTCAAGGTACATGTGAGAAAGCAATCAATGAACGACCATGATGTTGCAACGGCAACGAAAACTAATGATTGATGCTTCTCATCTTTCTTCGTTCCTGTCTGTCTGTCCCTATCTATCCCTCTCTCTGACTCTCTCTCTCTGTCCCTATAAAAAAAAGAAAGAGAGAGAGAGAAAGGTGGAGGTAGAGGGAGAGAGGGAACAGCAGGTGCAAAGTTCCTGAGTGAACCAGGGCTTATGGCACAGTCAGAGAGTAGAGAGGTGGCTGATGCTTAGTGAATAAGAGTGGGAGTGACTTAAGGTGACCTTGCATAGATGGGGCCAGATTGTGCAAGACTTTAAGAGCAGGGTAAGAAATTTGGATTGTATTATAAGGGCAATGGGATGTCATTGAAAGGTATCAGGCAGGAGAGAAACATGTGATTCCCTTTGGTCTCCAGTGGCGCATTGGAACAGAAAATATCTAGGGGGATAGTAGAGCTGGTATGAAAATGGCCTCATGTTTCTATCTCAATGACTTGAGATTGCTCACTAAGTCAGTTAAATCTTGAAGATCTCTGGTCCCTTTTGGTCTCTCTGAATTTTATTCTTTACCCTGGTGGTTCTCAACCCTGGCTTCTTAGATTTATCTGATGGAGCTTTATTCAACCAGTAAATTAAAAAATTTACTGGTTTTTTCCACCCTTTACCAATTAAGTCAGAATCACAACCACAAACAAAATTGACTGGTAAATGACAAACTGGAATAAAGCATTGAAACTTACATAGTACATAGATAAAATATCTATGAAATAGAAAAGTGAGTTCTCTTTAAATTCCCTAAGAGAAGGTAGTTTTAAACAGTTACTATATAAAGCTGGGGGAAAATAACTCATGAAGAAGAAACAGATGTGGCCAATAAGCTTCAAAAGACGATCACCTTCTCTAGTAATTAGAGAAATGCAAAACAAAGTAATAAAAAATGCTGTTTTCAGCACAAGATGTATTTTAAATAGAGAAAATAACTGATAATGATCAAGACTGGTTAGGCGGTATGAACACAGGTGTGCTCAGATCCTGAGGAAGTATGAATGGGTTCACCAGTTTTAAGAAGCTGGTGATGTTTATTTAAATATAAAAAGCGTATGCCCCCAATCCACTAGTATTGCCCACATAGTGAGTCCACTCTTGAGGTTCTCTTCTACAAAGATGGGCACATGAAGACGTGTGTACAGGTGTGACACTGATGGCCTTGTTCTTTTTAAAAGGATACAATTGACATCCTCATTAAGAGAGAAATGGTTAAAAAAATGAAATACAATATGACCCAGTTGTTTAAAAAAGATATTGATCTAAATACGCTGGCAAAAAAATATGTCTGATATATTCTCTTTCTCTTAGGTTTGATTTTATTTTATAATACAAAATATAAGCATAAATATTATAAGAAACTTAAACATTATAAGAAAAATAGCCACTGTTCTCCCTTCCTCAGTTCCTCTTCCCAGAGGTGACCACTGAAGTCCGATACATTCTTACAGATGTTTTCTCTTTCTTTTTATTTTAATTTAATTTAGTAATCTTTATTTTTCAATTACAGTTGACATACAATATTATATTAGTTTCAGATGTACAACATAGTGATTAGATATTTCTATACCTTACAAAGTGATCACCGTGACAAGTCTAGTACTCACCTGACACTGTACATGGTAGTTACAATATTATTGACTATATTCCCAATGCTGTACTTTGCATTCCCGTGACTATTTTGTAACTGGCAATTTGTACACCTTAATCCCTTCACCTTTCTTACCCATCCCCCTACCCTCCCACCCAGTCTAGCAACCATCAATGTCTCATGTATTTTTCAATGAATAAACAAGCCAGAGAATAGGTACAGTAGGAGCCCTCTATGGAATCCTGTTATATTTGTATTATATGATTTTGTTTACTCGAGACAGTTAGATCCTTAGTAATTTCTTGCTTTAGTATTTTTTGCAGGCAGAAAACAGAAGTTGTTAGAAGTCAATAAGCTCACAGAACAGATTACACTGCAGTCTGACTTTGAGAGTGACAAAAGAGAGAGAGAGAGCACACCTGACTGGTAGAAAGAGGCAAGAACAAGGGAGGAATTTCCTCCAACTAAAGAGAAGCAGGAGGGAGAGAAACTAGATATTGGCTGGAGTGGCAAACCTCAGAGAGGGTGGAGCCCATGTGCCCTGTGGGGTGTGACCCAGGGAACTGGTGCCCGAGTTTGACAGAGATGCAGGGGGCCCTAGCCTCAAATGAGTCACAGCATCAGCACAGCTGTCAGACCTGAAGGGACTCTATGGACTCACATACAGATGATGACCTTGGTTTGCACAGGACCCTAAAATCTTTGTGTCATTCTTGGGATGAGTAAGCCCCAGTAATTTAGGATGGGGTCTTGGATTTTCTTTTAAATTAAAGGAATGTGACATTTCCCATTACATCTGATTTGGGAGAATGAGGTCGACATGTTTTCAAATACATAAAAGAAAGACCAGCGAGTGCATTTGCAGCAGCTGATTCCCAGTGGCTGTCCCTGGGAAGAGGACAGAGCTTGCTTGAAGAGGAAGACAGGCACTGCTCATTTCACTCTCACACCTCTGTCATTTGAATTTCTGACACCGAACATCTATTACTTTACAAGTTTTATTTTTACAATGAAAAAGCTTCCCAGTTCTGTATAACCCCAAGTTACCCCAGCACACTGTAGTCATGCTGCTTGGTCCGTCACACTTTCCTGCTTCCCTCCTTTGGAATCCTTGGCTCCCTGCTTCAGCCCTGACTCCGGGTACCCTTCTCTGGTGACCCACCTCATACGGTGCAAACCATGCATCCCACTGTTAACATAGACTGTATGGTGTGGCCCAGAGCTCCAGGTATACAGAAACACTCTTATCAGATAACATAATCCAAGGATTAATAGTGTATCTCCTATGAGCCAGTCAAGGGCTAGTTTCTTTGAAACAGGGGTCCCCAAACTATGGCCCAAGGGCTTCATGCGGACCCCTGAGGCCATTTATCCCCCCCCCCCCCGCCACACTTCCGGAAGGGGCACCTCTTTCATTGGTGGTCAGTGAGAGGAGCACAGGATGCATCCGCACTCATAGTTCCCATTGAAATACTGGTCAGTTTGTTGATTTAAATTTACTTGTTTTGTATTTTAAATATTGTATTTGTTCCCGTTTTGTATTTTTACTTTAAAATAAGATATGTGCAGTGTGCATAGAAATTTGTTCATAGTTTTTTTATAGACGGGCCCTCCAACAGTCTGAGGGACAGTGAACTGGCCCCCTGTATAAAAAGTTTGGGGATTCCTGCTTTGGAATATGCCGGGTTTGACCACACTGGGGAACAAAATTTTTGTTGCATCCACAAAAATAGTTGATCTTATGTAATTCGAGTGTGCTGATCTCAAATCTGACATTAGTTTTTCTCTGTAAGCTACAGTTTCTTTGCGATTCAAGATTTTAGGTTTCCATCTTATTGTAAAATTTTCAACATTTACTTTAACATAATGAAGTAGAATGTCTTCTTGGGCTCATCTTTGAGAAAATATAATAATTTATATAACGCAGTAAATACACTAATACACTAAATGATGTGACTGCATCAGAATTTGTCTACAATTCAAAATAGAACATATTAAAACACTTATTTTAATCATAAAATTTGCACAAAGCTTATTTAAATTCTATTCAGGCAAAAATTTGTATTTGTAGCTCTTGCTTTTGTGTAATTGTTGAGGAAAATCTCGTTTGGAGCTCCAGCAGTAGTCTGCAATCATATTTCTTGTCCAAGTCTCATAGTCTCGCTTTTATGTCCCACCTATGTATGAAATCATGCTGTTCTCAGTTTTTTTCTGTTTTACTTATTTCACTCCGTATAATGTTATCAAGGTCCATCCATTTTGTTGTAAATGATCCGATGTCATCATTTCTTATGGCTTAGTAGTATTCCATAGTATATATGTACCAAAGCTTTTTAATCCACTCGTCCTCTAATGAACACTTGGGCTGTTTCCAGATCTTCGCTATTGTGAACAATGCTGCCACGAACATGGGGCGCATTTCTTCTTTTCGAACAGTGCTATGGTGTTCTTAGGGTATATTCCTATAAGTGGGAAAGCTGGGTCAAAAGGCAGTTCCATTTTTAATTTTCTGAGGAATCTCCAAACTGTTCTCCACAGTGGCTGCACCAGTCTGCATTCCCACCAGCAGTGCAGGAGGATTCCCTTTTCTCCACATCCTCGCCAGCACTTATTCTGTGTTGTTTTGCTGATGAGCGCCATTCTGACCGGTTTGAGTTGATATCTCATAATGGTTGTAATTTGCATTTCTCTAATGATTAGTGATGTTGAGCATTTTTTCATATGCCTATTAGCCATCTGTATGTTCTCTTTGGAGAAATTTCAATTCATATCTTTGGCCCATTTTTTGAATGGATTGTTTGTCTTTCTGGTGTTGAGTTTTGTAAGTTCTTTATAAATTTTGGTTAGTAACCCCTTATCAGACGTGTTGTCAAATATGTTCTCCCATTGTGTGGTTTGTTTTTTATTCTGTTCTTATTGTCTTTAGCTGTGCAAAAAACTTTTTAGTTTGATATAGTCCCATTTGTTTATTTTGCCTTTTATTTCATTTGCCTGTGGAGATAAATCGGAAAATATATTGCTGCCACAGGTGTCGGAGAGCTTACTACCTATGTTTTCTTATAGATGCTTATGGTTTCACGGCTTACATTTAAGTCTTTTATCCATTTTGAGTTTGTTTTTGTGAATGGTGTAAGTTGATGGTCTAGTTTCATTTTTTTTTGGCAGGTAGATGTCCAATTTTCCCAACACCATTTGTTAAAGAGGCTGTCTTTACTCCATTGTATGTTCTTTCCTCCTTTGTCAAATATCAATTGTCCCTAAAGATGTGCGTTTATTTCTGGGTTCTCTGTTCTGTTCTATTGATCTATCTATATGCCTGTTCTTATGCCAGTACCAGGCTGTCTTGAGTATAATGGCCTTGTAGTATACCTTGATATCTGGAAGAGTGATACCTCCTGCTTTATTTTTTCTTTCTAAGATAGCTAAGATATTCATGTTCTTTTTTGGTTCCATATAAATTTTTGGAATATGTGTTCTATATCTTTGAAGTATGTCATTGGTATTTTAATTGGTATTGTATTGAATTTATAAATTGCTTTGGGTAATATAGACATTTTAATGATGTTTATTCTTCCTAGCCATGAGCACGGTATATGCTTCCACTTGTTTGTATCTTCCTTGATTTCTTTTGTCAATGTTTTATAATTTTCCTAGTACAAGTCCTTGACATCCTTGGTTAAATTTACTCCTAGGTACTTTATTTTTTTGGTTGCAATAGTGAAGGGGATTGTTTCCTTAATTTCTTTTGCTGACAGTTCATTGTTGGTATATAAAAATGCCTTTGATTTTTGAGTATGAATATTACATCCTGCCACCTTGCTGAATTGATTTATCAGGTCCAGTAGTTTTTTGACTGAGACTTTAGGATTTTTTATATACAATATCATATCATCTGCAAATAGTGACAGTTTTACTTCTTCTTTTCCTATTTGGATGCCTTTTATTTCTTCTTCTTGTCTGATTGCTGTAGCTAAGTCTTCCAGAACTATGTTGAATAAGAGTGGTGAAAGGGGGCACCCCTGCCTGGTTCCTGATCTTAAGAAAATTGCTTTTAATTTTTGCTTCTTTAGTATGATGTTTGCTGTGGGTTTGTCATAGATGGCCGTTATCATGTTAAGGAATGTTCTCTATATTCCCTCTTTATTGAGAGTTTTGATTATTATTGGGTGCTGGATTTTATCAAATGCTTTTTCTGCATCTATTGAAATTATGATGTGATTTTTGTCCCTCCTTTTTTTTATGTGATGAATCACATTGATTGATTTGCGAATATTGAACCAGCCTTGCCTCTCCAGAATAAATCCCACTTGAGTATGGTGTATTATTTTTTTCATATATTACTGGATCTGGTTGGCTAATATTTTGTTGAGAATTTTAGCATCTAGGAAGGGAGCAAGATGGCGACGGAGTAGGCGGACGTACCAACTTTCAACTCCCAGAACCAAAGTGGATTACAACTCAATTTTAAGAACCATCACCTGGATAAACCAACTTTGAACAAAACTAAGTGGACTCTTCAACCAAGGAACACAGAAGAAGCCACATTGAGACTGGTAGGAATAGCGAAAACACGAAGAGGGCTGCCCAGCTCCCCGGAGCAAACGGCAGCCCGGAGAGACCCCCGGGGCGGGAGGAAAGTTTGGCGGAGAGGGAGGGACCTGGGTCCCAGGAACCAAGCCCCAGCCTGCAGTCCCAGAGCCTAGAAGAGGCAATTGGACAGTTTTGAGCTGTGAAACAAGTGAGGGAGCTCCCAGGCCTACAGTGTGGAGTATTAGGTCCCTTCCTACTCTGCTGAGGGCTGCTTAAGGTTTTGGGGCGGCAGGACGCTGAAAGGCGGTTCTGTCGGCGTGGGCAGAAGCCAAGCCGGTGGGAGATCGGTCTAGCCCAGAGGGTCGGAGGGGAAGCGCAAGAGCGGTCCGGAAGCTGCGGGCCCGCCTTTAATCCCACTTACGGGGACAAAGCAGGAGGCCAGGAACAGGCAGGCCTTGCGCAAGCCGGCCCTGACTGCGGGGACCGGGCTAGGACCAGGGACGGGCAGGGGCTCGCGGCTGAGCTGACGTTACCAGTCCACCCACCCCACACCCCCGCCCCCACTTGGCCGGAGAAACAGCGGCTGGCCAGTATACGTGCGCGAGCGGGCTCCGAGCGCGGGAACGGGGTGGACCCCGAGACGGGTGGAGGCTCGCAGCTGAGCCCACACTATTATCCCCATCCGGCCGGAGAAAACGCGGATAGCATTCATACGTGCACGAGCGGGCTCTGAACGCGGGGGCGGGGTAGAGTCTGGGATGAGCGGAAGTACGCAGCTCTGCGGAAGCCAGCAAACACGCCCGCCCCAATAAACCTTGGTTTCCGACACTGCGCAAAGGGCCCTGGCCTCGAGGGCCGGGCTAAAGCTCCGGACGGGCAAAGGCTTACAGCTGAGAGCACGTCAAAAGCCCCGCCTAACCCGCGGAACTGTAGCGAGCAGGCTCCGACTGCTGGTTCTGGGCGGAAGTCCGGAAATAAGCTGGGTCCGCAGCTGAGGAAAGGTGCTCACCTCTACCTTTGGTGCTAATCTTGTGGCTTCAGTGACAGCCCCTCCCACGGAGGAGAGGCAGAAATCACAGCAAAAGCCACAGTGGGCCGGCGCTGGCAACGCTCATACCCAACCACCCTAGGCACCGGCAGAGGGGGTGGGGCACCTGCAGATAGACCACACCTAGAGAACACAAAGGCAACACCTACTGGACTCCAGTGGCCACAACTTGCTTATACACAAAAAAAATGGGCAGGCAGAGGAAATCAAACCAAATGAATAAAGAGAAATCCCCAGAGAAGGACCTGAATGAATCAGATATAACCAAATTACCAGAAGCAGAATTTAGAATAATGATAGTTAGGATGCTCAAAGAAATTAGAGCAACAATGGATAGTCATTATGAACACCTAAATAAAGAGATAACAAGTATAAAAAATGAGATTGAAATAATAAAAAAGAATCAGACAGAAATGACAAATACAGTATCAGAACTGAAGACCACAATGGAAGGAATTAAAAGCAGGATGGATGACGCTGAGGATCGAATAAGCGAGTTAGAGGACACAATAAACAAAGGCACAGAAGCAGAGAAGAAAAAGGAAAAGAGACTTAAAAAATGTGAGGAAACTCTAAGGGAGTTTTGTGACAACATGAAGAGAAACAACATTCGCATCATAGGGGTGCCTGAAGAAGAGGAGAGAGGACAGGAAATGGAAACTTTGTTCAATCAAATCATAGCAGAAAACTTTCCTAAATTAAGGCTAGGAAACACTCCACACATTCAAGAAGCACACAGAACTCCATTAAAAAGAAACCCAAAAAGATCTACACCAAGACACATCATAGTTAAAATACCAAAGCTAATGGATAAAGAAAAAATTTTAAAAGCTGCTGGAGAAAAAAAGGCTATCACCTACAAAGGAGCCCCCATAAGGATGACATCGGACTTCTCAACAGAAACACTTGAGGCCAGAAGGGAATGGCAAGAAATACTCAAAGTAATGCAGAACAAGAACCTACAACCAAGACTACTTTATCCAGCAAGGCTAACGTTTAAAATTGAAGGAGAAATAAAGAGCTTCCCAGAAAAAGAAAGCCTCAAGGAATTCATAAAAACCAAACCAATTCTGCAAGAGATACTAAGGGGCCTCTTGTGAACAGTTTAAAGGGAGGAATGAATAGAGCAAAAGAAGAATACAGCTTTAAAGAATAAAATGGCAATAAACAACTACATATCAATAATAACCTTAAATGTAAATGGATTAAATGATCCAATCAAAAGACATAGGGTAGCTGCATGGATAAAGAAACAGGACCCATACATATGCTGTCTACAAGAGACACACCTTAAAACAAAAGATGCTCATAGACTGAAGGTAAAAGGATGGAAAAAAATATTTCATGCAAATGGAAATGAAAAAAAAGCAGGGGTAGCAATACTTATATCAGACAAAATGGACTTTAAAACAAAGGCTGTAGTAAGAGATAAAGGAGGACACTACATAATGATAAAGAGAATTTTAGCATCTAAATTCATCAGGGATATAGGCCTATAATTTTCTTTCTTTGTGTTGTCTTTGCCCCGTTTTGGGATCAGAATTATGCTCGCCTCATAAAAGGAGTTAGGAAGTCTTCCTTACTCTTGAATTTTTGAAATAGCTTGAGGAGGATAGGAGTTAGTTCTCCTTTGAATTTTTGATAGAATTCACTTGTGAAGCCATCAGGCCCAGGACTTTTCTTTTTGGGGGGTTTTTTTGATAACTGTTTCGATCTCATTTGTTGTAACTGGTCTGTTTAGGTGTTCTGATTCTTCCAGATTGATTTTTGGAAAGTTATATGATTCAAGAAATTTGTCCATTTCACCAAGATTGTCTAATTTTTTGACATAGAGTTCTTCATAGTATTTTCTTACAATGCTTTGTATTTCTGTTGTGTCAGTTGTTATTTCTCCACTGTCCTTTCTAATTTTATTTATTTGCGTCCTCTCTCTTTTTTTCTTTCTGAGTCTAGTGAAAGGTTCATCAATCTTGTTTACCCTTTCAAAGAACCAGCTTCTGGTTTCATTGATCATCTGTATTGTTTTCTTTGCCTCTATGTCATTTATTTCTGCTCTGATCTTTATTATTTCCTTCCTTCTACTTGTCTTGGGTTTTATTTGTTGTTGTTTTTCTAGTTCTTTTAGATGCAGGGTCAGGTTGCTTATTTGAGCTTTTTCTAGCTTCTTATGATATGCCTGTAGTGCAATAAACTTCCCTCTCAGAACTGCTTTTGCTGTGTCCCATAAATTTTGAGTTGATGTATGCTCATTTTCATTGTTTCTAGAAACTTTTTTATTTCTTCTTTGATCTCATTGTTAATCCATTCATTATTTAATATCATGCTATTTAGTTTCCAAGTGTTTGAGTATTTTTCAGTTTTTCTTTTGTGGTTAATTTCTAGTTTCATGGCATTGTGATCAGAGAAAATGCTTGATATGATTTCAATCTTCTTAAATTTATTGAGACCATTTTTGTGTCCTAACATGTGGTCTATCCTAGAAAACGTACCATGAGTGCTTGAGAAGAATGTATATTCTAATGCTTTAGGGTGAAAAGTTCTGAAGATATCTATTAAATCAAGTTGATCTAGTGTCTCCTTTAAGTCCGCTGTTTTTTTATTAATTTTCTTTCTTGAGGATCTATCCAGTGTTGTTAGAGGGGTATTGAAATCCCCTACTATGATAGTATTGCTGTTAATCTCGCTCTTTATATCCATCAAAGTCTGTTTTATGTATGTCGGGGCTTCTATATTTGGTGCCTAGATATTTATAATAGTTCTATCTTCCTGTTGAATTGTTCCCTTTATCATTATGTAGTGTCCTTCTTTATCTCGTACTACAGCCTTTGTTTTAAGTTCATTTTGTCTGATATAAGTATTGCTACCACTGCTTTTTTTTTCATTTCCATTTGCATGAAATATGTTTTTCCATCCTTTTAGCTTCAGTCTATGTGCATCTTTTGTTTTAAGGTGTGTCTCTTGTAGACAGCATATGTATGGGTCCTGTTTCTTTATCCATGCAGCTACCCTATGTCTTTTGATTGGATCATTTAATCCATTTACATTTAAGGTTATTATTGATATGTAGTTGTTTATTGCCATTTTATTCTTTAAAGCTGTATTCTTCTTTTGCTCTATTCATTCCTCCCTTTAAACTGTTCACAAGAGGCCCCTTAGTATCTCTTGCAGAATTGGTTTGGTTTTTATGAATTCCTTGAGGCTTTCTTTTTCTGGGAAGCTCTTTATTTCTCCTTCAATTTTAAACGTTAGCCTTGCTGGATAAAGTAGTCTTGGTTGTAGGTTCTTGTTCTGCATTACTTTTATTATATCTTACCATTCCCTTCTGGCCTCAAGTGTTTCTGTTGAGAAGTCTGATGTCATCCTTATGGGGGCTCCTTTGTAGGTGATAGCCTTTTTTTCTCTAGCAGCTTTTAAAATTTTTTCTTTATCCATTAGCTTTGGTATTTTAACTATGATGTGTCTGGGTGTAGGTCTTTTTGGATTTCTCTTTAATGGAGTTCTGTGTGCTTCTTGAACGTGTGGAGTGTTTCCCAGCCTTAATTTAGGAAAGTTTTCTGCTATGATTTGATTGAACAAAGTTTCCATCTCCTGTCCTCTCTCCTCTTCTTCAGGCCCCCCTATGATGCGAATGTTGTTTCTCTTCATGTTGTCACAGAGCTCCCTTAGAGTTTCCTCACATTTTTTAAGTCTCTTTTCCTTTTTCTTCTCTGCTTCTGTGCCTTTGTTTATTGTGTCCTCTAACTCGCTGATTTAATCCTCAGCGTCATTCATCCTGCTTTTAATTCCTTCCATTGTGGTCTTCAGTTCTGATACTGTATATGTCATTTCCGTCTGATTCTTTTTTATTATTTCAATTTTGTTTTTTATACTTGTTATCTCTTTATTTAGGTGTTCATAATGACTATCCATTGTTGCTCTAATTTCTTTGAGCATCCTAACTATCATTATTCTAAATTCTGCTTCTGGTAATTTGGTTATATCTGGTTCATTCAGGTCCTTCTCTGGGGATTTCTCTTGATTCATTTGGTTTGCATTCCTCTGCCTGTCCATTTTGTCTGTGTATAAGAAGTTGTGAGCACTGGAGTCCAGTAGGTGTTGCCTTTGTGTTCTCTAGGTGTAGTCTGTCTGCAGGTCCCCCACCTCCTCTGCCGCTGCCTAGGGTGGTTGGGTATGGGCGTTGCCAGCGCCGGCCCACTGTGGCTTTTGCTGTGATTTCTGCCTCTCCTCCGCGGGAGGGGCTGTCACTCAAGCCACAAGCCTCAGCACCAATGGTAGAGGTGAGCACCTTTCCTCAGCTGCGGACCCAGCCTGTTTCTGGACTTCCGCCCAGAACCCGCAGTCAGAGCATGCTCGCCACAGTTTCGCGGGTTGTGCTGGGCTTTTGACATGCTCTCAGCTGTGAGCCTTTGCCTGTCTTGAGCTTTAGCCCCGCCATCGAGGCCAGGGCCCTTCTGCGCAGGGTTGCAAACCCACGTTTATTGGGCAGGGCGTGTTTGCTGTCTTCTGCTCAGCTGCGAACTTCCGCTCTTCCCGGATTCTACCCTGCCCCAGCATTCGGAGCCCGCTCGTGCACGTAGGATGGCAATCCGCGGTTTCTCCAGACGGGCAGGGATAGTAGCGTGGGCTCAGTTGTGAGCTTCCACTTGTCTCGGGGTCTACCCCGTTCCCGTGCTTGGATCCCGCTCGCGCACATATAATGGCAGACCGCAGTTTCTCCGGCCGGGTGGAGTGGGTAGCGTGAGCTCAGCCCCTAACCCCCGCCCGTCCCTGGTCCTAGCCTGGTCCTGCGGTCAGGGCCGGCTTGCGCAGGGTCGCAGAGCAGATTTCTGCCCATTCCTGGCCTCCCGCTTTGTCCCCGTAAGTGGCATTACAGGCGGGCCCGCAGCTTCCAGAGCACTTTCTCGCATCCCATCCGACCCTGCTGGGCTAGACCGAGCTCACACTGGCTTGGCCTCTGCCCACGCCAAGAGAACCACGTTTCAGCATCCTGCCGCCCCAAACTCTTCAGCAACCCTCGGCAGAGTAGGAAGGAACCTAATACTCCACACTGTAGGCCTGGGAGCTCCCTCACTTGTTTCACAGCTCAAAACTGTCCAAACGCCTCTTCTAGATTCTGGGACTGCAGGCTGGGGCTTGGTTCCTGGGGCCCAGGTCCTTCCCTCTCCGCCGAACTTTCCTCCCGCCACGCGGGTCTCTCCGAGCTGCCGTTTGCTCCGGGGAGCTGGGCAGCCCTCTTCGCGTTTTTGCTATTCCTACCAGTCTCAATGTGGCTTCTTCTGTGTTCCTTGGTTGAAGAGTCCACTTAGTTTAGTTCAAAGTTGGTTTATCCAGATAATGGTTCTTAAAATTGAGTTATAATCCACTTTGCTTCTGGGAGTTGGAGGTTGGTACGTCCGCCTACTCCGACGCCATCTTGCTTCCCCCTCCATACTGTTTTCCACAGTGGCTGCACCAGTCTGCATTCCCACCAGCAGTGCGGGAGGGTTCCCTTTTCTCCACATCCTCGCCAGCACTTATTCTGTGTTTTTTTGCTGATGAGTGCGATTCTGCCTGGTGTGAGGTGATATCTCATTGTGGTTTTAATTTGCATTTCTCTAATGATTAGTGCTGTTGAGCATTTTTTCATATGCCCATTGGCCATCCGTATGTCCTCTTTGGAGAAATTTCTATTCATTTCTTTTGCCCAATTTGTGAATGAATTGTTTGTCTTCCTGGTGTTGAGTTTTATAAATTGTTTTTTTTTTTTTACAGGGACAGAGAGACAGAGATAGGGACAGACAGACAGGAACGGAGAGATATGAGAAGCATCAATCATTAGTTTTTCATCGCCATTGCAACACCATAGTTGTTTTTTGATTGCTTTCTCACACGTGCTTAACTGCGGGCCTTCAGCAGACCGAGCAACCCCTTGCTGGAGCCAGTGACCTTGGGTTCAAGCTGGTGAGCTTTTGCTCAAGCCAGATGAGCCCACGCTCAAGCTGGCGACCTCAGGGTCTCGAACCTTGATCTCCTGCATCCCAGTCCAACGCTCAATGCACTGCGCCACCGCCTGGTCAGGCTAGTTTTATAAGTTCTTTATAAATTTTGATTATTAACCCCTTATCAGACATATTGTCGAATATGTTCTCCCATTGTGTGCTTTGTCTTTTTATTCTGTTCCATGGTCTTTAGCTGTGCAAAAACTTTTTAGTTTGATATAATACCATTTGTTTATCCTGCCTTTTATTTCATTTGCCCGTGGCGATAAATAGGCAAATATGTTCCTAAGACAGATGTCGGAGAGCTTACTGCCTATTTTTTCTTCTAAGATGCTTATGATTTCACGGCTTACATTTAAGTCTTTTATCCATTTTGAGTTTGTTTTCATGAATGGTGTAAGTTGATGGTCTAGTTTCATTTTTTGCAGGTAGATGTCCAATTATCCCAACACCATTTGTTAAAGAGGCTGTCTTTACTCCATTGTATGTTCTTTCCTCCTTTGTCAAATATCAATTGTCCATAAAGATGTGGGTTTATTTCTGGGTTTTCTGTTGTGTTCCATTGATCTATGTGCTTGTTCTTATGCCAGTACCAGGCTGTCTTGAGTACAATGCCTTGTAGTATACCTTGATATCTGGAAGAGTGATACCTCCTGCTTTATTTTTTCGTTTTAAGATTGCTGAGGCTATTCGTATTCTTTTTTGGTTCCATATAAATTTTTGGAATATGTGTTCTATATCTTTGAAGTATGTCATTGGTATTTTAATTGGTATTGCATTGAATTTATAAATTACTTTGGGTAATATAGACATTTTAATGATGTTTGTTCTTCCTAATCATGAGCACGGTATATGCTTCCACTTGTTTGTATCTTCCTTGATTTCTTTTATCAATGTTTTATAATTTTCCTAGTACAAGTCCTTGACCTCCTTGGTTAAATTTACTCCTAGGTACTTTATATTTTTTTGGTTGCAATAGTGAAGGGGATTGTTTCCTTAATTTCTTTTGCTGACAGTTCATTGTTGGTATATAAAAATGCCTCTGATTTCTGAGTATGAATTTTATATCCTGCCACCTTGCTGAATTCATTTATCAGGTCCAGTAGTTTTTTGACTGAGACTTTAGGGTTTTCTATATACAATATATCATCTGCAAAAAATGACAGTTTTACTTCTTCTTTTCCAATTTGGATGCCTTTTACTTCTTCTTTTTGTCTGATTGCTGTGGCTAAGACTTCCAGAACTATGTTGAATAAGAGTGGTGAATGGGGGCACTCCTGCCTGGTTCCTAATCTTAAGGGGATTGCTTTTAATTTTTGCCCATTTAGTATGATGTTTGCTGTGGGTTTGTCATAGATGGCCTTTATCATGTTAAGGTATCTTTCCTGTATTCCCACTTTACTGAGAGTTTTGATCATGAATGGGTGCTGGATTTTATCAAATACTTTTTCTGCATCTATTGAAATTATCATGTGGTTTTTGTCTTTCCTTTTTTTTATGTAATGAATCACATTGACTGATTTGCCAATATTGAACCAGCCTTGACTCTCCAGAATAAATTTCACCTGATCATGGTGTATAATTTTTTTCATATATTGCTGGATCCGGTTGGCTAAGATTTTGTTGAGAATATTAGCATCTAAATTCATTAGGGATATTGGCCTATAATTTTCTTTCTTTGTGTTCTCTTTGCCCAGTTTTGGGATCAAAATTATGCTCGCCTCATAAAAGGAGTTTGGAAGTCTTCCTTTCTCTTGAATTTTTGAACTAGCTTGAGAAGGATTGGAGTTAGTTCTTCTTTAAATTTTTGGTAGAATTCACTTGTGAAGCCATCAGGCCCACGACTTTCCTTTGTTGAAAGTTTTTTTATAACTGTTTCTATCTCATTTGTTGTATTTGGTCTGTGTCGGTGTTCTGATTCTTCGAGATTGATTTTTGGAAAATTACATGATTCAAGAAATTTGTCCATTTCACCTAGGTTGTCTAATTTTTTGGCATAAAGTTCTTCATAGTATTTTCTTACAATACTTTGTATTTCTGTTGTGTCAGTTGGTATTTCTCCATTCTCATTTCTAATTTTATTTATTTGAGTCCTCTCTCTCTTTTTTTCTTGGTGAGTCTAGTTAAAGGTTCATCAATCTTGTTTACCTTTTCAAAGAACCACCTATTGGTTTCATTGATCCTCTGTATTGTTTCCTTAGCCTCTATGCCTTTTATTTTTACTCTGATCTTTATTATTTCCTTCCTTCTACTAGTCCTGGGCTTTATTTGCTGTTGTTTTTCTAGTTCTTTTAGATGCAGTTTCAAGTTGCTTATTTGAGCTTTTATTAGCTTCTTCTGGTATGCCTATAGTGCTATGAACTTCCCTCCCAGTACTGCTTTTGCTGTGTCCCATAAATTTTGCATTGATTTATGCTCATTATCATTCGTTTCTAGAAACTTTTTTATTTCTTCTTTGATCTCATTGTTAATCCATTCATTATTTAATAACATGCTATTTAGTTTCCAAGTGTTTGAATATTTTTCAGTTTTTCTTTTGTGGTTAATTTCTAGTTTCATGGCATTGTGATCAGAGAAAATGCTTGATATGATTTCAATCTTCTTAAATTTGTTGAGACCACTTTTGTGTCCTAACATGTGGTCTATCCTAGAGAATGTACCATGAGCACTTGAAAAAAATGTATATTCTACTTATTTAGGGTGAAAATTTCTGAAGATATCTTTAAATCGAGTTGATCTAGTGTATCTTTTAAGTGTGCTGTTTCTTTGTTAATTTTCTTTCTTAAGGATCTATCCAGTGAAGTTCGTGGGGTATTGAAATTTTTACTATTATAGTATTGCTGTTAGTCTCGCCCTTCATATCCATCAAAGTCTGCTTTATGTATGTCGGGGCTCCTATGTTCGGTGCGTAGATATTTACAATGTTTATATCTTCCTGTTGAATTGTTCCCTTTATCATTATGTAGTGTCCCTCTTTATCTCTTACTACAGTCTTTGTTATTTTGTTTTTGTTTTTTTATTTACAGGGACAGAGAGAGAGTCAGAGAGAGGGATAGATAGGACAGACAGACAGAAACAGGGAGAGATAAGAAGCATTAATCATTAGTTTTTCATTGCAGTTGCGACACCTTAGTTGTTCATTAATTGCTTTTTCACATGTGCCTTTGACTGCAGGCCTTCAGCAGACTGAGAAACCCTTTGCTGTAGCCAGTGACCTTCGGTTCAAGCTGGCGAGCTTTTGCTCAAGCCAGATGAACCCACACTCAAGCTGGCAACCTTGGGGTCTCAAACCTGGGTCTTCTGCATCCCAGTTCGACAGTCTATCCACTGCGCCACCGCCTGGTCAGACACTACAGCCTTTGTTTTAAAGTGCATTTTGTCAGATATAAGTATTGCTACCCTGGCTTTTTTTTTTCAATTTCATTTGCATGAAATATTTTTTTCTATCCTTTTACCTTCAGTCTATGAGCATCTTTTGTTTTAAGGTGTGTCTCTTGTAGACAGCATATGTATGGGTCCTGTTTCTTTATCCATGCAGCTACCCTATGTCTTTTGATTGGATCATTTAATCCATTTACATTTAAGGTTATTATTGATGTGTAGCTGTTTATTGCCATTTTATTCTTTAAAGCTGTATTCTTCTTTTGCTATATTCTTTTCCCCCTTTGAACTGTTTACAGCAGGCTCCTTAGCATCTCTTGCAGAATTGGTTTGGTTTTAATGAATTTCGTGAGGTTTTTTTTGTCTGGGAAGCTCTTTATATCTCCTTCAATTGTAAACGTTAGCCTTGCTGAATAAAGTAGCCTTGGTTGTAGGTTCTTGTTCTGCATTACTTTGAATATATCTTGCCATTCCCTTCTGGCCTCAAGTGTTTCTGTTGAGAAGTTGGATGTCATCGTTATGGGGGCTCCTTTGTAGTTTATAACCTTTTTTTCTCTAACAGCTTTTAAAATTTTCTCTATCACTTTTCTTTGGTATTTTAACTATGATATGTCTTGGTGTAGATTTCTTTGGATTTCTCTTTAATGGAGTTTTCTGTGCTTCTTGAACGTGTGATACATTTTCCAGTCTTAATTTAGGGAAGTTTTCAGCTATGATTTGATTAAACAAAGTTATTATTTCTTGTTCTTTCTCCTCTTCTTCAGGAACCCCTATGATGCAGATGTTATTTCTCTTCATGTTGTCACAGGGCTCCTTTAGAGTTTCCTCACATTTTTTTAGTCTCTTTTCTTTTTTCTGCCCTGCTTTTGTACCCTTGTTTATTTTGTCCTCTAACTTGCTGATTCGATCCTCAGCTTCATTCATCCTGCTTTTAATTCCTTCCATTGTGGTCTTCAGTTTTGATACCCTATTTGTCATTTTGTCTGATTCTTTTTTATTATTTCAATTTTCTTTTTTATACTTGCTATCTCTTTATTTAGGTGTTTGTAATGACTATCCATTGTTTCTCTAAGCTCTTTGATCATTCTAACTATCATTATTTTAAACTCTGCATTAGATAGTTTGGTTATATGTGATTCATTCAGGTCCTTCTCTAGGAATTTCTCTTGATTCATTTGGGTTGCATTCCTCTGCCTGCTCATTTTGTCTGTGTGTAAGAAGGGTTTGGGTACTGGAGTCCAATGGGTGTTGCCTCTTATGTTTCCTAAGTGTGTTCTGTCTGCAGGCCCACAACCCCCTCTGCCACTGCCTAGGGCGGTTGGGTATGGGTGTTGTTGCAGTTTTTACCTCGCTCCCGCGAGAGGTGTTGTGTTCTCGTGCCAGGCTCTATAAGCCCCAGCCGGTTTTGGCCTTTGCCCCTGTCCCACAAGTAGGATTGCGCACCACACTCAGGCCAGAAGCATGGGCACCAAGGGCACTTTTGCTTGGCTGCTGGTCCCTATCAGCTGGTTCTTTTGGCCGGGCAGTGCTGCTGGTGCACGCTCAGCTGCAAGCCAGGCTTTTACCCTTCCCTCCCACCCCCCAACCTCAGCTCCTTGGCTGGGAGGGGCTGCTGCTACTGGCTCAGCCAGACGCTGGGTTTCCTACCCTCCCCCGCCTACCTCGGCTCCTTGGCCGGGCTGCTGGTGTGCTCTCAATTGCGAGCCTGGGCTTTTGCCCCACCTCCAAGGGCAAAGCCTGTTCGTGCAGGGCTTTAAGCCTTGGAGGCCGGGTAAGGCCGTGAACCCACTCGCCCCTGCCCAATGGCGGATCTCTGCCCATTCTGGGCTCCCACTTTTCCCCCACAGGTGGGGTCACAGGCGGGCCCGCAGCCACCAGACCACTTTCACGTATTCCCTTCTCCCCTGCTGGGCTAGATCTAGCTCATGCCAGCTGGTTCAACCTCTGCCCCTGCCGACAGAACCGTGCTTCCGTGTCCCGCCACCGCCCGCCCTCCAGCAAGCCTTCAGCAGTGTGGGTGGAGGCGCTGCACCTCAGACCCTAACACTCTATACTGTAGTCCTGAAAGTTCCCTTCTACTCGACTGTGCTCTAATTGCCGCAGGGGAGCCTATTTGGCTGGTGTTCTGCTTCCCCTTGCGTGTTCCAAGGGAAATATTGTTTTAGATTTGTGGAGTGACTCAGCCCAGGGTTTAGGGTGGCTGTCCCTCAAAGCTTTTCTCCCTGTGCCTTCCAGAACGCACACTCTTCCTGCTGCTCCGGTCCTCTCCTCTCTCCCTGTCTCCCGCAGTCCCTGGTGAGTGGTTGTGAGGGAGGTTTTCTGCGCTGTCTATTTAAGAATCCTTGGTCTGAGACAACTGTCTCTTTCTCACAAACAGTATCCTAACCTGTTTCTCAGCTAAATACTGTCCACACGCCTCTTCTAGGTTTTGGGGCTGTAGGCTGGGGCTTTGTTCCTGAAACCCAGGTCCCTCCCTCTCTGCTAGCCTCTCTTCCCTCCACACGAGTCTCTCCAGGCTGCCTTTCACTCTGCGGAGCTGGGCAGCCCTTCCCGCGTTTTCGCTTTTCTTACCATTCTCAATGTTGCTTCTTCAGTGTTTCCCGGTTGAAGAGTCCTTTCAGTCCAGTTCAGCGTTGGTTTATCCAGATGATGGTTCTTAAAATCAAGTTATAATCCACTTTGATTCTGGGAGTTGGAAGTTGGTAGGTCCGCCTACTCCATCACCATCTTGCCCCTCCCCCTCCAAACTTTTTTTTTAAAGGGCTAAACCATTCTTAAAATGTGAAAACCCAACATATGGAAAAATAGAGAACTATTCTGCTTAAATATGAATGCAGTAGGTCCACACTTCAACTTGTTTGACATTCCACCACACCCCAATGCTCTTCCAGAGTGTCCCTACGGATCCTTGATGCTCAGTTTGAAAACTACTGGTCTATGTCAGTGAAGATGCAATGGCTTTTGCTTAGATGATAAATAAGCATAGATTTTTTAAAAAAGTATTTTTGTGAGACCTAGAGTATCATTTTCTTCACTTTTTAGTGTAAGACCATAAAGGATGAAAATGCATGGTCTCTGTCTACAAATACAACTAATGATTCTTGATTGAAACTTATGTAGCATATTTAACACATATAATTGTTCATTAGTAAAACATTTTCATCTACCAAATTCTTAAAACCCAAAGGATTTAGTCATGATAAAAAGGCCATGTATACATCTGTGTTTACATACACATACACACACAACCATTCAGCACAGCTAAAACACCCTCCTTAGGCTGACCACTTACTTGCCTTACCTAAAATGTGGCTGTCCCTGGAGGAGCTGGTTTAGTGTGTTACTCCGTAACAATACTGTACTGCTTTCCTCCAGGATTTCAGAACGGGTATCTCCCCTTTCCTTAGGCAGTTACACATCATGATACTCCTCCCACATTTTTATTAATACCTATATATATTTGTTTCTTTGAGGAGCCCACTGTAAGGCCTTCTCTACATTCTTGCTATTCTGTTAGATTTCTTGGTCACTTCCTTGCTCACTGAAGAATTTATCACCTGGCTTATACTCTTTGGGCACACTCAAACTGCTCTCATCATTCCTTGCAATTTCAACATCTGTGAGGCCAAAACTCACTCTGAGTTCTTTGACAGTCCCATCACCTTTGATTTGTTCCTCCACTTCACATCAGTCTGAAACAAGTCTTCAAAAACTGCACCAACATCAAAAGTGCAAAACATCCAGCTCCCTTAGCATAACCTTCTTTCTTTTCAAGTTCTGTCTAATACACTAGAGAAATTATTAGTTCCAACCCATTGTTTCTATTGGTGGTTCTTTTTTTGTTTTACTTAATTTATTTTTATTTACTGATGTTAGCCAGAGAGTAAGGGAGAGAGAAAGAGAGACAAGAACATCGATCCATTCTTGTATGTGTCTTGACTGGAGATCAAACAGGCAATCTCTGTGCTTTTGGCCAACTGAACTATCTATCCAGGGCTTTAATGATGGTTCTTTGTCCATCATTCCTCTTCTCATCACTTACTTTCATGATTAGCCTAATCCCATTGGTCCTTCTTTATATATACTCCCTTGAAAACATCCTTTAGTTCCTTGCCCCACCTCACTCCATTGAATTTCCCTTGATAAAATCCCTCCCCTGTTTAAGCCAATCATTTGCCTTTTTCTTTCCCAGCCACTTCACTTTAATGGAAAGAATCACAAAACCTGACAAGTTGTTTTGGCCTTAATTTCGTTAGCCCCAAATGAAATAGATCCTGAGCAGAGCCCAGCAGTAACTATATAGTTTCCAAATCTCCAAAATAACTAGTTTAACTTTTCTCTTCTCTCTTTAAACCTCCTTATTTGGATCCTTTCTGCTTACACTGAGCAGATGATCTCACCTCCCACTTTATTGAACAAAATAGTAAAGATCAAGTGGGAATTACCTCCTCTTTCTATTATTAAATTATGAACCCACTACATCTCCTCTTCCCTGCTGTTAAATTTTAGGGAGAGTCTTGCCTTTTGCTGAAGGACAACCCCCCTGCATGTGTTCTTCATCTCAGGCTCTAGAACATAAGCTCTGTGAAGGCTGATATCATCTATTCTGTTTTGACCATCAATATGCCTCAACCCTTGTACAATGCTTGGTGTACTATTCATTTATATATGTTATTTATACTTTTATGTGTGTGCTTGTCAGGAGGCAGGAAAAGCCAGAAACAAAGGGGTATGGTGCATACTACATCTCTTGGCTTATGAAAGAAAACTTCACAACCATTTTTTATACATTATCCTCCCATATTTTAATAGAATAGATCTTAAAAGATATGGCATCCCGGAGAAGCAAGATGGCGACAGAGTAAGCGGACGTACCAACTTCTAACTCCTAGAACCAAAGTGGATTATAACTCAATTTAAAGAACCATCATCTGGATAAACCAACTATGAACTAAACTAAGTGGACTCTTCAACCAAGGAACACAGAAGAAGCCACATTGAGACTGGTAGGAATAGCAAAAACGCGAAGAGGGCTGCCCAGCTCCCCAGAGCAAACGGCAGCCCGGAGAGACCTGCGTGGCGGGAGAAAAGTTTGGCGGAGAGGGAGGGACCTGAGTCCCAGGAACCAAGCCCCAGCCTGCAGTCCCAGAGCCTAGAAGAGACGTTTGGACAGTTTTGTGCTGTGAAACAAGTGAGGGAGCTCCCAGGCCTACAGTGTGGAGTATTAGGTCCCTTCCTACTCTGCTGAAGGTTGCTGAAGGGTTTGGGGCGGCAGGACGCTGAAACGCGGTTCTGTCGGCGTGAGCAGAGGCCAAGCCGGTGTGAGCTCAGTCTAGCCCAGCAGGGTCAGAGGGGAGCGCAAAAGCGCTCTGGAAGCTGCGGGCCCGCCTATAATGCCACTTACGGGGACAAAGCGGGAGGCCAGGAACGGGCAGAAATCTGCTCTGCGAACCTGCGCAAGCCGGCCCTGACCGCGGGGACCTGGCTAGGACCAGGAACAGTCAGGGGCTCGCGGCTGAGCTCACGCTACCAGCGCCCCCCCTGCCGGAGAAACCATGATTTGTCATTATATGTGCGCGAGCGGGATCCAAGCACGGGAATGGGGTAGACCCCGAGACAAGTGGAGCTCGCAGCTGAGCCCACGCTACTATCCCCGGCCGGAGAAACCGCGGATTGCATTCCTACGTGCACGAGCATGCTCCGAACAGGGGGCGGGGTAGATTCCTGGACGAGCGGAAGTACGCAGCTGAGCGGAAGCCAGCAAACACGCCCAGCCCAATAAACCTGGGTTTGCGACCCTGCGCAGAAGGGCCCTGGCCTCGAGGGCGGGACTAAAGCTCCGGATGGGCAAAGGCTCACAGCTGAGAGCATGTCAAAAGCTCCGCCCAACCCACGAAACTGTGGTGAGCAGGCTCTGACTGCGGGTTCTGGGCAGAAGTCCGGAAATAGGCTGGGTCCGCAGCTGAGCAAAGGTGCTCACATCTACCCTTTGTGCTAGGGCTTGTGGCTTGAGTGACAGCCCCTCCCGCAGAGGAGAGGCAGAAATCACAGCAAAAGCCACAGTGGGCAGCACTGACAACATCAATACCCAACCACGCTAGGCACTGGCAGAGGGGGTAGGGGGACTGCAGACAGACCACACCTAGAGAACACAAAGGCAACACCTACTGGACCCCAGTGGCCACAACTTGCTTATACACAGACAAAATGGGCAGGCAGAGGAATGCAAACCAAATGAATCAAGAGAAATCCCCAGAGAAGGACCTGAATGAACCAGATATAACCAAATTACCAGAAGCGGAATTTAGAATAATGATAGTTAGGATGTTCAAAGAAATTAGAGCAACAATGGATAGTCATAATGAACACCTAAATAAAGAGATAACAAGTATAAAAAACAAAATTGAAATAATAAAAGAAAGTCAGACAGAAATGACAAATACAGTATCAGAACTGAAGACCACAATGGAAGGAATTAAAAGCAGGATGAATGACGCTGAGGATTAAATCAGCGAGTTAGAGGACACAATAAACAAAGGCACAGAAGCAGAGAAGAAAAAGGAAAAGAGACTTAAAAAATGTGAGGAAACTCTAAGGGAGCTCTGTGACAACATGAAGAGAAACAACATTCGCATCATAGGGGTGCCGGAAGAGGAGAGACAACAGGAAATGGAAACTTTGTTCAATCAAATCATAGCAGAAAACTTTCCTAAATTAAGGCTGGGAAACACTCCACACGTTTAAGAAGCACACAGAACTCCATTAAAGAGAAACCCAAAAAGATCTACACCAAGACACATCATAGTTAAAATACCAAAGCTAATGGATAAAGAAAATATTTTAAAAGCTGCTAGAAACAAAAAGGCTATCACCTACAAAGGAGCCCCCATAAGGATGACATCGGACTTCTCAACAGAAACACTTGAGGCCAGAAGGGAATGGCAAGATATAATCAAAGTAATGTAGAACAAGAACCTATAACCAAGACTACTTTATCCAGCAAGGCTAACGTTTAAAATTCAAGGAGAAATAAAGAGCTTCCCAGAAAAAGAAAGCCTCAAGGAATTCATAAAAACCAAACCAATTCTGCAAGAGATACTAAGGGGCCTCTTGTGAACAGTTTAAAGGGAGGAATGAATAGAGCAAAAGAAGAATACAGCTTTAAAGAATAAAATGGCAATAAACAACTACATATCAATAATAACCTTAAATGTAAATGGATTAAATGATCCAATCAAAAGACATAGGGTAGCTGCATGGATAAAGAAACAGGACCCATACATATGCTGTCTACAAGAGACACACCTTAAAACCAAAGATGCACATAGACTGAACGTAAAAGGATGGAAAAAAATATTTCATGCAAATGGAAATGAAAAAAAAAACAGGTGTAGCAATACTTATATCTGACAAAATGGACTTTAAAACAAAGGCTGTAGTAAGAGATAAAGAAGGACACTACATAATGATAAAGGGAACAATTCAACAGGAAGGTATAACTATTATAAATATCTAGGCACCAAATATAGGAGCCCCGACATACATAAAGCAGACTTTGATGGATATAAAGGGCGAGATTAACAGCAATACTATCACAGTAGGGGATTTCAATACCCCTCTAACAACACTGGATAGATCCTCAAGAAAGAAAATTAATAAGGAAACAGCGGACTTAAAGGAGACACTAGATCAACTTGATTTAATAGATATCTTCAGAACTTTTCACCCTAAAGCATTAGAATATACATTCTTCTCAAGCGCTCATGGTATGTTTTCTAGGATAGACCACATGTTAGGACACAAAAATGGTCTATAAATTTAAGAAGATTGAAATCATATCAAGCATTTTCTCTCATCACAATACCATGAAACTAGAAATTAACCACAAAAGAAAAACTGAAAAATACTCAAACACTTGGAAACTAAATAGCATGTTATTAAATAATGAATGGATTAACAATGAGATCAAAGAAGAAATAAATAGTTTCTAGAAACAAATGATAATGAGCCTACATCAACTCAAAATTTATGGGACACAGCAAAAGCAGTTCTGAGCGGGAAGTTTATTGCACTACAGGCATATCATAAGAAGCTAGAAAAAGCTCAAATAAGCAACCTGACCCTGCATCTAAAAGAACTAGAAAAACAACAACAAATAAAACCCAAGACAAGTAGAAGGAAGGAAATAATAAAGATCAGAGAAGAATTAAATGACATAGAGGTGAAGGAAACAGTACAGAGGATCAATGAAACCAGAAGCTGGTTCTTTGAAAAGGTAAACAAGATTGATGAACCTTTAACTAGACCCACCAAGAAAAAAAGAGAGAGGACTCAAATAAATAAAATTAGAAAGGACAGTAGAGAAATACCAACTGACACAACAGAAATACAAAGCATTGTAAGAAAATACTATGAAGAACTCTATGCCAAAAAATTAGACAATCTAGGTGAAATGGACAAATTTCTTGAAACATATAACCTTCCAAAAATCAATCTGGAAGAATCAGAACACCTAAACAGACCAATTACAACAAATGAGATTGAAACAGTTATCAAAAAACTCCCAAAAAAGAAAAGTCCTGGGCCTGATGGCTTCACAAGTGAATTCTATCAAAAATTCAAAGAAGAACTAACTCCTATCCTCCTCAAGCTATTTCAAAAAATTCAAGAGGAAGGAAGACTTCCTAACTCCTTTTATGAGGCGAGTATAATTCTGATCCCAAAACCGGGCAAAGACAACACAAAGAAAGAAAATTATAGGCCTATATCCCTGATGAATTTAGACGCAAAAATTCTCAACAAAATATTAGCCAACCGGATCCAGCAATATATGAAAAAAATCATACACCATGATCAAGTGGGATTTATTCTGGAGAGGCAAGGCTGGTTCAATATTTGCAAATCAATCAATGTGATTCATCACATAAACAAAAGGAAGGACAAAAATCACATGATAATTTCAATAGATGCAGAAAAGGCATTTGATAAAATCCAGCACCCATTCATGCTCAAAACTCTCAGTAAAGTGGGAATACAGGGATCATTCCTTAACATGATAAAGGCCATCTACGATAAACCGACAGCAAACATCATACTAAATGGACAAAAATTAAAAGCAATCCCCTTAAGATCAGGAACCAGGCAGGGTTGCCCACTTTCACCACTCTTATTCAACATAGTTCTGGAAGTCCTAGCTACAGCAATCAGACAAGAAGAAGAAATAAAAGGCATCCAAATTGGAAAAGAAGAAGTAAAACAGTCACTATTTGCAGATGATATGATATTGTATACTGAAAACCCTAAAGTCTCAGTCAAAAAACTACTGGACCTTATAAATGAATTCAGCAAGGTGGCAGGATATAAAATTAATACTCGAAATCAGAGGCATTTCTATATACCAACAATGAACTGTCAGCAAAAGAAATTAAGGAAACAATCCCCTTCACTATTGCAGCCAAAAAAATAAAGTACCTTGGAGTAAATTTAACCAAGGAGGTCAAGGACTTGTACTAGGAAAATTATAAAACATTGATAAAAGAAATCAAGGAAGATACAAACAAGTGGAAGCATATACCGTGCTCATGGCTAGGAAGAATAAACATCATTAAAATGTCTATATTACCAAAAGCAATTTATAAAATCAATACAATACCAATTAAAATACCAATGACATACTTCAAAGATATAGAACACATATTCCAAAAATTTATATGGAACCAAAAAGAACACGAATAGCCTCAGCAATCTTAAAAAGGAAAAATAAAGCAGGAGGTATCACTCTTCCAGATATCAAGGTTTTTACTATAAGGCCATTGTACTCAAGACAGCCTGGTACTGGCATAATAACAGGCACATAGATAGATCAATGGAACAGAACAGAGGACCCAGAAATAAACCCACAGCTTTATGGACAACTGATATTTGACAAAGGAGGAAAGAACATACAATGGAGTAAAGACAGCCTCTTTAACAAATGGTGTTGGGAAAATTGGACATCTACTTGCATAAAAATGAAACTAGACCATCAACTTACACCATTCACAAAAACAAACTCAAAATGGATAAAAGACTTAAATGTAAGCCGTGAAACCATAAGCATCTTTGAAGAAAATATAGGCAGCAAGCTCTCCGACATCTGTAGCAGCAGTATATTTGCCAATTTATCTCCACGGGTAAATGAAATAAAAGGCAAGATAAACAAATGGGACTATATCAAACTAAAAAGTTTTTGACAGCTAAAGACAATAGGAACAGAATAAAAAGACAAACCACACAATGGGAGAACATATTCGACAGCACATCTGATAAGGGGTTAATAACTAAAATTTATAAAGAACTTATAAAACTCAACACCAGGAAGACAAACAACCCAATCAAAAAATGGGCAAAAGAAATGAATAGAAATTTCTCCAAAGAGGACATACAGATGGCCAATAGGCATATGAAAAAATGCTCAACATCACTAATCATTAGAGAAATGCAAATTAAAACCACAATGAGATATCACCTCACACCAGTCAGAATGGCACTCATCAGCAAAACAACACAGAATAAGTGCTGGCGAGGATGTGGAGAAAAGGGAACCCTTCTACACTGCTGGTGGGAATGCAGACTGGTGCAGCCACTGTGGAAAACAGTTTGGAGATTCCTCAGAAAATTAAAAATGGAACTGCCTTTTGACCCAGGTTTCCCACTTATAGGAATATACCCTAAGAACACCATAGCACTGTTCGAAAAGAAGAAATGCGCCCCCATGTTCGTGGCAGCATTGTTCACAATAGCGAAGATCTGGAACCAGCCCAAGTGTCCGTCAGAAGACGAGTGGATTAAAAAGCTTTGGTACATATATACTATGGAATACTACTCAGCCATAAGGAACGATGACATCGGATCATTTATAACAAAATGGATGTACCTTGATAACATTATATGGAGTGAAATAAGTAAATCAGAAAATAAATAAAAACTGAGAACAGCATGATCACATACATAGGTGGGACATAAAAGTGAGAATATGAGACATGGACAAGAGAGTGGTGGTTATGGGATGGGGGGAGGGAAGGAAGAGTGGGATAGGGAGGAGGGGAGGGACATAGGGAAAACCAGATTGAAGGTGACAGAGGACAATTTGACTTTTGGTGATGAGTATGCAACACAATTGAATGATAAGATAACCTGGAGATATTTTCATTGTACATATGTACCCTGATTTATTGGTGTCACCCCATTAGAATTAATAATAATAAATATATATATATATATATATATATATATATAAGATATGGCATCCCTAGCTACAATCATACCTTTTCATTTCAGGCAAAGTGCCAGGTCATTGGGTTATCAGGCAAAATAGGGGAATTATGGCTAGTGTTCTATAGAAATCAAAACTTCTGAATATAATGCCCTATACAGAGTAAGAATAATAAGCCAATAATGTTATCACCGAGGTCTGAAATTGCATTCATTTGGAGCATTAATTTTCCAGAATTATTTCAGTTGGTTCTCACATTAATAAAACTGCATTACCTCTTTTAATACTTTGAGAGAAAAGAAGAATTAGTCTGGCTCCTAACCTGCACATGGAGTGTGTGAGAACAGCGGAGCATATAAGTGAATCTCACAATGATTAAGTGCTCCTTTTACATGCAATTTAAGTAGAAATGAAAATCTGAGACAACTAGATTTTCTATAAATGGGAATACTGTGCTTTGAGTGTATGTTATAATTTTTTAAAATATCAAATTGGAGCTGTTTAGATTACCTGTTCTGGTTCTAGAAACCTGCTTAAAGACCTTGCTAGAAATCCAAGGTTAACAGAAACCCCAAAACAAAGTAGATGGTGGTGGATTATAATTACATGGAAGATAGCCAGGTTCTGAGAAGCCAGAATAATAGACAGGTACTAGGAAGAGGCAAGGGATGGGCCTTGTAGTTCCCCCCAAAAGTGGTTACAGTGAAACTGGAATGCATAAAGGTCAGTATCAAAATAACCAGACTGACCAGATGGTGGTGCAGTGGACAGAGGGTCAACCGGGAACATTGAAGACCCAAGTTCAAAACCCCAAGGTTACTGGATTGAGCATGAGCTCACCAGCTTGAGCATGGGTCACTGGCTTGAATGTGAGGTCATTGACATGATCCCATAGTCACTGGCTTGCTGCCCCAGGTCACTGGCTTGAAGCTCAAGGTCACTGGCTTCAGCAAGGGGTCACTGGCTGAGCTGGAGTTCTGCATTCAAGGCACATATTAGAAGCCATCAATGAACATCTAAAGTGCCATAACTACAAGTTGATGTTTCTCATCTCTCTCCCTTTCTGTCTGTGTCTCTCTCTTAAAATAATAAATATATAAACAAACAAATAAACAAATAAATAGAAATCACACCAGCCTGCCATATTTCTCAAAGTGGGAGCAATAAAGAATTACTGGTTTGCACAGGGCTTCTTTAAGACTACATCTCAAGTTAACTTAGAGGAGGCTATAATGATGTTAGGAAATAAATTAAACAGAATGTGAATTGATAATTTACAAGGAAAGAAAAAATTGAAAAAACCCTTAATGGGTAGTTTTTTAAAAATTATTTTTATTAAATTTATTGGGATGACATTTGTTAATAAGATTATATAGGCTTCAAATATGCAATTCTGTGATACGTGATGTATAGATTGCATTATGTGCCCACCACCCAAAGCCAAATCACCTTCCTTCATCATACACTTGACCCTTTCTACCCTTCTCTCCTCCCCACACCCTCTTTCCCTCTGGTAACCCCCAGACTGTATAAAACTGAAAGCAAGAAATGAATAAACAAGACAACAAAAACTCATAGGCACAGGCAACAGAATGGGTAGTTCTCAGTGGTTCAGAAATCTAATCTCAGCCTAGTCAGTTATTAAATAGCTCCTTGGTCTTAATGAAACTCCAACTGCAATTACTTTTTCCCCCTCACCTAAACTTTTTGTGAATACTGTTTAAGATATTTAACTATATTTCTTTCTTTTTTTTTTTTTTTACAGGAACAGAGAGAGAGTCAGAGAGAGGGATAGATAGGGACAGACAGACAGGAACAGAGAGAGATGAGAAGCATCAATCATCAGTTTTTCATTGCCTTTGCGACACCATAATTGTTCATTGGTTGCTTTTTCACATGCGCCTTGACCGCGGGCCTTCAGCAGACCGAGCAACCCCTTGCTGGAGCCAGCAACCTTGGGTCCAAGCTGGCAAACTTTTGTTCAAGCCAGATGGGCCCACGCTCAAGCTGGCGAGCTCCGGGTCTCAAACCTGGGTCTTCCACATCCCAGTCCGACACTCTATCCACTGCGCCACCGCCTGGTCAGGCTAACTATATTTCTTATTCGCTTAAGCTTCATTAACACATGGTGTACTTTCTCTAAATTAAAGTTTAAAAAAATGTATATGTTCCAAACAGAAATTTCCTCCTGGCCTATTACTTTTTATTTCTCCTTCATAGTCTCAGACATACATTCATTTGTCTTTACAGCAGGGTTCATGGAGGAATTCCATGTTCTGTAATTACCCTAAATTGATAGCAAAATTTTGTGTGCATATGCACTTCCCTGGCTGGGAAGAAAGTCTATCACTTTCATCAGCTTTTCAAAGGGGCCCATGGAAAAAGATTAAGGATCATTACTCTGTAGTGTCCTTTAAGGCTCTCCAAGACCACATGATGAAATTAACCCCATTTGTCTTTCCTGCATTCATTTCCCCTGTGCTTGGCTTTCTTCAAGTCTGCAATTGTCTTGTAAACTCTTCTAGATTCCCTTTTTAAAAGCCTGTTCTTTAAGTGTTGCTTCCTTATAAGGAGCGTGCTACTAATAACAATTTAAAACGTTATTTGTGTTTTTTAAATAAGTTATCTGAGTGTTAAAGAATTAAACCCCTTCATCATATTTCAAATAGTAGTCTGTTTGAGGATTGGGAGAAACCTATCTCTACTACCAAGAGCAGAGTTTTACTTTTTAAACAAAAACAAGTATTATCAGCCTCACATATGCTCTGTTTCGTGTTTAAGTTCTAATAAACTATCCTTATCTTGTCAGTACTCATCAGGTCTGAATGTAATATGAATTCCTGGAAGAAGGTTGTTTGATAGAATAGGAAATTCAAGGGTACTTTAATTTCAATTTTACTCACATGCACAGACCATTTTTAAAATGTTAAATCTTTATTCTCCATTGAATACTAAAGAACTTCTTCAGATATTTTGTCCCAGAAGTCTTAATTGTTGAGTTACATTTTCTAGTTTCCCATCGAATAACCATTTCATACAATCTACTATCTAAATGAAATACTAACAAAAATAAAATTCACAGCTATAGGAGCTTTTCCAGTTTGTAAAACATAATAAGCAACACTTTTGTGTGTATTTTTCAAATATTTCTTATGTGAAAAATAGTTAAGGTCCAGTCAGATTGGTTATGTGAATGTCATTTTAAGATAAAATTAGATTGAATAAAGAACTAGTATTTAACAGATGTGGTGGGAGCCCCATTTAGATTTCCTTAACTGGGCCAGTCCACTCACCACTGGCTGCTGGCTGCTACAGCTCACATCCCTTCGGCAGACATTTGTCATTGACCCATGTCTTACTAATATGGAGAAATCAAAAGCTTAAGCTTCTTGCTTCAAGGTGGGAACTCGGTGGTCCATTTTATGCTTCAGAGCTCCCAATAGGAGTTGGCCAAGGCTAAACTTTTCTGGAAACTCTGTCTGTGCTTAGCTCTTTCCTGTGCCATAATTTCTCCCTCACTTCCTTACAGAAGTGTCCACAGAACATCACTGGCTAAAAAATCCTCACCCTAGGCTCTGCAAGTAGGAAATCTAACTGAAGATAGAGTAGAAGTGGACTTTTGGGATGTTATTTTTTTGTGTGTGTGTGACAGAGAAAGAGATAGAGGGACATATAGGGACAGGCAGACAGGAAGGGAGATGAGAAGCATTAATTCTTCATTGCAGCACCTTAGTTGTTCATTGATTGCTTTCTCATATGTGCCTTGATGGGGTTGGGGGGGAGATCCAGCTGAGCCAGTGACCCCTTGCTTAAGCCAACGACCTTGGGCTCAAGCCAGCAACCATGGGGTCATGTCTATGATTCCACGCTCAAGTCAGTGACCCTGCAATCAAACTGGTGAGTCCATGCGCCAGCCAGATGAGCACGCACTTAAGCCAGTGACCTTGGGATTTCGAACCTGGGTCCTCTTGAGTCTCAGTCCGATGCTGTATTCACTGTGCCATTGCCTGGTCAGGCTGGGATCTGTTGTTTTAAAGGAGACTTTTCTTATTTTATAGTAATTATAGAATTTCCAAACTATAGAGCTGCAAAACACCTTAGGAGTTACCATATTTGCCTCTTTCAAGTGGGTAATGAGGCCCACTAAGTGACTTAAACAAAGGTCGAAAACTAGTTTGAGGTAAAACCTAAACACAGGTTTTCCCGGTGTCTAGTTCTGTGGTTTTCACATAATTATTAATAATTAGGAGCATTGTTCCTTTTATGAATATATGAATGACGAGAATAGCTCCTTATTTAAATATAAATGAATGTATTAAATGCTCATTCAGCAAAGGATCATGAAACAAAGTCAAGCCATTTGCAATGTTTAGCGATTCTCTTGACAGTCCACATTATTGGTTATTGACAATACCCTGTCCTTCACCCTCACAAATAAAGATCTCATTCCATCAGCCCCAGAAACTGAAAAATGTTTAAAGAAATATATAGGTATTCTCAGATTGAGGAAGAACTGATTTCCTGCACAATGGGAAGATACTAAATCCTGTAGAAATTCAATTATATGCAATGCATGCCTAGTTGTGTACTTACATACAGACTTAGAATTTGTCCTTTGTCTGTGATCCTTCTTAAAACCACTTCAGAGAGACTAAAATGTTACCAATGTTGATAGCTATCAGCAGCACATTTGTTTATTTAAAAAGTATGTGAGATAAAGCAAGGCAATGTTTCTGTGTCCTCAGCATACCATGAAATGAACGTGGGCTGCATCTTATAGCTCGAAGTGTTAGAAATGCTCTTGGTAAAGCAATTTATTATGGCCAATTAATAAAGGACTAATTGTTGCTCCTGTTCTTCTATAAATGTGAGCACATGACTGGGGCCTTAAGGAATCACAGGGAAGGCACCTGAGCAAGGAGGCAAAGTGGCTTCCACTGCTGAAGACCTAAAAAGGTCGACAGACTGTTGGACAAGGCTTACCAGCAGGAAATGCTCTCAGAAGTAGGTGTGGTCAAGAAGAGGAGGTAGGTAGTGAAGGACCAAGAGAACAAGGGATGGTGGAGAGACGGTGCTTTCCAATTTCAGGGTAAGCATACATTTAGGAAGACTGAGCAATGGGAGTCAAGAGTGGGTTGGTGAATACTACAGGTGCAAAAAGCAGATCCTCAGTGGTCAGTAGTCACAGAGTAAGGGCAATAGTCCTGACAATTCATTTTATTGATTATTGGCAATACCTTATCTCTCAGTCTCCTAAATAAAGATCTCATCCAGGATTCTCAGGATATCCTGAACTTGGATTAAATTACAGCCATTCTGGATGAACCAGATAGGAGTAGAGAATTAAAACTGAAGAATTGCTAAGATTTTATAATTTCCCTTCAAGTTAAATGCCTATTTCATCAGCTATGCCATTTATGAGTGGAGAATGGAGCTTTCCTTCAGTATCTACACCTGGCCAATTCGAAGCCATTTCTCCTTTGCTTTATCTCACACATTTACATGATTTCTCTAACAGGCTCTGAAGGTCATTGGTAAGAGATGTTAATGATAATACTTTAGGTTTCTGTGAACTGAGTAAAAGGAATCATTACATCAAAAATAAATATTCTAGCCTGGCCAGGTAGTGGCACAATGGATAGAGTGTTGGACTGGGATGCAGAGTACCCAGGTTTGTAAACCCTGAGATTGCCAGCTTGAGCGTGGGGTCGCTGGCTTGAGCATGGGATCATAGATATGACCCCATGTTGCTGGCTTTAGCCCAAAGGTCAGTGGCTTGAGAAAGGTGTCACTAGCTCTGCTGGAGCCCCCTGGTCAAGGCACATATGAGAAAGCAGTCAATGAACAACTAAGGTGGTGCAATGAAGAACTGATGCTTCTCATCTCTCCCCCTTCCTGTCTGTCCCTCTCTCTGTCTCTGACACACACATAAAATATATATTCTAACGGCCTTATTGTAGCACAGAATCATGCCTACCTAGGTATTAGAGGAAAAAAAAATAATTTCTTTCATCTTTTTTTTTTAGGAGTGAAATAAAAAATTAACAAGGCTGAGTCAGTATTGATCTACATTCTAAGAAAATACTAGGTCCTGAAATTCAGTTATTATGCAAAGCATGCCTACATCGCTAAGCTCTTTTTTTCCCCCTTTGCTAATTCATTGCTATATCAGGACTGATATCAAACCCAAAATGCTCCAAGGAACCTCACTTATTAACCAATAATATATTCACCTCCTCCAAAAGATGTTAATCTACAATGATTTGATTAGGTGTTGCTTAGTTGCTGCAAATTTGAAGTAGATACCCCTCCACACCAACTTTACTGAAAGAACAGACAATAGTGCGCTTAGACAAGTATTTTATGGGTGGAATTTTTTTAAGGATCACTCTTAAAATGTATTTTAAGGGTCACTCTTAAAATTTTGAAATCATTCAGCTTTCTCTTCTAATTTCCTAGATATGGATATGTGAATGAACTGGCAAAGGGCTTTATAACTTCCACTGAAGGTAAGTGATAAATGCATACTAGCATTTCCTCTTTAGATCTGTAACTGTTTATCTACCAATTATTCTCTCATCTTAATACATATACACACAGTAAAAGTCATCTCATGCTTATGTGTACATTTATTCAAGAGCATTTTACTGAACAGTGGGTATAAGACACTGCGTTAGTGGTATCAAGGTAAATCAAACAACTGTAGCTTTTTTCTCTCACTCCGCTTATGTCTAGTGTCCTTGCTAATGCAGTATCTAAAATGTTTAATTACATGGGCTGCATCGTTTAGCATCTATTGGAGGAACTCCAGGAAGCTTGTGTGGGGGGAGTTTGTTGGTCAATCCTTCCCAGCTTTATTTGGCAAATTAACTTTAATACCTTCAGTTAGGAATGAAAAGATGGTGAAGACATAAAAGACATTTAGGCACAAAGTCATCTATTCAATTAAGTTATTTAATCTTTTCAATTCATTGCTTTTATTTATTTTTTAAATCCATAAAATGTTTATAGTTGATATACAATATTATATTAATTTCAGGTGAACAACATAATGATTAGACATTTATATAACTCAAGAAGTGATCACTTCAGTAAATTTATACTCACCTGATAGCATACATAGTTATTACAATATTACTGATGACATTCCCTATGCTGCTTGTTTTTAATAACTAAATTCCAATCTTTATTAAAATTTCACTAATTCTTCCACTAATGTCCTTTTTCTGTCCCAGGATCAGAGGGACAGAAAATGTGTTTGGTCATATGTCTCTTTAGTCTCCTTGGTCAATAACAGTTGCTTCTTTGCTTCTTTCTCTCTCTCTCCCTCTCCCCTCCCTCCCTCCCTTCCTTCCTTTCTTTCTTTCTTTCTTTCTTTCTTTCTTTCTTTCTTTCTTTCTTTCTTTCTTTCTTTCTGTAACTTTGACAATTTTTAGGTGCATTGCTTTTAAAGTAAATGACCCTCAAGACTTAGTGTTGATATGGCCTGGTGTTCAAATAGAGTTTCAAATCAAAATGTTAATATTCTAAACAGATTATACTTTCCTTCCTAGGGAATGGACCCTTGATTTTTGTCTTTTTCCTTTAAGAGGTATTAAAAATTAGCTATTCCCTCTTTTAACAGAACACAGGGCAATATAATTCATTTTAGACAAGATACCATTGTGTCATTAGAAATGAAAGCTATGCACTGTGAACAATTCCAAGAATCCTATATCTAAATTTGGGTTTTCCCCAAAAATATATTGTGAGCATAAAGTGGGTTCAGGTGGTTAATTGTGAGATAATTATAAGATATACAGAAAAGAAAGTAGGGAACATGAGACACGGAAGGAGAAAAATCTACAAAGAGGGTTTTACTGAGAAGGTTATCATGGTGGGTAACTGGAGGTCAGTCCTGTTGGAGACCCTCTGTGAACCCATGTGGAACATGCTTCAGAATTATTCATCAAAGGACAAAGCTAGATAAAATATTAATTCACCAACTCATTGGCTAAAGGTAGTACCCTAGGGCAATAAAGCCTTAGGCACTTCTCAGCTTCCCATCAACCAGGCTAAACAAGCTCTCATGGTTCCAGAGAAGGGTCTTAGGTGGAGAAGCAGTGAGAACAGGCATTTGAAGTGGGAAATTGTCAGTGTGCTGGACATGGTCATCAGAGCTGCAGGTTCATGTACAGGTAGGCTGAGGAGGTAAGGGGCAGAGTACCCACAGCCTTGTTATATGCTGTGAACACATTGCTCTAAACTATTTACTGGGGAAAAAAACGCTATGGTCAATCAACATTTCACACAATGTTGGCCCATAGACTAGTCCAAATTCACATTAAACAATATTTTCTGTAATATATCCAAAGAAAAACTGTGTGCATATGTATAGCATTTAAACTGTCTTATCGAAATAATGGTTATTTCATCAGGACAAAAAAAATTGCATACTATCATTTCTTCTTTTCCTCATTTGTGACTTTTGCAAGGACTAAAGGGATAGAGATGTTCCATGGAGCAGTTTGCCTTTATGAATGTAGTCCCATGACAGAGAAATGAAACAATGACAGATTCAGAATGGCATTCATGCACATTCCTTTGTTGATGGTAACAATACCCTATGCTGCTTTACTAATTTATCCATTTGCCCTTATGACACCCTTGGATTGTCAGAGCAGTCATTATTGCCTTTACTTGACAATGGAAGCAACTTCGTTCTGTTAAAAGCATGAATTGTAGACCTGGGATGTGCCAAATATTGGGTTAGATAGATGCTCTTCCTCAGGATATTTCAGTTAATCCTATTCATAACTCTAGGGATATTATTGTTCTCATTTTAATGATAAAAGCCCTGATCAGGGACTGGAGATGCTCCCATGAGGCAAGAAGGTTTGGGAGTCAGAACTAGCTCCTGGAGCTTCAACTCCAGGGCTTATTCCTCTGTTACACTTGACCTCTGCAGGTGGTCTCCAGGTTCTCCCAACATTGCTGGGCAGACATCTGCGCTATGTATTATAACCTCCATAGATTCTTGCATGGCACTAAATTGCTGACTGAGTCAATTCCACACAATTACAACAGTGAAACCATTTTCATCAGTGATAACTTGATCCCCATTCAGATGAGAGTTGATTTGATTATAAGCTTCATGGAACAACACCCACCAGTGGACTTCTGTCTCATCTGATTCATCTCCTCCTTTTGCCTTCTACTAAATTTCACTTGGGCCTGACCTGTGGTGGCGCAGTGGATAAAGCGTCGACCTGGGAACACTGAGGTCGCCAGTTCAAAACCCTGTACTGGTCTGGTCAAGGCACATATGGGAGTTGATGCTTCCAGCTCCTCCCCCCTTTCTCTCTTTCTCTCTCTCTCTCTCTCTCACTCTGTGTCTCCTCTCTAAAATGAATAAAATAAAAATAAAAAAATTAAAAAAAATAAATTTCACTTGGTTACTTATACCTGGAAATTATGGTGATTGACATAGGTTAGAATACAATGTGTGGATTCCCCATTACTTACCTCTGCAGCCTCATCTCACTCAGTTCCCCTGTCGTGTTCTCAGGTCTGGCCACACTAACCTTCCATCTATCTCTCACACTTGCTGTGCTCTGTTCCTCAGTGTAACTTTATAGGTGCTAGCTCCTCTGATGAGATTTTTTTTACTTTCATTCATCATCAAGTAAACTCCTACTTATGCTTCAGATCTCAACTCAAGTTCAAGGTTTCTTGAGGAGCCTACCTTCAGTAATCTAAGCAAATCTTTCTGGTAGAGACGTTAATAGCATTATATATCTCTTTGTTGCTATTATCAAAGTTCTAAATTTAAATATCTGTATGTATGTGTGTGTGTGAAGATGTAGTCAATATCTGCCTCTCATACCATCCTACATGCTCTATTAACAGCAGAATCCTTATCCATTTGGATTCACGAATGTATTACCCAGTAACTAGCTCAAAACCTTGCAAATGGCAGACACTCAATCAATAAGTCTTGAATAAGATACAGCATAAGAGTCTAGCCTGACCAGGCAGTGGCACAGTGGATAGAGCATTGGACTGGAATGCAGAGGACCAAGGTTCAAAACCCCAAGGTCACCAGCTTGAGTGCAGTGTTGCTGGCTTGAGAGTGGGATCATAGACATGACCCCATGGTCACTGGCTTGAGCACAAAGGTCTCTGGCTTGAAGCCTAAGGTTGCTGACTTGAACCCAAAGTTCCTGGCTTGAGCAAGGGGTTACTTGCTCTGCTGTAGCCCCCTCCCTCCCACACTCCATCAAGGTACATATGAGAAAGCAATCAGTGAACAACTAAGGAGGCACAATGAAGAATTGTTGCTTCTTATCTCTCTCCCTTTCTGTCTATCTCTCTCTCTCTGTCTCTGTCAGAGACAGGATAGGTCCAACTGAGAGAAATTATTAATATAAATATCTGTAATATGAATAATTTCTCTCAGTTGGACCTATACTGTTGTTCTCAATCTCAGTGTTATAAGAGAGGGGAGGGGAGGGAGGGAGAATTCTTTTGTCTTTTTTTAAAAATTAATTTTATGGGGTGACATTGATTAATCAGAGCGCATATGTTCAGAGAAAATATTTCCAGGTTATTTTGACATTTGATTATATTGCGTACCCATCACCCAAAGTCAAATTGTCCTCCGTCAGCTTCTATCTGGTTTTATTTGTGCCCCTCCCCTCTCCCTACTCCCTCACTCACCTCCCACTCCCACCGGGTAGCCAGTACACTCCTGTCCATGTTTCTGAGTCTCATTTTTATGTCCCATCTATGTATGGACTCATATAGTCCCGAGTTTTTTCTGATTTACTTACTTCACTCAGTATAATGTTATCAAGGTCCATCCATGTTGTTACAAATGATCTGATGACATCATTTCTTATGGCTGAGTAGTATTCCATAGTATATATGTACCAAAGCTTTTTAATCCACTCATCCTCTGACGTACACTTGGGCTGTTTCCAGATCTTCACTATTGTGTACAATGCTGCCACGAACATGGGGGCGCATTTCTTCTTTTCGAACAGTGCTATGGTGTTCTTAGGGTATATTCCTAAAAGTGGAATAGCTGGGTCAAAAGGCAGTTCGATTTTTAATTTTTTGAGGAATCTCCAAACTGTTTTCCACAGTGGCTGCACCAGTCTGCATTCCCACCAGCAGTGCAGGAGAGTTCCCTTTTCTCCACATCCTCGCAGCACTTATTCTGTGTTGTTTTGCTGATGAGTGCCATTCTGACTGTTGTGAGGTGATATCTCATTGTGGTTTTAATTTGCATTTCACTAATGATTAGTGCTGTTGAGCATATTTTCATATGCCTATTGGCCATCTGTATGTCCTCTCTGGAGAAATTTCTATTCATTTCTTTTGCCCATTTTTTGATTGGATTGTTTGTCTTCCTGGTGTTGAGTTTTATAAGTTCTTTATAAATTTTGGTTATTAACCCCTTATCATACATTTTGTCGAATATGTTCTCCCATTGTGTGGTTTGTCTTTTTATTCTATTCTTATTGTCTTTAGCTGTCCAAAAACATTTTAGTTTGATATAGTCCCATTTGTTTATCTTGACTTTTATTTCATTTGCCCGTGGAGATAAATTAGCAAACATATTGCTGCTAAAGATGTCGGAGAGCTTGGTGCCTATGTTTTCTTCTATGATGCTTATGGTTTCACGGCTTTCATTTAAGTCTTTTATCCATTTTGAGTTTATTTTTGTGAAGGGTGAAAGTTGATGGTCTAGTTTCATTTTTTTGCAGGTAGATGTTCAATTTTCCCAACACCATTTGTTAAAGAGGCTGTCTTTACTCCATTGTATGCTCTTTCCTCCTTTGTCAAATATCAGTTGTCCATAAAGGTGTGAGTTTATCTCTGGGTTCTCTGTTCTGTTCCATTGATCTATGTGACTGTTCTTATGCCAGTACCAGGCTGTCTTGAATACAATGGCCTTGTAGTATACCTTGATATCCGGAAGAGTGATACCTCCTGCTTTATTTTTTCTTTTTAAGATTGCTGAGGTTATTCGTGTTCTTTTTTGGTTCCATATAAATATTTGGAATATGTGTTCTATATTTTTGAAGTATGTCATTGGTATTTGAATTGGCATTGCATTGAATTTATAAATTGCTTTGGGTAATATAGACATTTTAATGATGTTTATTCTTCCTAACCATGAGCACGGTATATGCTTCCACTTGTTTGTATCTTCCTTAATTTCTTTTATCAATGTTTTATAATTTTCCGAGCATAAGTCTTAACCTCCTTATTTAAATTTACTCCTTGGTACTTTATTTTTTTGGTTGCAACAGTGAAGGGGATTGTTTCCTTAATTTCTTTTGCTGACAGTTCATTGTTGATATATAAAAATGCCTCTGATTTCTGAGTATTAATTTTATATCGTGCCACCTTGCTGAATTCATTTATCAGGTCCAATAGTTTTTTTGACTGAGACTTTAAGGTTTTCTATTTACAATATCATATCATCTGCAAATAATGACAGTTTTACTTCTTCTTTTCCAATTTGGATGCCATGTATTTCTTCCTCTTGTCTGATTGCTGTAGCTAGGACTTCCAGAACTATGTTGAATAAGAGTGGTAAAAGGTGGCACCCCTGCCTGGTTCCTGATCTTAAGGGGATTGCTTTTAATTTTTGCCCATTTAGTATGATGTTTGCTGTTGGTTTGTCATAGAAGGCCTTTATCATGTTAAGGTATGTTCCCTATATTCCCACTTTATTGAGAGTTTTGATCATGAATGGGTGCTGAATTTTACCAAATGCTTTTTCTGCATATATTGAAATTACCATGTGGTTTTTGCACTTCCTTTTGTTTATGTGATGAATCACATTGATTGATTTGCCAATATTGAACCAGCCTTGCCTCTCCAGAATAAATCCCACTTGATCATGGTGTATGATTTTTTTCATATATTGCTGGATCCGGTTGGCTAAGATTTTGTTGAGAATTATTAGCATCTAAATTCATCAGGGATATTGGCCTATAATTTTCTTTCTTTGTGTTGTCTTTGCCAGGTTTTGGGATCAAAATTATGCTCGCCTCATAAAAGGAGTTTGGAAGTCTTCCTTTCTCTTGAATTTTTTGAAATAGATTGAGAAGGATAGGAGGTAGTTCTTCTTTAAATTTTTGGTAGAATTCACTTGTGTAGCCATCAAGCCCAGAACTTTTCTTTGTTGGAAGTTTTTTGATAACTGTTTCTATCTCATTTGTTGTAATTCGTCTGTGTAGGTGTTCTGATTCTTCCAGATTGATTT
Organism: Rhynchonycteris naso; assembly: GCA_037038555.1. NCBI lineage: Eukaryota > Metazoa > Chordata > Mammalia > Chiroptera > Emballonuridae > Rhynchonycteris > Rhynchonycteris naso. Next base: position 190,105,997 of record CM072995.1, on the reverse strand, counting down.
TTGGAAGATTGTATGATTCAAGAAATTTGTCCATTTCACCTAGGTTGTCTAATTTTTTGGCATAGAGTGTTTCATAGTATTTTTTTTAGAATACTTTGTATTTCTGTTGTGTCAGTTGTTATATCTCCACTCTCATATCTAATTTTATTTATTTGAGTCCTCTCTCTTTTTTTCTTGGAGAGTCTACTTAAAGGTTCATCGATCTTGTGTAAGTTTTCAAACAATCAGCTTCTGGTTTCATTGATCCTCTGTATTGTTTCCTTAACCTCTATGTCATTTATTTCTGCTCTGATCTTTATTATTTCCTTCCTTCTACTAGTCCTGGGCTTTATTTGCTGTTGTTTTTCTATTTCTTTTAGATGCAGGGTCAGGTTGCTTATTTGAGCTTTTCCTAGCTTCTCCTGGTATGCCTGTAGTGCTATGAACTTCCCTCTCAGTACTGCTTTTGCTGTGTTCCATAAATTTTGCGTTGATTTATGCTCATTATCATTTGTTTCTAGAAACTTTTTTATTTCTTCTTTGATATCATTGTTAATCCATTCATTATTTATATCATGCTATTTAGTTTCCAAGTGTTTGAGTATTTTTCAGTTTTTCATTTGTGGTTAATTTCTAGTTTCATGGTATTGTGATGAGAGAAAATGCTTGATATGATTTCAATCTTCTTATATTTGTTGAGACCATTTTAGTGTCCTAACACGTGGTCTATTCTATAGAATGTAACATGAGCGCTTGAAAAAAATGTATATTCTACTGCTTTATGGTGAAAGGTTCTGAAGATATCTCTTAAATCGAGTTGATCTAGTGTATCCTTTAACTCTTCTGTTTCTTTGTTAATTTTCTTTCTTGAGGATCTATCCAGTGATGTTAGTGGGGTAAATTCCTTACTATTTTAGTATTGCTATTAATCTCGCCTTTTATATCTATCAAAGTCTGCTTTATGTATGTCGGGCTCCTATGTTTGGTGTGTAGATATTCATAATGGTTATATTTTCCTGTTGAATTATTCCCTTTATCATTATGTAGTGTCCTTCTTTATTTCGTACTACACCCTTTGTTTTTAAGTCCATTTTGTCAAATATAACTATTGCTACCCCGCCTTTTTTTTCATTTCCATTTGCATGAAAAATCTTTTCCATCCTTTTACCTTCAGTCTATGTGCTTCTTTTGTTTTAAGGTGTGTCTCTTGTAGACAGCATATGTATGGGTTCTGTTTCTTTATCCACGCAGCTACCATATGTCTTTTGATTGGATCACTTAATACATTTACATTTAAGGTTATTATTGATATGTAGTTGTTTATTGCCATTTTGTTCTTTAAAGCTGTATTCTTCTTTTCCTATATTCTTTCCCCCCTTTGAACTGTTCACAACAGGCCTCTTAGCATCTCTTGCAGAATTGGTTTGGTTTTAATGCATTTCTTAGGTATTTTTATTTTGTCTGGGAAGCTCTTTATTTCTCCTTCAATTTTAAACGTTAGCCTTGCTGGATAAAGTAGTCTTGGTTGTAGGTTCTTGTTCTGCATTACTTTGAATATATCTTGCCATTCTGTTCTGGCCTCAAGTGTTTCTGTTGAGAAGTAGGATGTCATCCTAATGGGGGCTCCTTTGTAGGTGATAACCTTTTTTTCTCTAGAAGCTTTTAAAATTTTCTCTTTATCACTTAGGTTTGGTATTTTAACTATGATATGTCTTGGTGTAGATTTCTTTGGGTTTCTCTTTAATGGAGTTCTCTGTGCTTCTTGAACATGTGAAATGTTTTCCAGTCTTAATTTAGGGAAGTTTTCTGATTGAACAAAGTTTCTAACCCTTGTTTTTTCTCTTCATCTTCTGGAACCCCTATGATGAGGATGTTATTTCTCTTCATGTTGTCACAGAGCTCCTTTAAAGTTTCCTCAGAATTTTTTAGTCTCTTTTCTTTTTTCTGCCCTGCTTCTGTGCCTTTATTTATTTTGTCCTCTATCTCACTGTTGCGTTCCTCAGCTTCATCCATCCTGCTTTTAATTCCTTCCATTGTGGTCTTCAGTTCTGATACCCTATTTGTCATTTCTGTCTGATTCTTTTTTATTATTTCAATTTCCTTTTTTATACTTGTTATCTCTTCATTTAGGTGTTCGTAATGACTATCCGTTGTTGCTCTAAGCTCTTTGAACATTCTAACTATCATTATTTTAAACTCTGCATCAGGTAATTTGGTTATATCTGATTCATTCAGGTCCTTCTCTGGGGATTTCTCTTGATTCATTTGGGTTGCATTTCTCTGCCTGACCATTTTGTCTGTGTGTAAGAAGGGTTTGGGTACTGGAGTCAAATGGGTGTTGCCTCTTATGTTTCCTAGGTGTGGTCTGTCTGCAGACTGGCCACCTTCTCTGCCGCTGCCTAGAGCTATTGGGTATGGGTGTTGCCAGCTGCTGCAGCTGTTTCTGTGGTTTCCACTTTGCCTCCGCCTCCATGGGAGGGGCTGTGTTCTTATGCCTGGCTCTATAAGCCTCAGCCTGTCTCGGCCTTCACCCCTCTCCCACAGGTGGGATTGCGCACCACACTCAGGCCACAAGCCTGGGCACCCAGGGCAAGGGTGAGCACTTTTGCTCAGCTGTGAGTCCCTATCAGCTGGTTCCTTGGGCTGTGAGGGGCTTCTGGTGTGCGCTCAGCTGTGAGCCAGGCTTCTGCCCCGCCCCTGCCAACCTCAGCTCCTGGGTTGGGAGGGTTTGCTGCTATGGGCTCAGCCGAAGCCGGGCTTCCTACCCTCCCCCGCCAACCTCGGCTCCTTGGCCGGGTTGCTGGTGCGCTCTCAACTGCAAGCCCGACTTCTGCCCCACCTCCACAGGCTAAGCTGGTTCATGCAGCAGTTCAAGCCTCAGAGACCAGGTGAGTCTGCGCGCCTGCTCGCCCCTGCCTAGCAGCGGATCTCTGCCCATTCCGGGCTTCCGTTTTACCCCCACAGGTGGGGTTGTAGGCGGGCCCGCAGCCGCTGGACCACTTTCGTGTGTCCCCTTCACCCCCGCTGGGCTAGACCGAGCTCACGCCAGTCAGCTGGGTCTCTGCCCCCGCTGATGGAACCGTGCTTCCTTGTCCCACTGCCGCCCACCTTCCAGCAAGCCTTCAGCAGTGTGGGTGAAGGCGCTGCACCTTGGACCCTAACACTCCATACTGTAGTCCTGAAAGCTCCCTCCTTCTAAGCAACTGTGCACTGATTGTCGCAGGGGAGCCTGTTTGGCTAGTGTCCTGCTTCCCCTTGCATGTTCCAGGGGAAATATTGTTTCAGATTTGTGGAGTGACTCAGTCCAGAGTTTAGGGTGGCTGTCCCTCAAAGCTTTTCTCCCTGTGTCTTCCAGACCGCACTCTCTTCCTGCTGCTTCGGTCCTCTTCTCTCTCCCCATCTCCTGGAGTCCCGGGTGAGTGGTTGTGAGAGAGGTTTTCTGCACCATCCCTTTAAGAAGAATCCTGGGTCTGAGACAACTGTCTCTTTCTCACAAACAGTATCCTAACCTGTTTCCCAGCTAAATACTGTCCATAAGCCTCTTCTAGGCTCTGGGGCTGTAGGCTGGGGCTTTGCCTACCCTTCTGCTAGCTTCTCTTCCCGCCACATGAGTCTCTCTGGGCTGCCTTTCTCTCCAGGGAGTTGGGCCGCCCTTTCCACGTTTTCGCTTTTCCTACCAGTCTCAATGTTGCTTCTTCAGTGTTCCCTGGTTGAAGAGTCCTCTCAGTCCAGTTCAACATTGATTTATCCAGATGATGGTTCTTAAAATCAAGTTATAATCCTCTTTGGTTCTGGGAGTTGGAAGTTGGTGCGTCCGCCTATTCCATTGCCATCTTGCCCTCTCCCAGAATTCCTCTGTCTTGATACATCAGTGTTCCTTTTTAAATTAGGATTTCCTCAACAAAAGTGTGCTTTTTGAGGTCTCACCAAATTTGTGCTGGATCAGGAGATGAGTCACTTGAGGGTACAGCCTTCTTTCCTGTTAGTCTCTGAAATTCCTGGTGTCCTTTAAACTTGGGTAATCTTGCATTTTGCAGGCCTCTCATGAAGTGCAGGGCTATAAAGGGTGGGCCCCGGGGCACAGCCCAACCTGGATGGAGGGGACTCGTGGGGCAAGCGCTCAGAACACACAGCTGTCTGTCCTCTCCTGAACTGGGATTCTGCATGTCTGGGGCCACAGGGATGAGAGGGTCAAATGTGTCACCTTCTTGTCTCCGCAGAGTGACCTGTACACTTGTCACCCTCAAGCAGCCACTCCCCTTACGATGTTGTAGGTTCCATGTACCTGTACTGAATGAATATACTGAAAGAATGTGTCCCCACAAACAAGCTCACTATGACCCTGAGCGGGTTGATACTGGTAGAGACAATAATACCTCAGCAATTTTTAAAACTTTCAAACCATGTTTTCTTTTTTAAACTTTTCATTGGATTATAATATACATGTGGAAATGTGCATACATTACAAGTGTGCAATTTAAACTCGATCAACCGTCACCTATTCACTTCAAGAAACGGAAGTTTCAGCTCCTAGTCACCAGCACCTCCCCCATCAAGGGTGGACTTTCATGGTCTTTCTAGCACCCTGTTCTGGCCTACCCACTGTGTACTTAATTCTATCCCTTCATGTCTGGCTTCCTCCCTCCACAGTGCATTTGTGAGAGGTACCCACATTGTCAGTAGGCCTAGTCTGTTCATCCCAATATTCCATTGTAGGGATTTATCACAGATTACTTATCCTTTGGTGGACATGTAAGGTGATTTCATGTCTGCGCCAGCCATTGAGTGATGTTGTGTTGAATGTTCTTCCACATTCGTCTTGGTGCACATTCGTGTGTATTTCTATCGGGTCTATACCTACAATGGAATTTCTGGATTACAGGGGTTGTACATTCCACTTCAGTAAATGTTTTCAGTGCTCTGAAGTGGCTATACCAATGGGCTCTCTACCCAGCAGTGTCTGAGCATCTGGTATTCCACAACCTGCCCAGTGCTTCATGATTTCTACCTCTCTCCATTTAGCCGAGACAGCTAGCTTACTCTTACTGATCACTTCAATGTGCCGGGAACTATACCAAGTGTTCACATGCATTGGCTTGTTTAATTTTGTAACAATCCTATGAAATCGCAAGCATACAAAGGGAGTTCTCTTGTTTATAGCATTTGACCAGTGCTGGCCTGTCCCCTGGTTTCTTCTGCTCTTCTCCTCTATACTGTTTCTGTCTTGGGTGCCAATACCATGCTAGAGTGCATCGAGAGCCACAGCTGCAAACACTGTGCTGGGGCAGGTGGGCCGTTCAAGGGTTTTCGGCTTTCATGTGGCCTATGGTCAGTGCCTTAACCACGTAAGAACATTTGCAGAGAGCAGATGCCAAGAGCGTAAAGGGGATGAGTCCCCAGAATTCATGTGGCTTAGTGACACCCCCTCCAAGTGGGTAGGGAAGAGAACTGGAAACCCACGTTAGCCAGGCCAGGCACAGCGTGTTCTAAGTGCCACTGTTTGGACATAGGGACATTCTGATGTGGTTTAATAAGCTGAGAGTGAACCTTTGTGTTGTGCCCAGATGGAAATAGAGTAATAGATTTTTTTCAGATTATAAAAGTAATACCTGCCAATGGTATGTTTCAACATAAAACAAAAAAGATAAAGAAGATGTAAACCATTTATAATCTTGCCCCCTAAGATGATAGCTTCTTAACAGATATATTTGGTATATATTCTTCCATATGTTTTTCTACATGTGGGTATACATATATGTATATGTATATATGTGTGTATATGTGCATACATACACACATTTATATGTATATATACACACACACAATATGTATGTATATGCATTTGTGTGTTTTATATATATGTATTTACGTGTTATTGTTTTTTTAACAAAAACTATTTTCTTCTTATACATCTTATTTTCTGGCTTTGGTCCTTCACATTTTGATCCTCATGCTATGAGCTGGGCCCTCCCTGGAGATGACCAAGGTCTCCCAAATTCCTAATGACAGCTGTCCTTGCCAGCAGGGCTCTGAGTCAGGCCCTGAGTGTGGAGGACACAGGGCCGAGGCCATAGAGACGAGGCCTCATATGTACTGAGTGTCCTTCTACCTGGAACCGAGTTGACCTCAGAGGTTAAGCTTCTTCAAACTTATGCCCAATCCAGCTCACAGAGTCTCAGCTGAGGCACATCACTGAGTCCCTGCTATGGTGGTAGAGAGGTCAGATATAAGTTGCTTCTATATTAGGAGGCCTGCCGCTGCTGAGTCCTGAGCTGTGATCAGGAGTAAACACACCCTCGCCTTCCAGCACTCATCCAAGGACACAGCCAGGCATGTGTGAACAGCATGGGGCTCACTTTGTTTCCACAGTGGGAACCCAGAGCCCTGCTTCCTTCTGAGGCACCACAACAAGGGGTCCCCCTTCCCACAAACAAGGGCCTTGGCATGCTGGGAAGCCAAAAGAAAAATGACAGCTCCTTATTTTAGGTGCTCAAAGCTCTATCTTTACATATATGACATTATTTCTTAATCTTTGGGGACATACTTAGAAAGCTGTCCTTCATCTTAAATTTGTTCTGTAATTTATCTAAATCAATTATTATATAATTTTTACAAGACACTACTCTTCCAAGTTTGCTTTTATTAAATTATGGATAAAGCAGTCATCCTAACCCACTCTCTGACACCACCCCCACCCTCCTGTCCAAGCCTTGTCGGATGAGATGAGGCTGGGGGCAGGGTAACTGTCAAGGTTGTCTGCTGCAATTCTCAATGCAATTTTTAATGCATTCAACGTGGCATCTCTGAGTTTTAGTGTCCTCATGTAAAAAAAGACAGGCTCGGATGCTATAATGTTTAGGGTACTTCTAGCTTTTAAAATTCCATAAATTATATTCAGATTCTAGTTTTTTAAAAATTTAAAAGCTGTTGCAGTCACTGCTTAATTCAGTTACACACAAAATGATGAGACTGGCACAAAATATGCTTTAGTATGAGTTTAAAATCTTACTAATAACCACAAAAGAAGTGTTTATATTCTTTAATTGCCATTTAATCAAAATGGCTGCATGAAAATGTCCTGCTTCTTCCTATTTTGCCTCAAAACCAGCCATCCTAGACAAAGATGGCCCTCTGGGTAGATCTGCAGAGGGCACCTAGGCCTGGCCCCAGGGAGTATGTACAGTGAGTGAGCTGTGATGTCACCTAGAAATACTCCCTCTACCATTTCCTCTCTGCCAACCTTCTCCATGATTCCTCCTTACCCTCCTTAAAAAGTTCTACACTCCCACGATAGTATCATCACTTAATGTTCTGTTTTCTGATGTCTTGACACCTGGGGTTTTGCTGATTCTAGAAGGACCACCTCTCCCCAGGGCTAACCAATACCTCACCTGCGAGCACACCTTCCATATGCCAGTCAACCAACCCAAAGCTCCTACCCCAGCCACTTCCTCTGTGGTCCTCACACTCTAGGCCACCATTCCTCTGTCTGAATTACCCAAGACCAAGAACCAGACAACCAGGAACAGCCAATGCTCCAGAGCCCTGAAAGTATTCACACTAGCTGGTCCCGAGCCTGCTGAGCCTGCTTCCTCATTCCGTCTGCAGACACCACAGAAAAGGTTCGTGCCCATGTTTCCCCATCTCCCCCACCTCCTGATAGACCCTGGTGCCTTTCCATGTGACCCTCATGGCAAGTTCTCTCCTCTTGGGACCCGTGAGTAGCAAATTATCTTTTCAATAGCAACTGTCTCCTGATCTATGGGCCTTACTAGATACCTAAATAATAATAAAACCTGTATTAAAACACTCACAGTGCATTCATCCCTGTACATTGCTCCCAACTTTGGTCTAGGCCCTTCAGACCTCCTGTCATTGCATTATGGACCACCTTGGCACCCTACTTTCTTTTTGTTCTTTAACTGGCCTACATGAGGTGGATACCAAAGGCTTGCTCTGTCCCCACATCCTGAAAAGAGCTTTGGACACTGAACTCTGCACTCGTTATCATGGCTGGGTCTGCTAAAGAAGTGAACACAGATTGGCCACAACTTTGTGACTCCCATCACCCACCATGTCAGCCTCTTCTTGGGACTGAGTTCTATCATTTCTTCTTCTGCAATGAGACCAAAGCCCCTTTTCATGTCTTGAGTAAAATTTTGGCTCTGCATCATGTTTTGCTTGGATGATGAAGCAACATTATCACTGCTGCCCTTCCTACCTCTGCACTTGGCTTCTTTAATTTGCAGGTGTGGACTCTCAATTTGAGCTGCAAATCCCCACCCAGCATCTCTAACAGGCCCACATCAAGCTTGCTTGAAGGTCCTGCTTCATGGCCTGGAAGACTGCACTCAGAGCCTCGCAGATGGGATCGGCTCCTGCAACACACCTCAAGACCTTGAAGTAACCAGAAAGGCTGAGGACTCAACTTGGTAGGCCATTGGCGAGCCAACACCCCTCACAGAAACTCAGAGCACCAAGCACAGATCCTAGGAATGCAGACACTCAACATCAGGGGACTTGCTCTTCCTTTCTATGGCCAGAGGCAGTCATACCCACCTGAGTCTTAAGTCCACCTCTGCTCAGAGCTGGGTAATGCACACAACATTTGAAGTAGCTTTCTCCAGTTCCTGGGGGTCGATGCACTGAGGCACTAAAATTCTACCTTCATGTGCACAGCTCTTTATAGTTTGCAGACTTGTCCTGTCTCATCTCATCCATGGGAAACAATTGGAGAAGAGTTGTGGAGCAACACACAGTGATGGTAGATTATACTACTGCCAAAGCTAAGCTTTCTAAATGATTTGGTAATAAATGAGGAAGAAAACACTTTTCAATTAGACTTTAAATACCAATTGATTCATAAGATAACAGTGGTTTTTTTCACATGTACCTTAGGTTTTTCTCAAGATTAAAAGAGCAGTGAGTTCTTTATATAATAAGGATTTACTGTTCCTTTCATTTGCACAATGATTATAGCTTGCAAAGTATTTCTAAGCACATTGTCTTAATTCTCACAAAACTAATGCAACATTGGTGCTTTATCCCCATTTCATGAATGAGCAAATTGAGGCTTAGAAAATTTAAGTGGTTGGGCATGCATTTTCAGATTAATTAAAGTAGTCATTCCATTAAATAGTGTTGAAATGAAAAACAAGCTAATTTGTGGCTTCATTTCGGGAGTTCCACGCTAGCTTCCTTTTCTCATTACGGTCTGACTCTGGCAAGTTCTATCCCCAGCCCAGTTAACCACGCCCAACTTTGGTCACTCTGAGAAGATGGAGACACAGCTCACAAGGAGCGGGTAGGAGAAGTGATGTGCAGAGTAAACCCTCCTGGGGCCAGGGATGGGAATGTGGTGGGTACAATCTACCGAGTGTTTGCTCACTGAAACACAGAGCTTTGGAGGAAAACCACACAAAATAAACCCAGCTTAGCCATCAAGCTGGGTGAGAAAATAAGTCTGGTCCACTCCATGTGGACATTCTTAGAGTATCTGGGTGAAACCTTGTATATGGAATGACTCAGCCACTGGTTCACTTAGTCATTCATCTACCCGTCGGGTGGGCACAGCTGCAGCGTCATGCTGATACAAGGAGAATACCTCCTCTGTGAGGGTCACTGGGAGCTGGAGTGGCAGGCCCCACAGTGACCCCTGAACCGGAAAATGTACTGCCTGGGTTGACTGTGCTTCCTGAGCTCTAAAGGGGAGTGGCCCATCAGGGCAGGGGCAGAGGGAAGTGGGCGGGGCTGCAGGCACCTCCTGGAGACCCTCTAGCCTTTTTTTCCCAGAACTGCTTCAAGTTAAGTCACAGGAAAGATTTTGTGTTTTGATTTATTTTAGTGAAAACCCATTATATATTGAGACCATCTCGATAGGTAGCCTTGCACTGTGGCCACACAGGAAGCTGGGTGCTGAGAGGGATTAAGTCCAGACTGAAGGAGAGGGTGAAGACTCACATTCCCCCTGCAAGAAGGGGACCTATGATCGGGAGATTATTTTTTCTTTTTACAAGGCTGGTTTCCTGCACTGCACACAGTCTGAAACCATGAGAGGAGGGTGAAAAATATAACAGTGAGGGCTGAGTTAGTTTCCACCCCCTCCTGTCCTCTCCACCTGCTGAAGGAGAAAAGCTGAGCCTTTGGAAGTAGCATTGCTCTAAATAGAGATGAAATTTCACAAATACACTCTGCAGGTTTTCAAAAGAAGAAATAATAAGTGGCTTGTGATAGCAAGCAGCCGCATCTGCCACACTCCCTGTGGCCTCTGGGCTGCTCAATTGAATTCATAGACAATAACTGTTATTTTAATGTTTCTAGAGGCTATTGGCCATCATTTGAAGTGAGGGTGGGAAAAATACTCTTCACTCAAGTTGAGGGCTTTAGCAATTCCTGGTTCAATTTAAATGTAAACAATTAACACAATTCTACACAATTAGCTGCATTAGCTTGTTGGAGCTGCCACAACAGAGTACTGCAGACTGGGTGGCTTACACAACAGAATTCTGTTGTCTCACAGTTCTGGAGGCTAGAAGTCTAAAAACAATGTATAGGTTCATTCTGAGATCTTTGAAGGCCATTTCTCCCTGTATTCTCCCATGGTCTCCCCCTGTGTGTGTCTGTGTCCTAATCTCTTATAAAGAGGACACTGGTCATGTTGGATTAGAGCCCACCCTAATGGTCCTGTTTTAATATAATCACCTATTTAAAGACCTTATCTTACAATACAGTTCATTCTCAAGTACTGAGGGTTAGGATTTCAACATATATATTTTAGGGGGACACACACAATCCAGTTGATATCACCAACCACAAACATGTGGGCCTACATAGAATTGTTTCATTTTTTCATCAATACTCCTATATTCTCTCTTTTTTTGTTTTTCGAACTGCAAGGCCTTCAAATTTATCTTTCACAACTTAGCTGTATTTTTTAAAATTGAAGTGGTATGCCATAATGCACTCCTGGGGTTGGTTCCAATTCCTCAAATATGAATACAAGGTAAAACAACAGTGCCGACCAAACGGGCAGGAGGTTTGTCAGGGCAGAGAATAGTGTCAGTGTTGCCAGGCCTGGCATGAGCCTGTGCCACCTTGGGCAACTGGGACTCAATTTTCCTAAGAAGCAGTTCACTTCTGTAAAGTTGCTGTATGTTATGCACTAGTCATATGACCAAATGCGAGAATATTTGCACAGCAATGAACACACTAAGGTCAAGGGCTGAAAGCAACTTCCTTCTCTTGCCTGTTAACATCTTTGTACGTACAACTGATCTGTGATTCTTTGAAGTACCATCAACATTCCCTCCATCTCCAGAAATGTTGAGCCAGGCTGTGCCAACACTGTGCAAGCTGTATCACCTGGAGGCCACTGCTACTATTGCTGCTCTGTAGGTCATCCCAAAACATCAGTATCAAAGACCAGTTCTTAAGACTACTGGTGCTGAGTCAGGACTGCCGACAAGCATGGATGGATGACTTGTTTCTGCTCCCTGTGTCTGAGTCTCAGTTGGGGAGACTTCAGTGCTTGACTGGAGATATATTCATGGGCGTCTTCCTTTGCTGAAATGTTCCTTGCTGGAAACTTCCTGCACATCTGGTACCCAGGCTGGGTGACTGGAAAGCTTGTTTTAGTGGGGATTATTGACATGGGCACCTAGAAACAGATCCCCAGGCTGTGTGGCCTGGGTTTCCCACCACACGTAGCCTGAGGGCTCCAAAAGGAAGTGTCCCCATGAACCAAGTGGGATCAATATCACCTTTCATGATTTGGCCTTTCTTGCCATTCTGTAGGTTGAAGGAGTCACAGGCCCATTTAAGTTCAAAGGGAGGGAGCATAGACCCAACTCTCCACTGTGGGGAGTGTCCAAGCAATTGTGCTCATTTTTAATAAACCACCACAAGCCCCTTGGGCACTGGAGGGAGATGTGACAGGTATGCTGGGAGAGCAAACCTGCCACCATCTTTGCCTTGGAGACAGAGGGAAGAACACTGTAATGTTAATAAAATTTGCCTTCTTATATTGGAGACTAAATGCATTATTTTATTCTTTCCAAATAGATGCAGGATCCTCCCAACATTCTGGGCCTTAGTTTCCCCATCAAAAAAATTAAGGGATTCAAATGGATAATCTTTCAATTCATTTTGACTTAAAAGAAAATCTAAGATTTCATCAAAACCCCACTGCTGAAATTGGTCTTGTGAAAATCCCTACAAATTTTTTTTTCCTTCTGGTTCTGGAACTTTTACATTTTCTTTTTTTTTTTAATTGATTTTAATTTATTGTGTTTACATAGATCCTAGTGTCCCCCCAAGTGAATCCCCGCTCCCCTGTGTTCCCCTCAACCTCCCCTTTGCCCCCTCCCCACAAAGCTCTCCCCCTTCCCTCCAGGATTTCCTTTTCTGCTCTCTATAACTCTGTGTTATGTGGATATAATTTCACCAATCTCTTTCCCTTCTCTGATCCCCTCCTCTCATCCCCTTTCCCTGTCCGCTTTCCCTCTGGACCCTTGATCCTTCCTCTGTCTCTATTCTGTTCCTCAGTTCACGTTGTTCATTGAATTCCTCAAATGAGTGAGGTCATATGATATTTTTCTTTCTCTGCCTGGCTTATTTCACTTAACATAATAGTTTCCAGGTTCATCCATGTTGTCACAAAAAGTAAGATTTCCTTCTTTATTCATGGCCTCATAGTATTCCATTGTGTATATGTATCACTGCTTTTTAATCAACTCATCCACTTAAAGACACTTGGGCTGTTTCCAGATCTTGGCTATTGTAAACAATGCTGCAATAAACATGGGGTGTATTTCTTCTTTTAAATCAGTGATGTAGTGTTCTTGGGATATATTCCTAAGATTGGGATGGTTGGTCAAAAGGTGATTTTATTTTTAATTTTTTGAGGAATCTCCATACTGTTTTCCACAGTGACTGCACCAGTCTGCATTCCCACCAGCAGTGCAGGAGGGTTCCCTTTTCTCCACATCCTCGCCAGCACTTATTATGTGTTGTTTTGTTAATGAACGCCATTCTGACTGGTGTGAGGTGATATCTAATTGTGGTTTTAATTTTCATTTCTCTAATGACTAGTGATACTGAACATTTTTTTAAAATTAATTTTAATGGAGTGACATTAATAAATCAGGGTACATATGTTCAAATAACACAACTCCAGGTTATCTTATCATTCAATTATTTTGCATACCCATCACCCAAAGTTAAATTGTCCTCTGTCACCTTCTATCTGGTTTTCTTTGTGCCCCTCCTCTCCCCCCTCACACACCCTCTCTTCTCTCCCCCAACCCCGTAACCACCACACTCTTGTCCATGTCTCATAGTCTCACTTTTATGTCCCACCTATGTAAGAAATCATGCTGTTCTCAGTTTTTTTCTGTTTTACTTATTTCACTCCGTATAATGTTATCAAGGTTCATCCATTTTATTGTAAATGATCTGATGTCATCATTTCTTACGGCTGAGTAGTATTCCATAGTATATATATATGCCAAAGCTTTTTAATCCACTCGTCCTCTGACGGACACTTGGGATGTTTCCAGATCTTTGCTATTGTGAACAATGCTGCCACGGACATGGGGGCACATATCTTCTTTTCGAACAGTGCTATGGTGTTCTTAGGGTATATTCCTATAAGTGGGAAAGCTGGGTCAAAAAGCAGTTCCATTTTTAATTTTTTGAAAAATCTCCAAACTGTTTTCCACAGTGGCTGCACCAGTCTGCATTCACACCAGCAGTACAGAAGGGTTCCCTTTTCTCCACATCCTCGCCAGCACTTATTCTGTGTTGTTTTGCTGATGAGCGCCATTCTGACTGGTGTAAGGTGATATCTAATTGTGGTTTTAATTTGCATTTCTCTAATGATTAGTGATGTTGAGCATTTTTTCATATGCCTATTGGCCATCTGTATGTCCTCTTTGGAGAAATTTCTATTCATTTCTTTTGCCCATTTTTTTATTGGATTATTTGTCTTCTTGGTGTTGATTTTATAAGTTCTTTATAAATTTTGGTTATTAACCCCTTATCAGACGTGCTGTCGAAAATGTTCTCCCATTGTGTGGTTTGTCTTTTTATTCTGTTCTTATTGTCTTTAGCTGTGCAAAAACTTTTTAGTTTGATATAGTCCCAATTGATTATCTTGACTTTTATTTCATTTGCCCGTGGAGATAAATCAGCAAACATATTGCTGCTACAGATGTCGGAGAGCTTGCTGCCTATGTTTTCTTCTACGATGCTTATGGTTTCACGGCTTACATTTAAGTCTTTTATCCATTTTGAGTTTGTTTTTATGAATGGTGTAAGCTGAGAGTTTAGTTTCATTTTTTTGAAGGTAGATGTCCAATTATCCCAACATCATTTGTTAAAGAGGCTGTCTATACTCCATTGTATGTTCTTTCCTCCTTTGTCTATCAGTTGTCCATAAAGCTGTGGGTTTATTTCTGGGTCCTCTGTTCTGTTCCATTGATCTATGTGCCTGTTCTTATACCAGTACCAGACTGCCTTGAGTACAATGGCCTTGTAGTAAACCTTGATATCTGGAAGAGTGATACCTCCTGCTTTATTTTTTCTTTTTAAAATTGCTGAGGCTATTCGTGTTCTTTTCTGGTTCCATATAAATATTTGGAATATGTGTTCTATATCTTTGAGGTATGTCATTAGAATTTTAATTGGTATTGCATTAAATTTATAAATTGCTTTGGGTAATATAGACATATTACTGACATTTATTCTTCCTAACCATGAGCACGGAATATGCTTCCACTTGTTTGTATCTTTCTTGATTTCTTTTGTCAATGTTTTATAATTTTCCAAGTACAAGTCCTTAACCTCCTTGGTTAAATTTACTCCTAGGTACTTTATTTTTTTGGTTGCAATAGTGAAGGGGATTGTTTCCTTAATTTCTTTTGCTGACAGTTCATTGTTGGTATATAAAAATGCCTCTGATTTCTGAGTATTAATTTTATATTCTGCCACCTTGCTGAATTTACTTATCAGGTCCAGTAGTTTTTTGACTGAGCCTTTAGGATTTTCTATCATATATACAATATCATATCATCTGCAAATAATGACAGTTTTACTTCTTCTTTTCCAATTTGGATGCCTTTTATTTCTTCTTCTTGTCTGATTGCTGTGGCTAAGACTTCCAGAAATATGTTGAATAAAAGTGGTGAAAGGGGGCACCCCAGCCTGGTTCCTGATCTTAAGGGGATTGCTTTTAATTTTTACCCATTTAGTTTGATGTTTGCTGTCGGTTTATCGTAGATGGCCTTTATCATTTAAGGAATGATCCCTGTATTCCCACTTTACTGAGAGTTTTGAGCATGAATGGGTGCTGGATTTTATCAAATGCCTTTTCTGCATCTATTGAAATTATCATGTGATTTTTGTCCTTCCTTTTGTTTATGTGATGAATCACATTGATCGATTTGTGAATATTGAATCAGCCTTGCCTCTCCAAAATAAATCCCATTTGATCATGGTGTTTGATTTTTTTCATATATTACTGGATCTGGGTGGCTAATATTTTGTTGAGAATTTTAGTGCCTAAATTCATCAGGGATATTGGCCTATAATTTTCTTTCTTTGTGTTGTCTGTGCCCAGTTTTGGGATCAGAATTATGCTCGCCTCATAAAAGGAGTTTGGAAATCTTTCTTCCTCTTGAATTTTTTGAAATAGCTTGAGGAGGATATGAGTTAATTCTGTTTTGAGTTTTTGGAGGACTTTTCTTTTTGGGGAGTTTTTTGATAACTGTTTCTATCTCATTTGTTGTAATTGGTCTGTTTAGGTGTTCTGCTTCTTCCAGGTTAATTTTTGGAAGATTATATGATTTAAGAAATTTGTCCATTTCACCTAGGTTGTCTAATTTTTTGGCATAAAGTTCTTCATAGTATTTTCTTACAAAACTTTATATTTCTGTTGTGTCAGTTGTTATTTCTCCACTCTCATTTCTAATTTTATTTATTTGAGTCCCCTCTCTGTTTTTCTTCGTGAGTCTAGTTAAAGGTTAATCAATCTTGTTTACCTTTTCAAAGAACCAGTTCCTGGATTCATTGATCCCCTGTATTGTTTCCTTAGCCTCTCTATGTCATTTATTTTCTGCTCTGATCTTTATTATTCCTTCCTTCTGCTGGTCTGGGCTTTATGTGCTGTTGTTTTTCTAGTTCTTTGGGATGCAGGGTCAGGTTGCTTACTTGATCTTTTTCTAGCTTCTTTTGATATGCCTGTAGTGCAATGAACTTCTCTGTCAGTACTGCTTTTGCTGTGTCCCATAAAGTTTGAGTTGATGTATGCTCATTATCATTCATTTCTAGAAACTTTTTAATTTCTTCTTTGATCTCATTGTTAATCCATTCATTATATAATATCATGCTATTTAGTTTCCAAGTGTTTGAATATTTTTCAGTTTTTCTTTTGTGGTTAATTTCTAGTTTCATGGTAATGTGATCAGAGAAAATGCTTGATATGATTTCAATCTTCTTAAATTTCTTGAGACCATTTTAGTGTCCTAACACGTGGTCTATTCTATAGAATGTACCATGAGTGCTTGAGAAGAATGTATATTCTACTGCTTTAGGGTGAAAAGTTCTGAATATATCTATTAAATTGAATTGATCTAGTGTATCCTTTAAGTATTCTGTTTCTTTACTAATTTTCTTTCTTGAGGATCTATCCAGTGATGTTAGTGGCGTATTGAAATCTTCTACTATTACAGTATTGCTATTAATCTCACCCTTTATATCCATCAAAATCTGCTTTATGTATGTCGGGGCTCCTATATTTGGTGCGTAGATATTTATGATAGTTATATCTTCCTGTTGAATTGTTTCCTTTATCATTATGTAGTGTCCTTCTTTATCTCTTACTACAGCCTTTGTTTTAAAGTCTATTTTGTCAGATATAGGTATTGCTACCCTGCCTTTTCTTTCATTTTTATTTGCATGAAATATATTTTTTCATCCTTTTACCTTCAGTCTATGTGCATCTTTTGTTTTAAGGTGTGTCTCTTGTAGACAGCATATATATGGGTCCTGTTTCTTTATCCACGCAGCTACCCTATGTTTTTTGATTGGATCATTTAATTCATTTACATTTAAGGTTATTATTGATATGTAGTTGTTTATTGCCATTTTATTCTTTAAAGCTGTGTGATTCTTTGGCTATATTCTTTCCTCCATTTGAACTGCTAACATCAGGCCCCTTAGTATCTCTTGCAGAATTGGTTTGGTTTTAATGAATTTCTTGAGGCTTTCTTTGTCTGGGAAGCTCTTTGTTTCTCCTTCAATTTTAAACGTTAGCCTTGCTGGATAGAGTAGTCTTGGTTGTAGGTTCTTGTTCTGCATTACTTTGAATATATCTTGCCATTCCCTTCTGGCCTCAAGTGTTTCTGTTGAGAAGTCAGATGTCACCCTTATGGGGGCTCCTTCATAAGTGATAGCCCTTTTTTTCTCTAGCAGCTTTTAAAATTTTCTCTTTATCTCTTAGCTTTGGTATATTAACTATGATGTGTCTTGGTGTAGATTTCTTTGGTTTTCTCTTTAGTGGAGTTTTGTGTGCTTCTTGAACGTGTGAAATGTTTTCTAGCCTTAATTTAGGGAAGTTTTCTTCTATGATTTGATTGAACAAAGTTTCTATTTTGTGTTCTCTCTCCTCTACTTCAGGAACCCCTATGATGCGATTGTTATTTCTTTTCATGTTGTTACAGAGCTCCCTTAGAGTTTCCTCACTTTTTTGAGTGTCTTTTCTTTTTTCTGTTCTGTTTCTGTGCCTTTATTTGTTGTGTCCTCTAACTCGCTGATTCGACCCTCAGCCTCATCCATCCTGCTTTTAATTCCTTCCATTGTGGTCTTCAGTTCTGATACTGTATTTGTCATTTGTGTCTGATTCTTTTTTATTATTTCAATTTCATTTTTATACTTGTTATCTCTTTATTTAGGTGTTCATAGTGACTATCCATTGTTGCTCTAATATCTCTGAACATCCTAACTATCATTATTTTAAATTCTGCATCTGGTAATTTGGTTATATCTGGTTCATTCAGGTCCTTCTCTGGGATTTCTCTTGATTCATTTGGGTTGCATTTCTCTGCCTGCCCATTTTTTCTGTGTATAAGAAGGTTGTGGTCACTGGAGCCCAATGGGTGTTGCCTTTTTGTTCTCTAGGTGTGGTCTGTCTGTAGGCCCATCACCCCCTCTGCCACTGCCTAGGGCAGTTGGGTATTGATGTTGCCAGCCCAGGCCCACTGCGGCTGTTGTTGTGATTTCTGTCTCTCATCTGCGGGAGGGGCTGTGTTCTGGTGCCCGGCTCTACAAGCCTCAGGCTGCCTGGGCCTTCGCCTCGCCCCCACGGGTTGTGTTGTGCACTGCACTCAAGCCACAAGCCTCAGCACCAAGGGTAGAGATGAGCACCTTTGCTCAGCTGTGGAACTAGTCTGTTTCCGGGCTTCCACCCAGCCCCTGCGGTCAGAGCGTGTTTGCCACAGTTTCTTGGGTTGGATGGGGCTGCTGTCGTGCACTCAGCTGCGAGCCTCTGCTCATCCAGGGCTCTAGCCTCACCCCTGCGTTCAGAGCCAACTCACGCTTGCAGGATGGAAACCGCGGTTTCTCTGGACAGGCGGGGCTGCTGGCGAGCGCTCAGCCAGAGCCTACACCTGTCCCTGGTCCTAGCCCCGCCCCTGCGGTCAGGGCTGGCTTGCGCAGGATCCAGGGTCACAGAGCAGGTCTCTGCTCATTCCTGGCCTCCCGCTTTTCCCCCGCAGGTGGGGCTACAGGTGGGCCCGCAGCTGCCGGACCACTTTTGTGCATCCCCTCGACCCCTGCTGGGCTAGACCGAGCTCACACTAGCTAGGCCTCGATCCCCACCGACAGAACCGCATTTCAGTGTCCCACCGCCACTGTCCCTCGAGTCAGCCCTCAGCAGTTGGGTGGGTGCGGTGCAGCTCAGACCCTAATACTCCATACTATAGTCCTGGAAGCTCCCTCCATCTAAGCAGCTCTGCTCTAAGTGCCGCGGGAGAGCTTGTTTGGCTGGTGTCCTGTCTCCCTTTGCTGGTATTGCTAGTTCCATGGGAAATATGCATTTTCAATTAGGGAAGTGACTCAGCCCAGGGGTTAGGGTGGCTGTCCCTCAGAGTGTTTGTCCCTGTACTTTCAGTCCACACTCTCTTTCCGCTGCTCTGGTCTTCTCCTCTGTGCTCATTCCCCAGAGCCCCGGGTGAGTGAATGTGAGAGAGGTTTTCTGCACTGTCCCTTTAAGAAGAATCCTGGGTCTGAGAAAACTGTCTCTTTCTCACAAACAGTATCCTCACTTGTTTTACATCTCAATACTGTCCAAACACCTCTTCTAGGCTCTGGGGCTGTAGGCTGGGGCTTTGCTCCTGGTACCCAGGTCCCTCCCTCTCCGTGAAACTCTCCTCCCACCACCCGGGTCTCTCCAGGCTGTCGTTCACTCCGGGGAGCTGGGCAGCCCTCTTCACGTTTTCGCTTTTCCTACCAGTCTCGATGTGGCTTCTTCAGTGTTCCTTGGTTGAAGAGTCCACTTAGTTTAGGTCAAAGTTGGTTTATCCAGATAATGGTTCTTAAAATTAAGTTATAATCCACTTTGGTTCTGGGAGTTGTAAGTTGCTACGTCCACCTACTTCATCGCCATCTTGCCGTCCTCCTGAACATTTTTTCATCTACCTATTGGCCATCTGTATGTCCTCTTTGGAGAAGTGTCTATTCATTTCTACCACTGTTTATTTATTTTTTTTAACACAGACAGAGAGAGAGTCAGAAAGAGGGATAGATAGAGACAGACAGAAAGGAACAGAGAGAGCTGAGAAGCATCAATCATCAGTTTTTCATTGCGACACCTTAGTTGTTCATTGCTTGCTTTCTCAAATGTGCCTTGACCGCGGGCCTTCAGCAGACTGAGTAACCCCTTGCTCGAGCCAGCGACCTTGGGTCCAAGCCAGTGAGCTTTGCTCAAACCAGATGAGCCCGTGCTCAGGCTGGCAACCTCGAGGTCTCGAACCTGGTTCCTCCGCATTCCAGTCCGATGCTCTATCCACTGCACCACTGCCTGGTCAGGCTACTACTGCCCATTTTAGTTTAGATTGTTTATCTTCCTGGTGTTGAGTTTTATAAGTTCTTTATAAATTTAAGTTATTAACTCTTTCGGATGTCAAATATATTCTCCCATTGTGAGGTTTGTCTTTTTATTTTGTTCATATTGTCTTTAGCTGTGAAAAATCTTTTTAGTTTGATATAGTCCCATTTGTTCATCCTGTTCTTTATTTCACTTGCCCGTGGAGATAAATCATCAAATATATTGCTGCAAGAGCTGTCAGAGAGCTTACTACCTATGTTTTCTTATAGATGGGTATGGTTTCATGAATTACATTTAAGTCTTTTATCCATTTTGAGTTTATTTTTGTGAATGGTGTAAGTTGATGGTCTAGTTTCATTTTTTGCAGGTAGTTGTCCAGTTTTCCCAACACCATTTGTTAAAGAGGCTGTCTTTACTCCATTGTATGCTCTTTTCTCCTTTGTCAAATATCAATTGTCCATAAAGGTGTGGGTTTATTTCTGGGTTCTCTGTTCTGTTACATTGATCGATATGTCTGTTCTTATGCCAGTACCAGGCTGTCTTGAGTACAATGGCCTTGTAGTATACATTGATATCAGGAAGTGTGATACGACCCACTTTATTCTTCTTTTTCAAGATTGCTGAGGCTATTTGTGTTCTTTTTTGGTTCCATATAAATTTTTGGAATATTTGTTCTATATCTTTGAAGTATGTCATTGGTATTTTAATAGGAATTGCACTGAACTTATAAATTGCTTTGGGTAATATAGACATTTTAA
This sequence comes from Rhynchonycteris naso, assembly GCA_037038555.1. Taxonomy (NCBI): domain Eukaryota; kingdom Metazoa; phylum Chordata; class Mammalia; order Chiroptera; family Emballonuridae; genus Rhynchonycteris; species Rhynchonycteris naso. The sequence goes on along the minus strand of CM072995.1, from coordinate 190,085,159 downwards.
TGATGTTTAGTTTTCCTAACCATGAGCACGGTATATGCTTCCACTTGTTCATATCTTCCTTGCTTTCTTTTATCAATGTGTTACAATTTTCCAAGTACAAGGCTTTAAACTCCTTGGTTAAATATATTCCTACGTACTTTTGTGTTGTTGTAATAGTGAAGGGGATTGTTTTCTTAATTTCTCTTTCAGACAGTTCATTGTGGTATATAAAAATGCCTCTGATTTCTGAGTATTAATTTTATATCCTGCCACCTTGCTGAATTCATTTATCAGGTCCAGTATTTTTTTGACTGAGACTTTAGGGTTTTCTATTTACAATATGATATCATCTGCAAATAATGACAGTTTTACTTCTTCTTTTTTAATTTGGATGCCTTTTATTTCTTCTTCTTGTCTGATTGCTGTAGCTAAGACTTCCAGAACTATGTTGAATAAGAGTAGTGAAAGGGGGCACCCCTGCCTTGTTTCCTGATCTTAAGGGGATTGCTTTATTTTTTGCCCATTGAGTATGACATTGGCTTTGGGTTTGTCATAAATGGCCTTTATCATGTTGAGGTATGTTCCCTGTATTCCCACTTTGCTGAGAGTTTTGATCATAAATGAGTGCTGGATTTTATCAAATGCCTTTTCTGCATCTATTGATATTATCATGTGATTTTTGTCCTTCCTTTTGTTTATGTGATGAATCACATTGATTGATTTGCAAATACTGAACCAGCCTTGCCTCCCTAGACTAAATCCCACTTGATCATGATGTATGATTTTTTTCATGTATTGCTGGATGGATCTGGTTTGCTGATATTTTGTTGAGAATTTTAGCATCTAAATTTATTAGGGATATCGGCCAATAGTTTTCTTTATTTGTATTGTATTTGCCTAGTTTCCAAATCAGAATTATGCTCACCTCATAAAAGGAGCTTTGAAGTTTTCCCTCCTCTTGAAGTTTTTGAAATATCTTGACAAGGATAGAAGTTAGTTTTTTAAATATTTGGTAGAATTTTCCTGTGAAGCCATCTGGCCCCGGACTTTTGTTTGTTGGGGTACTATGATAATTGTTTGATCTCATTTGTTGTAATCAATCTATGAGGTTTTCTGATTCTTCCAGATTGGTTTTTGAAAGATTACATGTTTCAAGGAATTTGTCCATTTCACCTAGGTTGTCTAATATTTTGGCGTACAGTTCTTCATAGTATTATCTTATAATACTTTGTATTTCTGCTGTATCAGTTGTTACTTCTCTGCTCTCGTTTCTAATTTTATTTATTTGAGTCCTCTCTCTTTTTTTCTTGGTGAGTCTGGATAAGGGTTTATCGACCTTGCTTACCTTTTCAAAGAACCAGCTTTTGGTTTCATTGATCCTCTGTATTGTTTTTTAGCCTCTGTGTCATTTATTTCCACTTTGATCTTTATTTTCTTCCTTCTACTTCCTCTGGGCTTTACTTGCTATTCTTTTTTTAGTTCTTTTAGATACATGGTTAAATTGTTTATTTGGGCTTTTTCTAGCTTCTTAAGGTATGCCTATAATGCTATGAACTTTCCTCTCAGGACTGCTTTTGCTGTGTTCCATAATTTATGTGTTGTTGTATGTTCATTTTCATTTGTTTCAAGGTAATTTTTCATTATTTTCTTGATCTCATTTTTAATCCACTTGTTATTTAATAACATGCTATTTAGTTTCTAAGTGTTTTAGTGTTTTTCAGTTTTTCTATTAGGGTTGATTTCTAGCTTTATGCCATTGTGATTTGAAAAGATACTTGATATACTTGTTATGATTTCAGTCTTCTTAAATTTATTGAGACTCGTTTTGTGTTCTAACATGTGGTCCATCCTAGAGAATGTACCATTAGCACTTGCAAAGAATGTATATTCTGCTTTAGGATGAAAGGTTCTGAGGGTATCTATTAAATTCAGTTGATTTAGTGTGTCCTTTAAGTCTACTGTTTCTTTGTTAATTTTCTTTCTTGAGTATCTATCCAGTGATGTTAATGGGGTATTGAAATTCTTTACTATTATAGTATTGCTGTTGATCTCACCCTTTATGTCCAGGCCTCTTATCATTTCTTGCAGCATTGGTTTGATGTAATAAATTCCTTGAGTTTTTTTTGTCTGGGAAGCTTTTTATTTCTTCAATTTTAAACGATAGCCTTGCTGGATAAAGAAGTCTTGGTTGGAAGTTTTTGTTTGCATTACTTTCAATATTTCTTGCCGTTCCCTTCTGGCCTCCTGTGTTGCTGTTGAGATGTTCGATGTCATCCTAATTGGGGCTTCTTTGTAGGTGATTGACTGCTTTTCTCTTGCAGCTTTTAGTATTCTTTCTTTATCTCTTAGCTTTGGTATTTTAATTATGATGTGTCTTGGTGTAGGTCTCTTTGGGTTCCATTTTAATGAGATTCTCTGTTCTTCTTGAACTTGTGTGACTTTTTTCTGCATCAATTTAGGGAAGTTTTAAGCTATGATTTCTCTAATCAGGTTCTCTATCCCTTGTGTTTTCTCTTCTCCTTCAGGAACTCCTATTATGCATATGTTGTTTCTCTTCATGTTGTCACAGATATCTCTTAGAGTTTCCTCAGACTTCTTGACCCTTTTTTCTTTTTGCTGTTCTGCTTCTGTGCTTTTGCTTATCTTGTCCTCTAAATCGCTGATTCGATCCTTTGCTTCATCCAGCCTGCTTCTAATTCCCTCTAGTGTAGTCTCCATTTCTGATACTGTGTTTTTCATTTCTGTCTGATTATTTTTTATTATTTCAATGTCTTTTTTGATACCAGCTATCTCTTTGTTTAGGTGCTCATTTTGTCCATCTATTGTTGCTCTAAGATCCTTGAGCTTCCTAACAATTATTATTCTAAATTCTTCATCTGGTATCTTGGTTATTTCCATTTTATTCAGTTTTTTTCTGGGGATTTCTCTTGTTGATTCATTTGAATTGCACTTCTCTGTTTTCCCATTTTGTCTCTGTATAGACTAGATACCACTCTAACTATTGTTGTTAGGTCCTGAGCTGATGCTTTTTGTATCTGGCCATTGGATGTACCAGCCCTGGATCTGCCTGGCTGGAACCTGGCACAGACCAGTGTGGATCACTGCTTTTGACTAGCCTTTAACAACCTTCTTGGAGCTATAAGTGATCCAGAATTTGTGGCTGCCTGTGCTAGGCCCTGATGCCATTGTAGCAATAGCTGCACTCCTAGGCTAGCTTTTATGTACTTTTGGCCAGCGTGTGTGGCCTTTCTATTTTTGATGTGAGGTTTTTCCTGCCACCCCTCCCCCCCTCTGCCTCCTCAGGCACTTCAACACCAGCACGGGCTCACCAGCTGCAGCTTGGGTTGCTCTGCAGGCGTGGGTGACTCCTTGCCTTGCTGAGCTCTGACCCCCATGAGCGCACAGGCTGCCTCTCCAGGCTCTGACGCTGCGGGTGTGTGGGACACCTCTTAGGGCTCTACCCCTCTCCTTCACAGTGCGTGCTGCCAGGTGGTGCCCTCCATGGTTGTACAGGCTGCCTCTCTGGGCTCTGCCCCCTCCAGGCATGCAGGAAGCCTCTTGGGGCTCTGCCCCTTGCCATCTTCAAAGGCGATTCCTGGCTCCACCTCCTGTTGGCGCCCCGGCACCTCTTGATGGGCTCCACATCCCATGGGAGTATGGGATGCCTCACGCTACTGGGGTCCACCCCACACCAGCACAGGGGACTCCTTGTCATGCAGGGTTCCACCCTCGGAGGCGCATGGAGGCCTCCCTGCTTTGAACTTTGCCTTAGGCTGCCTTACTGGGCTCCACCCCTGACCCCCGCCAGGCCAAGCGCTGGTGGCTGCCATCACAGCCAGGCCCTCCCTCCCTTCCAAATGTACTCAGAAAGTTGGGAGAGCCTTGTAGTCCAGAGATCAGCACTCAAATCCTGTGTCCATGATTCGTCCCCTGCTTCTAAGTGCTCTCTTCACTGACTGGATCAGGAGAGCCTCTGATGGGTGGGGTAATTATTTCCCTTTACTGGATTGGTTCTCCCAGTATGAATGGGCACTTTAGGTTTGGGGAATGACCCAGTACAGGGGTCAGGGTGGCTGTCCCCCACAGTCTTTCCCTGTGCCCCTAAGACTGCACTCTCCTCTCGCAACTCAGTCCTCTTGGAACCCCGGGTAAGTGCCTATGAACAAAGTTTTCTGCATGGTTCCTTTAAGACGGAGCCTGGGTCTGAGAGTTCTGTCTCCCTCTCACAAACAGTAACCCGGCTCTTCTCTCAATGAAATACTGTCCGTATACCTCCTCTAGTCTCAGGGCCTCCAGACTGGGGTTCCTCAGCCGAGGGTCCACAACTCTGCTAGAAACCCACCCTGCTGTGAGAGACCCTCCAGACAACTGCTCAGTCCTGGGAGCAGGGCAGCCCTTTCCGCATCTTTGCCCTTCCTACCAGCTCAGTGTGGTTCCTTCAGTGATTATTGGTTATAGCTTCCTCTTAGTTTAGTCCAAAGTTGGTTTTTCAAGATGATTGTTTCTAAGTTAAGTTGTAATTCACTTTTATTCTGGAGATGGGAGTTGTAATGTCTGCCTACTCCATCGCCATTTTCCCTCTCTTTCTATGAAATTGTTTTTTAAGGATGAGTAGCACAATGGGGATCTGCCATTCACACACCCCTCCCCTGACCTCTGACATTCCTCTGGAGACCACAAATCTCTATGCTCTGCATTACAATTCCTCCCCTTACATCTCTCTCAGTCCAATCAGGACTAGACTGGTATCTGTCCCCAATGCCCTGGTCTGTATCCACCAGCCAGGACCAGCCCTCCTGGAAGTGTCTAAAGAGCATTCCTGATAAGGAGGAGAGGGATGATTCACCCAGGGAAGGTGAGCCAGATGGAGTCACTGGGTCCCTGCCCCACCCGGCCTGCTCCTGATTGGGAAGGGGTCCCCTTATAGTGCTGACCAGCAGGTGCCACACCTAGAAGTGTTAAAAACTATCTGCAAAAACACATTTTCTTTAATTACATAGGTGCTACATAAAATGCATATTAACAGCAAGGCATATTATATTGTTTGATTTGAACATTGCATTTTATTAATTTGTGTCATACTGTCAAAGTATCAAAGCCAAGATTCTGGCTTTTTCTGAGGCAGAAATTCCAGAAAGTTGTTGGAGCATGTTTCCCACCTGTCTATATTACTAATGTGACAAACATAAAAATTGTAAGTATTATCACACATCAGCCAGCCCCTCTGATAGCAGGTTTTGGAGGGCCAAGCTCTGTGACTTCCACGGCTTTTCACACCCCTCTTCCTTCTCTCTCAGTGATTCTCACAACCCTCTTGCCCCACCATTAGCATCTTATTTAGAAAGAAGACAATTGCCCTGGCTGGTTTGCTCAGTAGTAGAGCATTGGCCCAGCATGTAGATGTCCCAGGTTTGATTCCTTGTCAGGGTACACAGGAGGAATGACCATCTGTTTCTCTATCCCTTTTTCTCCCCTTTCTCTCTCTTAGTCATGACTCAATTGGTTTGAGCATCTTAGCCTGGGCACCGAGAATGGCTCCATGAAGCCTCCACCTCAGGTGCTAAAAATAGCTCGGTTGCGAACATAGTTCCAGATGGCCAGAGCATCAGCCCCAGACAGGAGTTGCCAGGTGGATCCCAGTTGGGGCACATGCAGAAGTCTGTCTCACTATTTCCCCTTCTCTCATATGGAAAAATAAAAAAATTTTAAAAAGAAAGAAGAAAACAAATACAGGTAGGATGATGCTGAGCCTCTCCCTTCTCTGGTGCCTCTCGTCCCCTGCACATTGTTTCTCTTCTCCCTCTCCCTTGAGGATTTTCCAGCCCAGACTCCTCCTATTCTCCTGGGTCTCAGAATGTAAATGCTGGTAACCCAGTTCCAGGACCTGGGCTCTTGCCAACCGTGCAAAGAGGCGAGGAAGCTGTTCATGCCCCCAACTGGAGGCTTCCCTCACTCCGATGGCCACTTCTGTTTCCACCAGATAACACAGGCCAACATCTTTTTGGCACAACAATCACTATAATTACTCCGGCTCCCAATATGGATCATCATAGCTTGATTAAACATATTCATTTAAAGTAAAAGCTTCATTAATTTCCAGGGTTGTAAGCCCATTTCTCATGGATAACTGCTTGATTTATTATTTTATTTGATTTATTCCAATATAAGAATATAACTCTGCCCAGTTCCCATTATAAGATCTCTTCACTTAAATCAGCATCCAAACTAAATATGTCTGTCTCATCAGATGTACACAGTGTCAAGGAACAGCAAGTCTGGAAGGTCGTCCAGGCTGCACTCTTTTTAACCCCAATATTTTTAGCCTGGAAATATGAGGAAAGAAAAACAGAACACAAAAGAACAAATAAAGGCTGGCTTTCTACATGGGCCTTGAGCGAAATTGTTTTAAATGCACAGAGGTGGAGTAAGGTCAGTTGAGGCCCTGGGCAAAGAAGAAAATATTGGGCCCCTTAAAAAAAGAGAGACAGGGAAAGTTAAAACTACATGTTAGCCATATTTTAAATAAATAAAAATATATGTACTATTAATGTTAAAATTGCACATATGAAACCAAACTTGGTATCATGAGAAAAACCAAACTTGGACGTTCCAACTCCCAGAACCAAAGTGGATTATAACTTGATTTTAAGAACCATCATCTGGATAAACCAACTTTGAACTAAACTAAGTGGACTCTTCAACCAAGGAACACTGAAGAAGCCACATTGAGACTGGTAGGAAAAGCAAAAATGCGAAGAGGGCTGCGCAGCTCCCTGGAGCGAATGGCAGCCCAGAGAGACTCGTGTGGCGGGAAGAGAGTTTAGCAGAGAGGGAGGGAACTGGGTCCCAGGAACAAAGCCCCAGCCTACAGCCCCAGAGCCTAGAAGAGGCGTTAGGACAGTATTGAGCTGTGAAACAAGTGAGGATACTGTTTGTGAGAAAGAGACAGTTTTCTCAGACCCAGGATTCTTCTTAAAGGGACAGTGCAGAAAACCTCTCTCACAACCACTCACCCGGGGCTCCAGGGAACGGGGACAGAGGAGAGGAGCAGAGGAGCGGGAAGAGAGGTGGACTGGAAGGCACAGGGACAAATACTCTGAGGGACAGACACCCTAACCCCTGGGCTGAGTCACTTCCCTAATTGAAAATGCATATTTCCCATGGAACTAGTAATACCAGCATAGGGGGACAGGACACCAGCCAAACAAGCTCTCCCTCAGCACTTAGAGCAGAGCTGCTTAGACGGAGGGAGCATCCAGGACTACAGTATGGAGTATTAGGGTCTGAGCTGCAGTGCCCACACCCAAACTGCTGAGGGCTTGCTGGAGGGACGGTGGAGGAGGGATGCTGAAACGCAGTTCTGACTGCGAGGGCGGAGGCCCAGCTGGCATGAGCTCAGTCTAGCCCAGCAGGGGTGGAGGGGATGTGCAAAAGCGGTCTGGCAGCTGCGGGCCTGCCTGCAGCCCCACCTGTGGGGGAAAATCAGGAGGCCAAAGATGGACAGAGATCTGCTGCTGAGCAGGAGCCTGTGGGTGCGCAGCATCACCTGGCCTCCAAGGTTTGCGACCCTGCGTGAGCAGGCCCTGACAGCAGGGGCAGGGCTAACGCCGGGGACAGACGGAGGCTCGCAGCTGAGTGCATGCCCGCAGAACCGCCCAGCGGAAAAACCGCAGCAAGGAAGCTCTTACAGCAGGGCCTGGGCAGAAGCCCGGGAAAAGGTGAGGTTCTCAGGTGAGCAAAGGTGCTCACCCCTACCCATGGTGCTGAGACTTGTACCTTTAGTGAGGTGCGCAACCCCACCTGTGGGGGTGAGGCAAAGGCTCAGACAAGCTGAAGCTTGTAGAGCCAGTCACGAGAACACAGCTCCTCCCAATGAGAAGAGGCAAAAATCACAGCAAAAACCGCAGTGTGTCTGCGCCGGCAATGCCCATACCCAGCTGCCCTAGGCAGCGGCAGAGGAGGTGGTGGGACTGCAGACAGACCACACCTAGGAAACAAAAAGGCAACATTCATTGGACTCCAGTAGCCACACCCTTCTTATACACAGACAAAATGGGCAGGCAGAGAAATGTAACCCAAATGAATCAAGAGAAATCCCCAGAGAAGGACCTGAATGAATCAGATATAACCAAATTACCAGATGCAGAGTTTAAAATAATGATAGTTAGGATGTTCAAAGAGCTTAGAGCAACCATGGATAGTCATTACAAACACCTAAATAAAGAGATAACAAGTATAAAAAGGAAAAAGAAAAAATAAAAAAGAATTAGACAGAAATTACAAATACCATATCAGAACACAACAGAACGAATTAAAAGCATAATGGATGAAGCTGAGGATCAAATCAGCAAGTTAGAGGACAATATAAACAAAGACACAGAAGCAGAGAAGAAAAAAGAAAAGAGACTTAAAAAATGTGAGGAAACTCTAAGTGAGCTCTGTGACAACATGAAGAGAAATAACATCCGCATCATAAGGGTTCCCGAAGGTGAAGAGAAAGAACAAGGGATAGAAACTATGTTCAATCAAATCAAAGCTGAAAACTTCCCTAAATTAAGGCTCTAAAATGTTTCACATGTTCAAGAAGCACAGAGAACTCCATTAAAGAGAAACCAAAAGAAGTCTACACCAAGACACATCATAGTTAAAATACCAAAGCTAAGTGATAAAGAGAAAATTTGAAAAGCTGCTAGAGAAAAAAAGGGCTATCATCTACAAAGGAGACCCCATAAGGGTGACATCTGACTTCTCAACAGAAACATTTGACGCCAGAAGGGAATGGCAAGATATATTCAAAGTAATGCATAAGAAGAACCTACAACCAAGACTACTCTATCCGGCAAGGCTAACATTTAAAATTGAAGGAGAAATAAAGAGCTTCCAATATAAAAAAAACCCTCAAGGAATTTATTAAAACCAAACCAATTCTGCAAGAGATGCTAAGAGGCCTGTTGTGAACAGTTCAAAGGTGGAAAAGAATATAGCAAAAGAAGAATACAGCTTTAAAGAATAAAATGGCAATAAACAACTACATATCTACAATAACCTTAAATGTAAATGAATTAAATGATCCAATAAAAAACATGAGGTAGCTGCGTGGATAAAGAAACAGGACCCATACATATGCTGTCTACAAGAGACACACCTTAAAACAAAAGATGCACATAGACTGAAGGTAAAAGGATGAAAAAATATATTTCATGCAAATGGAAATGAAAGAAAAGCCAGGGTAGCAATACTTATATCTGACAAAATGGACTTTAAAACAAAGGCTGTAGTAAGAGATAAAGAAGGACACTACATAATAATAAAGAGAACAATTCAACAGGAAGATATAACCATTATAAATATCTACGCACCAAACATAGGAGCACCGACATACATAAAGCAGACTTTGATGGATATAAAGGGCGAGATTAACAGCAATACTATCATAGTAGGGGATTTCAATACCCAACTAACATCACTGGGTAGATCCTCAAGAAAGAAAATTAACAAAGAAAAGCATACTTAAAGGATACACTAGATCAACTCGATTTAATAGATATGTTCAGAACGTTTCACCCTTAAGCAGTAGAATATACAATCTTTTCAAGCGATCATGGTACATTCTATAGGATAGACCACATGTTAGGACACAAAAGTGGTCTCAGCAAATTTAAGAAGATTGAAATCATATCAAGCATTTTCTCTGACCACAATGGCATAAAATTAGAAATTAACCACAAAAAGGAAAACTGAAAAATACTCAAACACTTGGAAACTAAATAGCATGTTATTAAATAATGAATGGATTAAAAATGAATTCAAAGAAGAAATAGAAAAGTTTTTAGAAACAAATTATAATAGCCATACATCAACTCAAAATTTATGGGACACCGCAAAAGCAGTACTGAGAGGGAAGTTCATAGCACTACGGGCATATCAGGAGAAACTAGAAAAAGCTCAAGTAACCAACCTGACCCTGCATCTAAAAGAACTAGAAAAACAACTAAAAATAAAGCCCAGGACTAGTAGAAGGAAAAAAATAATAAAGATCAGAGCGGAAATAAATGACATAGAGAGTAAAGAAACAATTCAGAGGATCAATGAAACCAGTGGCTGGCTCTTTGATAAGGTAAACAAGATTGATGAACCTTTAACTAGACTCACCAAGAAAAAAAGAGAGAGGACTCAAATAAATAAAATTAGAAAGGACAGTGGAGAAATACCAACTGACACAACAGAAATACAAAGTATTGTAAGAAAATACTATGAAGAACTCTATGCCAAAAAATTAGACAACCTAGGTGAAATGGACAAATTTCTTGAAGCATATTATCTTCCAAAAATCAATCTGGAAGAATCAAAACACCTAAACAGACCAATTACAACAAATGAGATCGAAACAGTTATCAAAAAACTTCCAACAAAGAAAAGTCCTGGGCCCGATGGCTTCACAAGTGAATTCTACCAAAAATTCAAAGAAGAATTAACTCCTATCCTCCGCAAGCTATCTCAAAATATTCAAGAGGAAAGAAGACTTCCAAACTCCTTTAATGATGCGAGCATAATTCTGATCCCGAAACCAGACAAAGCCAACACAAAGAAAGAAAATTATAGGCCAATATCCCTGATGAATTTAGATGCTAATATTCTCAACAAAATCTTAGCCAACCGGATCCAGCAATATATGAAAAAAATCATATACTATGATCAAGTGGGATTTATTCTGGAGAGGCAAGGCTGGTTCAATATTGGCAAATCAATCAATGTGATTCATCACATAAACAAAAGGAAGGACAAAAACCACATGGTAATTTCAATAGATGCAGAAAAGGCATTTGATAAAATCCAGCACCCATTCATGCTCAAAACTCTCAGTAAAGTGGGAATATAGGGAACATTCCTTAACATGATAAAGGCCTTCTATGACAAATCCACAGCAAACATCATACTAAATGAGCAAAAATTAAAAGGAATCCCCTTAAGATCAGGAACCAAACAGGGGAGCCCCCTTTCACCACTCTTATTTAACATAGTTCTGGAAGTCTTAGCTATAGCAATCAGAAAAGAAGAAGAAATAAAAGGCATCCAAATTGGAAAAGAAGTAAAACTGTCATTATTGACAGATGATATGATATTGTATATAGAAAACCCTAAAGTCTTAGTCAAAAAACTACTGAACCTGATAAATGAATTCAGCAAGGTGGCAGGATATAAAATTAATACTCAGAAATCAGAGGCATTTCTATATACCAACAATGAACTGTCAGCAAAAGAAATTAAGGAAACAATCCCCTTCACTATTGCAGCCAAAAAAATAAAGTACCTTGGAGTAAATTTAACCAAGGAGGTTAAGGACTTGTACTCGGAAAATTATAAAACATTGACAAAAGAAATCAAGGAAGATACAAACAAGTGGAAGCATATACCGTGCTCATGGTTAGGAAGAATAAACATCATTAAAATGTCTATATTACCCAAGGCAATTTATAAATTCAATGCAATACCAATTAAAATACAAATGACATACTTCAAAAATATAGAACACATAGTCCCAAAATTTATATGGAACCAGAAAAAGAACACGAATAACCTCAGCAATCTTAAAAAGAAAAAATAAAACAGGAGGTATCACTCTTCTGTATATCAAGGTATACTACAAGGCCATTGTACTCAAGACAGCCTGGTACTGGCATAAGAACAGGCACATAGATCAATGGAACAGAACAGAGAACCCAGAGATAAACCCACACCTTTATGGACAACTGAGATTTGTCAAATGAGGAAAGAGCATACAATAGATTAAAGACAGCCTCTTCAACAAATGGTGTTGGAAAAATTGGACATCTACCTGAAAAAAAATGAAACTAGACCATCAATTTACACCATTCATGAAAACAATCTCAAAATTGATAAAAGACTTAAATGTAAGCCGTGAAACCATAAGCATATTAGAAGAAAGCATAGGCAGTAAGCTCTCCGACATCTGTCGCAGCAATATATTTGGTGATTTATCTTCATGGGCCAATGAAATAAAAGGCAAGATAAACCAATGGGACTATATCAAACTAAAAAGTTTTTGCACAGCTAAAGACAATAAGAACAGAATAAAAAAACAAACCACACAATGGGAGAACATATTTGACAACACGTCTGATAAGGAGTTAATAACCAAAATTTATAAAGAACTTATAAAACTCAACACCAGGAAGACAAATAATCCAATAAAAAAATGGGCAAAAGAAATGAATAGAAATTTCTCCAAAGAGTTCATACAGATGGCCAATAAGCATATGAAAAAATGCTCAACAGCACTAATCATTAGAGAAATGCAAATCAAAACCACAATGAGATATCACCTCAAACCAGTCAGAATGGCGCTTATCAGGAAAACAACACAGAATAAGTGCTGGCGAGGATGTGGAGAAAAGGGAACCCTTCTGCATTGCTGCTGAGAATGCAGATTGGTGCAGCCACTGTGGAATACAGTATGGAGATTCCTCAAAAAATTAAAAATCGGACTTCCTTTTGACCCAGCTATCCCACTTATAGGAATATACCCTAAAAACACCATAGCACTGTTTGAAAAGAAGAAATGCGCCCCCATGTCCATGGCAGCATTGTTCACAATAGCGAAGATCTGGAAACAGCCCAAGTGTCTGTCAGAAGACGAGTGGATTAAAAAGCTTTGGTACATATATACTATGGAATACTACTCAGCCATAAGAAATGATGACATCGGTTCATTTACAGCAAAATGGATGGACCTTGATAACATTGTACAGAGTGAAATAAGTAAAACAGAGAAAAACTGAGAACAGCATGATTTCATTCATAGGTGGGTTATAAAAGCGAGACTATGAGACATGCACAAGAGTGTGATTGTTACGGGGTTGGGGGAGGGAGGAGAGGGGGAGAGAATGGGGAGGAGAGGGGCACAAAGAAAACCAGATAGAAAGTGACAGAGGACAATTTGACTTTGGGTGATGGGTATGCAACATAATTGAATGATAAGATAACGTGGAGATGTGTTATTTGAACATATGTACCCTGATTTATTAATGTCACCCTGTTAAAATTAATTTAAAAAATAAAAAAAGAGAAAGTGTAAAGTTGGGGTTTGGGGGCCCTTCAGAAGTTGGGGCAAAGCGGTGAGACTGTGTGCCGGTGTGCTCTCCATTAAACCCACCTCTGTAAATGCATCAAACTCAAGTTTAATTCTACTCTGGGCTCATTCCTCCTCCAGGGACCTTCACTGACACATGACACACTTGTGGGGATGTTGGGACAGTCTTCGCACGGATAGGTGCTGACAGTGATTGGGAGTGGTGTTGAGCGTGTGAGAGTGATGATTCTCAAAGTCTAGTCCAGTTCACACTGTTGAAGTTATCTCTATGAGGTGACAGAGCACATATCTGTGATAACACATCTGGGTCAGATTACAGAGTTCTTTCTATCTCCTCCTTTCTACCTCTGAGACATTCGTCTGGTGGTTTTGAACTTCTTTGGAAAACAGCCCTAACTTGGGCGCTGTTTTGGTTGACATTCTCTGCATAACCCCGAATTTCACAGTTTTCCAGTTAAGAACATGGTTAAAGAAAATTATCATTCTTTTGCTGCTCCCATTATTCACTACAGCAGTGACTCTCAAGACTATGGGTTGGTGGGTGGAAAGTGCTGTCTCTAATTAAATATGAAGCCCTGACCCCCATCTTCCTGCTAGAAAGATCTGATTCTCTTTCCCTGGACATATCTCCATTCCCTCCAATCTAAAAATGATGGCTCTGGGGGCCACTGTGTTTGGGAGCACTCAGATGTCCTTTCAGTGTGCTGGGAACACTTGGGAGGGCGCCGTAGGCAGTGAGGTGGTCAGGTGCACGTGTGGACACGGCCTGTCTTTGCCCATGCCCTTGCACTCTCTGAGACATGTTGGGGAAAATGTGTAGGAAATTAATGTCCACATGGCTCATTTCTTCTGATACAGATGCTGAGATGGGCACCAAATGTCAACACTCTCCAGGGAAGGTGAGGCACAGACCCAACTATTTCTTTCCACAAATTAATGCCACGTGAATCTAGGTAAACTGGGTGCCCCTCCTCCATATCGTCGACCTCTGGAAAGTTTACGTGGTGTGGGACAGATGGAGTGACAAACTTCATGGCTCACAAGGAGCAGGGTTACCATGTGAGTTTCAGGGGGAGATACATACTGCTAAGAATTCACAGATTATCATTCTGTCAGTAGGATTTGTGGATGACTTAATGTTGAAAAATGAATTAAAGTTGATTTGGGATTACTGTGAGATAAATTTACACTAATTTACCTTCATTCAAATACACATGAGTGGGAGGGGTGGGTGGGGTTAGGTAGCAGAGGGCACCCTGCAGCCCCCACCTGATGCCAAGGGGACAGTTCCTCCCTGGGGTGGCCAGGACCATGGTAATGACTATGTACCATTGTAGACCTTACTCCCTCACACAATTTTTTTTTCTGTGCCATCAAAATCAAAGTGCCTCCATGGAATTCTGTCAAGTGTGTGGGTTTCATCTATCATGTGTGATGCGGCAGGAAAGAATGGTGAGAGCTGCTGTTCTAGAGAATTTCTGAAGGCTCCCTTCTGGCATGCAGTGGGGGAAGGGCACTGAGCTTTGACTCAGTCAGCCTTCACAAAAGGGCAATAGTCCATGGTACTAGATGGAGACAGGCACTGATGGAGATTTGGAGGGATGCTGGACCCCTAAAGCTGCTCTTGCTGCTCCCCTAACTTGATGTCTCCAAAGCCAGAGGGTGCCATGAAACATCTTGCATCTATGAACATGTTACTTTGCCCAAGACACCACACTAAGCCGAGTGGGTGCAGAATTTTGCCCAAAAGTAACATGACTCTGATGGGGTGGCAGAAATCTTATGTTCCTGTCAGATTTCCCTCTGTCCACAGCCTCTCCACCCCATGCCCTGGCACCTCCAATGCCTACCAGCATATCCATCTGCCCCAACACCTACCTGTACTCCTAAACAGGACTTCCTGGACTGACCTCCATCACAAAACCAGCAGGAGTCCTCCATAGTGACCCAGCATCAGCCAGCATTGTTGTTGCTATGGTGACAGTTACCCATGAATACATTAAGTGAAAAATAGCCACATTTTTAGCAGATGTATACTCCTAGCCTAACCTACCAGTACTGGCTTATGAAATTTTCTAGTTTTCACCAAGACATTTCTTTCCCCCAAGACTTTAATATTAGGAACCAATCTGTAACTGCTAAGAACACAATTTCCCTAGCAACCAGTGAAATTCTATTCCCTGTGATTGGGGAGATTAAAAATAACATTGCATATACTACTGTAACCAACTAGAACCTTTAAATTATGTTCTGTAACATCTTTCTGGTTATTTCAAGTATCTAACTCCCTAAATCTCACCTATCATTAAGAGAACCTTTCTAAGGGACAAATGTAATTTGCCTGCATAGAATCATTCAGGTTTCCTCTTTGCAGGGAAAAAAATTCATAACCAGGTTGGTCCTTATGAGCAGGGGCAGGACTCCCTTCCTACCCCTTTATTGCACAACACCAATGTTCTAGACATAGATAATTACACAAGATTCTCTGGCCAAACCATATGCCTGCCTGCCTCTCTCCCTCCCTCCTTCCCTTCCTTTTGATGTTAATTAACACACAATAAAATAAAATAAAAAGATCTTAAGTGATCAGTTCAATTAGCTTCTTTTTTTTTAAAGTGAGAGGAGGGGAGATAGAGGGACAAACTCCTGGAGCATATGACCCAACTGGGATACACCCAGCAACCTCTGTCTGGGCTGATCCAAGCCACTGGCTGTGGGAGGGAAAGGGAGAGAGAAAGTAGAGAGGGATAGGGAGAGAAACAGATAGTTGCTTCTCATGTGTGCCCTGACAGAGGATCAAACCCGGGTTGTCTACACTCCAAGTCAACTCTCTATCCACTGATCCAACCGGCCAGGACCTTCAATTAGCTTTGACAAAATTGTATATGCAGAGCAAGATATGAAACATATTCCTCACTCTAGAAAGTTCTCTCATACACCTTTCCAACCAATATGCCATTCCCCAGCCCATTTTTGGATATCTATTGCCACAGATTACTTTTGTCTCTTCTGGAACTTCATAAGTGGAATCATATAGAATGTATTACTTTGTGCATTTCATTGTGAATATGTCACAATTTATAAATCTATTTTTCTGTTTTGAGCTGTTTTCAGTTTGAGGTTATATTGAATAAGACAGTTAAGAATATTTTTTGTCTTAGTCTTGGTGAACTCTTTCTTTCTTTCTTTCTTTCTTTCTTTCTTTCTTTCTTTCTTTCTTTCTTTCTTTCTTTCTTTTACAGAGACAGAGTCAGAGAGAAGGACAGACAGGGACAAATAGACAGGAAAGAAGAGAGCTGAGAAGCATCAATTCTTTGTTACGACACCTTAGTTGTTCATTGATTGCTTTCTCTTATGTACCTTGACCGGGCGGGGTGGGGGGGCTATGGCAGATCGAGTGACCCTTTGCTCAAGCCAGCAACCTTTGGGCTCAAACCAGTGACTGTGGGATCATGTTACTACAGGAAACAAAGGAGGTCAAAGATGCTCAAACAAGTGCTGAAGGAAGAGAGGTTTATTTTAGCCAGCGGAGCAGCATGACCCAAAAAGACAGCAAAATACAAGCTTCTGGAAGTCAATTTCTTTGCATCTTATATACCTTTGCAGTTTCAGCTTTTACATAAAACGTGCCTGATTTCTTTGGCCTCATTGTGCATAGGCCTACGTGACTTTCAAGTCTTTGGAAGAGAAGGAGGTATGATGGAAGGTTTGGAGGATCTGTCCTTGACTATTCACATATCCTGAGGAAGGAGGATCAGGCCCCATGGGGGGATCGAAAATAAACAGGGTATTTTTCAGTCTGGATTTTGGGGACAGGGGTGCTGGGAGCTGGCTGTGGTCTGGCAGTCTGCCCAACCCCCCACCTCACCTGCCTAATTAAGTTAACAAAGGGCCTGCCCATGTTTCCCAAAAGGATTGGAAGCTAGTTACTTCTTTGTTTAAAAGTTAAGATGGTGAGGATTTTTCTGCACCTGGTGGTTTTCTTGTGTTGCCTTGGAAATTTAATTGGATTGCTAATGGCCCACATTACCCAAGAATAAAAACGGATGTCTTTCTGGGGGCAGCCATGTTTCTGCAGCTTGAAATAGTAGTGACTGTTGGCAAGGAGCCATGGCTTCCTCCCGAACCCATCCTGTATATATATCTTTAAGTCTCTGTCTATCTTTAATTCAATTTTGTACCATTACCCGCTCGAGACCCTGGAATAGACTCATCGTGCGGGGCGCAGTATTGGCACCCAACGTGGGGCGTCAAGAAAGGGAAAGAGAAGGTAACGAAACCCCCCAGAGGTGTGCACACAAAGTAAAGCTTTTAAAAAGTAAAGCTTTTAAGTAGAGTTTGGGGGCAAAGTATAATAATAAAGTAATTTGGTAGTAAATAACTATGGGACAACTAGGATAAAAAATAAGGACCTTTTTGTAGAAATGTTTCCATATGAGGACGAATTGTCTAAAGAATATCAGGGTGAGCCGGAAACAGAGGGATGTGAATATG
Organism: Rhynchonycteris naso; assembly: GCA_037038555.1. Classification (NCBI taxonomy): domain Eukaryota; kingdom Metazoa; phylum Chordata; class Mammalia; order Chiroptera; family Emballonuridae; genus Rhynchonycteris; species Rhynchonycteris naso. The sequence goes on along the minus strand of CM072995.1, from coordinate 190,067,575 downwards.
AGAACAACTTGGAGTCTGAGGATGATGCGTGGGATAAAAATTTTGCAGCTATGGCTGCCTTAACCGTGAAGCCTCCGCCACCCTCGGCTCCTTCTTACTCTCAACCCTCTGCTCCTCTGTACCCTTATCAGGTTGATTCCAGAGTCTATAGCTCAAACTCTGGGAAATACCCACTCCAATAATCTATAGACCAGTCTCGAAATATGGGGGAAACAATGAATGGCTTTGCCTATTTTTCTGTTGTAGAAAGACAGACAATAAGGGGATGCAGTGCGAGAACATGAACCTCTACTTTTTAAAACTCTGAAAGAACTTAAACTTGCTTGTGCTCAGTATGGGCCTACTGACCCTTTTACACTTGGTTTATTAGATACTATTAGTGCAAAGGCTCTTCCGCCAAGTGACTGGAAGGTGATTGCTCCTGCCTGTCTCTCTGGGGGTGATTATTTTTTATGGAAATCAGACTTTTATGAAAAGATCACTGAGCAGGATGAGAGAAACCAGCAAGAGCAGGTTGCTATTACTGCTGATATGTTAACTGGAGAAGGACAATATCTCCCTATGATAGCTCAGAGTATCAACTAATTACTCATGAAATAATTAATCAGACAGCCACACAGGCATGGAAATGCCTGCCTACTACAGGGGCCAAAACGGAAGAATTTAGTAAAATTAGACAATGCGCAGATGAGTGATTTCAAGAATTTGTTTCATGACTAATTCAAGCAATCGAAAGAATAGTAGAGGGTATTAATGTGGGAAAGATTTTAATAAAGCAGTTAGCTTATGAAAATGCTAACTCAGCTTGTCAGACTGCACTTTGGCCTCACCGTAAGAAGGGAGATAAAGAGGACTATATCAGAATGTGCACCAATATTGGGACTTCATACATGCAAAGTCTTGCTTTTGCCACCAGCCTTAAGATGAGGATTTCAGGATATTTTGATAAAAGGCAAAACAAACGAGAAAAGGAAGGTCAGGAAAGTACTGCTACTCATGGATCTTGTTTCCAATGCGGGGGTGTGGGACATTTTGCTAAAAGTTGTCCTACTCCCTCTGGATGTCAGTCTCAACCTCTCCCTCAAGGATGGCCAGCACTTAAGACTCCAGACCTCTGCCCATGCTGTAGGAGAGGGAAACATTGTGCCAATGAATGTAAATCTAAATATACTACTGAAGGGCAGGTAAATCAGGGAAACAGACAATGAGGCCCTCCCTGGCCCCATCAAACAATAGGGGTGATATCGGTGTTTCCTCAGCAAATTCTGATTTCAGCAGGCCAAACATTGCCCAACTATCCCAGGTAACAACAGGCAGTGCAGGACTGGACCTCAGTCCTGAAAGATGGAAGACCCCAATGTGCCCCCAATGGACGAATAAGCAAAGAACTGAACAGCCGAATAAGCGAAATCAGGCTTTATTGGGAACTTCGGGCAAGTTCACTGACCCTAGAATGAGAGTCTGTGAAGGCGCGCCCGGGGAGGGTTTTTGGGTATTTTTATATCTGCAGAGGGGGAGGATGGTAACGGTTGACCGGTTTGGTGGGGCATGCAGTTCCTGGAACAGCCTTGGGGACAGACAGTTCCGAGAATTTGGGTGTGTGTGGCTTGAGCAAGATTAACAACTGCCAGAAAGCTCAGGGCAAGGGAGGGCTTCACAACCCAACCCAGAGGCAACTACTGGACATTCCTGACTCTTTGTAATATAGGGCAAGGGGCGACGTCGTCCTTCTGGCTGCTTCCTGCTGTATAGGGGCGTCGTTAGGGATAAGGGGTTGTGTTGTTGTAGTCAGGGTCTCGGGTTCCAAGGGGTTGGTATTGGCGTAGCAGTAGTATTTCATGTACCGTCTGGCTCGTGAGGGCCCTTAGTCAGTTCTGCAATAGGGTGAACAGCAGTCAGAGCAGGCAAGGTCCAAAAGCTAGGACAGATGATTGAGGGTGGTAGGCTGTATGCAGTTTCCATTGTATACCAAGGGAGGTGGAGACAGCCTCTGTGATCTTGGAGATGAAGGCGGGCCCGTTGTCTGACTGGATGGAGGAGGGCAAACCGAAGCAAGGAATGATGTCCCAGATTAGGTGGTCAGCTACCGTCCCCGCGGTTTCAGAGGTTGTGGGGAAAGCCTCGATCCACCCTAAAAAAGTATCCACTATCGTTAGAAGGTATTTGAGATTTTTGTGTTTGGGCATGTGGGTGAAGTCGACCTGCCAATCCTGCCCAGGCAGGTGGCCCCGCATTTGGTGGAGTGGGCGACGGACGTGACAGGCCCCTTGGCTGTTTGTCCTGGAACAGGTGGAGCAAGAAGATTGAACGTCCTGGATGGTTTGCTGGAGATGGTCATGGTAGAATAAAGGAGATAGAAAATGAAAAAGGGCTTTAGGCCCAATGTGTAAGGATTTGTGAATGTCAGCGATTATCTGGTATCTCTGAGACTGTGGGAGGATGAGGAGGTCATTTTTGAAAGCCCATCCATCCTTGATCTGGACCTCAGGGGAAGATTGGAAAAGGTTGTGCTTGGTGGAGGAGTATTGGGGGTTGTATGTCTTTGAGAGGAAGCAGATAGCAGAGGTTGGGTGTGTGCGTGCCATGGAACGAGCTGTTTTGTCAGCAAAGGCATTTCCCTTAGCTATGGGGGAATTGGAGGTCTGGTGGCCCTTACAATGTATGATGGCTATTTGTGAAGGGAGTTGGATGGCCTGTATAAGTCTGGAAATGAGCTTGCCGTTTAGGACAGGTGTTCCCTTAGTCGTGAGGAAGCCTCGTTCCTTCCAGATCATACAGTGAGAGTGAGCAATGAGAAAGACATATTTGGAGTCAGTATATATGTTAACTGCCTTATCCTTTGCCCAGATGAGGGCCCGGGTTAGGGCAACTAGTTCAGCCTGTTGGGAGGTAGTTCCCAGGGGGAGGCTGTTTGCCTCGATGAACTGGGTGTCAGAAACGATGGCATAGGCGGCTCGCCGGGGCCCTGGAGGTTCAGAGATTGAACTGCCATCAATGTAAAGGGTATGTTGGGCCTTAGGCAACGGATGAGCCGCAAGGTCAGAGCGGGGAGATTTAGAATGTTCTAAAACTTCAGTGCAAGAGTGGGTAGAGGGAGGTGCGTCAGAGACGGGAAGGAGGGTGGCTGGGTTAAGAGAGTTGCAGTTAGAGAGAGTGATGGAGGGGTTTTCTATGAAGAGGAGGTGGTACAGCTGGAGTCGAGAAGGCCCAAGGTGAGCCAAAGCCTGATGTGAGAGGAGGTCTGTGAGGCGATGGGGGGAAAAAACCTGTAGTGGCTGTTGGAGATTAATCTTCAGAGCCTCGGTGGTGAGATCAGCGGTGGCTGCAAGAGCTCGTAGGCAGGGTTGCCATCCACGGGTGGTGGGATCTAACTGTCTGGAGAGATAGGCTATTGGGACTAGAGTTGGACCCGCCGACTGGGCCAGGACCCCTAGAGCCAAGTGTTGTCTTTCTTCAGTATAAAGGACAAAAGGATGTGAGGGGTTAGGTAAGGCCAGGGCCGAGGCCGAGCAGAGGGCCCCCAGGAGAGCCAAAAAAGCCCGACGGACAGTCTTAGGGGAGGTCAGAGGTCCCTCTGGTGCTTCTTTGGCCGCTAAGTAGAGAGGCTTGGCCAGGAGGGCAAAATTTGGGACCCAGTGGAGGAAGAAGCCTACTAAGCCTAGGAACGACTGGATTTCGGCTGCCGAGTTTGGGGGTTGTAGGCCCTGAAGAGCCTGCAATCTGTTGGTGGTGATGGCTCGGTGGGTCGGGGTGACCAAGAGGCCAAGGTAAGTGACAGATGGGGTGGCTATTTGTGCCTTCTTGGAAGATACCCGATACCCCCTATTGCAAAGGAAATTCAGTAAGAGGGTGGTAGCTTTGAGGCATTCGGCCTTGCTTGGGGAGCAGACTAAGAGATCATCTATGTATTGTAGAAGGGTGGAGGGAGTTTGTTCAGCAGATAAAATATATTATGCTCACTTTGTTAAAGATGGTGCTGCCCACATGGAAGCCCATCACACAGGTGATATTATTTGCCCTTATGCTTGTGATGGCTGTGGGGGAAAAGTTGTAAGCAGGCCGGGTCGTTATAGCTTAAGGCTTTGTTTTAAGAGTAAGCTCATCTCCACACCCTTGACTGATTGGATGATGTAGGGTGGTGATGTAGGGAGGAATCCCATTATGCCTCAGATGGGTGACTTTGTATCAGAGACTTCCTTGTTTGTATAATTGGATTAAAGGTTTTGAGTCTATGCTATAAAGTGGGAGAGAGCAGTAGCTTGATCTCTCTCTTGGTTCCTGAGTTCCTGAGATTAGTATTAGGGAAGAGAGCAGAGTAAGGCCACGTGAAGGCCAGGAGAAGCAGCCGAGATGGCAGAGTGCTGAGGGAGAAGCCAGTTTGTTAAGAGTTTGTGCAGGAGGAGATGGGAAACAGAGGTGAATAAGTCTGGTGAGCTGGAAAGCTTTGATGCTAGGAAACTCGGATAAGTCAGTAGCTTTGTGAGCACCAAATGTGTGGGTTTTGGAGCCCAGTGTGTGTTTTTGCTTGCCCGCTGGGTGCAAGCTAGAATTAAAGCTGATGGCTCACCAGTTTTTGGCTCTGGTGTTTCATTGCCATCTGTCCGAATCCAATGCGAACCTGCATTGGCCAGGCGGCTGTGACGGTGGCCGCGACTACTGGCTTTACAGAGTTATTTCGCAAGCAAGCAGGTCTGTTGCCAGCACCTGCCCGAATAGATGAGGGCTGTCCCGGAATCCCTGAGGGAGGACCGTCCAGGTCAGTTGTTGGGCGGTATTGGAGACCGGGTCCTCCAGGTGAAGGCAAAGAGAAAGTAGGAATCCGGGTGGAGAGGTATGGTGAAGAAAGCATCCTTGAGGTCAAGGACTGAGAAATGGGTGGTATTAGGGGGAATGTGTGAGAGAAGGGTGTATGGGTTAGGGACTACTGGGAATATGGGGACGACCGCTGAATTGATGATGCGGAGATCCTGTACAAGGCAGTATTGTCCTGAAGTCTTTTTAACAGGAAGGATTGGAGCGTTACAAGGCGAGTTGGTGGGAATTAGTAAGCCTTGTGTTTTGAGCTTGGTGATGATGGGCAAGATTCCAATCCTATGGTAATGTGAGATAGGAAACAGTGGGCGGTTGGGAAAAGAAGATGGGTCCTTAAGTTTGATTAAGACAGGAGTGTGGTGTGAGGCTACAGTGGGGGTGCCCGTATCCCAGACCTCAGGGTTTACCCCGGGTAAAAGCTGGACCCTGTGGCCCGAGTCCAGCTCAGGATCCGGACTTGGCACTAATGCTAGTAAAAAGACCTGCTTGGGAGAAAAAGAAATACTTGCCCCGAATTTGGACAAAATGTTTCTCCCCAGGAGGGGAACTGGGCAGGAGGGTATGACTAGGAAGGAGTGTGAGAATGGGTGACCCTCAGATAGGCAATTAAGGAGGGTCATCCGCCGTGGGGTCGAGGGTGATCCATCGATTCCCATGATCGAGACCTGGAAAGGAACTATAAGGCCCGAATGAGAGGGAAGGACAGAATAGGTAGCCCCTGTGTCTATTAAAAAGGAAACAGACTTACTTACCCGCTACCTGGAGCGTAGCCCTGGGCTTGGTGAGGGTAACTGGAGTCAAAGAGCCAGGGCCCCCTCAATCGTCCATGAAGCCCAGCAGTTCTGAGACTGGAAATGCCTGGTTCTCAGTTCCCCGGCATTGAGGTGCCGTAGGCTGAGCCGGGGTCAGGCAGTCCGACTTCCAGTGGCCCATGAGCTTGCATTGTGGGCAAGGCTTGGTAGGGGGCCTTGGTTGCGGGCAGGCCTTGGCCCAGTGGCCCTCTTTGCCGCATTTAAAGCAAGCACCCGGTGGTGTGCGCTGCCCTCCTTTGGAGGTTGGCTTTTTTGCCGGTTCCCCTACCAGCCGAGGGGCCTCTACCAGGGCTTGGGTCTGGAGGTTTACCTTTTGCTGTAGCCGCTCAAGACGGGCGGCTTCAGCCGTTTCCTCCCGGGCATTGAAGACCTTAAAGGCCATTTTTACCAGGTCTTGGATGGGAGTGTCGGGGCCCTCCTCAGCCTTTTTCAGTTTTTTTCTGATATCTGGGGCTGACTGAGAGATGAAGTGGGAGGCTAGAACTGTGGCTCCGTTGCGTGACCCTGGGTCTAGGTGGGTATATCGTACTAAAGCTTCCTGGAGGCGGTTAAGGAAAAGGGCAGGGTTTTCTTCAGGGAGTTGAGTAATTTCCCTTAGTTTGTCATAGTTAACAACCTTGTTGGAAACTGCATCCATGCCCCTGATTAAGTATTGGAGCATAAGGTTCCTGCGGGGGATGTTAGACCCTTGGCCAGGTTGATAATTCCAGTTAGGGTCTTCCCCAGGGACTGCCTCTGTGCCGAGAGGAGTTTGGTTGTTTACTAAGTGGTCTCTGTCTGCCTGCTGCCGAGCGGCAGTGAGGATGCGTTCATGCTCCTCGGGGGTGAGGGTGGAGGTACAAATGACCTTAATGTCATGCCAGGTCAGGTCATACGTTTGGGTCAGGTAACGGAATTCCTTAATGTAGGTGGAGGGGTCGGCCGAGAAGGATCCTAGCCGTTTCTCGATTTGTGAGAGGTCGTGGAGAGAAAAGGGAACATGTACCCGGACCAGTCCCTCCGCCCCAGCTACCTCGCGGAGGGGGCAAGGACAGCGGATGACGACTGGGGACTGTGTGACCTGGTATGGGCTGCGACGGGGGAAGCCAAGGGGTCCTCAGGAGGTGGAGCAGTAGGAATTAGAGGGATAGAAGGAGCCGGAGGGGGGGACAGATGGTCGGGTAGGTCATCGGGTTGAAAATAAGGAGGGGGGTCTTGGGAGGGAGTTTTGGGAGGAGGAGAAGTCAGGGCTAGAAAAACTTGGTGGGTAGAACATTGGGAGCAAAGGTCGGGGCGGGAACGAAGGTCCCAGAAAGCCTGAACATAGGGGACCTCAGAATCTTTTCCTGTCCGGCGGCAGAAATTGTCCAGGTCTTGGAGGACGTTAAAATCAAAAGTGCCCATTGGAGGCCAGTGGGACCTGTTGTCCAGGTTGTATTGAGGCCATGTGACCACGACAGGAAAATGAGTTTCTTCCGACGGAGGGTTTGAGTGTACCCCAGTTTGGAAAAATTTTGTAGGAGACACCCTAGAGGTGTTTTTGGGTCTATTTTGGACTTAGAGTTCCCCATAATTTGGCCGGCCTTTTGGTCCTAGGCATCGGAGGAGAGAGAGTATAAGGGAGGTGTCCCTTCCAGATACCCATCTCCCGACAGGAGACCTAAATGAGAGGTCTCAAGACAGAGATAGGAGAGCAGCCGAAAGGCGTCCCTTCCGATTGAACCCCTATAAAGACTCCAGGAGTCGGCGGGTGGAGGGGTTCTCGGCTTGGCCGAGTCTAGGATGAGAAACCCCGGTGGAGAAGCAGGACCAGAGAGAGCGGAAGAGAAACCAGATTACTCAAATTGGCGATCGAGGTCGTAGGGAACCCAGAGTCCGAAACGACGGGTGGCACGAGGCAAGGGGGAGAGAGGGGGGACTCCCGCCTCAGCCAGAAGGCCGAGGTGAGTCACAAAAGCCCCTCTCCCAGGTTTCGGCACCAAATGAAAGATGGAAGACCCCAATGTGCCGCCAATGGACGAATAAGCGAAGAACTGAACAGCCGAATAAGCGAAATCAGGCTTTATTGGGAACTTCGGGCGAGTTCACTGACCCTAGAATGAGAGTCTGTGAAGGCGCGCCCGGGGAGGGTTTTGGGGTTTTTTTATATCTGCAGAGGGGGAGGATGGTAACGGTTGACCGGTTTGGTGGGGCGTGCAGTTCCTGGAACAGCCTTGGGGACAGACAGTTCCGAGAATTTGGGTGTATGTGGCTTGAGCAAGATTAACAACTGCCAGAAAGCTCAGGGCAAGGGAGGGTTTCACAACCCAACCCAGAGGCAACTACAGGACAAGTCCCACCTCCCAATTTGTATTAACTCCAGAGATGGGACCTCAAGCTATACATACTGGAATTTTGGGGGCACTTCCCAGCAACACAGTAGGACTCTTATTAGGCAGAAGTAGTTTAACTATGAGAGAATTTTTTGTTTTCCCTGGAGTAATAGATTCAGATTATACAAGGGAAATTAAAGTAATGGCTCACACTCTGAGAAATATAGTTACTATCTCCCCTGACATGAAAATTGCTCAGTTAATCCTTTTACCTCTTTTAAGACAAGACCACACCCTGCAAAAGGGCCCCTGAGGAAATCGAGGATATGGTTCCACTGATGCTGCCTATTGGATTCAAAAACTAGGTCAGGAACGCCCTGAATGGAACTAACAATACAAGGGCATAAATTTAAAGGACTTTTAGATACCGAAGCTGCTGTATCTGTTGTTGCTAAACTACATTGGCCTCCTTCCTGGCCCACTCATGCAGCAGCCACAGAACTACAAGGTATAGGGCAGAGTAAATCCCCTCAGCAAAGCTCTAGTTTTTTACAATGGGAGGATAAAGAGGGTCATTCTGGACTTTTTCAGCCTTATGTGCTCCCTGGATTGCCAGTTAATTTGTGGGGTAGAGATGTTTTGAAAAATATGGAGCATTGCTTGTCAGTCCTAATAGTTTAGTCAGTGCTCAAATGCTTGATCAGGGATTTTTGCCCACTAAGGGACTAGGGTAGGAACAGTGGGGGATTTTCACCTCCCGTAGAAGTGGCACCCAATACTAGAAGGCGTGTATTAGGATATCAAAATTTAGCATGTGGACCTCGGTAGCTCCTGCTACTCCAATAAAGCATTATGGAGACCGAATTACTTGGAAATCAGATAATCCTGTATGGGTGGACCAATGGCTCCTTTCTCAGGAGAAACTTAAGGCAGCTGCTCGATTGGTACAAGAGCAGCTACAGCTTGGGCACATTGAACCTTCTAATAGCCCATATCTGTTATTAAAAAGAAATCAGGAAACTGGAAGCTATTACAAGATTTGAGAGCAATAAATAAGACTATGGAAATTATGGGTCCTCTCTAGCCTGGACTCCCTTCTCCTACGGCCATTCCGTGGGATTTTCACCTTGTTATATTGACTGAAAGGATTGTGTTCAGCAGATAAAATATAATATGCTCACTTTGTTAAAGTTGGTGCTGCCCACATGGAAGCCCACCACCCAGGTGATATTATTTGCCCTTATGCTTGTGATGGCTGTGGGGGAAAAGTTGTAATGTAAGCAGGCCGGGTCATTATAGCTTAAGGCTTTGTTTTAAGAGTAAGCTCTTCTCCACACCCTTGACTGATTGGATGATGTAGGGTGGTGCACTTCCTGAAGAATCCCATTATACAGAGATTTCCTTGTTTGTATAATTGGATTAAAGGTTTTGAGTCTATGCTATAAAATGGGAGAGAGCAGTACCTTGATCTCTCTCTCTTGGTTCCTGAGTTCCTGAGGTTAGTTAGTGTTAGAAGAGAAGAGAGCAGATTAAGGCCACGTGAAGGCCAGGAGAAGCAGCCAAGATGCCTGAATGCTGATGGAGAAGCCAGTTTGTGAAGAGTTTGTGCTGGAGGAGATGGGGAACAGAGGTGAATAAGTCTGGTGAGCTAGAAACCTTTGATTCTAGGAAACTCGGATAAGTCAGTAACTTTGTGAGCACTGAATGAGTGGGTTTTGGAGCCCAGTGTGTGTTTTTGCTTGCCCGCCGGGTGCAAGCTAGAATTAAAGCTGATGGCTCACCAGTTCTTGGCTCCGGTGTTTCATTACCGACTGTTCAAATTTAATGCGAACCTGCACGGGTAAGGCGGCTGTGATCCTGACCCTGCTACTGGCTTTACAGCTGACCATTTTGCAACAATTAGAATATTCTTTGAAAGAATCAGGACTTTATATAGCTTCTGAAAAGGTACAGCAATCTTTGCCTTTCTCTTCTTTAGGACAAATTATTGAGGAAAAACAAATTCGTCCACAAAAATTAGAAATCAGAACAGGTCATTTGCAAACTTTAAACAATTTGCAGAAATTATCAGGGGATATCAGTTGGCTTAGACCTTCCTTGAAATTAACTACTGGCGAACTAAAGCCACTTTTTGATATTCTTAGAGGATCAGCTGAACCAGCTTCTCCTCGGCTACTTACATCTGCAGGACACCAAGCTTTAAAGCTTGTAGAAAAAGCCTTGCAGCAAACACAAGTAAAATGCATAAATCCTGAAGAATCAATTGCCTTATTAATTTGTCCCTCAAGTTACACTCCAACGGGACTATTGTGGCAAGCTTCAGGTCCTATTGAACGGATTCATTTAGCTGTTACTCCTAAGAAAGTTTAATCTCCGTATTTTGATCTTGTCACTGAAAGATTGCCGGGTGCCGCCGATGAACAAACGAAGAGCCAAAACAGCCAGATGAGCAAAAGTCAGGCTTTATTGGGAGGACTCCGGGCGGGTTCGCAGACTCGGAATGGGAGCCCGAGAAGCCGCGCCTAACTGGTGGAGTTTGAGATTTTTATACCCCTTCAGAATAGCTGGGGGATTTCCACTGCGGTTTAGACCTGCAGGTGTCTTGTGCAACCGGGACATCGGTTGAGGAATTTCTATTGTGTTTTCGGACAGGGTGTGTGTGCTAAAGGTTAGTAATTGCAGAAATGCCAAAGATATGAGGGACTTCCCAGCCCCTGCCCGGAGGGTGCTACCGGACAGTCACCTCCTTGATTATCAAGGGGCATAGGTAACTTTTACAGCTTATAGGTTAGGTTTTGAGCCTCAAATTATTGTTCCTTTTTCAAAAGATAAACAACAATGGCTCTGGGAAACTTCCACAAAATGGCAAATTGCTTTTGCAAATTTTACATGCCAAATTGATTCTCACTACCCAGCTGATAAAATAATTCAATTTTCATTAATTATTACATTTGTCTTTCCTAAAACAATTGTTAATGAACCCATTCCTGAAGCAGCTACAGTCTTTACTGATGGGTCCAGCTCAGGAATAGCAGGCTTAATAATCGATGGACAAGTTTATACTGAAACAGTCATCTTGAAACCAGCTCAAAGAGTAGAATTACATGCCAGTATCATGGCTTTTCAGCATTTGCCATGTTCCTCCTTTAATCTGTCTACGTACAGCAGACATTTACTTATGGTTGTTTCCACTATAGAGACTGCTGTCTTAGGGACAACTGCTGAGGAACTATTTCAGTAATTTCTCCTTCAAAGACTTGTACATCAACATAGAGCTCCATGTTTTATAGGACATATTCGAGCTCACTCCATGCTCCCTGGAGCTTTAGCACAAGGAAATGCCCTTGTTGATCAAGCTACCCAAAAGAAAATTATTGGATCAACCATGACAGATCAAGCAATCCAGTCTCATATTATTCATCACCAGAACACTGCAGCCCTGTGTAAACTGTTTCAACTTTTTCAAGAAGCAGCACGGCAGATTGTTAAATCTTGTCCAAGGTGTGTCCTATACTACCATTTGTTCCTTTGTTTGGAGTTAACCCTTGAGGACTCCTACCAGAACAACTTTGGCAAATGGATGTTACTCATATACCTTCATTTGGCAAACAGTCCATTGTCCACATTACAGTGGATACTTATTCTGGATTTACAGTAGTCTCTGCCAGAACAGGAGAGGCTGCTAAGCATGTTATAGCTCATTGTTTGTATGCATTTTCTATTATTGGACTTCCTAAACTGATTAAAACTGACAATGCTCCTGCATATGTAGGAAAAGCATTTACTACATTTTGTCAGACTTTTGGACTTGACCTAAGGACAGGTATTCCTTAAAATTCCCAGAGTCAAGGCATTGTAGAGCATGCACATCAAATGCTTAAAAATCAATTAGAAAACATAAAAAGGGAGGAATTATACTTTCAAACTCCTGCAAATTTTCTTTATCATTCTCTTTTTACTTTAAATTTTTTGAATACTGATGTACAGGATTATTCAGTAGCTGAGAGACTCTGTAATCCTACAAGGAAAGCCTTCCCTGAAGTGCGATGGAGGGACCCGCTTATAGAAATCTGGCAAGGACCAGACCCTCTTCTCTTATGGGGCCGAGGATATGTATGTGTTTTCCTAGGTCTGCTGAAGCTCCTCAGTGGGTTCCTGAATGATTGGTGAGACACCATGACCCTGGATGAGAAACTCACTTCACAAGAGCAATTGTATAAGGCTTATTTTATTATGCTCTCATCCCTTTCTCTGTCAAACCTGTTATCCAGTTAATAATGCTGTTTTGTTTTTTTTCCCAATCAGCTCCAGATATACAGGAAATGTTTATATAGGTGTATGAGGACTCTGAAACCCCTCAATGAGATCTTTTGAGCATGGCTTTTTAAGGTCTATAATGAGCAAGAGGAACAGAAAAGGTAGACACAGCCCAAAGAGATCAGGCAAAATGCCAGCTCTTGGCATACACCTTTAAAGGCTCCAACGCCCTGAAGGGGCCTCATAAGCCTCCATCAGGGCCCTGCTTCAAGACTGGAAAGGAAAGTCATTGAGCTAAAGCCTGCTTGGCTTCTCAGGCTCCACTAGTGTAAAGCCAGTAACCGGGGTCAGGATCACAGCCTCCTGACCCATGCAGGTTCGCATTGGATTCAAACAGTTGGTAATGAAACAATGGAGCCAAGAACTGGTGAGCCATCAGCTTTAATTCTAGCTTGCACCCAGCAGGCAAGCAAAAATACACACTGGGCTCCAAAACCCACTCATTCAGTGCTCACAAAGCTACTGACTTATCCGAGTTTCCTAGAATCAAAGGTTTCTAGCTCACCAGACTTATTCACCTCTGTTTCCCATCTCCTTCTCTCTACACAAACTGCACAAACTGGCTTCTTCCTTAGCATTCCACCATCTTGGCTGCCTCCTCCATGTGGCCTTAATCGGCTCTCCTTTCTAATACTAACCTCAGGACCTCAGGAACCAAGAGAGCAAGCTACTGGTCTGTCCCACTTTATAATGTAGAAATCCAAATCCTTAATCCAATCTACAAATAAGAAACTCTCTGATACAAAGTCACCCATCCGAGGCACAATAGGATTCCTCAGGAGAGCGCAGCACCCCATATCATCCAATCAGCCAAGGGCGTGGGGAAAAGCTTACTCTTAAAACTAAGCCTTAGGATATAACGACCTGGCCTGCTTACATTACAGCCTTTCCCCCACACATATCCCAAGCATAAGGGCAAATAATATCACCTGGGTGACGGGCTTTATGTGGGCAGCGGCATATTCAACAAAGTGAGCATAATATATTTTATCTGCCCAACAATGAGGGACATGACTTTGCTGTGGGAAAAAGGGACACTGGAAGGTAGGCTGCTTCCTTGCTCCTCTAAGGGAAGATTCAGTCTCTTCCAGCCCTGCTCCAGCTACCTGTGACCTGACCTTGCCAAGCCTGCTGGGACTAGCCACTGAAGGATAAAGGTGCTCAGGGCCATCGGCCCTATCTCACATCACTGTAGACGAGCCTAAGGTTATTTCTTCCAAGGAGCAGGTAAGTTAATCTCATTTCTTATGGACACAAGGGCCATGTATTATGCCTTGCCTGAATATTTGGGTTTTTACTTATTGTAAAGCCAGTATTTGTGGCCATTCACATGCAGAATCGCATTTGATTCGAACAGACGGTAATGAAACAACAGAGCCAAGAACTGGTGAGCCATCAGCTTTAATTCTAGCTTGCACCTAGCAGGCAAGCAAAAACACACACCGGGCTCCAAAACCCACTCATTCAATGCTCAAAAAGCTACTGACTTATCCAAGTTTCCTAGCATCAAAGGTTTCTAGCTCACCAGACTTATTCACTTCTGTTTCCCATCTCCTTCTCTCTACACAAACTGGCTTCTTCCTCAGCATTCTGCCTCTTGACTGCTTCTCCTGGTCTCCATGTGGCCTTAATCTGCTCTCCTCTCTAATACTAACCTCAGGAACTGCAAGAGAGCAAGCTCTCGGTCTACCCCACTTTATAGTGTAAATTCAAAACCCTTAATCCAATCTACAAACAAGAAAGTCTCTAATACAAAGTCACTTATCTGAGACATACTGGGAGGATTCCATATGAGAGTGCACCACCCTACATCATCCAATCAGTCAAGGCTGTGGGGAAAAGCTTACTCTTAAAACTTGCACGTGGGTAGTGCCATCTTTAACAAAGTGATCATAATATATTTTATCTGCCCAACACTCATCCCTCGAAGATCTCTGTTGTGGGTGTTGATAGTCTTATTTTCCGCTGCTTTGTTTAATATATAATGTCTCCTTTATGCCTCCTGCCTTAATACCCCATGCGTATTTTAGGCTGGAGTCTATTACTAATTTAGAGCTCTCTCTCTCCTTTTTGCCAACTTCTGTTACAAATTTACCTCTGCCACCCAGCATACTGTATCCCACAGTTCTCTTCACCATGCATGGCTACAGAGCTCCAGGGAAAGGCCCCCTGGGTTCATCTCTCCAGTTTAAAGAAAATGGAAGCTCCGTCTCCATATGTGCTACAGATGATCCTTCCAGTCTACCTGAATCATTGCCTACTAGAAGCAGTGGTCATTGGGACTTGGACACTAGCTGCAAAGTATAAAAATGTGTCCACAACTCCAGTGCCTTGTGGACTTTTCCTGAATGTGTTTGACTCCTGCTCCTTTGGACAGTTCTCGGACTAAAGTGGAGTTGGGTTGTATTTACAAATAATGTAGAGCAGTGATGGTGTCAACATGGACTTGGTGAAAGTACATTAACATGTTAAAGACATTTAAGACTGTAAAGATTTTATTTTAGATCCTGCTGTATTAGTTAAGAATTTGCTTGATAATCTAATAGGCTTTAATCACTTCATTGTATTAAGACATTTGTTTTTCTATTTGTTAGCATTGGCTATTTTAATTTTGTTTATTTTTTATTTTTCCAATCTGCCTCCAAATCGGAACATGGGAATTCAGATGAGTATGAATCAAAGCACATGAATTGAAGTTTAAAAAATACAAAAGGGGGATCTGTTGGAGACCAAAAAATAAACAGGATACTTTGCAGTCTGAATTTTGGGGACAGGGGTGCTGGCAGCTGACTGTGGGCTGGCAGTCTGTCCAACCCCCTACCTCACCTGCCTAATTAAGTTAACAAAGGACTGTGCTTCTCTGCTCGTTCTGCCTGCCCATGTTCCCTGGAAGGATTGGAAGCTAGTTACTTCTTTGTTTAAAAGTTAAGATGGTGGGTGTTGGGCAGATAAAATATATTATGCTCACTTTGTTAAAGATGGCGCTGCCCACATGGAAGCCTGTCACCCAGGTGATATTATTTGCCCTTATGCTTGGGATGGGTTTGGGGGAAAGACTGTAATATAAGCAGGCCTGGTCATTATAGCCTAAGGCTTAGTTTTAAGAGTAAGCTTTTCCCCACACCCTTGACTGATTGGATGATGTAGGGTGGTGCACTCTCTTGAGGAATCCCATTATGCCTCAGATGGGTGGCTTTGTATCAGAGACTTTCTTTATGTATAATGGGATTAAAGGTTTTGAGTCTATGCTATAGGGTGGGAGAGACCAGTAGCTTGATCTCTCTCTTGGTTCCTGAGTTCCTGAGGTTGGTATTAGAGAGGAGAGCAGATTAAGGCCATGTGGAGGAAAAGTAGCCAAGATGGCAGAGTGCTGAGGAAGAAGCCAGTTTGTGAAGAGTTTGTGCTGGAGGAGATGGGAAATAGAGGTGAATAAGTCTGGTGAGCTAGAAACCTTTGATTCTAGGAAACTCGGATAAGTCAGTAGCTTTGTGAGCACTGAATGTGTGGGTTTTGGAGCCCAGTGTATGTTTTTGCTTGCCCGCCGGGTGCAAGCTAGAATTAAAGCTGATGGCTCACCAGTTCTTGGCTCCTGTGTTTCATTACCGACTGTACGAATCCAATGTGAACCTGCACGGGTCCGGTGGCTGTGATCCCGGCCTTGACTACTGGCTTTACACTGACTTTTACAGCCCTGTCTGAGGAAACCGAGGGCTCTATGGAAGAGGCTGCCCGGGACCTGCAAATCGAGCAGTGGAAGGAGCTGGTGGAAGCATGGGAGAAAGAGATGCTGACCCTGGAGCTGGAGGAAGCGCTGGAGGAGGATGCCGACCAGGTTTGTGAGATTCATCTGGAAATGGAACAGTTGCCAGAGAAGAAATCACAGGTTCATGAATTGCAGATTGCCCTGGACATTGTGGAGAGCCAGCAGTGGTGGGAGGCCAAGACAGAGGCTAAGGCCAGGGCTGGAGCTGCAAAGCCTGCTGACCAGAAGGCAGCAGTGGCCCGGGGCTTAAGCCCAGCAGCAGGAGCTGATGTTTTCAGTTCCTCTTTGGAGAATTAGGAGAATTGGTCTGGAATTGCGATCTGCAGCCTCAAGAAGGTGAGAGCCCAGCAGCAAGGAGTAGCTACGCTCATGGTAGATCTGTGACTTTGGGGCATAGGAGTGCATGCCATCATGCTCCCCAGAGC
Source organism: Rhynchonycteris naso (assembly GCA_037038555.1). Taxonomy (NCBI): domain Eukaryota; kingdom Metazoa; phylum Chordata; class Mammalia; order Chiroptera; family Emballonuridae; genus Rhynchonycteris; species Rhynchonycteris naso. Next base: position 190,051,155 of record CM072995.1, on the reverse strand, counting down.
AGAGATGGAAATGCTGACTGACATTGCCACATACTTTTCTTTAAGACAGTGTGAGACCTGCCATGATGGCAGGAATGAGGGGGGAGGCTAACATCCCATGTGCGTGGACTGATTTCCTGGACTACGACCGCATGAGCACTGGCTCTTTTGTTGAATGGACTTATGGATTTTGGACAATGTGAAATACCCTGATGGGGTTGGGGGTGGCTTTGCTGGAGACCCTCCCTCTGCCCCAGGAAGCTTTTCCCCTGGCTAGAAAGAAGGCTGAGGACATTTTGCACTTTTGGCAAAGTGTTCAGAGACTGGTGAAGTGTACCTTTGTAATTGTTGAAATTGTATGATTTGTCATGCTGTTGTAATTTGTGTAATGTGCCTAATTTCCTTGTACAGGGATGCCGGTGGTGTAGATTGTGGGTAGCAAAGTGAGCATAGGGGTGGATTGTTGGGCAGATAAAATATATTATGTTCACTTTGTTAAAGATGGCGCTGCCCACATGGAAGCCTGTCACCCAGGTGATATTATTTGCCCTTATGCTTGGGATGGGTGTGGGGGAAAGACTGTAATGTAAGCAGGTCGGGTCATTATAGCCTAAGGCTTAGTTTTAAGAGTAAGCTTTTCCCCACACCCTTGACTGATTAGATGATGTAGGGTGGTGCACTCTCCTGAGGAATCCCATTGTGCTTCGGATGGGTAGCTTGCTCTCTCTTGGTTCCTGAGGTATTAGAGAGAAGAGCAGATTAAGGCCACGTGGAGGCCAGGAGAAGCAGCCAAGATGGCAGAGTGCTGAGGGAGAAGCCAGTTTGCGCTGGAGGAGATGAGAAACAGAGGTGAATAAGTCTGGTGAGCTAGAAACCTTTGATTCTAGGAAACTCGGATAAGTCAGTAGCTTTGTGAGCACTGAATGTGTGGGTTTTGGAGCCCAGTGTGTGTTTTTGCTTGCCCACTGGGTGCAAGCTAGAATTAAAGCTGATAGCTCACCAGTTCTTGGCTCCGTTGTTTCATTACCAACTGTCCGAATCTAATGTGAACCTGCACTGGCCAGGCGCCTGTGATTGTGGTCGCGACTACTCGCTTTACAGAGAGGGTTTTTCTGCACCTGGTGATTTTCTTGTGTTGCCTTGGAAACTTAATTGGATTGTTAATGGCCCATGTTACCCAGGAATAAAGACAGATGTCTTTCTGGGGGCAGCCATGTTTCTGCGGCTCGAAACAGTAGTGACTGTCCGCAAGGATCCATGGCTTCCTCCCACACCCATCCTGTATTTATATCTTTAAGTCTCTGTCTATCTTTAATTCAATTTTGTACCATTTCCTGCTCGAGACACTGGAATAGACTCATGGCGCAGTATGCGGCACCCCCCTCCCCCTTCTCTGAGAAGGAAGAAACAAGAAGAATGCAAGGGAAGGAAGCTTTCAGGGGCAAATGAGTCAGCCAGTTATAGATGAACTACTTCCTATAGTTCTCTGAAAGGGTAACTGGGGCCACTTGCTACCCAAAGCAAAGAAGATAGAACTTATTTGAAAACCCCTTCCCCTCTTCTTTTCTCAAAAGTTTTTAAGAAACAGAGTTTGCATAGCTTAATTAAAAAATTCCAGTCCTTATTCTCTGAACCCACCTAAACTTACCCTCTTATCCTGAAGTCATGCAAGTGATGTATACCTGTAGACAAAGGGATCAAGAGCTCCTTGCATGAAAACCTGTATTCTGTGGAAGGTATAAAAGATGTAAGAAATCTAACTTTGGGGAGCACATGCTTGGTGTTGGTCAGATATAATATAATATGCTCACTTTGTTAAAGATGGCGCTGCCCACATGGAAGCCCGTCACCCAGGTGATATTATTTTCCCTTATGCTTGGGATGGGTGTGGGGGAAAGGCTGTAATGTAAGCAGGTCGGGTCATTATAGCCTAAGGCTTAGTTTTAAGAGTAAGCTTTTCCCCACACCCTTGACTGATTGAATGATGTAGAGTGGTGCACTCCTGAGGAATCCCATTATGCCTCAGATGGATGACTTTGTACCAGAGACTTTCTTGTTTGTAGATTGAATTAAGGGTTTGGATTTCTACACTATATAGTGGGACAGACCAGTAGCTTGCTCTCTTGATTCCTGAGATTAGCACTAGAGAGCAGAGCAGAGAAAGGCCATGTGGGGGCCAGGAGAAGCAACCCAAATGGCAGAGTGCTGAGGGAGAAGCCAGTCTGTGCAGAGAGAAGGAGATAAGGAACAGAGGCGAACAAGTCTGGCGAGCTAGAAACCCCCGATTCTAGGAAACTCGGACAAGTCAGCAGCCCTGCGAGCTCTGAATGAGTGGGTTTTTGAGCCCAGTGTGTGTTTTTGCTTGCCCACCGGGGGCAAGCTGGAATTAAAGCTGATGGCTCACCAGTTCTTGGCTCTGGTGTTTCATTACCGACTGTCCGAATCTAATGCGAACCTGCACTGGCCACTAGCTTTATACTTGGTTACCCCTTTGGGGTCACGCTGCTCCGTTAACTAAATAAATCCTACTTCCTTCATCAAGTTGTCTGGTTGTTTTTGTCCTCCTTTGTTTCCTGCAATATATGGTGCATGGGCTGGGAATTAAGGAGGAAAGATGTCCGCAATTGACTACTTCAAGCACCCTATTGAAGAGCACCCCCCTAGCTGCCCTGCAGACTGTGGACATCTCTGTAGGACGGAGGGTGGGATCCCTTTCACTCATCCCAACAAGGACCAGACAATGAAGGAATGAAGGCATGTCTGAGCCACTGTAAGGAAAAGCAGGCAAGGGAAGTTAGCTGGGGTCCTGCCCCACTGGGCAGAAAGGAGGCCTGATCACCCTCTGGAGAGTCACTAGTCGCCCTCCATAGGTGAGGAGCAGTGACTGAAAGGTGGCGAGTAGTCCCCATGGGTTAGGAGTGGTGACTCATCACCCTCCACAGGTTGTGGGGAGTGGGCCTCATGAGTTTGAGTTAGGAGTGGTGACTCGTCACCCTCCACTGGTGGGTGAGAGGTTGTGTGAAAGAGAGAGTACAGAGTGAATGAGATGAATACCAGGAAAAGGTTCTGATTCTCTCCCACAGGGCCAAACTGAGTGTTAGCTCCCGAACTGCGGTTCCGTAGGATATCTCATATGGCTCAGAGGAAGAATTGCATGCTGACGGTTTATATCAGCCTGCCATAAGCCAAGAGGGCCCGCCATTCCCACAAGGGGAGCAGCTGGTGATGGACTGAAGCAAGTGGCGTCCCCTCCAAGTTTCCCCTCCCCTTCCCCAAGTCCTTCATGTGGTGTGACTGTTGTCTGTCGTGGGAAGCATGGGAGGTACACAGGGAAAACCCTAATCCTTTAGTCACAATAGTCAAGAACTTTAAGAAAGGGTTCTCAGGAGATTATAGAGTTACTATGTCCTCAAGGAAATTGAGGACCTTGTGTGAACTAAAATGGCCCACTTTGGAGATAGAAAGGCCACCAGGAGGAAGCTTCTTGAAGTGTGTTGTACAGAAGGTGTAGCAGGTAGTCACTAGAGATCCAGGCCACCCAGATCAGTTTTTCTACATAGACACTTGGTTTACATTGGTTTTGTACCCTTCCTCTTAGCTTAGAGGTCAAGTATTGATAGCAAAAGCAGGTAAGAGTTCTACCAATCCTGGAGAGCTGCTAGTGCCAAAAATTTAAACCCCTAGTGAGCCAGAAGAAGCAGAAACCTTGGCTCCCCCCCTCTCCATGCATACCAACAAGGCTTTACCTTTCCACACCTGGCTCCCCGTCCACCCCAGAGACTGCTACTGACTCAGGCCCATCATCGCCAGGTCTATCAAGCTCCAGCGTAAGTTTGCCTGGGCGGGAGGCGCCTCTCACTGCCCCACAGGAACCAGGTCCAGGCTCTCCTCCCCTAGCTGAAAGAGTGTGGTCAAAGAACAGGGCCTGGAGTGGAGATGCCTTTGAGAGGAGTGAGAAACACAGTGAATAGCCAACAATATTTACATCAACAGAGAGGTTACAAAGAGGCAGGAAGGTAAGTGCCGAATGAAGAAAAAGGCTGAGCTCATAGCTATGGCCCTTCTTCACAAGGGCGAAGAAAAGCCTCTCCAATTTGAAAATGGGAAGACAGGCAAGGCAAAGAATGGACAGTCAGGCAGGGCCCCTTGCGGTGTGATCAGTGTGTCATCTGCCGAGAAACTGGTCATTGGAAAAATAACTGTCCCATGTAGAACAATAAGGAGCCGTGCTGGCCAGCTGCCTCCAAAGGGGAAGACACACTGTTCAACGTAGCTGTGCAATCCCTCTTGAACTGAGGACGACTAAACTAAGGGACCCCTGATGAGTCCATAGTCCGCATAGTGGTAGGGGGCCAACAGATGGACTTTCTGATTGATACAGGGGCTAAACACTCAGTGGTGACTTAGTCAGTAGTGCCACTCTCCACCCATAAGGTGGACATTGTAGGAGCCACAGGAAAACAGGCTGACCAGGCATTCTGCCTACCCCCTAAACAATAGGTTATGAGGTTATGCATCAGTTTTGTACATGCCTGACTGTCCAGTGACCCTGCTGTGATGTGATCTGCTACGCAAACTGAGGGCTACTATCTCTTTTGCTGATGATGGCCAGCTGGACTTGCAGGTGACTAAGCCTACACTTGTTTTACTGACCCTGGGAAGCCACCAAGTCAGAGGCAAGCCCCGAAATGGCCTAGGGTGTAGGATAATTCTCTCCACCCTGGGCGGGCAATAAACCAAGTGACAGTGCAGATAAAGTTAAAGCCTGGAAAACTGCCTGTTAGCCAAAGTAACACCTGATTCCTCGGGAAGCCTTGGAAGGAATCCAGGTGCATTTACAGAGGCTCAAAAAGCATGGCAGTATTATCCCATGCCATTCACCCTGGAACTTCTTTGCTCCCCATCAGAAAACTGGGCACCAATGATTATCAGCCAGTACAGGATTTGAGGGTTATAAATGAGGCAGCAGTTACTCTGCACCAAACAGTGCCAAATCCACACACACTCCTAAGCCTCCTCCCTGCTCCAGTCTCATGGTTCACTTGTTTGGACTTAAAAGATGCCTTCTTTAGTGTAATACTGACTCCTAGAGGCCGGGAGCTGTTTGCCTTTCACTGGGAGGACCAGGCTAAAGGGGCAAAAAGACAGTACACTTGGACTAGACTCCCACAAGGGTTCTAGAACTCCCCTGCAATCTTTGGGGAGGCCCTTGCTCTTGACCTACAGCAGTTCCTGCACAGGACATTAGATGTGTCCTCCTTCAGTACATGGATGAACCTTTGGCTCGTGAGCCAGATGTGGCTCTTTTAATGGCTGCATCTGGCCCGCAGACAAATCTTTAATAAAAAAATAATAACGTTAAAAATATAAAACATTCTCATGTATTACAATCCAGTCATTTCCTACCACTCATGTTCATGGTTGCAGGTAGCTGGAGCCAATCACAGCTGTCTTCCGGGACAACACCAAATTTTTATTGGATAATGTGTAAAGTACACACATCGTTGTGAGGTGAGGAAGTAAACTTCCCTCCTTTTAATCAAATAGTCAGCTAGCTAATTGCAGAAACCCTTTTGACGAAGAAGATGGCTAAAAGAAAGAAAAGATAAAGAGTATTGTACTTTTCAACAGGAATGGATGGAAGAATTTGCCTTTGTGGAGAGAACAGGTTCTGCAGTGTGTCTAATATGCAATGATAAAATTTGATGAAACAGTCAAATATAAAGCAGCACTTCAACACACGCCATACTACATTTGCATCAAAATATCCAGTGGGAAACAGCATGAAGAAAGCATGTCAAGAGTTACTGTGCAGAGTGCAATCTAGTCAGCAGCAGCTCCATGTTTGGACCCAACAAGGTGATTGGAATTCAGCTAGCTCTGCTGATGCTTTAGCAATTGTGAGAAATGGAAATCCATTCACAGATGGGGAGTATGCTTGATGTTGCCAGTGAACTTTTTTGACGACTTTTCGGATAAGGACAAGATAATCAAGTGAATAAAAGAACTCTTTTATTCTGTCAACAAGAACTGTTCACGATCATACCATCATGATGGCAAATCAAATTGAGCCAACACAAGTGAAGGATATAAATGTAGCACCATTCTTTTCTCTTGCTTTGGATAAGTCAACAGACATAAACCATTTATCCCAGTTCAGGGTGATTCAGGGTATGCTGTCAGTGACACACTATGTGAGGAAAGTCTTGCTGTTTTGCCTATGAAAGAGACAACAAGAGGGGAGGATTTATTCAAGTCTTTCACAGAGTTCGCTAAAGAAAAAAATCTACCGATGAATCAAATTATTTTGGTGTGTACTGATGGTGCTCTGTGCATGGTGGGGAAAAACAGAGGATTCCTAGCGCTTCTTTGTGAATATAAAAAGAGACCCATCCTAAGTTTTCACTGCATACTACATCATGAGGCACTTTGTGCTCAGATGTGTGGCGAGCAGTTTGGTGAGGTGACGTCACTGGTCATTCAGGTGGTCAACTTTATTGTTGCCGAAGCTTTAAATGATCGCCGGTTTAAAACACTGCTGGATGAAGTTGGGAATAATTATCCTGGTCTGCTTCTGCACAGCAGTGTGCGTTGGTTGTCAAGAGGGAAGGTGCTCAGTCATTTCGCGGCTTGTCTGAGCGAAATCCAGACTTTTCTTGAAATGAAAAACATCAAGCATCCTGAATTAGCTAACACTGAGTGACTCCTGAAGTTCTACTATCTTGTGAACATGACTGAACATCTGAACCAACTGAATGTGAAAATGCAAGGCATTGGAAATACAGTCTTATCCCTTCAACAAGCAGTGTTTGCATTTGAAAACAAGCTGGAACTCTTCATTGCAGACATTGAAACAGGTCATTAACTACACTTTGAAAAACTGGGAGAGTTTAAAGATGCATGCACAACAAGTGACCCTGCTTAACATCTTGATCTCCAGTAGCTAGCAGGCTTCACATATAATCTCCTGCAGTCATTCAAAGCATGCTTTGGAGAATTTCGTGAGCACACTTGTTTTTTAAGTTCATCAGCCATTCACACAAGTGTGCCGTGGACAGCGCTGACCTGAGTTATATCCCCGGTGTCTTCGTCAGAGATTTTGAGCTACAAGCTGCTGACCTGAAGGCCTCAGACATGTGGGTGAATAAGTTCAAGTCACTGAATGAAGATTTGGAAATACTTGCACGGCAGCAAGCAGAGTTGGTGAGCAAACACAAGTGGGGAGAAATGGAAAACTTCAACCTGCGCACCAGCTGATTGTCAAAACTTGGAACACGCTTCCCGTCACCTACCACACACTGAAGCATGTGAGTATTGCTGTACTGACAATGTTTGACTCTACATATGCATGTGAACGGTCTTTCTCACATCTAAAGAACATTAAGACCAACCTACGATCACGTTGAACGGATGGAAGTCTCAATGCCTGCCTGAAGCTTAACCTCACCACGTGTCAACCAGACTACAAAGCCATCAGCAAAACTATGCAGCACCGGAAGTCGCATTAATGGTAAGAAGTAGATTATTCATCATTGGTTAGCAACAGCATAACAACGTTATTAAAAAGAATTCAGAGACTTATTGTACTTTTAAAGTGTTGGTCTTACATAAAATGCACACATTTACTTGTATTTAGTGTTAAACATATTGTATTGTTCTCAGAGAATTACATTTTAAAATATGTGGTGTTCATGGCTCTCTCCGTCAACAACAGATGATCTACTGCATCATCCAGAGAAGAATGGACACAAGATCTCAAAAAAGAAGGCTCCAATCTGCAAAAGGCTAGTAAAATACTTAGGATTTATTCTCCAGCAGAGAGATAGGAGGTAGGGAGTTCCTGGGTGCAGTAGGATTCTGTCATTTGTGTATCTGCAACTTTGCAGTACTTGCCAAACCCCTCTATGAAGTCTTAAAAGAGGGGAATAAAAGAGCCCATGTCCTGGGGGCTGGAACAGGACTGTGATTTTCAGACTTTTAAAAAGGAATCACAAGTTTCCCAGTGCTAGGTCTTTCTAACCTAGCAAAACCTTTGTGCCGTACATCTTGGAGAGGAACAAGACAGCAGTGGTTGTATAACCCAGGACTTGGGGTCATAGTCTGGACTGGTGGCTTGCCTCTCCAGATAGTGGATGGAGTTGCTAAGGGCTGGCCACCATGCCTGAGAGATACAGCAGTGTGGCACAAGAGGTAAACAGGTTGACTGTGGGACAGGGCTTGGAGGTGCAGGTGCCTCATGCAGTGGTAGCTCTGTTGAGTACGGGAGGGTATCATTGGCTCACAAATGCCTGTCTCACCAATTACCGGAGTTTACTAAGTGAAAACCCAAAGCTGGCAATAGAGGTGTGTACCCCTTTAAACCCAGGGACACTGCTCCCAGTAGAAGAGGGATAGCAGCAGCACAACTGCCAGCCTGCAGACCTGTTAGATAAACTCACAGGAGACCTAGATTAGAAGCTGTATATAAATAGAAGCAGCTCTGTCATCTCACCAGGGGAAAGGCAAAGCAGAGTGTACAGTAGAGTATACAGTAGTGACTTTAACAAAGACTGTGTAGGAGTGGCCTCGGCCCCAAGGCACTTCTGCTCAGTGGGCAGAATCGATTGCTCTGACTCGGACCCTAGAGCTCAGTAAAGGAATAAAGTGAATGTTTTTTTTTTTATCAATTCTCACTTTGCCTTTCTTACTTTGCAAGTCCATGGAACCATAAATAAGGAAAGAAGGCTTCTAACTGCCAAGGGGAAAGACCTCAAATATCCAGGAAAAGTTCTTCAGCTGCTGGAAGCAGTCTAGAAGCCAAAAAAGATAGCAGTAATCCACTGCCAAGGACACCAGAAGGCAGGATAGGTAGAAACCTATCCCACCCAGACTGAAAAGGCCAGAGAAGTAACAAAGACCCTACTCAGAGAAGTCATTCCAAGGTTTGGACTGCCACTTCAGATAGGCTCTGACAATGGCATGACCTTTATGGCTAAGGTAATACAAGGAACAGCTCAAGCACTGGACACCACCTGGAAGCTTCATGCGACACACAGACCTCAGAGCTCAGGAAAGGTGGAACGCACAAATAGAACTCTGAAGTTAGGGTTTAGCAAATTATGTCAGGAAACAGGTCTTAAATGGGTGCAAGCTTTGCCTCTAATATTGTTTAAAATTCAGTGCACCCCATCCAAGAACACCAAATATTCACCTTATGAGGTGAATAGGCCTCCCCAGTATTACATAGTTTGCCAGGGACTCAATGAACATTAGGAGAAACAGAACTACATAGACAATTAGGAGGTTTAAGCAAGGTGGCTGGTCTCATATCCAAGTGGGTGCTAGATAGGGCTACAATCAGTTTGCCCCTGTCCATTCTTTTTCTCCAGGAAACCAAGTGTGGGCCAAAGATTAGAATCCAGCTCCCCTCTGACCCAGGTGGAAGGGACCCTACACTGTGATCCTGACCATTCCTACTGCTGCCAAGGTAGAAGGCATACCCGCCTGGATTTACCACCACCAGCTGAAGTCTGTGGCCCCAGCGGAGATGCATTCGTGGACAGCAGAGACTGACCCTACCAATCCTTGTAAGTTGACCCTGAGAAGGACAACATGCCCTGCTCTGGCCACAACTGGAAGCTGGCTGGTCCACGTATGACCAAAGCCTGAGGAACCTTGCTGTAGAGTTCCTTATAATTGGACTCTGGGGAGGGAGGGAAACTAAGGTCAAAGGAAAGCCAAAATAAGTCATCATAAGGTTTGATGCATGCACTGCCATGAGTCATACAGAAAGGGGGTGTAGGTCCCTTGGCTAGAAGAGAAGCTACAAGGTAAATGAAAAGTATATATGTGCTCATAGCTACCTGTAAAGCCAGTAGCCAGGGTCAGGATCACAGTTGCCTGGCTCATGCAGGTTCACATTAGATTCGGACAGTTGGTAATGAAACAACGGAGCCAAGAACTGGTGAGCCATCAGCTTTAATTCTAGCTTGCACCCAGCGGGCAAGCAAAAACACACACTGGACTCCAAAACCCACTCATTCAGTGCTCAAAAAGCTACTGACTTATCCAAGTTTCCTAGCATCAAAGGTTTCTAGCTCACCAGACTTATTCACCTCTGTTTCCCATCTCCTTCTCCCTAATAAAAACTCTGCACATACTGGTTTCTTCATCAGCACTCTGCCATCTTGGCTGCTTCTCTCCTCCACGTGGCCTTAATCTGCTCTCCTCTCTAATACTAACCTCAGGAACCAAGAGAGCAAGCTCTCTCGGTCTGCCTCACTTTATAGCGTAGATTCAAAACCTTTAATCCAATTTACAAACAAGGAAGTCTCTGATACAAAGTCACTTATCTGAGACATACTGGGAGGATTCCTCATGAGAGTACACCACCCTACATCATCTAATCAGTCAAGGGTGTGGGGAAAAGCTTACTCTTAAAACTTGCATGTGGGCAGAGCCATCTTTAACAAAGTGAGCATAATATATTTTATCTGCCCAACACTACCCCTATAAAATAACCTGTGACACTGGGAACAATTTTTTTTCATTTCCTATTGCATGAGGTTTTAGAACTGTTTCGGTATATTTCTGCATCACTGATTCCAAATCTAAAATCCATTTTTTTGGTGCATGCTCTAATTTTTATGCTATTTTAATTTCTTTTTGTTATAGTTAATGACATGCATTGGTTTTTAAATTGAAGTTAAAGGGCAACGACTCTTGCATTGAACATAACGACAAGGCAATAATGTTTTACAAACATCACTTTTAGATAATTGTAGTTGTTTTTAAATGTAAAAAATTATTATCTAATCAAAACACCCTCTTATTTTGTTTTAGGATTGAATCATGGCTTCTTTGAGTAGGCATAAATGTAAGAATAGTCCTGACACCTTCTGTTATATAAGTGGCTGTTACACACTTCAACATCAAAGGCACAATATCTCATCATTTGTGACATGTGCATATATTGCCTATTTTCAAGTTCCCCTTGGAGATCAAGACAAGAATTGGGCTCCTCATATTGTGTGTCACAATTGTGAGAAAATGCTTCATAACTGGACAAAAGGAGAATGCAAAGAAATGCCTTTTGGTATTCCCATGGTTTGGCATGAACCTAAGGACCACAGCAGTGACTGTTATTTCTGTCTGATCTATACAAAAGGCATCGGCAAGAAAAAGCAACATATGATCACATATCGTAATATTCCTTTAGCCATATGACCTATCCCACACTCTGAGACACTCCCAGTTCCAGTTTTCAATGGTTTTATTTCTTCTAAGGACGAAGAAAGTAAACATAGTGATCAAGTGTATTTTGATAAGATGTATGAGGAAATGGTTGTAGAATCTGAAGGATCTTCTTCTGATGCCAAGCAGTCATTAACCCTTCAGCGTTGAACCAACCGAATTGAATGACTTAGTAAGAGATTTGGGCCTATCAAAGAAAACAACTGAGTTATTAGCCTCCAGTCTTCAAGAAAAGAATGTACTTCACTGGTCAGCTAAATTATCCTGTTTCAGGAAACGTGAACAAATTTTTGTGGACTTTTTTTCCAAAGACAAATACTTTGTTTACTGTCATGATATCAGTAGTCTTCTCAGCCAGCAAGGTGTTACCACTTACTGTCCAACAGAATGACGGCTATTTCTTGACAGCTCTAAATAGAGTCTGAAATGTGTTCTCCTACACAACGGTAATGTTTATGCAGCAGTTCCAATTGGTTATTCAACTCATCTGTGAGAAGATTATAATGACATAAAAATTGTCCTCGACTTTCTGAAGTATGAGCAGCATAACTGGATCATTTATGTGGATCTTAAAATGGTAAAATTCCTGCTAGGACAACAGAGAGGTTTCACGACGTATCCTTGCTTTCTGTGTTTGTGGGACAGCTGAGCTCGGGAGAAACACTGAACACAGAAGGAGTGGCCAAAACATGAAGCTCTAGAAGTAGGGATGCAAAATATTGTGAATAAACCTGTAGTTAATTGACACAGGATCATTTTTTTCCCACTTCACATCAAACTCGGCTTAATGAAGCAGTTTGTTCAGTCTTTGAGTAAAGAAAGTGAATGTTTTCAACATACTATTTCTGCTTTTCCTGCCTTGTCTTTCGAGAAGATAAAAGCAGGTGTATTCAAACCCTCATATGTGATGAAGAATTGGTCAGGAAGATGAATAAGGAGGAGGAAGCAGCATGGCAGTCTTTTGTGGCAGTTACAAAGAACTTCCTTGGCAACAAAAAAGCAGAAAACTATGAACTTCTGGTTCAAAGGATGCTGTTGGCTTTCTGCGACATTGGATGTAACATGAGTGCTAAGATTCACTTCCTAAACAGTCACCTTGATAAGTTTCCCAAAAATCTTGGAGCTGTTAGTGATGAGCAGACTACTGATGGAGCATCCAACAAGATTGTCCTCAATAAGTACACAAACGCAAGAGCTACAAATGCAAATTTTTGCCTGAATAGAATTTAAATAAGTTTTGCACAAATTTTATGATTAAAATAAGTGTTTTAATATGTTCTATTTTGAAATTGTAGACTAATTCTGATGCAATATTATCTTTTAGTGTATTAGTGCATTATATAAATTATTATATTTTCACAAAGATGATGCCCAAGAAGACATTCTACTTCATTATGTTAAACTAAATGTTGAAAATTTTACAATAAGATGAAAACCTAAAATCTTGAATTGCAAAAAAACCCTGTAGCTTACAGGGAAAAACTAGTGTCAAATTTGAGATCAGCACACTCAAATTAGGTAAAAATTGTTCCCCAGTGATATTGATCATGTGTCCAATAGGCTACTTAGAAAAAGAACATCTTCAAAAAGAAATATATTTTAAAAAAGGGTTACTTATCACTGACTTAGTTCTCACTGAAGGTTGAGGCTTTTAGAAATTAAGAACTCTGATTAGTTGGAAAGTAATTGTATGGTTTTAATGATAAAAGGTATGAGGTATAGAGGTATTTTTGAAAGAAAAAGGAGAAAGTAAGTTGTTGTGAAAGCTAGTTATATATGAATTGTAAAGAAAGTTCATGAAAATTGAAGGTTTGTGTAAATTGCAGAAAGTTTGTGCAGATTATGAAAGGTTTGTTTAGAAAAAGAAAAGAAGGTGAGACTCTGGTATAATAAAAAGTTCTGGAGGTCTCAAAAGGGGGGAATTAGGAAGGAGGGACAGGTCCCCCCTTCCCTGAGAGGAAGAAACAAGAAGAATGCAAGGGAAGGGAGCCTGCAGGGGCAACTTAGTCAGCCAGTTATAGATTAACTACTTCCTATAGCTCTCTGAAAGGGTGACTGGGACCACTTGCTATCTAAAGCAAAGAAGATAGAACTTATTTGAGAACCTTTCCCTCTTTTCTTTTCTTAAAACCTTTTAAGAAACAGTGTTTGTATAGCTTAATTAAGGAATTCCAACACTCGTCCTCTGAACCCACCTAAACTCACCCTCCCATCCTGAAGTCATGAGAATGACGTATACCTGTAGACAAAGGGGTCATGAGTCCCTTGCATGAAAACCTGTATTCTGTAAGAGGTATATAAGATGTAAGAAATCTAACTTCAGGGAGCATGTGTTTGGTTGCCTCTTTTGGGGTCACGCTGCTCCGCCGACTAAATAAATCCTACTTCCTTCATCAAGTTGTCTGGGTGTTTTGTCCTTCTTTGATTCCTGCAATAATCCCATTTTCCTTGCTGGTGCCACAAGTTATTTCAGGGAGCTGATAAAGGCGGTACAGCTGTAGTCTGTTATTTTTCAAACTAACTCAGTCAGCTCTACCTCCCTTAATGTCTATGATTCCACACTCAAGCCAGCTACCCCGCACTCAAGCTGATGAGCCCGTGCTCAAGCCAACGACCTCAGGGTTTTGAACATGAGTCCTCTGAATCCCAGTTTGGCTCTAGCCACAGCACCATTGCCTGGTCAGGTTCAAACTATTTTTTTTATGTGATAACTGAGATAACTTTCCTTTCCTCAAATGGATATTCAGTATTTTCAATACTATTTGTTAAAAAGATTCGCCATTCACTATTGAATTATTTTGGTGCCTTGTCAAAAATAAGTTGACTATAGAAGTATGGTTGTATATGTGCACTTTTCCATTGACCTCTGTTTCTAACCTTACACAACACCTCACTGTCTTGATTACTGTATTTTTTTCAACATACTTCTAAGATTTCTGAATTTCCATGAAAATTTTATCATTAACTTTTCTATTTCTTCCCAAAATATCTCCTGGAGTTTTTGTAGGCATTTTATTGGCACTACAAATCAATTTAGAGCAAATGAACATCTTAAAATATTCAGCCTTTTAATTCATGACTATGGTATATCTTTCCACTTATTTTATTTTCTTTAATTCTTCTCAATAATGCTTATGGTTCTTAGAATAAAAAATCTTGCACATATTTAATTAGATTTACTCTTAGATATTTGATTTTTTAAATGCTATTGTAAAGAGTACTATTTTATTTTTCAATAAAATGAAATTATTTATTACTTCACCTGGGTACTTCTACATGTGCAGTCCCAGACATATGGAATGCCTTTCTCTTTCTCTTCATAACTGCTTGTTGCCCCTCCTTCCAAACACCACCCTCTGTAGGAAGCTCCTTTCTGTTTTCCTAGCCTGAGTGAGTAATCTCATCTCCATACTGAAATAAAGGTCTGTGTGGGTCCATGTCAATGCAAAGGTCCTGCCATATGTAACTATTTATTTATTGTCTGTCTCTTAACTAGGTCTTGAGTTTGTTGAGGGCAGTGGCTATGTCTTCAATATCTGTTCACAATAAATGTTGAATGAAAGGGTCAGCATATAGACACACAAGTCAAACATATACATCTCAGAGTTGTGAGGAATCTCAGACGCCATCATGTTCAATTCTCTACGTGAAACTCCACTTTGTCATTTCATGTCCAGAATACCATAACCCTGTCTAGTTTTGCTTATGGCTTGGATGTTGCTGCTTGTGTCCATTAGCACTAACCCTGTCCCTTTGACACCTGCTTCTCAAGCTTCTATGTTTCTCTCCCTTTTTTTCTCACATTTGTCAATTTAAAAATGTCCAGAGGGCATGGCAGCACTATTCACAACAGCTGAAAGGCAGAAACAAAATAAATACCTACCAACAGATAAATGGATAAATAATATGTGGTATATTCTTACAATGGAATAATACTCAACCTTTAACGAAGAGGAAATTCTGACACATTCTGCAATATGGACAGACCTTCAAGATATTGGCTGAGTGAAACAAACCAGTCACACTAGGACAGACACTGTATGATTCTGCTTATGTGAGGCACCTAGAGGAACCAAATTTATAGAAACAGAATATAGAATGGAGGTTACCAGGGACTGGGAGAGGAGGAATGAAGGATTAATATTTAATGTGGACAGAGTTCAGTTTGAGCAGATGAAAAGAGATCTGGAGATGGATGGTGGTGATGGTTGCACATTGTGAATGTGTTCCTTGATTCTGAGCTGTACATTTAAAAATAGCTAAGATGGTAAAATTTATGTTATTTTTATTTAACCACAACTTTTTAAAGTATAAATAGATGCTCAAGAGGCAAAAAAATCGCAGACAAGATCAATAGGGGTTAATATGTTTATTGATCTAAGCAAAGTGGATGACACTGTAGGCTGTTGTCCACCTGGCTGATCCAAGTCAGCCTCTGCAGAGGTGGAGATGCCAAATGGTTCCTTTTGGTGACAAATCCAACTGTCTCCTCTCCTTAACAACCTGAGGAGCCCTACCCTACATGCCCACAGCCTGCCTCTAGCCCGTCCCTGACTTTATACGGAATGTTAAAGTCATCAGATCTAAACTTCCTCTTCACTGCACCTCTTGATGGGCAGGCTGTGTTCACCCCGCCACCTGTTCTCCTCTCCTTCAGGTCAGGGTGCAAGAGTCCTTCCTTCCCGAGACCCTTTTTCTCCCCAAGTTCTGGATTCCTTTCCGCCTCCAGTGGGTTCTCATGCATACATTCTCCTCTCTCCACATCTTCAGTCACATCCTCACTGAGTCCTTCTTCTCAAATTAAAGCTTCCTTCAATAACTTACCCACTTAATCCTCTAAATCCTTACCTCCCATTCATTCATCCAGCTCTTCAGCAGGTTACACATCATACTAGCCAGTGCATATGCATAGGTGTATTAATTATTTGAATTTTTTTGCTTCTCTGCAGTATTTGATTCTATTGTTCTTACGGAAATATTTTTCTGGGATTTCTCAACCCACTAAATAATTATTTTATTGCATACAATAAGGTTTACCATGTTATAAAGTTCTCTGAGTTTTGACAAAGGTATGTCAAGTATCCAGCATTATAGTATCATAAACAATAGTTTCATCACCCTTAATATCCCTTGTGCTCCTCCTACTCATCCCTCCCAGCCCTAAACTCTTGGCAACCACTGATCTTACTGTCTTCATAGTTTGTTTTTTTTTTAGTATGTCAAGCAGAGTAAGGCAAAAATACATTTACAATTGTTCATATGGAAAATAATACATAATTAATAAATAATAATACAAGAATAAACTCTGGCCTGACCAGGAAGTGGTGCCATGGATAGAGCATGGGACTGGGACATAGAGGAGCCAGGTTCAAAACCCCAAGGTTGTTGACTTGAGAGTGGGCTCACCAGCTTGAGCATGGGGTTGCTAGATTGAGCTTGGGATCATACACATGACCCCATGGTCACTGGCTTCAGGCTAAAGGTCACTGACTTGAAGCCCAAGGTTGCTAGTTTGAGCCCAAGGTCACTGACAAGAAAGGGGTCACTTGCTCTGCTATAGCCTCCCAGTCAAGGCACATATGACAGAGCAATCAATGAAAATTAAGGAGACTAAGGAGCAGCAACGAAGAATTGATGCTTCTTATCTCTCTCCTTTCTGTCTGTCTGTCCCTATCTGTCCTTCTCTCTGTCTCTGTGTCAAACACACACACACACACACACACAAAGTTTAAACTCTGTTTTGTGTACTTGCAACTGTAAACCTACTTTTGCCCCACCCTGTATAATTGAAATCATATAGCATGTAGCATTTTCAGATTGACTTCTTCCACTTAGCAATATCCATTTAAAGTTCTGCCATGTCTTTTCATGGTTTGATAGATCATTTCTTTTGTTGAATAATATTCCATTGTCTGACTATACACAATTTGTTTATATGTTAACCTTGCAGGACATCTAGTTTCTGGTGATTATGAGTAAAGATGCTATGACCATAAATTTTCAACTCACTGGGTAATTTGGGAGGGAGATTGCTGGCTCTATGGTATAACTATGTTTAACTTTATAAAATCATACTGTCTTCCAAAGTGGCTGTACCATTTTGCATTCCCATCACAAGTGAGTGAGAGAGTTCCTTTGCTCCAAATTCTCACTAGAATTTGATATTGTCAGCTGTCTGGATTTTCATCTATTCTAATAGGTGTGCAGTGATATCTCGTTGTTATTTTAATTTGTAGTACCCTACTGACAAATGATGCAGAGAATTTTTTCCTGTGCTATTTGCCATCTATATACCTGCTTTGGTGAGATACTTGTCTAGATCTATTTTTCTTTCATAACTGTGATTTTATTGATTGTTTAGAGGATCAGTAATTATGAATAATTTGTACACAATGCCTAATGTATTTTCAAAAAATATAAGAAGCTATGTCATTTTAAATTCTTTTCTAACAGTTATTCTGTGATTTCCCCACTTAAAACTTGCTAATTTTCTCTAAGAAGATCTCAAATACCAATATTTTCATAGATTGAAATGCTGTTATGTTGTAAGTTTCAGCAATTCACATTTTTAAACTTTTATTGAATTTACAGCAATTCACTTTTTAATATCATACACCCTATACACACAAATTTTCAGTATTTCACAGCATAGTAACAAAGTGATTAGCAAAACTAGACACTGGTACCAAAGGGTTAAACAATGTACACAGTCTGAGAGCTAAGATTAGGGAGTAGTTTTCTTAAAGAGACAAGTCTACTAAAAACAACATGGGAACAGAGCTAATTTGAAATGTTCGAGGCCCATGCAATGTGGTGGATCAGCAATGGCCTTTGCAGCCTGCCAGCAGCCCTGGGGACACAACAGGTCTCCATTGCTCAGGTTGTCTGGTTTCCAAGTTGTGGGCCACTTCCTCTCCATCCTTGTTTTTGCTGCTCTTGCCTGAAAGTGGTCTTTTCTTGTGCCTGTCACATTCAGAATCCTGAAAAGAGAATATGGTTGGCTCAGTTAAATGCCGTCATTCAAACTGGATCGAGTTGTTTGAGACACCTGACTTCAGAGGTCAGAGGTGAGCCTATAAATTAACTGGCTTTGGGAACAGTACCTACTACAGTCCAATTACTTGTAATCAGGTGCTGGGGTCACATGTAGTAGACATGGAGGAATAAAAGCTCAGCCTTCCTGACTCTCAGAGCAGGCACAGTGCTCAAACAGGCTACTTCAGGCTTTTCTTGGGCAAAGTTGGTAATGAGTTTTGCCCCATTATCCCCCTTTCTCAACACAATAACATTTAAACAAGGAGCCCCTAAAGTAGAGGGTCATCTGAGTCTAAGAGAGTTTCCATTTTGGGAATCTATCCTCTTCTTTAAAGGACACAGTCCCTCCCAGGATTCATTACATAAACAGATCAAAGACATTGATGCTATTGTCTTCCCACTCTGTCGTGATAGAGTGTGGATGTTGTAATAAAAGGCCTTGTCAATGGGATTAAGAGTAAAACAGTAGGAGGTGTGCACTTCTGGTCCATTCACTCAAGGCGTGGGATTTCTCCTGTTCTGCACTCTGCAGCCCTGTCAAACATTCACTCAGCCATGATTCTATATATAAATTATATAATGTAGGTATCAGTATGTCTATTAAATAGATGACTGAACTGAACAATTAGATAATTTGTCCAAGCTGTCAAGGGTGGAAAATAAAACCAAAATGTAAACCACCGTGCCATGAAAGGTCCCAGAAAAAACAGGTGACATCATGGCCTCCTAAAGATATTTCTAATAGTTGGTGTTTTTTGCTTGCTTTTTTTTTTGAGGGATGTGTGTGTATGTGTGTGTTAGAGAGGCTCAGAAATTATCTCTGATAAGTGTGTAATGTAAGATGCAGCCTCAGTATGAATGTGAGTATTGAGGGTGAGGTGGGATGCATCAGATATTTGGAATCTCATTTAAAGAGGTCATGTTCTTGTCAAGCATCTGATTGTCTTACAGCTATGCAGAACCCCCAAAACTGATCTAAAATAATGCTGGCTATAAACTGTAATCGAAAAATAAAATTTAATAAACAAAATAAATAGATCACGTTTCCCATGTTTCACGGCATAGTCACAAAAACAAATGACATTTTTCACAAATCACAGCTAGTTTTATGTTTCTAAGAATTCTTCAGAAATATCCACCAGCTTCTTATAGTGTCTTATAGTGTCTGTCCACAGGACAATTAACATACCTCTGTTCCTACCTGTGGTCTTTAGAAACTATAGCTTCTTGGGGTTTGAAGCAAGATATTTAGCTAAAAGGAGAAAACATTTTATGTTAGCCATGTTCCTACCTGGCATGGATTCCTCTTTGTTGTGTGTGTATTTGAAAACACTTGGGCTAAAATATTTTATTGCTATTGTAGCCCAGATCTTTCTAATCTCCATTTGATGGCTCTGTGTTCACAGAGAAAATCACAGGGCAATTGTAATTAGCATGGAGCTTCATCTGCATTGCAAATGAACCAAAGCCATTTTGGTTCTCATAATATTCTGGGATGAATAAATCATGCTCATCAAATTGTGAATGTCTGTGATGCTGAGGCTCAGGAGATAGGGTAACTGTCGGATTCAAGTGTTCTGAGCTATTCTTTGTAGTTAAAGTGTTGCTTTAAGGATTCATTATAAACCTGGTATTATTCTCTTTGGAACATTTTTAAATAGTCCTGAAAAGTTCATTACTGAACTGAAGGAGTTCTGTCAGGTTATCTTAACCTTTACACAGAACAATCCTCTTTTTTCTTAAGAAAGGCACTTTGATGCCCTGGCAGGATAGGACAGTTTGGCAGAGTGTCGTCCTGATAGGTCAAGGTTGCCAGTTCAATCTCTGGTCAGGGCACATATAAGAATCAACCAAATCTTCTTTGACCATAATGACATGAAACCAGAAATCAACTACAATAGAAAAACTGAAAAATACTCAAACACTTTGAAGCTAAACAGCATGTTATTAAATAACAAATGGGTCAACAATGAGATCAAAGAAGAAATAAAAAATTTCCTTTAAACAAATGAAAATGAGCATACCACAACTCAAAATCTATGGGACACAGCAAAAGCAGTCCTGAGAGGGAAGTTCATAGCATTACAGGCATACCTTAAGAAGCTAGAAAAAGCTCAAATAAGTAACTTGACCCTGCAACTAAAAGAACTAGAAAAAGAATAGCAAGTAAAACCCAGAGGAAGTAGAAGGAAGGAAATAATAAAGATCAGAGAAGAAATAAATGACATAGAGACTAAAAAGCAGTACAGAGGATCACTGAAACCAAGAACTGGTTCTTTAAAAAGGAAAACAAAATTGATGAATTCTTATCCAGACTCACTAAGAAAAAAAGAAAGAGGATTCAAATAAATAAAATTAGAAATGAGAGCGGAGAAGTAATAACTGACACAGCAGAAATATAAAAGATTGTAAGAAAATAGTATGAAGAACTGTATGCCAAAAAATTAGACCACCTAGGTGAAATGGACAAATTCCTTGAAAAAATAAAATCTTTCAAAAATCAATCTGGAAGAAACAGAAAACCTAAATAACCAATTACAACAAATGATATTGAAATAGTTATCAAAAAAACTACCAACAAACAAAAGTCCAGGGCCAGATGGCTTCACAGGCAAATTCTATCAAACATTCAAAGAAGAACTAACTCCTATCCTTCTGAAGCTATTTTAAAATATTCAAGAGGAGAGAAAACTTCAAAGCTCCTTTTCTGAGGTGAGCATAATTCTGATCCCAGAACCAGGCAAAGACAACACAAAGAAAGAAAACTATAGGCCAATATCCCTGATGAATTTAGATGCTAAAATTCTCAACAAAATATTAGCAAACCAAATACAGCAGTACATGAAAAAAATAATACGTCAGGATCAAGTGAGATTTATTCTGGGGAGGCAGGCTGGTACAACATTCGCAAATCAATCAATTTGACTCATCACATAAACAAAAGGAAGGAGAAAAATCACGTGATAATATCAATAGATGCAGAGAAAATATTTGGTAAAAACCAGCACTCAAAGGGGGGCAAGATGGCGATGGAGTAAGCGGACGTACCAACTTCCAACTCCCAGAACCAAAGAGGATTATAACTTGATTTTAAGAACCAGCATCTGGATAAACCAACGTTAAACTTGACTGAGGGACTCTTCAACCGGGGAACACTGAAGAAGCCACATTGAGACTGGTAGGAAAAGCAAAAACACGAAAAGGACTGCCCAGCTCCCTGGAGCGAAAGGCAGCCCGGAGAGACCCATGTGCTGGGAGTTTAACAGAGAGGAAGGGACCTGGGTCCCAGGAACAAAGCCCCAGCCTGCAGCCCCAGAGCCTAGAAGAGGCATATGGACAGTATTTAGCTGGGAAACAGGTTAGGATACTGTTTGTGAGAAAGAGATAGTTGTCTCAGACCCAGGATTCTTCTTAAAGGGACGGCAAAGAAAATCTCTCTCACAACCACTCACCTGGGACTCCAGGAGACAGGGAGAGAGGACAGGACTGGAGCAGCGGGTAGAGAGTGCAGTCTGGAAGGCACAGGGAGAAAAGCTTTGAGGGACAGCCACCCTAAACCCTGGGCTGAGTCACAACATAAATCTGAAACAATATTTCCCGTGGAACCAGCAAAGGGAAGCAAGACACCAGCCCAAAAGGCTCCCCTATGGCAATTAGAGCACAGTCGCTTAGAAGGAGGGAGCTTTCAGGACTACAGTATGGAGTGTTAAGGTCTGAGCTGCAGTGCCCCTACCCTCACTGCTGAGGGCTTGCTGGAGGGCGGGTGGCTGTGAGACATGGAAGCACGGTTCCACCGGTGGGGATAGAGGCTGAGCCGGCTGCCGTGAGCTAAGTCCAGCCCAGCCGAGACAAATGGGACGTGCAAAAGTGGTCAGGCGGCTGCGGGCCCATCAGCAACCCCACCTATGGGGAAAAAGCAGGAGCCTGCAATGGGCAGAGATCCGCCGCTGGGCAGGGGCAAGTACGTGCATGGCTGCACCAGGCCTCCAGGGCTTGAAGCCCTGCCTGAACCAGCTTTGCCCATGGAGGTGGGGCAGAAGCCCAGAGCACAGCTGAACACATAGCAACAGCCCCGCTCAGCCGAGGATGGGCTTCTGGCCTGGGCTAGCAGCTGAGCATGCACCAAAAGCCCCTCCGGGCTGGAAGAACAGGCTGACAGGGACCCGCAGCTAAGCAAAAGTGCTCACTCTTGCCCTTGACATTAAGGCTTGTGGCCCTAGTGTGGTGCACGGTCCCACCTGTGGGAGAGGGGCAAAGGCCGAGACCGGCTGAAGCTTATAGAGCTGGGCACGGGAACACAGCCCATCCTGCAGAGGCGAGGCGGAGACCTCAGCAGCCAAGGCGGTCTCTGGCAACACGCACACCCATCCGCCCTAGGCAGCGGCAGAGGCGGTGGCGGGCCTGCAGACAGACCATACCTAGAGAAACAGAGGTATGGTCCATTGTACTCCAGTAGCCAAACTCTTCTTACACACAGACAAAATGGGCAGGCAGAGAAAAGGAAGGACAAAAGCCACATGATAACTTCAATAGATGCAAAAAAAGCATTTGATAAAATCCAGCACCCATTCATGATCAAAACTCTCAGTAAAGTGGGAATACAGGGAAAATTCCTTAACATGATAAAGGCCATCTATGACAAACCCACATCAAACATCATAATAAATGGGCAAAAATTAAAAGCTATCCTATTAAGATCAGGAACCAGGCAGGGTTGCCCACTTTCACCACTCTTATTCAACATAGTTCTGGAAGTCCTAGCTACAGCAATCAGACAAGAAGAAGAAATAAAAGGCATCCAAATTGGAAAAGAAGAAGTAAAACTGTCACTATTTGCAGATGATATGATATTGTATATTGAAAACCCTAAAGTCTCAGTCAAAAAACTACTGGACCTTATAAATGAATTCAGCAAGGTGGCAGGATATAAAATTAATACGCAGAAATCAGAGGCATTTCTATACACCAACAATGAAATATCAGCAAAAGAAATTAAGGAAACAATCCCCTTCACTATTGCAGACAAAAAAATAAAGTACCTAGGAGTAAATTTAACCAAGGAGGTTAAGGACTTGTACTCGGAAAATTATAGAACATTGATAAAAGAAATCAAGGAAGATACAAACAAGTGGAAGCTATACCATGTTCATGGTTAGGAAGAATAAACATTAAAATGTCTATATTACCCAAAGCAATTTATAAATTCAATGCAATACCAATTAAAATACCAATGACATACTTCAAAGATATAGAACACATATTTCAAAAATTTATATGAAACCAAAAGAGAACACGAATAACCTCAGCAATCTTAAAAAGAAAAAATAAAGCAGGACGCAGTACTCTTCCATATATCAAGGTACACTACAAGGTCATTGTACTCAAGACAGCCTGGTACTGGCATAAGAACAGGCACATAGATAGATCAATGGAACAGAACAGAGAACCCAGAAATAAACCCACAGCTTTATGGACAACTGATATTTGACAAAGGAGGAAAGAACATACAATGGAGTAAAGATAGCCTCTTTAACAAATGGTGTTGGGAAAATTGGACATCTACCTGCAAGGAAATGAAACTAGACCATCAACTTACACCATTCACAAAAACAAACTCAAAATGGATAAAAAGACTTAAACGTAAGCCATGAAACCATAATCATCTTAGAAGAAAAAAGGCAGCAAGCTCTCCGACATCGGTGGCAGCAATACATTTGCCGATTTAATTCCACAGGCAAATGAAATAAAAGGCAAGATAAACAAATGGGATTATATCAAACTAAAAAGTTTTTGCACAGCTAAAGACAATAAGAACAGAATAAAAAGACAAACCACACAATGGGAGAACATATTCGACAGCACGTCTGATAAGGGGTTATTAACTAAAATGTATAAAGAACTTATAAAACTCAACACCAGGAAGACAATCCAATCATAAAATGGGCAAAAGAAATTAATAGAAATTTCTCCAAAGGGGACCTATGGATGGCCAATAGGCATATGAAAAAAATGCTCAACATCACTAATCATTAGAGAAATGCACATTAAAACCACAATGAGATATCACCTCACACCAGTCAGAATGGCGCTCATCAGCAAAACAACACGGAATAAGTGCTGGCGAGGATGTGGAGAAAAGGGAACCCTCCTGCACTGCTGGTGGGAATGCAGACTGGTGCAGCCACTGTGGAACACAGTATGGAGATTCCTCAAAAAATTAAAAATGGAACTGCCTTTTGACCCAGCTATCCCACCTTTAGGAATATACCCTAAGAACACCATAGCACTGTTCGAAAAGAAGAAATGTGCCCCCATGTTCATGACAGCATTGTTCACAATAGTGAAGATCTGGAACCAGCCCAAGTGTCCGTCAGGACGAGTGGATTAAAAAGCTTTGGTACATATATACTATGGAATACTACCCAGCCATAAGAAATGATGATATTGGATTATTTAAAACAAAATGGATGGACCTAGATAACATTATACGGAGTGAAATAAGTAACACAAAAAAATCTGAGAACCGCATAAATTCATACATAGTTGGGACAGAAAAACGGGACTATGAGATATGGACAAGAGTGTGGTTGTTACGGGGTGAGGGGAGGGAGGAATGGAAGGGAGGGGAGGGGTTGGGCACAAAAAAACCAGATAGAAGGTGACAGAGGACAATTTGACTTTGGGTGACGGGTATGCAACATAATTGAATGATAAGATAACCTCGAGATGTTTTCTTTGAACATATGTACCCTGATTTATTAATGTCACTTCATTAAAATTAATAAAAAAAGAAAGAAAAACCAGCACTCATTTATGATCAAACTCTCAGCAAAGTGAGAATACAGGGGACATACCTCAACATGATAAAGGCTATCTATGACAATCTCACAGCAAACATCATACTAAATGGGCAAAAATTAAAAGCAATCTCCTTAAGATTAGGAATAAAACAGAAGTGCCCCCTTTCACCACTCTTATTCAACCTACTTCTGGAAGTCCTAGCCACAGCAATCAGACAAGAAGAAGAAATAAAAGGTATTCAAATTGGAAAAGAAGAGGTAAAACTATTATTATTTGCTGGTGATATGATACTGTACATTGAAAACCCTAAAGACTCAGTCAAAAAACAACTGGACCTGATAAATAAATTCAGCAAGGTGGCAGGATATAAAATTAATATTCAGAAATCAGAGACATTTTTATATACCAACAGTGAATTATCTGAAAGAGAAATTAAGAAAACAATCTCCTTCACTATTGCAACAAAAGAAATAAAGTACCTAGGAGTAAATTTAACCAAGGAGGTTAAAGACTTGTACTCGGAAAATTATAAAACATTTATAAAAGAAATCAAGTAGAAGCATATACCATGTTCATGGTTAGGAAGAATAAACATTATTAAAATGTCCATATTACCCAAAGCAATTTATAAATTCAATGCAATTCCTATTAAAATACTAATGACATACTTTGAAGATATAGAGCTAATATGCCAAATTCATATGGAACCAAAAAAGAACACAAATAGCCTCAGCAATCTTGAAAAAGAAGAATAAAGTGGGTGGTATCACACTTCCTGATATCAAGTTATACTACAAGGCCACTGTACTCAAAACAGCTTGGTACTGTCATAGGAACAGGCATATAGATCAATGGAACAGAACAGAGAACCCAGAAATAAACCTGCACCTTTATGGACAATTGATATTTGGCAAAGGTGATAATAGCATACAATGGAGTAAAGACAGTTTTTTTAACAAATGGTGTTGGGAAAATAAGACAGCTACCTGCAAAAAAAATGAAACTTGACCACCAATTTACACTATTCACAAAAATAAACTCAAAATGGATAAAAGACTTAAATTTAAGTCATGAAACCATAAGCATCCTAGAGGAAAACATAGGCAGTAAGTTCTCCGACATCTCTCGCAGCAATATTTTTGCTGATTTATCTCCACAGGCAAGTGAAATAAAAGGCAGGATAAACAAATGGGACTATATCAAACTAAAAAGCTTTTGCACAGCTAAAGACAATATGAACAAAATAAAAAGGCAAACCATACAATGGGAGAATATATTTGACAGTATGTTTGATAAGGGATTAATAACCAAAATTTATAAAGAACTTATAAAACTCAACACCAGGAAGACAATCCAATCATAAAATGGGCAAAAGAAATTAATAGAAATTTCTCCAAAGGGGACCTATGGATGGCGAATAGGCATATAAAAAAAATGCTCAACATCACTAATCATTAGAGACATGCAAATTAAAACCACAATGAGATATCACCTCACACCAGTCAGAATGGCGCTCATTAACAAAACACATAATAAGTGCTGACGAGGATGTGGAGAAAAGGGAACCCTCCTGCACTGCTGGTGGGAATGCAGACTGGTGCAGCCACTGTGGAACACAGTATGGAGATTTCTCAAAAAATTAAAAATGGAACTGCCTTTTGACCAAGCTATCCCACTTCTAGGAATATAGCCTAAGAATACCACATCAATGATTCAAAAGGAGAAATGCACCCCCAAGTTTATTGCAGTGTTGTTTACAATAGCTGAGATCTGAAAAGAGCCTAAATGTATGTCAGTAGACGAGTGGATTAAAAAGCAGTGGTACAGGAGAAGCAAGATGGCGACGGAGTAGGCGGACGTACCAACTTCCAACTCCCAGAAGCAAAGTGGATTATAACTCAATTTAAAGAACCATCATCTGGATAAACCAACTATGAACTAAAATAAGTGGACTCTTCAACCAAGGAACACTGCAGAAGCCACATTGAGACTGGTAGGAATAGCGAAAACGCGAAGAGGGCTGCCCAGCTCCCCGGAGCAAACGGCAGCCCGGCGGGAGGAAAGTTTGGCAGAGAGGGAGGGACCTGGGTCCCAGGAACCAAGCCCCAGCCTGCATTCCCAGAGCCTAGAAGAGGCGTTTGGACAGTTTTGAGCTGTGAAACAAGTAAGGGAGTTCCCAGGCCTACAGTGTGGAGTATTAGGTCCCTTCCTACTCTGCTGAGGGCTGCTTAAGGATTTGGGGCGACAGGACGCTGAAACGCAGTTCTGTCGGCGTGGGCAGAGGCCAAGCCGGTGGGAGATCAGTCTAGCCCAGAGGATCAGAGGGGACACGCGAAAGCGGTCCAGAAGCTGCGGGCCCGTCTTTAATCCCACTTACGGGGACAAAGCGGGAGGCCAGGAGTGGGCAGGCCCTGCGCAAGCCGGCCCTGACCTTGGGGACGGGGCTAGGACCAGGGACGGGCACGGGCTTGCGGCTGGGCTGACGCTACCAGCCCCCCAACCCCCGGGCCGGAGAAACCGTGGTTGGCCAGTATACGTGCGTGAGCGGGCTCCGAGCGCGGGAATGGGGTAGTCCCCGAGACAAGTGGAAGCTCGCAGTTGAGCCCACGCTACTATCCCCGCCCGGCTGGAGAAACCGTGGATTGCATTCATACGTGCACGAGCGGGCTCCAAACGCAGGGGCGGGGTAGAGTCCGGGACGAGCGGAAGTACACAGCTGAGCGGAAGCCAGCAAACACGCCTGCCCCAATAAACCTTGGTTTCCGACCCTGCGCAAAGGGCCCTGGCCTCGAGGGCGGGGCTAAAGCTCCGGACGGGCAAAAGCTTATAGCTGAGAGCAAGTCAAAAGCCCCGCCTAACCCTCGGAACTGTAGCGAGCAGGCTCCGACTGCTGGTTCTAGGTGGAAGTCCGGAAATAGAATGGGTCCGCAGCTGAGAAAAGGTGCTCACCTCTACCCTTGGTGCTAAGTCTTGTGGCTTCAGTGACAGCCCCTCCCACGGAGGAGAGGCAGAAATCACAGCAAAAGCCACAGTGGGCCGGCGCTGGCAACACTCATACCCAACCACCCTAGGAAACCGGCAGAGGGGGTGGGGGGCCTGCAGACAGACCACACCTAGAGAACACAAAGGCAACACCTACTGGACTCCAGTGGCCACAACTTGCTTATACAGAGAAAAAATGGGTAGGCAGAGGAATGCAAACCAAATGAATCAAGAGAAATCCCCAGAAAAGGACCTGAATGAACCAGATATAACCAAACTACCAGAAGCAGAATTTAGAATAATGATAGTTAGGATGTTTAAAGAAATTAGAGCAACAATGGATAGTCATTATGAACACCTAAATAAAGAGATAACAAGTATAAAAAATGAAATTGAAATAATAAAAAAGAATCAGAGAGAAATGACAAATACAGTATCAGAACTGAAGACCACAATGGAAGGAATTAAAAGCAGGATGGATGACGCTGAGGATCGAATAAGCGAGTTAGAGGACACAATAAACAAAGGCATAGAAGCAGAGAAGAAAAAGGAAACGAGACTTAAAAAATGTGAGGAAACTCTAAGGGAGCTTTGTGACAACATGAAGAGAAACAACATTCGCATCATAGGGGTGCCTGAAGAAGAGGAGAGAGGACAGGAAATGGAAACTTTGTTCAATCAAATCATAGCAGAAAACTTTCCTAAAGTAAGGCTAGGAAACACTCCACACATTCAAGAAGCACACAGAACTCCATTAAAAAGAAACCCAAAAAGATCTACACCAAGACACATCATAGTTAAAATACCAAAGCTAATGGATAAAGAAAAAATTTTAAAAGCTGCTAGAGAAAAAAAGGCTATCACCTACAAAGGAGCCCCCATAAGGATGACATCAGACTTCTCAACAGAAACACATGAGGTCAGAAGGGAATGGCAAGATATAATCAAAGTAATGCAGAACAAGAACCTACAACCAAGACTACTCTATCCAGCAAAAGTAACGTTTAAAATTGAAGGAGAAATAAAGAGCTTCCCAGAAAAAGAAAGCCTCAAGGAATTCATAAAAACCAAACCAATTCTGCAAGAGATACTAAGGGGCCTCTTGTGAACAGTTTAAAGGGAGGAATGAATAGAATAAAAGAAGAATACAGCTTTAAAGAATAAAATGGCAATAAACAACTACATATCAATAATAACCTTAAATGTAAATGGATTAAATGATCGAATCAAAAGACCTAGGGTAGCTACATGGATAAAGAAACAGGACCCATACATATGCTGTCTATAAGAGACACACCTTAAAACAAAAGATGCTCATAGACTGAAGGTAAAAGGATGGAAAAAAATATTTCATGCAAATGGAAATGAAAAAAAAGGAGGGGTAGCAATACTTATATCAGACAAAATGGACTTTAAAACAAAGGCTGTAGTAAGAGATAAAGAAGGACACTACATAATGATAAAGGGAACAATTCAACAGGAAGATATAACTATTGTAAATATCTATGCACCAAATATAGGAGCCCCGACATACATAAAGCAGACTTTGATGGATATAAAGGGCGAGATTAACAGCAATACTATCATAGTAGGGGATTTCAATACCCCTCTAACAACACTGGATAGATCCTCAAGAAAGAAAATTAATAAAGAAACAGCAGACTTAGGGGAGACACTAGATCAACTTGACTTAATTGATATCTTCAGAACTTTTCACCATAAAGCAGTAGAATATACATTCTTCTCAAGAACTCATGGTACGTTTTCTAGGATAGACCACATGTTAGGACACAAAAATGGTCTCAATAAATTTAAGAAGATTGAAATCATATCAAGCATTTTCTCTGATCACAATGCCATGAAACTAGAAATTAACCACAAATGAAAAACTGAAAAATACTCAAACACTTGGAAACTAAATTGCATGTTATTAAATAATGAATGGATTAACAATGAGATCAAAGAAGAAATAAAAAAGTTTCTAGAAACAAATGATAATGAGCATACATCAACTCAAAATTTATGGGACACAGCAAAAGCAGTTCTGAGAGGGAAGTTTATTGCACTACAGGCATATCATCAGAAGCTAGAAAAAGCTCAAATAAGCAACCTGACCCTGCATCTAAAAGAACTAGAAAAACAACAACAAATAAAACCCAAGACAAGTAGAAAGAAGGAAATAATAAAGATCAGAGCAGAAATAAATGACATAGAGGCTAAGGAAACAATACAGAGGATCAATGAAACAAGAAGCTGGTTCTTTGAAAAGGTAAACAAGATCAATGAACCTTTGACTAGACTCACCAAGAAAAAAAGAGAGAGGACTCAAATAAATAAAATTAGAAAGGACAGTGGAGAAATAACAACTGATACGACAGAAATACAAAGCATTGTAAGAAAATACTATGAAGAACTATATGCCAAAACATTAGACAATCTTGGTGAAATGGACAAATTTCTTGAATCATATAACCTTCCAAAAATCAATCTGGAAGAATCAGAACACCTAAACAGACTAATTACAGCAAATGAGATCGAAACAGTTATCAAAAAACTCCCAAAAAAGAGAAGTCCTGGGCCTGATGGCTTCACAAGTGAATTCTATCAAAAATTCAAAGAAGAACTAACTCCTATCCTTCTCAAGCTAGTTCAAAAAATTCAAGAGGAAGGAAGACTTCCAAACTCCTTTTATGAGGCGAGCATAATTCTGATCCCAAAACCGGGCAAAGACAACACAAAGAAAGAATATTATAGGGCTATATCCCTGATGAACTTAGACGCTAAAATTCTCAACAAAATATTAGCCAACCGGATCCAGCAATATATGAAAAAAATCATACACCACGATCAAGTGAGATTTATTCTGGAGAGGCAAGGCTAGTTCAATATTCGCAAATCAATCAATGTGATTCATCACATAAACAAAAGGAAGGACAAAAATCACATGATAATTTCAATAGATGCAGAAAAGGCATTTGATAAAATCCAGCACCCATTCATGCTCAAAACTCTCAGTAAAGTGGGAATACAGGGATCATTCCTTAACATGATAAAGGCCATTATGATAATCTGACAGCAAACATCATACTAAATGGACAAAGATTAAAAGCAATCCCCTTAAGATCAGGAACCAGGCAGGGTTGCCCACTTTCACCACTCTTATTCAACATAGTTCTGGAAGTCCTAGCTACAGCAATCAGACAAGAAGAAGAAATAAAAGGCATCCAAATTGGAAAAGAAGAAGTAAAACTGTCACTATTTGCAGATGATATGATATTGTATATTGAAAACCCTAAAGTCTCAGTCAAAAAACTACTGGACCTTATAAATGAATTCAGCAAGGTGGCAGGATATAAAATTCATACTCAGAAATCAGAGGCATTTCTATACACCAACAATGAAATATCAGCAAAAGAAATTAAGGAAGCAATCCCCTTCACTATTGCAGACAAAAAAATAAAGTACCTAGGAGTAAATTTAACCAAGGAGGTTAAGGACTTGTACTCGGAAAATTATAGAACATTGATAAAAGAAATCAAGGAAGATACAAACAAGTGGAAGCATATACCGTGCTCATGGCTAGGAAGAATAAACATTATTAAAATGTCTATATTACCCAAAGCAATTTATAAATTCAATGCAATACCAATTAAAATACCAATGACATACTACAAAGATATAGAACACATATTCCAAAAATTTATATGGAACCAAAAAAGAACACGAATAGCCTCAGCAATCTTAAGAAGGAAAAATGAAGCAGGAGGTATCACTCTTCCAGATATCAAGGTTTACTATAAGGCCATTATACTCAAGACAGCCTGGTACTGGCATAAGAACAGGCACATAGATCAATGGAACAGAACAGAGGACCCAGAAATAAACCCACAGCTTTATGGACAACTGATATTTGACAAAGGAGGAAAGAACATACAATGGAGTAAAGACAGCACAGCCTCTTTAACAAATGGTGTTGGGAAAATTGGACATCTACCTGCAAAATAATGAAACTAGACCATCAACTTACACCATTCACAAAAACAAACTCAAAATGGATAAAAGACTTAAATGTAAGCCATGAAACCATAAGCATCTTAGAAGAAAACATAGGCAGCAAGCTCTCCGACATCTGTAGCAGCAGTATATTTGCCGATTTATCTCCACGGGCAAATGAAATAAAAGGCAAGATAAACAAATGGGACTATATCAAACTAAAAAGTTTTTGCACAGCTAAAGACAATAGGAACAGAATAAAAAGACAAACCACACAATGGGAGAACATATTCGACAGCACATCTGATAAGGGGTTTATAACTAAAATTTATAAAGAACTTTTAAAACTCAACACCAGGAAGACAAACAACCCAATCAAAAAATGGGCAAAAGAAATGAATAGAAATTTCTCCAAAGAGGACATACAGATGGCCAATAGGCATATGAAAAAATGCTCAACATCACTAATCATTAGAGAAATGCAAATTAAAACCACAATGAGATATCACCTCACACCAGTCAGAATGGCACTCATCTGCAAAACAACACAGAATAAGTGCTGGCAAGGATGTGGAGAAAAGGGAACCCTTCTACACTGCTGGTGTGAATGCAGACTGGTGCAGCCACTGTGGAAAACAGTTTGGAGATTCCTCAGAAAATTAAAAATCGAACTGCCTTTTGACCCAGCTATCCCACTTTTAGGAATATACCCTAAGAACACCATAGCACTGTTCGAAAAGAAGAAATACGCCCCCATGTTCGTGGCAGCATTGTTCACAATAGCGAAGATCTGGAACCAGCCCAAGTGTCCGTCAGAAGACGAGTGGATTAAAAAGCTATGGTACATTCACAATAGCGAAGAGCTGGAAACAGCCCAAGTGTCCGTCAGAAGACGAGTGGATTAAAAAGCTTTGGTATATATATACTATGGAACAATATTCAGCCATAAGAAATGATGACATCGGATCATTTATAACAAAATGGATGGACCTTGATAACATTATACGGAGTGAAATAAGTAAATCAGAAAAAAAGAAAAACTGAGAACAGCATGATTTCATACATAGGTGGGACATAAAAGTGAGAATATGAGACATGGACAAGAGAGTGGTGGTTATGGGATGGGGGTAGGGAGGGAAGAGTGGGATAGGGAGGAGGGGAGGGACACAGGGAAAACCAGATAGAAGGTGACAGAGGACAATTTGACGTTTGGTAATGTGTATGCAACACAATTGAATGATAAGATAACCTGGAGATGTTTTCATTGTCCATATGTATCCTGATTTATTGGTGTCACCCCATTAGAATTAATAATAATAAAATATATTTAAAAAAAAAACAGTGGTACATATACACAATGGAATACTATGGGGTCATGAAAAAGAAGGAAACCTTACTTTTTAGAACAACATGGATGGACCTGGAAACTATTATGTTAAGTGAATAAGCCAGGCAGAGAAAAATAATATCATATGACTTCACTCATTGGAGGAATCCAATGAACAATGTGAACTGAGGAACAGAATAGAGACAGAGGCGGGATCAAAGGGTCCAGAGGGAAAGTGGACAGAGGAAACAGGGATGATAGGATACAATAAGAGCAGAAAAGGAAAACTGGTGTGAGGTGTTTGCGGGGACACCAGAATCTATGTACACTCAATAAATTAAAATAAAATAAAATAAAAATATAAAAAATCAACCAATAGCCCTGGCTGGTCGGCTCACTCGTAGAGCATCGGCCTGGCCTGTGGAAGTCCTGAGTTCGATTTCCCGGGCAGGGCATACAGGATAAACGCCCATCTGCTTCTCCATCCTTCTTTCTCTCCTTTCTCTCTCTCTTTTCCCCTCCCACAGCCAAGCCTCCACTGGAGCAAAGTTGGTCCGGGTACTGAGGATGGCCTCGGCCTCAGGCGCTAGAATGGCTCTGGTTGCTACAGAGCTACGCCCCAGATGTGCAGAGCATTGCCGCATAGTGGGAATGCCGGGTGGATCTCGGTCAGACTAATGCGGGATTCTGTCTGTCAGCTTCCCTGTTTCTCACTTAAGAAAAATGGAAATAAAATAAAATAAAATAATACTAAGAAGAATACAAAAAGACAATCAACCAATGAGTGCATAAATAAGTGGAACAACAAATCAATGTTCCCCCCCACCATCCTCTCCTCTCTAAAACCAACTTAAAAAAATAGAAAGAAAAGCACATATAAAAATATGTCCTTGCCTGACCAGGCAGTGGCACAGTGGATAGAGCGTTTGACTAGGATGCAGAGGACCCAGGTTCGAAACCTCAAGGTTGCCAGTTTGAACATGGGATCTCTAGCTTGAGGGTGGGATCATAGATATGACGCCATGGTCTCTGGCCTGAGCTCAAAGGTCGCTGGTTTGAAGCCCAAGGTTGCTGGCTTGAGCAACCTTGGGCTTCATATTGTATATTGTGACAGGCAGCATACCAGAAATGCCACCATGAGTAATTTGTTATTAAGTGGTAATGTATTACTGTGTCGTGGAGGAGAGGTGGAGTGTGAGCAGTTTTCTGTGGGTAATTTGGAGTTTGTCCTGTTTAGTCACTGAGTCACCAACACTTTTCATCAAAAACAAAAGCTACACCCCTGTTTCAGGCACTCAGGCAGTTTGGGCACCCAGCTCAACCCTTTTGATTGAAACAACTACATTGTTAAATACATATTTCCTTTTAAATGCACTGGATAAAATAAAATCCAGTCTCAAAACAAAACAAAATCTTGAACTTTAGGTTAAGCAAGTACAGAGCTAGTTTTAATTTTGAAGGTTTCTACTGAAAACTGGAGTACGTGAACTTGTGATGTGATGTGTACATAGGTGTGAGAGGTCAAGGTAAAATTCTAGGGACCCCACCCCCAGTTGAAGGACCTGCTGCAAAGCACCTGCATAAAGCTGGGATCCTAAAGGGCTGTGTTTTTCTTAAGTGCGAGGAGAAAAGGTAGGCAGAATTTAAAGTTTTTAAATCCCTAATTCACTCTGTGAAGTTGGCATGACATTGATACCAAAAATTTGATATGAATTTAATGAGAAAGTAACATTGTAGGTCAGTCTCACTTGAGAATGTAAATGCAAAAAAACCCTCAGCAGAACAAATAAAATTCAGCAATACACAAAAAGGTGAATGCATTATGACTAAGAGGGTTTAATCCTGGGATTAAAAGGTTAGTTGTATATTAGAAAAGTGCTTTATGAAATTCACCAGAATAATAAATTAAGGGATTTAAAGACATGGTTATATTAGTAGATGTGTAAAAAAAATTAATAAAATTTCTTTTATAATCATGATAAAAATAAGCAGACTATAACAAGGAGGGAACTTTTCTAACCTAATGAAAAGCATTCAAAAAAATTATAACAAAAATCATACCTAATGGCAAAAAATCAAAAGCGTTTTCTTTTTTTTTTATTAATTCTAATGGGGTGACACCAATAAATCAGGGTACATATGTACAATGAAAACATCTCCAGGTTATCTTATCCTTCAACCGTGTTGCATACCCGTCACCAAAAGTCAAATTGTCCTCTGTCACCTTCCATCTGGTTTACCCTGTGTCCCTTCCCTCCTCCCTATCCCACTCTTCCCTCCCTCCCCCCACCCCGTAACCACCACTCTCTTGTCCATGTCTCATATTCTCACTTTTATGTCCCACCTATGTATGAAATCATGCTGTTCTCAGTTTTTCTTTTTTTCTGATTTACTTATTTCACTCCGTATAATGTTATCAAGGTCCATCCATTTTGTTATAAATGATCCGATGTCATCATTTCTTATGGCTGAGTAGTATTCCATAGTATATATGTACCATAGCTTTTTAATCCACTCGTCTTCTGACGGACACTTGGGCTGGTTCCAGATCTTCGCTATTGTGAACAATGCTGCCACGAACATGGGGGCGTATTTCTTCTTTTCGAACAGTGCTATGGTGTTCTTAGGGTATATTCCTAAAAGTGGGATAGCTGGGTCAAAAGGCAGTTCGATTTTTAATTTTCTGAGGAATCTCCAAACTGTTTTCCACAGTGGCTGCACCAGTCTGCATTCCCACCAGCAGTGCAGAAGGGTTCCCTTTTCTCCACATGCTCGCCAGCACTTATTCTGTGTTGTTTTGCTGATGAGTGCCATTCTGACTGGTGTGAGGTGGTATCTCATTGTGGTTTTAATTTGCATTTCTCTAATGATTAGTGATGTTGAGCATTTTTTCATATGCCTATTGGCCATCTGTATGTCCTCTTTGGAGAAATTTCTATTCATTTCTTTTGCCCATTTTTTGATTGGGTTGTTTGTCTTCCTGGTGTTGAGTTTTATAAGTTCTTTATAAATTTTAGTTATTAACCCCTTATCAGATGTGCGGTCGAATATGTTCTCCCATTGTGTGGTTTGTCTTTTTATTCTGTTCTTATTGTCTTTAGCTGTGCAAAAACTTTTTAGTTTGATATAGTCCCATTTGTTAATCTTGCCTTTTATTTCATTTGCCCGTGCAGATAAATCGGCAAATATACTGCTGCTACAGATGTCGGAGAGCTTGCTGCCTATGTTTTCTTCTAAGATGCTTATGGTTCCTCGGCTTACATTTAAGTCTTTTATCCATTTTGAGTTTGTTTTTGTGAATGGTGTAAGTTGATGGTCTAGTTTCATTTTTTTGCAGGTAGATGTCCAATTTTCCCAACACCATTTGTTAAAGAGGCTGTCTTTACTCCATTGTATGTTCTTTCCTCCTTTGTCAAATATCAGTTGTCCATAAAGCTGTGGGTTTATTTCTGGGTCCTCTGTTCTGTTCCATTGATCTATGTGCCTGTTCTTATGCCAGTACCAGACTGTCTTGAGTATAATGGCCTTATAGTATACCTTGATATCTGGAAGAGTGATACCTCCTGCTTTGTTTTTTCTTTTTAGGATTGCTGAGGCTATTCGTGTTCTTTTTTGGTTCCATATAAACTTTTGGAATATGTTTTCTATATCTTTGAAGTATGTCATTGGTATTGCATTGAATTTATAAATTGCTTTGGGTAATATAGAAATTTTAATGATGTTTATTCTTCCTAGCCATGAGCACGGTATATGCTTCCACTTGTTTGTATCTTCCTTGATTTCCTTTATCAATGTTTTATAATTTTCTGAGTACAAGTCCTTAACCTCCTTGGTTAAATTTACTCCTAGGTATTTTATTTTTTTGGCTGCAATAATGAAGGGGATTGTTTCCTTAATTTCTTTTGCAGACAGTTCATTGTTTGTATATAGAAATGCCTCTGATTTCTGAGTATTAATTTTATATCCTGCCACATTGCTGAATTCATTTATAAGGTCCAGTAGTTTTTTGACTGAGACTTTAGGGTTTTTAATATACAATATCATATCATCTGCAAATAGTGACAGTTTTACTTCTTCTTTTCCAAATTGGATGCCTTTTATTTCTTCTTCTTGTCTGATTGCTATAGCTAGGACTTCCAGAACTATGTTGAATAAGAGTGGTGAAAGTGGGCAACCCTGCCTGGTTCCTGATCTTAAGGGGATTGCTTTTAATTTTTGTCCATTTATTATGATGTTTGCTGTGGGTTTGTCATAGATGGCCTTTATCATGTTAAGGAATGTTCCTTGTATTCCCACTTTACTGAGAGTTTTGATCATGAATGGGTGCTGGATTTTATCAAATGCCTTTTCTGCATCTTTGAAATTATCATGTGATTTTTGTCCTTCCTTTTGTTTATGTGGTGAATCACATTGATTGATTTGCGAATATTAAACCAGCCTTGCCTCTCCAGAATAAATCCCACTTGATCGTGGTGTATGATTTTTTTCATATATTGCTGGATCCGGTTGGCTAATATTTTGTTGAAAATTTTAGCATCTAAATTCAT
This sequence comes from Rhynchonycteris naso, assembly GCA_037038555.1. NCBI lineage: Eukaryota > Metazoa > Chordata > Mammalia > Chiroptera > Emballonuridae > Rhynchonycteris > Rhynchonycteris naso. The sequence goes on along the minus strand of CM072995.1, from coordinate 190,013,259 downwards.
CAGGGATATAGGCCTATAATTTTCTTTCTTTGTGTTGTCTTTGCCCGGTTTTGGGATCAGAATTATGATCGCCTCATAAAAGGAGTTTGGAAGTCTTCCTTCCTCTTGAATTTTTTGAAATAGCTTGAGGAGGATAGGAGTTAGTTCTTCTTTGAATTTTTGATAGAATTCACTTGTGAAGCCATCAGGCCCAGGACTTTTCTTTTTTGGGAGTTTTTTGATAACTGTTTCGATCTTATTTGTTGTAATTGGTCTGTTTAGGTGTTCTGATTCTCCATATTGATTTTTGGAAGTTTATATGATTCAAGAAATTTGTCCATTTCATCTTTATTGTCTAATGTTTTGGCATAGAGTTCTTCATAATATTTTCTTACAATGCTTTGTATTTCTGTTGTATCAGTTGTTATTTCTCCATTTTCCTTTTTAATTTTATTTATTTGAAACCTCTCTCTTTTTTTCTTGGTGAGTCTAGTTAAAGCTTCATCAATCTTGTTTACCTTTTCAAAGAACCAGCTTCTGGTTTCATTGATCCTCTGTATTGTTTCCTTAGCCCCTATGTCATTTATTTCTGCTCTGACCTTTATTATTTCCTTCCTTCTACTTGTCCTGGGTTTTATTTGTTGTTGTTTTTCTAGTTCTGTTAGCTGCAGGGTCAGGTTGCTTATTTGAGCTTTTTCTAGCTTCCTATGATATGCCTGTAGTGCAATGAACTTCCCTCTCAGTACTGCTTTTGCTGTGTCCCATAAATTTTGAGTTGATGTATGCTCATTATCATTTGTTTCTAGAAACTTTTTTATTTCTTCTTTGATCTCATTGTTAATCCATTCATTATTTAATAACATGCTATTTAGTTTCCAAGTGTTTGAGTATTTTTCAGTTTTTCTTTTGTGGTTAATTTCTAGTTTCATGGCATTGTGATCAGAGAAAATGCTTGATATGATTTCAATCTTCTTGAATTTATTGAGATCATTTTTGTGTCCCAACATGTGGTCTATCCTAGAAAACGTACCGTGAGCGCTTGAGAAGAATGTATATTCTACTGCTTTAGGATGAAAAGTTCTGAAGATATCTATTAAATCAAGTTGATCTAGTGTATCCTTTAAGTCTGCTGTTTCTTTATTGATTTTCTTTCTTGAGGATCTATCAAGTGTTGTTAGTGGGGTATTGAAATCCCCTACTATGATAGTATTGCTGTTAATCTCGCCCTTAATGTCCATCAAAGTCTGCTTTATGTATGTCGGGGCACCTATATTTGGTGCCTAGATATTTATAATAGTTATATCTTCCTGTTGAATTGTTCCCTTTATCATTATGTAGTGTCCTTCTTTATATCTTACTACAGCCTTTGGTTTAAAGTCCATTTTGTCAGATATAAGTACTGCTACCCTGGCTTTTTTTTCATTTCCATTTGCATGAAATATTTTTTTCCATCCTTTTACCTTCAGTCTATGTGCATCTTTTGTTTTAAGGTGTGTCTCTTGTAAACAGCATATGTATGGGTCCTGTTTCTTTATCCATGCCGCTACCCTATGTCTTTTGATTGGATCATTTAATCCATTTACATTTAAGGTTATTATTGATATGTAGTCGTTTATTGCCATTTTATTCTTTAAAGCTGTATTCTTCTTTTGCTATATGTTTTCTTCCCTTTGAACTGTTCACAACAGGCCCCGTAGTATCTCTTGCAGAATTGGTTTGGTTTTATTGTATTCCTTGAGGCTTTCTTTGTCTGGAAAGCTCTTTATTTCTCTTTCAATTTTAAACGTTAGCCTTGCTGGGTAGAGTAGTCTTGGCTGTAGGTTCTTGTTCTGCATTACTTTGATTATATCTTGCCATTCCCTTCTGGCCTCAAGTGTTTCTGTTGAGAAGTCTGATGTCATCCTTATGGGGGCTCCTTTGTAGGTGATAGCCTTTTTTTCTCTAGCAGCTTTTAAGATTTTTTCTTTATCCCTTAGCTTTGGTATTTTAACTATGATGTGTCTTGGTGTAGATCTTTTTGGGTTTCTCTTTAATGGAGTTCTGTGTGCTTCTTGAACGTGTGGAATTTTTCCCAGGCTTAATTTAGGGAAGTTTTCTGCTATGATTTGATTGAACAAAGTTTCCATTTCCTGTCCTCTCGCCTCTTCTTCAGGCACCCCTATGATGCGAATGTTGTTTCTCTTCATGTTGTCACAGAGCTCCCTTAGAATTTCCTCACATTTTTTGAGTCTCTTTTTCTTTTTCTTCTCTGCTTCTGTGCCTTTGTTTATTGTGTCTTCTATCTCGCTGATTCGATCCTCAGCGTGATTCATCCTGCTTTTAATTCTTTCCATTGTGGTCTTCAGTTCTGATATTGTATTTGTCATTTCTTTCTGATTCTTTTTTATTATTTCAATTTCGTTTTTTATACTTGTTATCTCTTTATTTAGGTGTTCATAGTGACTATCCATTGTTGCTTTAATTTCTTTGAACATCCTAACTATCATTATTCTAAATTCTGCTTCTGGTAGTTTGGTTATATCTGGTTCATTCAGGTCCTTCTCTGGAGATTTCTCTTGATTCATTTGGTTTGCATTCCTCTGCCTGCCCATTTTATCTGTGTATAGGCAAGTTGTGGGCTCTGGAGTCCAGTAGGTGTTGCCTTTGTGTTCTCTAGGTGTGGTCTGTCTGCAGGCCTGCCACCCCCTCTGCTGCTGCCTAGGGTGGTTGGGTGTGGGCGTTGCCAATGACAGCCTACTTCGGCTGTTGCTGTGATTTCCACCTCTCCTCCGCAGGAGGGGCTGTTGCTCAATCCACAAGCCTTGGAACCAAGGGCAGAGTTGAGTACCTTTGCTCAGCTGCAGGACAGCCCGTTTCCAGAAGGTTTACCACCAGCCCCCGCCGTCAGAGCCTGCTCGCCGCAGTTTTGCGGGTTGGGCGGGGCTTTTGACGTGCTCTCAGCTGTGAGCCTTTGCCCGTCCAGAATTTAGCCCCGCCCTCGAGGCCGGGGCCCTCCTGCGTAGGGTTGCACACTGTGGTTTATTGGGCTGGGCGTGTTTGCTGGCATTAGCTCAGCTGCTAGCTTCCCATCGATCAATCAGGACTCTGCCACGCCCCCACGTTTGGCGCCAGCTCGCGCACGTAGGGTGGCCACCAGCCAGGGTTTCTCTAGGCAGGCGGGGCTAGTATTTTGAGCTCAGCTGCAAAAGCGCTCACTTGCCGGGCCGGTTCGCGGAGGCTGCTCGCATGCCAGGCAGGGCCAGTAGCGCGAGCCCAGCTGCGGAAGCCAGGCGCCAGGCGGTGTCGGTCGCGCGGGCCCAGCCGCGGAAGCCGCTGGCGCGCCGGGCGCCGCTGCTCACTCGAGCCCAGCCACGGAAGCCGCTGGCACGCCGGGCGCCGCTCGCGCAGTCTCAGCCGTGGAAGCCGCTGGCGCGCCGGGCGGGGCCAGTGGCTTTAGCTCAGCCGCGGAAGCCGCTGGCGCACACTAAGGATTTCAACCCACCGCGGTTTCTCCTTTTGGGCGGGGTTGCAGCATGAACTCAGCCCCGGTCCCCTCGCCCGTCCCTGGTCTTAGCCCCGTCCCCGTGGTCAGGGTTGGCTTACGCAGAGTCTTAGAGCCGATCTCTGCCCGTATTTTTCCCCCACAAGTGGGGTCTCAGGCAGCCCGCTGCTGTCGGACCGCTTTCGCGTGTCTCCTCCGGTCTTGCTGGGCTAGACTGAGCTCAGACCCTTCCGCCCACACCGACAGGACCGCTTTTCAGCGTCCTGCCACCAACCGCCCCTCAGCAGCGTTTAGAGAGATAGCAGTGTCTTAAGTCTCCACACTGTAGGCTTGGGAGCTCCCTCCCTCCAAGCAGCTCCACTCCAATTCCCGCGGGAGAGCCCACCTGGCTAGTGTCCCGCCTCCCCTTGCTGGTATTGCTAGTTCCAGGGGAAATATTTGTTTTCGATTAGGGAAATGACTTAGCCCAGGGGTCAGGATGGTTGCCCCTCAGAGTGTTCTCGTGCCTTCAGTCCAATCTCTGTTCCCGCTGCTCTGTTCCTCTCCTCTGTCCCCGTTCCCCGGAGCCCCTGGTGCGTGGTTGTGAGAGAGGGTTTCTGCGCTGTCCCTTTGAAAAGATTCTTGGGTCTGAGAAATCTCTCTCTTTTTCACAAACAGTATCCTCACTTGCTTCACATCTCAACACTGTCCATTCGCCTCTTCTAGGCTCTGGGACTGCAGGCTGGGTCTTGGTTCCTGGGACCCAGGTCCCTCCCTCTCCGCCAAACTTTCCTCCCGCCCCGCGGGACTCTCCGGGCTGCTGTTTGCTCCGGGGAGCTGGGCAGCCCTCTTCACGTTTTCGCTATTCCTACCAGTCTCAATGTGGCTTCTGCAGTGTTCCTTGGTTGAAGAGTCCACTTATTTTAGTTCAAAGTTGGTTTATCCAGATGGTGGTTCTTAAAATTGAGCTATAATCCACTTTGGTTCTGGGAGTTGGAAGTTGGTACGTCCGCCTACTCCATCGCCATCTTGAATCCCCCAAAAGCGTTTTCTTTAAGATTAAGAACAAAGCTAGTTGGCTTTCAACACATCCATTCAACAGTTGACCGGATGTGCTAGAATGAGCAATAGGCAAGAAAAAGGAAAGATATAAATATGTAAAAGGAGAATTAAAACTGTCATTATTTGATGATGACGTGATTGCATATGTAGAAAATTTAAAAGAAACCACCGATAAGTTATTTTAATTAATAAGAGAATTTAACCAAGTTGCTGTTTAAAATCAGTACACAAAATTGATCAGTGGAGGGAGATTTTAATTGTAAAATTACATGTGTACTTACCCTTTGATAATGCCAATCCTGTTTCTATTGGTGTATCTCACAGATAGCATAAGGACAAGAAGTATAGACAAGAGTATTTATTGGAGCACTATTTGTAAGAGCAAAAGAATGGAAAAAGCTTAATTGCCCATGAGCAGGAATCTTGTTGAATAAACTGGTTGTGTATAATATATCTGCCCAGTTGAGGACCTTGCAGTTAATAAAGGAATGAATATGCCTCTATGCCCTGCTGTGAGACATGTGAATACACCTCCATACTCTGCTAAAGCAAGGTGGAGTGAAGTGCGTATATTATGTCAACATTGGGGAGCTAGGAATATAGTGATATGTCAGTTTAAACCAAAAGTAAAACAAGAAAGGATAACTTTACAAAACTAAAATAGAATGTTTATCTCTAAGGGGAAGAAAGGAATGGTATGAAAAAGAAAGTGATAAAAGCTAGACCTCTCTGAACCCAATTTGTTTTGTAGAGTTATATTTAAAAATATTCAAGTGTTTTACCTGATTATGAAACAAAATTGCATGTCAATCCCTAGATACCAAAAGCAAAATAAAACAACCTACCCGTATATTGAATTGTTGGCATCAACACACAGAGAAAATTATTTTAATTGAGTTAAAAACATAGTAATTTGATGATGTAATCACATCATTAGTAATAATATTGTTATTGGTATTCTGAAACTAATATAGATTGCAGGGGGTATGAAGAAAAAAATAAACAATTATGTTAATGTAGTTAGGAATGAAGATTTCAATGTCAAATATAAAATCAAAGAAGTTCAGAACTCACAATATACTTAAGATTTCATCATTTTAAAAATGCACTTTATTTTTTAGCTCTCTCCCTTGAAAAGTCCTTGAACCAATGACCAACCCACTAGCACCAGATTAAGGACCTTAAATACCGTTTCTTATTAATAGAACCCAGGCTTCTTGGAGAAATGGCTGATTCTTGGAAGAATACAGGATAACACAGTACCAGACAGCAAGGGAGCTGACTGACTGCTGGGTTGTATAAAATGGACTCAGAAGACACTTGATGAGACTCCCAGGGGCCAAAGGTGGGACATACTGAGCATCACTAAGAATAATAACAGACATGGATGTATACACATCACATATATTTAGGTCCAGCAATTACTGATGATAAAAATAAACCAAATAAATAAACATTTAAAAATCTCTTTATTGGTCACCTTTAAGGAAACTAACCCAATATTTTGAAAAGTGATGAATAAAGAAAAGAATTAAGAGTTTATATTGTCTTTTCTGTATGAACTGTCTCTCAAAGCAACCAAATAACTGATGAGAAAGTTTCCCTTTATTACTCCTTATAAATAAAAAAATAATAAAATCAGAATATCATGTATTTTGAACTCCCAACGATCATCAGTGGTTGCTAACTGCACATAAAGACAGGTAACTAGGTATTACATGTCTCATGATGGCAGTATTGTATGTGCCACTATCTGCGACATTATCCTTCCCATCCTCCCAAAAGGAACAAACTTGAATCAGAGTGGGACTTTTGAGACATCAATAGGTTACAGGGAGGGAGGGACATATTGATAGCACAGATGCAATTAGCAAAATTAGCAAACTGTGGCCAGACCTAAATGACCAATGACCTAGTTTCTTCAACAAATAAAGCTGCAAGAAAAAGCAGGGAAGAGAAAAGGGGGGGGGGCAACAGCACAATTTCCTCAGCATTCCAGATTCCTGCTATCTGTCTGGTCTACTCTTCAGAGAGTAAGACCTGTGCTCAATGGATGGCTGCTAAACCTCCACATAATGTATCCACATCCATGAAGAAGGGAACGAACAGAAAGAGCCAAAGTCTAGAGAACCTTTCTTTGATTTAGAAAGTGCAGCCTTTTTTTAGGGACTCCCAACCATGATTCAAGCGGAATTAGTCTTCTAGAACCCCCAGCTACAAAGGAGTTAAGGGAGATGTCTATTTTTAACTGAATACATTGTCTTGAACTAACTTAGCTCTTAGGTTAGTTAGGAAGAAGAGAGTGGATAGTAAGGGGCTGGCAGCCACTCATCTCTGGCACAGATGATGTATAATGTCCTAGAAACAATGGTCCATCAGATGATACAGAGAGCTGGCCAGGGTCCTGATCACAGATCATGGCTTGGAACAGCGGGACATTTCTGACTTGTAAGGAAATACGAGGCCATGTTCTCCTTAGTACCATATTCCAAGCAAGGAAACTAACCAGCCAGTTTACTACCGGATAATGTATGCAGTCACCAACTGTGTACCTTTCTTCCCCATACCCACTTCTTTGCCCTAATGTCATCAAACACAAGGAATTGTCTTAAAAACTCTACAAGTTTAATTTCCCACTTCCTAGACACTGATGCCCATTGTAGCATATATAGAGAGGCATTTTTTCTTTTTTACATATGTCATATAAAAAAAAGAATGAGGTCCCTTTTTCTTTTGACTTAAATATTTTTTCTACTTTAATAGAAGTTTAGAATCTATAACTATGACTTGTCAAATATCTGTCAGAAAATTAAGCCAGAGTCAGGAATGTTATTTTTTCATGTCACTCCTTATCTTCCTTCTATCCCTAGAACGAAAGACTAGTTTTAAAAATTCACACATTTTTTAGAGCATGTGATAATTTGAGCTGTGTCTCGACAAAAGATATGAGAGAATCCCTGGTACCTGTGAATGTGACTATGCTTGGATAACTTGGTTTATCCTTATAGATGCTCAAATTAATATGAGGACATTAGGGTGAACCCTAATCCAATATGACCAGTGTCCTTATAAAAAGGGGAAATTTGGCCTGACTAGTTGTTGTCCAGTGAAGAAAGAATCAACTTGGAATGCTGAGGATACCTGTTCGAAACCCTGGGCTTGCCTGATCAAGGCACGATATAAGAAGCAACTACTATGAGTTGCTGTTTCACACTCTTCCCCTTACCTTTCTCTGCCTCTATCCTCTCTCTAAAATAAAAAAATAAAATATTTAAAAAGGGATAGATTTTGGTCCAGACAGAAACATGTGCAGAGGGAAGATTATGGGAAAATGGTCACATGGTGACAGAGGCAGAGATTGGACTAATGCAACTATACTGAATATAAGCCAAGAACACTAAGGACTGCCAGCCACCCCCAGAAGCGGGGAAGAGGCAAGGGAGGATTATACCTGGAGTTTCAGAGGGCAGATGGCCCTGCCAACACCTTTATTTCAAACTTCAGGTCTCCAGAATCATGAGGCAATGTATTTTGTTGTTTTAAGCTGCTCAGTTTGTGGTACTTAGTGATTACCAGCCCTGGAGAACAATATAGAGCAATTTTAGGTTTATAGAAAAATTGACCAGAAAGTAAAAGGTTCCCGTATATTACCTCACAAACCTGCCCTCTTCCCCCAAAATCTTTCCCAAATTATTCACATTTTGCATTAGTGTGGTACATTTATTACAACTGATGAGTTAATATTGACACTTTATTACTAACTAAAGTCTATAGATTACATTAGGGTTACTCCTTGTTGTGTAGTATGTTCTACTGGTTTTGTGTGGATGTAAGTTTCCAGCTTATTTGGTAAATACCAAGGAGGGGATTGTTGGATCGCATGGTAAAGTATGTTTAGTTTTGTAAGAAACTGCCAAACTGTCTTCCAAAGTGGTTGCACCATTCCCACCAGCAGTGAGTGAAAGATTATGTGGGTCTACAGTCTTGACGGCAGTGATGGGACTCAGCCCGTTTGTACCGGTTCTGCAGAACCAATACCTAATATTTTGTTGAGTTTGGTGAACCGTTTGTTAAAATGGCACTTGTAATCAGGGTTCTCTCTAAGATGGGTGTCTGGGCAGCCTCCCATTGGGAAAATCACAAATTTACATTCCTTACTCTTTTTTAATGTTCATCTGTGCAACAGCATATTCTAAGCATCCATAGTAATGTTAATTCTGTCCATAGGTGAAAAAAATTGCAAGTAAGGATGCCGATCAAAAAGCAATATGGAAATATCTTAAATAAGTTTTATTGTTTTTGTCAGGTATTATTTAATATTTTTATTAATATTTTAAAACTCTTATAACATAATTTAGTTTTGCATACCTCTTTTATTGTTCTTATTTAAGTATTAAATGCATGAAATGACAAACTACTATTTCTATATTGTTTTTTTATATTTAAAACAGTCATTAGGGCAGAGAAGCGATAGTTAAATCCCACCACTGCCTGTCAGCATTTGGTATTGGAGGTGTGAAGTGATATCTCACTGTTGTTTTAATTTGCATTTTCCCAACAACATATGACTGATTTTTTTCAACCTTTTTCATCTCATGGCACACATAAGCTAATTACTAAAATTCTGACAAAAAAAGAAAGTATACTTTTAATTGATTCACACCAAATACCTATGATTATGTTGGTGGTTGTCCTTTTTTAATTTGACAACCTAAGGGAAAAGAGGTCAGTGCCCCTGACTAAATAGTCAGGTCTAGCTTGTTTTAAAAATTGTTGTGGCACATTGGGTAGACAATTGCTGGCACATGATGTCAAGGATCTGTTCATGTGCTTGTATGCCATAGGTATATCTTCTTGGATGAAATATCTGTTGAGATCTTTTGTATATTTTTAGGTTGAGTTGTTTGTTTTCTTATTATTGAGTTGGTGTATTTTGGATGGCATTCTCTTTCAGATGTGTTTTGCAATGATTTTTTTCCACTCTGAAGCCTGTCTTTCACTTGTTTAGCAATGTCCCTCATTAAGCAGGAGTTTTTAATTTTGATAAAATGCAGCATTGATTTTTTTCTTGTACTGTGCCTTTTTATTTAAAAAGCTCTTGCCAACCCTGAGGTCAACTAGATATTACCTTGTTATCTTCTGTGAGTTTTTGAGTTTTGTGTTTTTCACTGAGACCTATGATCCATTTTGAGTTAATTTTTATAAAGGAGATAAGATCTATTTCTAAATTCATCCATTTGTCCATACTTGTTGTTCCAGCACTGTTAGTTAAAGATTATCCTTTCTCCACTGAATTGCCTATGTTCCTTTATCAAAGATCAGTTGCCTATCATTGTATAGATCTATTTCTGTGCTTCTGATCCTGTTCCATTGGTCGGTTTGTCTATTCTTTTGCCAAGAGCACACCAACTTGATGATTGTAGCTAATGGTAAGTGTTGAAGTCAAAAAGTGTTGGTCCTCCAACTTTGTTCAAATAGTTGGCTATTCTGATTCTTCACCTTTCCTATAAACTTTAAACTATAAAACCAGTCTGACACCAGCCACAAAATAACTTGTTGGAATTTTGATTAAGATTGCATTGAATCTAAAGATCAATTTGAAAGAAACTGATATTGACATTTGAGACTTCCTACCCATATACATGAAATTTCTCTCTACTTATTGAGTTAATTTCTTTCATCAAAACTTTGTAGTTTTTCTCATATGCAACATGTACATAATTTATTAGATTTATGCCTAGGTTTGTGTTTGTGTGTGTGTGTGTGTGTGTGTGTGTGTGTGTGTGTGTGTGTATGCACGCGCTAAGGAAAGTGGATGTTTTAAAGGGTATTTTTAAAAAGAAAATAAAATTAGAAAGCTTGGCAATTACAGAAAGTAAAAGTAAAAGCACAACACTTAAACTACAATTCAAGACATAATTCTAAATGCAAAATACCAAGAGAACAGAATTTATTTTTCTAAGGGGCGTAAAGAAAACCCCAAAAGCTTCCTTAGTGAATCCAACGTGAGAAATCAAGCTGAGATTCAAAAGGAGAGCCCCAAAACGCAGCTCAGAGTGGAGCCAGCTTTCTGCAGAGCTGAGTGCACCTGCCGGCAGCTCTAATCCACCACCCCACTCTCCTCCCCCACATTGACAAGTTTGGAAGCTGGCAGCCCAGAAGATGCCCAGGCCAGGCAAGGAGAAGAGGGAGGCAGAAAAAGGAACCAGCAGGATCCCGGAAACTCTCAAACTTCTCTTCCTCTGATCAAGAAGCCAAGTGGAGGGTCTGAGACATCATCGCTTCTTAGAGAAGCGCAGACTCCCTGACAGACTCTGGAGAAATGCTGAACCCTGTCCAAAATTAGACATCTCATCTCACAGATGGAAATAACTAGGACAAGAGATATAGCATTTGCCAAATGCTGTTTATCAAGTCCCGCTGCTGTAAAAAATTTCTCTGGAGAAGAAGGACTCTTTGTTGATAAGCTGATTACTGGTAGAGATGGATCCTGATAGCAGGGGTTTCAAGGAAACAAATGAGACAAGAGGCTCTTGGGAGAAACAAACTGGAATTAGGGGTGAGAGGAAGAGAGAAGTAGAAAGCAAAACCAGGGGATGATGGAGCAGGATGGCACAGTGTCAGAAGGTCTGGTCTTCCACATGGAATGTCTGATTTCATGGTGTTTGGGGCCATTTCTAGGTCTTTTGGGAGCTGTCATGTAAAACGAACACTTCCTCATCTCCCCTTTTCATCAGTTATGTCTGTGATACTTAGTTGCTTTGTCTGAAATCAAGATTTGGGGTGGAAATCAAAGAAAGGGGCTGAATTACACATCGAGGTCAGCATGGACAAGGGAAGAAGAGACACTTTGGGGAGCAAACTGCTGATCTCAAACGGGTCCTGCAGAAGCAGCACATCAGAGGCCAATGGGACCAGAATATAAATGTCAGGGAATATGCCGATGTCATGAAGAAGATGTAGGATTTGAGGATCAAATGCTCATTTAGGTCACACATACAAAAAAACAACAAAAAAGTCACCTTTTAAAAAATGTTTTATTCTTCTTGTCAATATATTTATAAGCATTATCTCCTTTGACCCTATAACCCTATAAGGTTAGGAGTCTTATTATTACCTTCATTTGCAAATGAGAAAATTGAGGCTTAGAGCAGGTTATAGCTTGCCCAAGGGCACTCAGTAAGTGACCAAGCCAGGATTTAAGGCCAGACTGCCTTACTCCAGAGCCGAAAGCTTCCCCACAATGGTTTGCATCTCTTTTTTTGGTGTGTCCTCTGGCAAGAGTGACTCACAGCTAACTAAGAGGTCTTATGACTCACTGAAACTCTTTCTACTGAAATCATGAAACCATCTTCCTTTTGCAAAATCCAATGAGCTGACTGCTGGGTCACTAAAAAAAGCAAAACCAAGTCTCTCTCTCTTTCTCTTTTCTAAAAATGACAATAGCTAATGTTAATTGTGCTCAGGCCTGATGTTTCTTCCTCCATTCCTGGAGCTTCACTTTTCTCTACAGTACTAATCACCATTTAACATTTTATATTTAACTTGCTCATTTGTCTATTGTGTTGGCATCAACAGCACAGTCTTCATTCTGCCTTATCTACTGCTATCTCTTCATTACTTTGAGCAGTGTTTGGAAAATATAGTGCTCACAAATATTTGTTGAATGAGTCTTAATATTTAACCAAAAGCACAACAATTTGGATACATGTTAGTAGTTCTTTAAAAAGTTAAACAGTCAAAAAAAAAAAGAAAGTTAAACAGTGATTGGTTCTATGAGCCAGCGATTCCACTTCCAGGTAGTTGCCTAAAGGAAGTGAAAATATATATCCCTCGTGTAAAGCCAGTAGTCGGGACCACTATCACAGCCGCCTGACCCGTGCAGGTTCGCAATGGATTCGAACAGTCGGTAATGAAACACAGGAGCCACAAACTGGTGAGCCATCAGCTTTAATTCTAGCTTGCACCCGGCGGGCAAGCAAAAACACACACTGGGCTCCAAAACCCATACATTCAGTGCTCACAAAGCTACTGACTTATCCGAGTTTCCTAGTATCAAAGCTTTCCAGCTCACCAGACTTATTCACCTCTGTTTCCCATCTCCTCCTGCACAAACTCTTAACAAACTGGCTTCTTCCTCAGCACTCTGCCATCTTGGCTACTTCTCCTCCACATGGCCTTAATCTGCTCTGCTCTCTAATACTAACCTCAGGAACTCAGGAACCGAGAGAGAGAGCAAGCTCCCAGACTGCCCCAGTTTATAGCATAGAAAATCCAAACCCTTAATCCAATATACAGACAAGAAAGTCTCTGATACAAAGCCACCCATCTGAGGCATAATGGGATTCCTCAAGAGAGTGCACCACCCTACATCATCCAATCAGTCAAGGGTGTGGGGAAGTGCTTACTCTTAAACTAAGCCTTAGGCTATGATGACCTGGCCTGCCCACAGCCTGTTCCAGAACACACATTAATATCAACAAACTTCCATGTGGGCAGCATCATCTTTAACAAAGTGAGCATAATATATTTTATCTGCCCAACACCTCGCAAGAAAGAGTTTTGTAGTAGGATGTCATAAAAACCTTATTCCTAATAGCCCAAAACTGGAAACAACCCAAATGTCCATCAACAAGAAAATGGATAAATAAACCATAGTATACCCCTTAAATGGAATAGTATTCAACAATGAAAAGGAACAAAGTACTAACTGATACAAAAAACAGAACACATAAAACTAAGAAGCTTATGTGAAAAAATAAATAAAATAAAAAGCTTATGTGTGTGAAGGAAGCCAGACACAAAAACAAAGATAATGGAATAAATGATTTCATTTTACATGATTTTGGAGAATTGCCTTTTTAAAAAGAGACATGGGTGACCTGACCCATGGCGGTACAATGGATAAAGCACTGGCCTGGAACGCTGAGGTCCCAGTTCATAGGGAACATATGGAAGTTGATGCTTCCTGCTCCTCCCTCTTCTCTTTTCCCCTTCTGTCTTTCTCTCTCTCTCTCCTTTCTAAAAAAATAAATTTAAAAAATAGGCAAAGTGAGTCTATGTAGACTTTAAAGCCAGTAGTCCGGGTCACCATCACAGCCGCCTGACCCGTGCAGGTTCACATTAGATTCGAACAGTCGGTAACGAAACAACAGAGCCAAGAACTGGTGAGCCATCAGCTTTAATTCTAGCTTGCACCTGGCGGGCAAGCAAAAACACACACGGGGCTCCAAAACCCACTCATTTAGTGCTCACAAACCTACTGACTTATCCGAGTTTCCTAGAATCAAAGGTTTCTAGCTCACCAGACTTATTCACCTCTGTTTCCCATCTCCTCCTGCACAAACTCTTCCTCAGCACTCTGCCATCTTGGCTGCTTCTCCTCTCCATGTGGCCTTAATCTGCTCTCCTCTCTAATACCTCAGGAACCAAGAGAGCGATCAAGTTACTGGTCTCCCCACTTTATACCATAGAATCAAAACCTTTCATCCAATTATACAAACAAGGAAGTCTCTGTATAATGGGATTCCTCAGGAGAGTGCACCACCCTACATCATCCAATCAGTCAAGGGTGTGGAGAAGAACTTACTCTTAAACTAAGCCTTAGGTTATAACGACTCGGCCTGCCCATATTACAGCCTTTCCCCCACACCCATCCCAAGCATAAGGGCAAATAATATCACCTGGGTGATGGGCTTCCATGTGGGCAGCGCCATCTTTAACAAAGTGAGCATATTATATTTTATCTGCCCAACATAGACAGAACTCAGAGTCGGGCTTAGCTGTGATAACAAAACAATAGGTGTACTGGCGTTGACTGGTGGTGGGTGGAGGGGGCTATGGAAGTATTTGCTCTCTTTCTAGATTTGGGTGATGGTTACAGAATGTAAAACAAGTGCTGAAATGTATCAAATGCATCACTTAAGATGGGCATATTGTGGTAGAGGGGCAAGATGTTGATGGAGTAAGCGGACGTACCAACGTCCAACTCCCAGAACAAAAGCGGATTTTAAGAACCAGCATCTGGATAAACCAACGTTGAACTAGACTGAGAGGACTCTTCAACTGAGGAACACTGAAGAAGCCACATTGAGGTAGGAAAAGCAAAAACGCGGAAAGGGCTGTCCAGCTCCCTGGAGTGAAAGGCAGCCCAGAGAGACTTGTGTGGTGGGAAGAGAGGCTAGCAGAAGGGTAGGGACCTGGGTCCCAGGAACAAAGCCCCAGCCTACAGCCCCAGAGTCTAGAAGAGGCGTATGGACAGTATTTAGTTGGGAAACAGGTTAGGATACTGTTTGTGAGAAAGAGATAGTTGTCTCAGACCCAGGATTCTTCTTAAAGGGACGGCGAAGAAAACCTCTCTCACAACCACTCACCCGGAACTCCGAGGAACAGGGAAAGAGGAGAGGACCGGAGAAGTGGGAAGAAAGTGCGGTCTGGAAGGCACAGGGAGAAAAGCTTTGAGGGGCAGCCACCCTGAACCCTGAGCTGAGTCACTCCACAAATCTGAAACAATATTTCCCTTGGAACCAGCAAGGGGAAGAAGGACATGAGCCAAACAGGCTCCCCTGTACAATCAGAGCATGGTTGCTTAGAAGGAGGGAGCTTTCAGGACTACAGTATGGAGTGTTAGGGTCTGAGCTTCAGTGCCTTCACCCACACTGCTGATGGCTTGCTGGAGGGCAGGCAGCAGCGGGACGCGGAAGCGCAGTACCGTCAGTGGGGGTAGAGGCCTAGCTAGCTGGTGTGAGCTTGGTCTAGACCTGAGGAGGCAAAGGGGACACATGAAAGTGGTCCGGCGGCTGCGAGCCCGCCTGTTACCCCACCTGTGGGGAAAAAGCGGGAACCCGGAATGCGCAGAGATCCACTGCTGGGCAGGGGCGAGTGGGTGCGCAGCCTCACCCGGCCTCCAAGGCTTGAAGCCCTGCACTAACTGACTTTGCCTGTGGAGGTGGGGTGGAAGCCGGGACTAGAAGTTGAACATGCACCAGAATTCCAGCCAAGGAGCCAAGTTTGGAGGGGGTAGGGCGGAAGCCCTGTTCGGGGCTGAGCACGTAGCAACAGCCCCTACCCACGAGAAGCCGAGATTGGCAGGGGCGGGGCAGAAGCCTGGTTCATAGCTGAGCGCACACCTGAAGCCCCTCCCAGCCAGAGGAACAGGCTGACAGGGACCCGCAACTGAGCAAAAGTGCTCACCCTTGCCCTTGGTGCCCAGGCTTGTGGCCCGAGTGTGGTGCGCAGTCCCATCAATAGGATAGGGGTGAAGTCCAAGACTGGCTTAGGCTTATAGAGCCTGGCATGAGAACATAGCCCTTCCTGAGGAGGCGAGGTTGAGACCAAAGCAGAAGCTGCAGCAGCCAGCACCAGCAACACCCACACCAAACTGCCCTAGGCAGCGACAAAGGGGGTGGCGGGCCTACAGACAGACCACACCTAAGCAACACAGAGGCAACACCCATTGGACTCCAGTAGCCAAACTCTTCTTATACACAGACAGAATAGGCAGGCAGAGGAATGCAACCCAAATGAATCAAAGAAATCCCCAGAGAAGGACCTGAATGAATCAGATATAATCAAACTACCTGATGCAGAGCTTAAAATAATGATAGTTAGGATGTTCAAAGTGCTTAGAGCAACAATGGATAGTCATTACAAACACCTAAATAAAGAGATAGCAACTATAAAAAAGAAAGTGAAAATAATAAAAAAGAATCAGACAGAAATAACAAATACAGTATCAGAACTGAAGACCACAATGGAAGGAATTAAAAGCAGGATGGATGAAAATGAGAATCAAATCAGTGCGTTAGAGGACAAAATAAACAAAGGTTCAGAAGCAGAGCAGAAAAAAGAAAAGAGACTCAAAAAATGTGAGGAAACTCTAAGGGAGCTCTGTGACAACATGAAGAGAAATAACATCCACATCATAAGGGTTCCTGAAGAAGAGAGAAAGAACAAGGGGTAGTAACATTTTTTAATCAAATCAATGCTGAAAACTTCCCTAAATTAAGACTGAAAAACATTTCACGCGTTCAAGAAGCACAGAAAATTCCATTAAAGAGAAAACGAAATAAATCTACACCAAGACAAATCATAGTTAAAATACCAAAGATAAGTGATAAAGAAAAAATTTTAAAAGCTGCTAGAGAAAGAAAGGCTACCACCTACAAAGGAGCCCCCATAAAGATGACATCTGACTTCTCAACAGAAACACTTGAGGCCAGAAAGGAATGGCAAGATATATTCAAGTAATGCAGGACAAGAACCTACAACCAAGACTACTCTATCCAGCAAGGCTAACGTTTAAAATTGAAGGAGAAATAAAGAGCTTCCCAGACAAAGAAAACCTCAGGAAATTCATTAAAACCAAACAGTTCTGCAAGAGATGCTAAGGGGGCTGTTTTGAACAGTTCAAAGAGGGAAAAGAATATAGCAAAAGAAGAATACAGCTTTATAGAATAAAATGGCAATAAACAACTACATATCAATAATAACTTTAAATGTAAATGGATTAAATGATCCAATCAAAAGACAAGGTTAGCTGTGTGAATACAGAAACTAAACCCATACATATGCTGTCTACAAGAAACACACCTTAAAAAAACAAAAGAAGCACATAGACTGAAGGTAAAATGATGGGGAAAAATATTTCATGCAAATGGAAATGAAAAAAAAAACGGGGGTAGCAATACTTATATCTGTCAAAATGGACTTTAAAACAAAGGCTGTATTAAAAGATAAAGAAGGGCAGTACATAATGATAAAGGGAACAATTCAACAGAAAGATATAACCATTATAAATATATACGCACAGAACATAGGAGCCCCGACATACATAAAGAAGACTTTGATGGACATAAAGGGCAAGATTAACACCAATACTATAATAGTAGGGATTTCAATACCCCACTAACATCACTGAATAGATCCTCAAGAAAGAAAATTAATAAAGAAACAGTAGACTTAAAGGATACACTAGATCAACTCGATTTAATAGATATCTTTAGAACTTTTCACCCTAAATCACTAGAATATACATTTTTTTCAAGCACTCATGGTACATTCTATAGGATAGACCACATGTTAGGACACAAAAAAGGTCTCAACAAATTTCAGAAGATTGAAATCATATCAAGCATTTTCTCTGATCACAATGCCATGAAACTAGAAATTAACCACAAAAGAAAAACTGAAAAATACTCAAACACTTGGAAACTAAATAGAATGTTATTAAATAGTGAATGGATTAACAATGAGATCAAAGAAGAAATAAAAAAGTTTTTCGAAACGAATTATAATAAGCATACATCAACTCAAAATTTATGGGACACAGCAAAAGCAGCATTGAAAGGGAAGTTCATAGCACTACAGAAATACCAAGAGAAGCTAGAAAAAGCTCAAATAAGCAACCTGACCCTGCATCTAAAAGAACTAGAAAAACAACAGCAAATAGAACCTGGGACTAGTAGAAGAAAGAAAATAATAAAGATCAGAGGGGAAATAAATGACATAGAGGCTAAGGAAACAAAACAGAGGATCAATGAAACCAGGAGCTGGTTCTTCGAAAAGATAAACAAGATCGATGAACCTTTAACTAGACTCACCAAGAAAAAAAGAGAGAGGACTCAAATAAATAAAATTAGAAAGGACAGTGGAGAAATAACAACTGACACAACAGAAATACAAAGCATTGTAAGAAAATACTATGAAGAACTCTATGCCAAAAAATTAGACAATCTAGGTGAAATGGACAAATTTCTTGAATCATATAATCTTCCAAAAATCAACCTGGAAGAATCAGAACACCTAACCAGACCAATTACAACAAATGAGATCAAAACAGTTATCAAAAAACTCCCAAAAAAGAAAAGTCCTGGGCCTGATGGCTTCACAAGTGAAATCTACCAAAAATTCAAAGAAAAACTAACACCTATTCTCCTCAAGCTATTTCAAAAAATTCAGAGGAAAGGAGACTTCCAAACTCCTTTTATAAGGCAAGCATAATTCTGATCCCAAAACCAGGCAAAGACAACAAAAAGAAAAAAAATTATGGGCCTATATCCCTGATGAATTTAGATGCTAAAATTCCCACAAAATACTAGCCAACCAGATCCAGCAATATATGAAAAAAATTATACACCATACTCAAGTGGGATTTATTCTGGAGAGGCAAGGCTGGTTCAATATTCGCAAATCAATCAATGTGATTCATCACATAAACAAAAGGAAGGACAAAAATCACATGATAATTTCAATAGATGCAGAAAAAGCATTTGATAAAATCCAGCACCCACGCATTATCAAAACTCTCAGTAAATAGGAATACAGGGAACATACCTTAACATGATAAAGGCTACCTATGACAAACCCACAGCAAACATCATACTAATTGGGCAAAAATTAAAAGCTATCCCCTTAAGATCAGGAACCAGGCAGGGGTGCCCTCATTTACTATTCTTACTCAACATAGTTCTAGAAGTTTTAGCCACAGCAATCAGACAAGAAGAAGAAATAAAAAGCATCCAAACTGGAAAAGAAGAAGGAAAACTGTCATTATTTGCAGATGATATGATATTGTATATAGAAAACCCTAAAGTCTCAGTCAATAAACTACTGGACCTGATAAATGAATTTAGCAAGGTGGCAGGATATAAAATTCATACTCAGAAATCAGAGGCATTTCTATATACCACCAATGAACTGTCAGCAAAAGAAATTAAGGAAACAATCCCCTTCACTATTGCAGCAAAAGAAATAAAGTACCTAGGAGTAAATTTAACCAAGGAGGTTAAGGACTTGTACTCAGAAATTTATAAAACATTGACAAAAGAAATCAAGGAAGATACAAACAAGAGGAAGCATATACCGTGCTCCTGGCTAGGAAGAATAAACATCATTAAAATGTCTATATTACCCAAAGCAATTTATAAATTCAATGCAATACCAATTAAAATACCAATGACATACTTCACAGATATAGAACACATATTCCAAAAATTTATATGGAACCAAAAAAGAACACGAATAGCCTCAGCAATCTTAAAAAGAAAAAATAAAGCAGGAGGTATCACGCTTCCAGATATCAAGGTTTACTACAAGGCATACTCAAGACAGCCTGGTACTGGCATAAGAACAGGCACATAGATCAATGGAACTGAACAGAGGACCCAGAAATAAACCCACAGCTTTATGGACAACTGATATTTGACAAAGGAGGAAAGAACATACAATGGAGTAAAGACAGCTTCTTTAACAAATGGTGTTGGGAAAATTGGACATGTACCTGCAAAAAAATAAAACTAGACCATCAACTTACACCATTCACAGAAACAAACTCAAAATGGATAAAAGACTTAAACGTAAGCTGTGAAATCATAAGCATCTTAGAAGAAAATATAGGCACCAAGCTCTCCGACATCTGTAGCAGCAATATATTTGCTGATTTATCTCCACGCTCAAATGAAATAAAAGGCAAGATAAACAAATGGGACTATATCAAACTAAAAAGTTTTTGCACAGCTAAAGACAATAAGAACAGAATAAAAAGATGAACCACACAATGAAAGAACATATTCGACAGCACATCTGATAATAACCAAAATTTATAAAGAACTTATAAAACTCAACACCAGGAGGACAAAACAATCCAATCAAAAAATGGGCAAAAGAAATGAATAGAAATTTCTTCAAAGAGGACATACAGATGGCCAATAGGCATATGAAAAAATGCTCAACATCACTAATCATTAGAGAAATGCAAATTAAAACCACAATGAGATATCACCTCACACCAGTCAGAATGGCGCTCATCAGCAAAACAACACAGAATAAGTGCTGGCGAGGATGTGGAGAAAAGGGAACCCTTCTGCACTGCTGGTGGCAATGCAGACTGGTGCAGCCACTGTGGAAAATAGTATGGAGATTCCTCAAAAAATTAAAAATGGAACTGCCTTTTGACCCAGCTTTCCCACTTATAGGAATATACCCTTAGAACACCATAGTACTGTTCTAATAGAAGAAATGCGCCCCCATGTTCGTGGCAGCATTGTTCACAATAACGAAGATCTGGAAACAGCCCAAGTGTCCGTCAGATGACGAGTGGATTAAAATGCTTTGGTACAGCCTGACCTGTGGTGGCGCAGTGGATAAAGCGTCGACCTGGGAACACTGAGGTCGCCAGTTCAAAACCCTGCACTGGTCTGGTCAAGGCACATATGGGAGTTGATGCTTCTAGCTCCTCCCCCCTTTCTCTCTCTCTCTCTCTCTCTCTCTCTGTGTCTCCTCTCTAAAATAAATAAATAAAAAGAAATTTAAATAAAAAAGCTTTGGTACATATATACTATGGAATACTACTCAGCCATAAGAAATGATGACATCGGATCATTTACAAGAAAATTGATGGACCTTGATAACATTATATGGAGTGAAATAAGTAAATCAGAAAGAAACTGAGAACAGCATGATTTCATACATAGGTGGGACATAAAAGTGAGACTATGAGACATGGACAAGAGAGTGGTGGTTACGGGGTGGGGGGAGGGAGGGGAGGGGTGGATAGGGAGGAGGGGAGGGGCACAGGGGAAACCAGATAGAAGGTTACAGAGGCCAATTTGACTTTGGGTGATGGGTATGCAACACAATTGAATGATAAGATAACCTAGAGATGTTTTTGTTGTACATATGTACCCTGATTTATTGGTGTCACCCCATTAAAATTAATAAAGAAAAGAAAAGATATTTCTTTTACTCATTTCCTGGAGAACTATAAACTTATTAAATATTAATGCTTTTAAAATCCATGTTTTAATAAAATAGATTTTAAAAAGTAAAAAAATAAATAATAAAAAAAAGAAAAAAGAAAACAGGGCCCATACATATGCTGTCTACAAGAGACCCATCTCAAAACAAAAGATGCACATAGACTGAGAGTAAAGGGATGGAAAAAAGTATTTCACGCAAATGGAAAGGAAAAAATGCTGGGGTAGCAATACTAATATCTGACAAAATAAACTTTAAAACAAAGCTATATAGTAAGAGATAAAGGTCACTACACAATGATAAAGGAGCATTACAACAGAAAGATATAACTGTTATAAATATATATATGCACCTAATATAGGAGCACGTAAATATCTAAAGCAGACTTTGATGGATATAATGGGCGAGATCAACAACAATACTATAATAGTAGGGGATTTTAATATCCCACTAACATCAATGGATAGAACCTCCAGACAGAAAGGTAACAAAGAAATAGTGGCCTTAAATGACTCACTAGATCATCTGGATTTATTTTTATTTTATTTTATTTATTTTATTTTATTTTTTACAGGGACAGAGAGAGGGATAGATAGGGACAGACAGATAGAAATGGAGAGAGGTGAGAAGCATCAATCATTAGTTTTTCGTTGCCCTTGCAACACCATAGTTGTTCATTGATTGCTTTCTCACATGTGCCTCGACCGCGGGCCTTCAGCAGAGCGAGCAATCCCTTGCTGGAGCCAGCAACCTTGGGACCAAGCTGACAAGCTTTTTGCTCAAGCCAGATGGGCCCACGCTCAAGCTGGTGAGCTCGGGGTCTCGAACCTGGGTCTTCTGAATCCCAGTCCGATGCTCTATCTGGTGCGTCACCACCTGGTCAGGCTAGATCATCTGGATTTAATAGATATCTTTAGAACCTTTCATCCCAAAGCAGCAGAATATACATCTTTTTCAGTGCTCACGGTACATTCTCTAGGATAGACCACATGTTAGGACACAAAACAAGTCTTAATAAATTTAAAAAGATTGAAATCATATTAAGCACCTTCTCTGATCACAACAGCATAAAACTAGAAATCAACTACAATAGAAAAACTGAAAAACATTCCAACACTTGGAGACTAAATAGCATCTATTAAATAATGAATGAGTTAACAATAAGATCAAGAAAGAAATTAAAAAAAAAGAAAATGAACATACAACAACTCAAAATTTATGGGACAGAGCAAAAGCAGTCCTGAAAGGGAAGTTCATAGCATTACAGGCATACCTTAAGGAACAAGAAAAAGCTCAAATTAACAATTTAACCCTGCACCTAAAAGAATGAGAAAAAGAACAGCAAGTAAAGCCCAGAGGAAGTAGAAGGAAAGAAATAATAAACATTAGAGTGGAAATAAATGACATAGAGGCCAAAAGAAAAAAAATACAGAAGATCAATAAAATCAAGAGCTAGTTCTTTGCAAAGGTAAACAAAATTGATAAACCTTAACCAGACTCACCAAGAAAATAAAGAGATTAAATAAATAAAATTAGAAATGAGAGTGGAGAAGTAACAACTGACACAGCAGAAATTCAAAGGATTGTAAGAAAATGCTATGAAGAACTGTATGCCCCCAAATGGGACAACCTAGATGAAATGGATAAATGTTTTTAAAAATATAATCATTCAAAAATCAATCTAGAAGAATCATAAAACCTAAACCAGTGGCTCCCAAACTTTTTAAAGTTGGGGCACATTTTAAATTCTACAAATAATTGTAGGCACTCTATATACAAATTTCTGAGAAATATGTTATAATAATTAAGTCAAATATTAAAGAAAAATATAAAGTCCAAGTGTGCTTTTATGGTAATTAAATGAAATTAATGTGACAAAATTAAATTTATTCTGACATTAAAAACATTTTTATGTTACATTTTTTGAGTCATGCTTTTTAGAATTTGTAAAAAAAGTGGAGTTAAAAAATTAAAAAACAAAAAAAAACCGTTATCTTTTTATATATATAGATACATTCTTAGTAAAATTTAATAATTTTGGCAGGTCCTGGCGTGAATGTGTTAAGTTTTTTCATTCTTGTGTTTATGAGAAACATGAGCCTGATGTTTCTTAGCAATTTCTTCAATATTTGGACATATATTTGAAAGGCAAACTCTCATTTCCACGTCAATACATTGAAGAATTCCTCTCTTTTTACTCTTAATTGTGTTGAGTGCAGAAAACCCCCACCATACATATCATCTTAACTTTACACCAAACAAAGGATAGAAGAAACTTGCCTCCAGTCTTTCCAGGAACATGGGGAGGGGTAGTGTAAACAGTCCAGCACCACAGTTTAACAGCCTTTTGCAACCTAATCAGGCAAGTGAGATGGGGGATTGAGCAGACTGTCAGTTTATAGCCAATTCCCCACACCTCTGTTCCCCAAAAATCTGAACTCCAAAAGTCCTGTTGGTTTTTTGGTCCCCAACAGGCACATATTTCTCTGGAATACCATAGAGCACACCGGAAAATCTTTTAGGGCTCACACTTTGAGAACCACTGACTTAAACAGACCAATTACACCAGAAGAGATTGAAACAGTTATTAAAAACACCCAACAAACAAATGTCATGGGCTTGATTTTCACCAAATATTAAAAGAAGAACTAACACCTATCCTTCTCAAGTTATTTCAAAAAATTAATTTGTTGTGTTTACATAGACCCCCGAATATATCTCCCTTTCTACCCTCCCCATATCATCCTTGATAGCCCCTTTGCCCCCTCCCCCCACTGGCTTCCTTTTCCCTCCACGATTTACTATCCTTCTCTCTCTCTCTCTCTCTCTCTCTCTCTCTCTCTCTCTCTATTATGTGTATATATTTTCACTAATGTTTTCCATTTCTTTGATCCCCTCTTCTCATCCTTTCCCTGTGCCGCTTTCCCTCTGGACTCTTTGATCCCTTCTCAAAAAATTCCTATGTTGAAACCTAATGCATTGAATCTATAGATTGCTTTGTGTAGTATAGATATTTTAATGATGTTTATTCTTCCTATCCATGAATACATGCTTCTACTTGTTTGTATCTTCCTTGATTTCTTTTATCAATGTTTTATAATTTTCCGAGTGCAAGTCTTTAACCTCCTTGGTTAAATTTACTCCTAGGTACTTTATTTTCGTTGTTGTAATAGTGAAGGGGATTGTTTTCTTAATTTATCTTTCAGACAGTTCCTTGTTGCTGTATATAAATACCACCTTGCTGAATTCATTTATCAGGTCCAGTAGTTTTTGACTGAGACTTTAGGGTTTTCTATGTATAGTATCAAGTCATCAGCAAATAATGAGTCCATGCAGATCATCTAGTCTCTGGTGCCCAGAATGAGGTACAAGGAAGACGTTTAAGCAGAGGCTGTGACCTCCGAAACTGTGCCTGATTTTTTATGTATTTGTATGTTTTTGGAGGGAGATCCAAAGCTTTCACAAATTTGGTGTCCCAACCCCCTGATTTTTTATATGAAGAAGATGAAACCTAAAGAAAAACCACTTTAAATTCCCTTTAAGGTATCATGGGATCCTATACCACCCTGTGTCCTGGGTGACCACTTCCAGCTCCCAGATACCATGACCTTCACACAATACAGGGCCTTTACAGCACCTCTTACTGGGTCTGGAAGGTAATGTACTTTGACCCCTAGTTTTAGCATTTTTCAGATTGGAGAGGTTTCTCTTACCCCATAACCTAGAAAATTGCTACTAACCCTCTGGGACATGGATTTATGCGCGTTTCTTGGGCCTGTCCATGACTTATAGGCCAAGTTGAAGGCCCTGCTTCCTCTTCCCAGAAGATTCTATCCTTAGTAATTACATGAGAACATTCTTTTAGTGTTCTACAGTCCAGGGTAATGACCTATTTGGCTTTGTTATCTCCATAGAGGATGGTCTGGTTAAATGTGGATTTCATGTATGGGACAGATTTACACCAAAGAATTATTTGTTGTTTATGGTAAATTTAACTACACATACTGTTGTTTTTCAATAATGATAATTATCAAAATAAAGTCAATCTGCATGACTTTATTTTGCAAATTCAATTGACATTGGATATAAAATTATAAAAAATTTATTTACAAATAATTAAAAACTTAAGGTCACCAGACTGTAAAATAATTACATTCAACATCTTGCATTCATGGTGACATTGCCATAATAGTTTCATTGCTTACCTGTCCTGACACTTTTGTCTTCTACAGAAGTCATTGCTAGATTTAACTATGTTACTTGTGACATTTTAGGCCTTATGTCTTTTAAAACAAGTAATGTTGCTATGAAAGCAAAATGTTGAGTTTAATTATTTTATAGTCTGGTAACCTTGACTTTCTAATGATTTTATATTCAATAACTTTATTCCCATTTTGCCAATTGTCCCAATAACTCATGATGGGAAGCATGTAGCTGTCAGCCTCTTAGTCTCTTAAATGGGGTCTGTGGATGAAATGGTATAATGTATCCATACACATTTCCTGATTTTGATACTTGGGTTGTGGTACCGTCAGAGAATATTCTCATTTGTAAGGAATACACACTAAAGAATTCGGGAGAGCACTGGCCAGTTGGCTCAGTAGTAGAGTGTCGACCCTGTGTGTAAATGTCCTGGTTTGATTCTGGTCAAGGCACACAGGAGAAGTGACCATCTGCTTCTCCATCCCTTCCCCTCTTGCTTCTCTCTCTCTCTCTCTTTCTTCTCCTCCCCTCCTTCAGCCATGGCTTGATTGTATCAAATTAGCCACTGGGCGCTGAGGATGGTTCCATGGCCTCTGCCTCGGACACTAAAAAATGGCTCCAGCTGCAACGGGGCAAGGGCCCAGAGGGGCAGAGCATCGCCCCTTAATTGGCTTGTCAGGTGGATCTGGTCAGGGTGCTGCAGGAGCCTGTCTCTCTGCCTCCCCTCCTCTCACTGAAAAAATAAATAGAATTCAGGAGTAATGATCATCCAGGTTATGAATAAACTCTCAAATGATTTAGGAAAACTGTTCCTCATTATCTGAGCTATTTTTTTTTTCAGGGACAGAGAGAGGGATAGATAGGGACAGACAGACAGGAATGGAGAGAGGTGAGAAGCATCAATCATTAGTTTTTTGTTGCCGTTGCGACACCATAGTTGTTCATTGATTGCTTTCTCACATGTGCCTTGACCGCGGGCCTTCAGCAGACCGAGCAACCCCCTGCTGGAGCCAGCAAACTTGGGTCCAAGCTGATGAGCTTTTGCTCAAGCCAGATGGGCCCGCGCTCAGGCTGGCGACCTCGGGGTATCAAACCCGGGTCTTCCACATCCCAGTTCGATGCTCTATCCACTGCACCACCGCCTGGTCAGGCTATCTGAGCTATTGATTGTTTCAAAATAAAAATTAATAATGTATAGAAGAAGGAATATAGAATGTCCCAGGATAGGTTTTAAGTATCTTTCTTTAATCTATTTATTTTCTATGCACATTTGCAGTGTAGCTGTATTACCAGCTCAAGTTACTTTTTACTAGATTTAGTCTTTGTGTTTGGTATTTTAACTTAGAGTTTGTAAAATTTTAAAGTAATAAAAAATAGAATTTAAATTAATATATTTTTAATTTTTATTTATTCATTTTAGAGAGGCTAAGGGGAGAGAGCAAGGGGTGGGGGGAGGAGCAGGAAGCATCAATTCCCATATGTACCTTAACCAGGCAAGCCCAGGGTTTTGAACTGGCAACCTCGACATTTCAGGTCGATGCTAAAGTAATATAGATATAATAAGTAGGTGATTTATTTTTAAGAGAGACAGGAAGGAAGAGAGATGAGAAGCATCAAGTTGTAGTTGTGGCACTTTAGTTGTGAATTAATTGCTTTCTCATATGTGCCTTGATGGAAGGTGCTCCACCCAAGCCAGTGACTCCTTGCTGAAGCCAGCGACCTTGGGCTTTAAACCAGTGACCTTTGGGCACAAGCCAGCAACCATGGGGTCATGTCTATGATACCATGCTCAAGGCAGTGACCCTGTGCCCAAGCTGGCTAGCCCATGCTCAAGCCGGATGAGTCCGTGCTCAAGCCTGCCACCTCAGGGTTTCGAATTTGGGGCTTCAGTGTAGTATCCCAGGTTAATACTCTATCCACTGCACCATCGCCAGTCATGCTAAGTAAGTGATTTATATACCAACAAAATTTCCATATCATTAAAAGGAACTGCTATAACGCAATTAGTGGACCATTTTGTAGTAATTTCTGAGTTCTGTGTAATACTTTGTGGTTCATTAATAATAAATTAATATTAGCTATTGAAACAATTTGTGTCATAATGAAAGTACTTATAGATTTAAATTGGAAATTCAAAATGCCATTCTGTTTTTAGCAAACAAATCAGAGAAGAGAGAAACAACAAACCAGTTTCAAAATATCAACTCTGACCAATGGTTCATGATTTTTAATTTTAAGATATAGTCGATATGTGAGTTAGAAAAGCAGCTCTTTGCCTAAAAACAGTTTATTTTAGAAATTGGGCAAAATAGGTCTTTACACAACTTGTTTTTATTTCATAATTAATGTAGAAAACACATAGCTCTCACTTAACATGAGTTGATACATTCTTGAATCTCAGATGTTCTTAACAAGAACAAAGTGTCATCTTTTCCCCATTATTTTCAATGAGAAAACTTATTGTACATTATATGTCAACAAAAATCTCCATCCAACTTACTAAGACATAACTACAACACAGTGAAAAGCCTGCATGTAAGTAACAAACTCATGGAGGGAAAGAAAATGCCTAAAACATTGCTTCCTGATCACCCAGCAATTAGGATGCTGTTAAGCAACATTTATTCTGTATTCTACAACACAGAGGTTGGCATGCGATACTGCATTTACACTATAACATAGGGGTAAATAGATCTACTGGAGAAAATACGGACAGACGTTTTCAAAAAATTAAGGCAATTTCCTGCAATTATACTAAACAAGAGAGGTAGACATGTGGAGCTGACAGAAACTGAGGATATGGGGCTGTATATGCTTCTGGTTCCTGATAAATCCTCAGAGGAGGTGGCTGACACCACCAGCTGAAAAGATTGCCACTCAGTGTTTGTGTGTATCAGTTTCTGTGTAGGGTGCTATAGAGGCATGTGGCCTCATGTCAAGAACAAGACAGCGCTACTTATGTAATTTTATTTTTTTAATTTTTATTCATTGATTTTTAGAGAAAGAGAAAGGGACAGAGAAAGAAACAATTTGTTGTTCCACTCATCTGTGCAAATATTCTAAAACTCAAGCCGTTTTTGGTCACAATACACTGATTGGTTGATTCTTGCATGTGCTCGGACCAGGGATTGAACTCACAGCCTTGTTGTATTGCTACAATGCTCTAACTGACTGAGCCACCTGGTTTGGGTATGCTTATGTGATTTTAAACAAGGGTTTTGATCTGATGCTCTTCCTAATCTTCATCACAGTCTTCCTCATACTCAGTGGCCGATAGTTCCACAGCAGGTTTTAGGAGCACTCCAGAATTTTGTTCACTGTTTCTTCCAAGCTTATGCAAGTCATGACTTTCCCTGAGCATCCAGCACTTTTGTAGAGCCTTTGAAACCAGCCCAAAATTGCAAGGTTAATATAATTTCTTCCATAACCACAACTGTTTGTAGAAAAACTCTTTGTGGCCATGGCCTGTTGGCTCAGCAGTACAGCATTGGCCTGGATATGGAAGTCCTGGGTTCAATGCCCAGTCAGGGCACACAGGAGAAGTGACCATCTGCTTCTCCCTCCCCCTCATTTCTCTCTCTCTGTTCTACTCTCACAGCCATGGCTTGATTGGTTCAAGTGCATTGGCTCCAGGAGCTGAGGATGGTTCCATTACCTCCACCTCAGGCACTGATATAGCTTGGTTGCTGATCAATGGAGCTGTGCCCCAGCTGGGCAGAGTATTGCCTGGTAGGGGTTTGCGGAGTGGATCCTGGTCAGGGCACATGTGGGAGTCTGTCTCTGCCCCCCTGCCTCTCACTTAATAAAATAAAAATATATAAAAGAGAAAGAAAAACTCTTTGTTATGGCTCGTCAATGATAGTGAAGGTTTTATTAGCAACCTGGGCTGGGTTTGGAAGCGGTTTCCTTAAGAACATTGGCCAAGTGTTTGGATTGAGAAGTATGTGTATCCTACAAATGTTGGGCTCTACTGCAAAAGCGGCACACAGGGTGTGCTGTGGACTGACCCTGCTGAAGGAGGCACATCATTTTCATGTGTTAGGAGTTTGTTATATTGATTTTAATTTAAAAAGACAACTTTATGTCATCTACAAAAAATTGTTATAATAGACAACAAATGGCCCGTCCTTGGACCAGTCAACAAGTTAATAATACATGTTTTTAATTTTGAAAATAATAAAGATGTCAATAATGTTAAGGGTATCCCTTTGGTTGTGGGCATGCACAGCCTGAACACGGTAGCCAGTTGTCAGAATTGGAGATCCATTCATTTGGTATCCCATCAACAGAAAGCTCTGCATGTAAGATGCTGACAAGATGGCTTGAGGGGGACTTGAAAGCCCATTTTCAGGTGTCCAGACATCTACCTAACCTCCCTTATTAACCTATTGCCAGGCTTGCAGGAGAGTAAGTGCATTTCTCTACCTGTCCCACAGGAGAGCGGACAGCAGCTGCCCACACACGTGGCGTCCCCTCATTGCCACCCGATCCAGGATCCAAATAAAACATTCTCCTCTCCTGGTAAGTTGCTAGGTCAAATTCTAAAACTCAAGCCATTTTTGGTCACAACATCTGTTTGTTTTTCTCTCCACCTGAACCCTTCTGGGTGAGGACCAGCTCTTTAAAACAAAGCTCATTGTCATAAGCTGATATTCTGCTTTCTCATCCCAATGAAATAGAGTCATGTGTTCCCCCCACACACAATGGCTAGTTTATCGACCTTGTTTTGTTAACCTGGAAGGAGCCCACAAAAACTGGCTTTGACTTTTTGGAGTACTAATGGCTAAAAGCATTTTTGTGATGATATTGATTTAAGTGAAATCTGATTTTAAAGCTCTGGGCTGGAGAGTCAGAGCGAGAGGTCTGGTCCCCCAGAGGCCACTGTATGGGTCAGCAGACCCAGAACTGACTGACTTCTGTTTTCTTGAATTGTCATAATGTGTTTCTTTAAAAATCATCACTACTTTCTCACTTTAGATGTTAATCCAGGGAGTTAATAGTTAAAAAACAAAGTCCCCTATCTCTCTTTTTAAAAGTATTCTCCCAAGGCAGGTTTGAAAGATAATCCAGTAAGGTGCAGGAAGAAAATATGAAAAGTTTTATTTCTATTGGATTTTCCCGTTATTCTTTTAAATGCTTCTTTGGGTGTTATTTTTAATGAACATAATAATTTAGTGCAGTGCACAAAATGCATATGTAAATAAACATACTTACATGGTGGTATGTTCTTAAAACTTTTTTTTTGAGGCTGAGAAGTACAAATGAGACATGGTTGGAGGTCATTCTTCTGAGGACCCAGATATTTCCCCAAGTTCCATTTTCCTCTGTCCATTCTGTGAGCATTAGACCCCCTTTGCTGCCGTATCTGCTCCCTAAACTACACCCTATGCAGCGGATATCATCCCTAACCCAGGCATGTGTAGTGGGTGGTGGTGGGATTACCTTAAGGCAGTGGTTCTTAACCTGGGTTCTATCGAACCTTAGGGGTTCGATGAGTTGGTCTCAGGGGTTTGGAGAAGCCTCTGCCGCGGAGGTAAAGACACACTTGTGTAAAGTCATGATGACACGCCCCGCTTGGCCATCACTTGCTGCAGAGGATCACGTTACATTGCTTGGCCAACCAGTGCTGCGGGGAATTTAGTGCTGGCAGTAGTCAACGGCTGTCATAGTTGTATGCCGTGTGGTTTCTTTCTTAATATTTTAATCCATACTAAATATGTTGAGCAAAAAAAGAAAGTGGTCGGACAAATATGTACAACATGGGTTCATATGTATCACGGAACAGGATGGGAGTCAGCGTCCTATCTGCATGATATGCAATGCCAAGTTGAGCAACTCTAGTCTTGCACTGGCAAAACTAAATTTGGAAAATAAATTCATATTTTATTTATCACTAAAGAAGGGTTTGGTGAATGCGCATATGAAACTGGTGGATTTGGTACCTCAAAAAAGGTTAAGAACTACTGCCTTAAGGGAAAAGGGTAGGCCTTGTGGGTTGACTCACTTCTGTTCCCATCAGCAGCCCTGTGTATTCAATAGCTAGTGTACCCCATGTTGGCAAACATAGGTTTTGGAATCAAATGGGTGTAGACACTAGCTAGGCCCTCAGTAGCAAGGTGGTCTTGGGAGAGTTTTGTGACTTCTCACCAAGACTTAGTGCTCATCATAATATGGGGATAAAAACAGTGTGACATTCAGTGTGCTGTGGTGTGGTTCTTGAGATAATAAGGATCAGGTGCTCAGTAGTATTATTACTCATGAAAACAGAACTCATTATTGAGAGAACTTTAAAGCAAAGTCTCTTTGCCTGGATATCCAAGATTAACCTGTTTTAGAATGAATTCTGCCCTGGCCAGATAGCTCCATTAGTTAGAGCATCGGCCTGAAGCACAGAGGTTTGATCCCAAGTCAGGGCACACACAGAAATAGATTGATGTTCCTGTCTCTCTCTTTCTCCCTGCCTCTCAGCTAAAATCAATAAATTAAAAATAATTTTTAAATGAATTCTGTGCTACTATAAAGAAATATTCAGCTGGCTGCCAGTGGGTTTCGATCTGAATCCTTTCTGAGCTTTTTAATATCCTTCCTGGTAAAAAGTTCTTTTTTTTTTTTAATATATATTTTATTATTATTAATTCTAATGGGGTGACACCAATAAATCAGGGTACATATGTACAATGAAAACATCTCCAGGTTATCTTATCATTCAATTGTGTTGCATACCCATCACCAAAAGTCAAATTGTCCTCTGTCACCTTCAATCTGGTTTTCCCTGTGTCCCTCCCCTCCTCCCTATCCCACTCTTCCCTCCCTCCCCCCATCCCATAACCACCACTCTCTTGTCCATGTCTCATAGTCTCACTTTTATGTCCTACCTATGTATGAAATCATGCTGTTCTCAGTTTTTCTTTTTTTCTGATTTACTTATTTCACTCCGTATAATGTTATCAAGGTACATCCATTTTGTTATAAATGATCCAAAGTCATCGTTTCTTATGGCTGAGTAGTATTCCATAGTATATATGTACCATAGTTTTTTAATCCACTCATCTTCTGACGGACACTTGGGCTGGTTCCAGATCTTCGCTATTGTGAACAATGCTGCCACGAACATGGGGGCGCATTTCTTCTTTTCGAACAGTGCTATGGTGTTCTTAGGGTATATTCCTAAAAGTGGGATAGCTGGGTCAAAAGGCAGTTCGATTTTTAATTTTCTGAGGAATCTCCAAACTGTTTTCCACAGTGGCTGCACCAGTCTGCATTCCCACCAGCAGTGAAGAAGGGTTCCCTTTTCTCCACATCCTCTCCAGCACTTATTCTGTGTTGTTTTGCTGATAAGTGCCATTCTGACTGGTGTGAGGTGATATCTCATTGTGGTTTTAATTTGCATTTCTCTAATGATTAGTGATGTTGAGCATTTTTTCATATGCCTATTGGCCATCTGTATGTCCTCTTTGGAGAAATTTCTATTCATTTCTTTTGCCCATTTTTTGATTGGGTTGTTTATCTTCCTGGTGTTGAGTTTTATAAGTTCTTTATAAATTTTAGTTATTAACCCCTTATCAGATGTGCTGCCGAATATGTTCTCCCATTGTGTGGTTTGTCTTTTTATTCTGTTCCTATTGTCTTTAGCTGTGCAAAAACTTTTTAGTTTGATATAGTCCCACTTGTTTATCTTGCCTTTTATTTCATTTGACCGTGGAGATAAATCGGCAAATATACTGCTGCTACAGATGTCGGAGAGCTTGCTGCCTATGTTTTCTTCTAAGATGCTTATGGTTTCACGGCTTACATTTAAGTCTTTTATCCATTTTGAGTTTGTTTTCGTGAATGGTGTAAGTTGATGGTCTAGTTTCATTTTTTTGCAGGTAGATGTTCAATTATCCCAACACCATTTGTTAAAGAGGCTGTCTTTACTCCACTGTATGTTCTTTCCTCCTTTGTCAAATATCAGTTGTCCATAAAGCTGTGGGTTTATTTCTGGGTCCTCTGTTCTGTTCCATTGATCTATGTGCCTGTTCTTATGCCAGTACCAGGCTGTCTTGAGTATAATGGCCTTATAGTAAACCTTGATATCTGGAAGAGTGATACCTCCTGCTTCATTTTTTCTTTTTAAGATTGCTTAGGCTATTCGTGTTCTTTTTTGGTTCCATATAAATTTTTGGAATATGTGTTCTATATCTTTGAAGTATGTCATTGGTATTTTAATTGGTATTGCATTGAATTTATAAATTGCTTTGGGTAATATAGACATTTTAATGATGTTTATTCTTCCTAGCCATGAGCACGGTATATGCTTCCACTTGTTTGTATCTTCCTTGATTTCTTTTATCAATGTTCTATAATTTTCCGAGTACAAGTCCTTAACCTCCTTGGTTAAATTTACTCCTAGGTACTTTATTTTTTTGGCTGCAATAGTGAAAGGGGATTGCTTCCTTAATTTCTTTTGCTGATATTTCATTGTTGGTGTATAGAAATGCCTCTGATTTCTGAGTATGAATTTTATATCCTGCCACCTTGCTGAATTCATTTATAAGGTCCAGTAGTTTTTTGACTGAGACTTTAGGGTTTTCAATATACAATATCACATCATCAGCAAATAGTGACAGTTTTACTTCTTCTTTTCCAATTTGGATGCCTTTTATTTCTTCTTCTTGTCTGATTGCTGTAGCTAAGACTTCCAGAACTATGTTGAATAAGAGTGGTGAAAGTGGGCAACCCTGCCTGGTTCCTGATCTTAAGGGGATTTCTTTTAATTTTGTCCATTTAGTATGATGTTTGCTGTGGGTTTGTCGTAGATGGCCTTTATCATGTTAAGGAATGATCCCTGTATTCCCAGTTTACTGAGAGTTTTGAGCATGAATGGGTGCTGGATTTTATCAAATGCCTATTCTGCATCTATTGAAATTATCATGTGATTTTTGTCCTTCCTTTTGTTTATGTGATGAATCACATTGATTGATTTGCGAATATTAAACCAGCCTTGCCTCTCCAGAATAAATCCCACTTGATCGTGGTGTATGATTTTTTTCATATATTGCTGGATCCGGTTGGCTAATATTTTGTTGAGAATTTTAGCGTCTAAGTTCATCAGGGATATAGGCCTATAATTTTCTTTCTTTGTGTTGTCTTTGCCCGGTTTTGGGATCAGAATTATGCTCACCTCATAAAAGGAGTTTGGAAGTCTTCCTTCCTCCTGAATTTTTTGAACTAGCTTGAGAAGGATAGGAGTTAGTTCTTCTTTGAATTTTTGATAGAATTCACTTGTGAAGCCATCAGGCCCAGGACTTTTCTTTTTTGGGAGTTTTTTTATAACTGTTTCGATCTCATTGGTTGTAATTGGTCTGTTTAGGTGTTCTGATTCTTTCATATTGATTTTTGGAAGGTTATACGATTCAAGAAATTTGTCCATTTCACCAAGATTGTCTAATTTTTTGGCATATAGTTCTTCATAGTATTTTCTTACAATGCTTTGTATTTCTGTTGTGTCAGTTGTTATTGCTCCACTGTCCTTTCTAATTTTATTTATTTGAGTCCTCTCTCTTTTTTTCCTGGTGAGTCTAGTTAAAGATTCATCAATCTTGTTTACCTTTTCAAAGAACCAGCTTCTTGTTTCATTGATCCTCTGTATTGTTTCCTTAGCCTCTATGTCATTTATTTCTGCTCTGACCTTTATTATTTCTTTCCTTCTACTTGTCTTGGGTTTTATTTGTTGTTGTTTTTCTAGTTCTATTAGATGCAGGGTCAGGTTGCTTATTTGAGCTTTTTATAGCTTCTTATGATATGCCTGTAGTGCAATAAACTTCCCTCTCAGAACTGCTTTTGCTGTGTCCCATAAATTTTGAGTTGATGTATGCTCATTATCATTTGTTTCTAGAAACTTTTTTATTTCTTCTTTGATCTCATTGTTAATCCATTCATTATTTAATAACATGCTATTTAGTTTCCAAGTGTTTGAGTATTTTTCATTTTTTCTTTTGTGGTTAATTTCTAGTTTCATGGCATTGTGATCAGAGACAATGCTTGATATGATTTTAATCTTCTTAAATTTATTGAGACCATTTTTGTGTCCTAACATGTGGTCTATCCTAGAAAACGTACCATGAGCGCTTGAGAAGAATGTATATTCTACTGCATTAGGGTGAAAAGTTCTGAAGATATCTATTAAATCAACTTGATCTAGTGTCTCCTTTAAGTCTGCTGCTTCTTTATTAATTTTCTTTCTTGAGGATCTATCCAGTGTTGTTAGTGGGGTATTGAAATCCCCTACTATGATAGTATTGCTGTTAATCTCGCCCTTTATATCCATCAAAGTCTGTTTTATGTATGTCGGGGCTCCTATATTTGGTGAATAGATATTTACAATAGTTATATCTTCCTGTTGAATTGTTCCGTTTATCATTATGTAGTGTCCTTCTTTATCTGTTACTACAGCCTTTGTTTTAAAGTCTATTTTGTCTGATATAAGTATTGCTATCCCTGCTTTTTTTTCATTTCCATTTGCATGAAATATTTTTTTCCATCCTTTTACCTTCAGTCTATGAGCATCTTTTGTTTTAAGGTGTGTCTCTTGTAGACAGCATATGTATGGGTCCTGTTTCTTTATCCATGCAGCTACCCTATGTCTTTTGATTGGATCATTTAATCCATTTACATTTAAGGTTATTATTGATATGTAGTTGTTTATTGCCATTTTATTCTTTAAAGCTGTATTCTTCTTTTGCTCTATTATTCCTCCCTTTAAACTGTTCACATGAGGCCTCTTAGTATCTCTTGCAGAATTGGTTTGGTTTTTATGAATTCCTTGAGGCTTTCTTTTTCTGGGAAGCTCTTTATTTCTCTTTCAATTTTAAACATTAGTTTTGCTGGATAGAGTAGTCTTGGTTGTAGGTTCTTGTTCTGCATTACTTTGATTATATCTTGCCATTCCCTTCTGGCCTCAAGTGTTTCTGTTGAGAAGTCTGATGTCATCATTATGGGGGCTCCTTTGTAGGTGATAGCCTATTTTTCTCTAGCAGCTTTTAAAATTTTTTCTTTATCCATTAGCTTTGGTATTTTAACTATGATGTGTCTTGGTGTAGATCTTTTTGGGTTTCTCTTTCATGAAGTTCTGTGTGCTTCTTGAATGTATGGAGTGTTTCCCAGCCTTAATTTAGGAAAGTTTTCTGCTATGATTTGATTGAACAAAGTTTCCATTTCCTGTCCTCTCTCCTCTTCTTCAGGCACCCCTATGATGCGAATGTTGTTTCTTTTCATGTTGTCACAAAGCTCCCTTAGAGTTTCCTAACATTTTTTAAGTCTCTTTTCCTTTTTCTTCTCTGCTTCTGTGCCTTTGTTTATTGTGTCTTCTAACTTGCTGATTCGATCCTCAGCGTGATTCATCCTGCTTTTAATTCCTTCCATTGTGGTCTTCAGTTCTGATACTGTGTTTGTCATTTCTGTCTTATTCTTTTTATTATTTCAATTTGTTTTTTATACTTGTTATCTCTTTATTTAGGTGTTCATAATGACTATCCATTGTTGCTCTAATTTCTTTGAACATCCTAACTATCATTATTCTAAATTCTGCTTCTGGTAATTTGGTTATATCTGGTTCATTCAGGTCCTTCTCTGGGGATTTCTCTTGATTCATTTGGTTTGCATTCCTCTGCCTGCCCATTTTATCTGTGTATAAGCAAGTTGTGGCCACTGGAGTCCAGTTGGTGTTGCCTTTGTGTTCTCTAGGTGTGGTCTGTCTGCAGGCCCCCCACCCCCTTTGCCAGTGCCTAGGGTGGTTGGGTATGAGCGTTGCCAATGCCGGCCCACTGTGGCTTTTGCTGTGATTTCTGCCTCTCCTCCGTGGGAGAGGCTGTCACTGAAGCCACCAGACTTAGCACCAAGGGTAGAGGTGAGCACCTTTCCTCAGCTGCGGACCCAGCCTATTTCCGGACTTCCGCCCAGAACCAGCAGTCGGAGCCTGCTCGCTACAGTTCCGCAGGTTAGGCACGGCTTTTGACGTGCTCTCAGCTGTAATTTTTGCCTGTCCAGAGCTTTAGCCCCGCCCTCGAGGCCAGGGCCCTTCTGCGCAGGGTCGGAAACCAAGGTTTATTGGGGCGGGCGTGTTTGCTGGCTTCCGCTCAGCTGCGTACTTCCGCTTGTCCCGCACTCTACCCCGCCCCTGTGTTCGGAGCCCGCTCGTGCACGTATGAATGCAATCTGCGGTTTCTCCTGCCGGGCGGGGATAGTAGCGTGAGCTCAGTTGCGAGCTTCCACTTTTCTCGGGGTCTACCCCGTTCCCGGGCTGGGAGCCCGCTTGCGCACGTATACTGGCCAACCACGGTTTCTCCGGCCTGGGGGGGGGGCTGGTAGCGTCAGCTCTGCCGCGAGCCCCTGCTCGTTTCTGGTCCCAGCCCGGTCCCCGTGGTCAGGGCCGGCTTGCGCAGGGCCTGCCCGTTCCTGGCCTCCCGCTTTGTCCCCGTAAGTGGGATTAAAGGCGAGCCCACAGCTTCCGGACCGCTTTCGCTCGTCCCCTCCGACCCTCTGGGCTAGACCAAGCTCCCACCGGCTTGGCCTCTGCCCATGCCGACAGAACCGCGGCTCAGCGTCCTGTCGCCCCAAACCCTCAAGCAGCCCTCAGCAGAGTAGGAAGGGACCTAATACTCCACACTGTAGGCCTGGTAGCTCCCTCACTTGTTTCACAGCTCAAAACTGTCCAAACGCCTCTTCTAGGCTCTAGGACTGCAGGCTGGGGCTTGGTTCCTGGGACCCAGGCGCCTCCCTCTCCGCCAAACTTTCCTCCCGCCCCGCGGGTCTCTCTGGGCTGCCGTTTGCTCCGGGGAGCTGGGCAGTCCTCTTCGCGTTTTTGCTATTCCTACCAGTCTCAATGTGGCTTCTTCTGTGTTCCTTGGTTGAAGAGTTCACTTAGTTTAGTTCATAGTTGGTTTATCCAGACGATGGTTCTTTAAATTGAGTTATAATCCACTTTGCTTCTGGGAGTTGGAAGTTGGTACGTCCGCCTACTCCGTCGCCATCTTCACTGGTGAAAAGTTCTCAAGGAATACAAAGTAGAGAAATACTCTCTCCAAAGGATGTGGGGAAAGTGATTAACTGTGACAATTAATAGTGCTTTATACATAGAAGATGCTTAATGAAGCCTATGATAGACTGTATTCTTGCAAAATTCCTTGTTCAAACCTAATGCCCAAGGTGACAATGTCAGGAGGTGGAGCTTTTGGGAGATTATCACAAGGGTGGAGTCCTCATGAATGGGGTTAGTGCCTTTCTAAAAGGGAGCCCAGAGAGTTCCTTTGACCCTTCAACCAGGAAACAATAAAGATGGCCAATTATGAA
This sequence comes from Rhynchonycteris naso, assembly GCA_037038555.1. Taxonomy (NCBI): domain Eukaryota; kingdom Metazoa; phylum Chordata; class Mammalia; order Chiroptera; family Emballonuridae; genus Rhynchonycteris; species Rhynchonycteris naso. The sequence goes on along the minus strand of CM072995.1, from coordinate 189,974,471 downwards.
CCTGAAAGGGGGCAGACAGACATAAAAAAGTTTTATTTCTATTGGATTTTCAAGTTATCTTTTTAAATGCTTCTTTGGATGTTATTTTTAGTGGACATAATAATTTAGTGCACTGCACAATATGCATATATAAACAAACATACTTACATGGTGGTATGTTCTTAAAACTTTTTTTTGAGGCTGAGAAGTACAAATGAGACATGTTTGGAGGTCATGATATATGCTAGGACCTTGATCTTAGATTTCCCACTTCCAGAACTGTGAGAAATACATGTTTGTTATTTAAGCCACCCAGTCTATGGTATTTCTGATATAGCAGCCTGCGCTGACTATGACAAGTTTGTTGCTGATATCTAAAAATAACACAAATAGTAATAATAATAAAAAGACACAGTGAGGAAAATGATATGTAATTAACATCACTTCTCCTCTATGAAGAGATTCTTTAGATTTTGAGTAGAGTATAATTAAAACAAAACACCAGCAAAATATCTAAATGCTTAATTCCTCTTCCTATTAATTTTTTTTCCAGAGGGAAAGAAAAGCTGTAGGCAGGTGTTTGCTGCCACTGAACATAAGAAGGCCAAATCCCAAATGAGGCAACCTTGGGGTTTGTTTTGATTTTGATGTACAGAATTATATACAAGCTATGCTTGTTCCTTCCAAAGGATGTTTTATTGTAAGGTTGCAAATATATTGCAGTCCATCATCTATGGTACACAAAAACAGATTTTGAGCCTGACCTGTGGTGGTGCAGTGGATAAAGCGTCAACCTGGAACGCTGAGGTCGCTGGTTCAAAACCCTGCACATGTCTGGTCAAGGCACATACGGGAGTTGATGCTTCCTGCTCCTCCCTTCTTTCTCTCTCTCTCATACTCTCTCCTCTCTAAAATGAATAAAAAAATTAAAAATTAAAAAAAAAAACAACAAACAGATTTTGAGTTTTCTTAAATGTGTCTAAATTTGTTGCAAATTTAATTTTGCCTATTGGTGAGTCAGTTGTGCACCCCCAAAACTCATATGCCTACAGTACTTCATAATGTGAGCAGTGTTTGGAGATAAGGCCTTTAAAGAAGTGAAGTCAAATGGGGTCATTAAAGTGACGTTAGTCCAAATGACTGGTATCCTTGTAAGAAAGGGAGATTCAGACAAAGATAACATAGACTGAAGGACAACCATGTGTACACACAGAGAGAAGATGCCATCTGTGAGCCAAGAGGGAGGCCTCAATAAACACTACCCCTGCTGGGTTTCAGGATAGCGATGGAGTAGGCGATGTACCAACTTCCAACTCCCAAGAGGAGAGGACCAAAGTGGATTATAACTTTTAATCAATTTTAAGAACCATCATCTGAATAAACCAAATTTGAACTAAAATAAGTGGACTCTTCAACCAAAAAACACAGAAGAAGCCACATTGAGACTGGTAGGAATAGCAAAAACACGAAGAGGGCTGCCAAGCTCCCCAGAGCAAATGGCAGCCCAGAGAGACCCGCGTGGCAGGAGGAGAGTTTGGCGGAGAGGGAGGGACCTGGGTCCCAGGAACAAAGCCCCAGCCTGCAGTCGCAGAGCCTGGAAGAGGCATTTGGACAGTATTGAGATGTGAAACAAGTGAGGATACTGTTTGTAAGAAAGAGAGTTTTCCCAGACCCAAGATTCTTTTTAAAGGGACAGCACAAAAAACCTCTCTCACAACCAGGCACATGGGGCTCCGGGGAACGGGGACAGAGGAGAGGACCAGAGCAGCGGGAACAGAGTGTGGACTGAAAGCACAAGGACAAACACTTTGAGGGACAGCCACCCTAACCCCTGGGCTAAGTCACTTCCCTAATCGAAAACTAATATTTCCCCTGGAACTAGCAATACCAGCAAAGGGAGACAGGACACTAGCCAAACAAGCTCTCCCGTGGCAATTAGAGCAGAGCTGCTTAGAGGGAGGGAGCTCCCAGGACTACAGTATGGAGACTTAGGGCACTTCCTACTCTGCTGAGAGTTGCTGAAGGAATGGTGGTGGCAGGACCCTGAAACACAGTCCTGTCGGCGTGGGCGGAGGTCCAACCGATGTGAGCTTGGTATAGCCCAGCAGGGGCAGAAGGGACCTGCGAAAGTGGTCCGGCAGCTGCGGGCCCGCCTGTAACCCCAAAGGCGGGGAAAAAGCGGGAGGCCAGGAATGGGCAGAGATCTGCTCTGCGACCCTGTGCAAGCTGGCCCTGACCGCGGGCATGGGGCTAGGACCAGGGACAGGCAGGGGCTCGCGGCTGAGCTCACGCTACCAGCACCGCCGGGGCGGAGAAACCGCAGTTTGCCATCCTGCCTGGGCGACTTGGCTCAGAATGCGGTGGCAGGGTAGAGCCCGGGGTGAGTGGAAGCTCGGAGCAGAAGCAAGCCAGCAAACACACCAGGCCCAATAAACCCGCGGTTTATGACTCTGCACAGGAGGGCCCTGGCCTCCAGAGCGGGACTAAAGCTCCCGACGGGCAAAGGCTCACAGCTGAGAGCACGTCAAAAGCCTCACCCAACCAGCAAAACTGTGGAGAGCAGGCTCTGACAGTGGGTGCTGGGCGTAAGCCTGCAAACAGGCTGGGTCTGCAGCTGAGCAAAGGTGCTCACCTCTACCCGTGGTGCTGAGGCATGTGGCTTGAGTGACAGCCTCTCCCACGGAGGAGAGGCAGAAATCACAGCAACAGCCACAGTGGGCCGGCACTGGCAACTCCCATACTCAACGGCCCTAAGCAGCGGCAGAGTGGGTGGCGGGCCTGCAAACAGACCACACCTAGAGAACACAAAGGCAACACCTACTGGACTCCAGTGGCCACAACTTGCTTATACACAGAAAAAATGGGCAGGGGGAAGAATGCAAACCAAATGAATCAAGAGAAATCCCCAGAGAAGGACCTGAATGAACCAGATATAACCAAATTACCAGAAGCAGAATTTAAAATAATGATAGTTAGGATGTTCAAAGAAATTAGAGCAACAATGGATAGTAACTATGAACATCTAAATAAAGAGATAACAAGTATAAAGAACGAAATTGAAATAATAAAAAAGAACCACACAGAAATGACAAATACAGTATCAGAACTGAAGACCACAATGGAAGGAATTAAAAGCAGGATGAATCACGCTGAGAATCGAATCAGCGAGTTAGAGGACACAATAAACAAAGGCACAGAAGCAGAGCAGAAAAAGGAAAAGACTCAAAAAATGTGAGGAAACTCTAAGGGAGCTTTGTGACAACATGAAGAGAAACAACATTCGCTTCATAGGGGTGCCTGAAGAAGAGGAGAGAGGACAGGAAATGGAAACTTTGTTCAATCAAATCATACCAGAAAACTTCCCTAAAATAAGGCTGGGAAACATTCTACACGTTCAAGAAGCACACAGAACTCCATTAAAGAGAAACCCAAAAAAATCTACACCAAGACACATCATAGTTAAAATACCAAAGTTAATGGATAAAGAAAAAATTCTATAAGCTGCTAGAGAAAAAAAGGCTATCACCTACAAAGGAGCCCCATAAAGATGACATCGGACTTCTCAACAGAAATACTTGAGGCCAGAAGAGAATGGCAAGATATAATCAAAGTAATGCAGAACAAGAACCTATAACCAAGACTACCCTATCTAGCAAGGCTAATGTTTAAAATTGAAGGAGAAATAAAGAGATTCCCAGACAAAGAAGGCCTCAAGGAATTCATTAAAACCAAAACAATTCTGCAAGAGATACTAAGGGGCCTGTTGTGAACAGTTCAAAGGGAGGAAAGAATAGAGTAAAAGAAGAATACAGCTTTAAAGAATAAAATGGCAATAAACAACTACATATCAATAATAACTTTAAATGTAAATGGATTAAATGATCCAATCAAAAGACATAGGGTAGCTGCATGGATAAAGAAACAGAACCCATACATATGCTGTCTACAAGAGACACACCTTAAAACAAAAGATGCACGTAGACTGAAGGTAAAAGGATGGGAAAAAATATTTCATGCAAATGGAAATGAAAAAAAAGCCGGGGTAGCAGTACTTATATCTGACAAAATGGACTTTAAAACACAGGCTGTAGTAAGAGATAAAGAAGGACACTACATAATGATGAAGGGAACAATTCAACAAGAAGATAGAACTATTATAAATATATACGCACGAAATATAGAAGCCCCGACATACATAAAGCAGACTTTGATGGATATAAAGGGCAAGGTTAACAGCAATACTATCATAGTAGGGGATTTCAATACCCCACTAACAACACTGGGTAGATACTCAAGAAAAAAAATTAATAAAGAAACAGCAGACTTAAAGGATACACTAGATCACCTTGATATAATAGATATCTTCAGAACTTTCACCCTCAAGCCGTAGAATATACATTCTTCTCAAGCACTTATGGTACGTTTTCTAGGATAGACCACATGTTAGGAAACAAAAATGGTCTCAATAAATTTAAGAAGATTGAAATCATATCAAGCATTTTCTCTGATCACAATGCCATGAAACTAGAAATTAACCATAAAAGAAAAACTGAAAAATACTCAAACACTTGGAAACTAAATTGCATGATATTAAATAATGAATGAATTAATAATGACATCAAAGAAGAAATAAAAAAGTTTCTAGAAACAAATGATAATGAGCATACATCAACTCAAAATTTATGGGACACAGCAAAAGCAGTTCTGAGAGGGAAGTTCATAGCACTACAGGCATATCATAAGAAGCTAAAAAAAGCTAAAATAAGCAACCTGACCCTGCATCTAAAAGAACTAGAAAAACAACAGCAAATAAAACCCAGGACAAGTAGAAGGAAGGAAATAATAAAGATCAGAGCAGAAATAAATGACATAGAGGCTAAGGAAATAATACAGAGGATCAATGAAACAAGAAGCTGGTTCTTTGAAAAGGTAAACAGGATTGATGAACCTTTAACTAGACTCACCAAGAAAAAAAGAGAGAGGACTCAAATAAATAAAATTAGAAAGGACAGTGGAGAAATAACAACTGACACAACAGAAATACAAAGCATTGTAAGAAAATACTATGAAGAACTCTATGTCAAAAAATTAGACAACTTAGGTGAAATGGACAAATTTCTTGATTCATATAATCTTCCAAAAATCAATCTGGAAGAATCAGAACACCTAAACAGACCAATTACAACAAATGAGATCAAAACAGTTATCAAAAAACTCCCAAAAAAGAAAAGTCCTGGGCCTGATGGCTTCCCAAGTGAATTCTATCAAAAATTCAAAGAAGAACTAACTCCTATCTTCCTCAAGCTATTTCAAAAAATTCAGAGGAAGGAAGACTTCCAAACTCCTTTTATGAGGTGAGCATAATTCTGGTCCCCAAACCGGGCAAAGACAACACAAAGAAAGAAGATTATACGCCTATATCCCTGATGAATTTAGACGCTAAAATTCTAAACAAAATATTAGCCAACCTGCCTGACCTGTGGTGGCGCAGTGGATAAAGTGTCGACCTGGGAACACTGAGGTCGCCAGTTCAAAACCCTGCACTGGTCTGGTCAAGGCACATATGGGAGTTGATGCTTCCAGCTCCTCCCCCCTTTCTCTCTTTCTCTCTTTCTCTCTCTCTCTCTCACTCTGTCTCCTCTCTAAAATAAATACAATAAAAAGAAATTTTAAAAAAATTATTAGCCAACCAGATCCAGCAATATATGAAAAAAATCATACACCACGATCAAGTGGGATTTATTCTGGAGAGGCAAGGCTGGTTCAATATTCTCAAATCAATCAATGTGATTCATCACATAAACAAAAGGAAGGACAAAAATCACATGATAATTTCAATAGATGCAGAAAAGGCATTTGATAAAATCCAGCACCCATTCATGCTCAAAACTCTCAGTAAAGTGGGAATACAGGGAACATTCCTTAACATGATAAAGGCCATCTACGACAAACCCACAGCAAACATCATACTAAATGGACAAAAATTAAAAGCAATCCCCTTAAGATCAGAAACCAGGCAGGGGTGCCCACTTTCACCACTTTTATTTAACATAGTTCTGGAAGTCCTAGCTACAGCAATCAGACAAGAAGAAGAAATAAAAGGCATCCAAATTGGAAAAGAAGAAGTAAAACTGTCATTATTTGCAGATGATATGATTTTGTATATAGAAAACCCTAAAGTCTCAGTCAATAAACTACTGGACCTTATAAATGAATTCAGCAAGGTGGCAGGATATAAAATTAATACTCAGAAATCAGAGGCATTTCTATATACCAACAATGAACTCTCAGCAAAAGAAATTAAGGAAACAATCCCCTTCACTATTGCAGCCAAAAATATAAAGTACCAAGGAGTAAATTTAATCAAGGAGGTTAAGAACTTGTACTCGGAAAATTATAAAACATTGACAAAAGAAATCAAGGAAGATACAAACAAGTGGAATCATATACCGTGCTCATGGCTAGGAAGAATAAACATCATTAAAATGTCTATATTACCCAAAGCAATTTATAAATTCAATGCAATACCAATTAAAATACCAATGACATACTTCAAAGATATAGAACACATATTTCAAAAATTTATATGGAACCAAAAAAAGAACACGAATAGCCTCAGCAATCTTAAAAAGAAAAAATAAAGCAGGAGGTACCACTTTTCCGAATATCAAGGTTTACTACACCGTCATTGTACTCAAGACAGCCTGGTACTGGCATAAGAACAGGCACATAGATCAATGGAACAGAACAGAGAACCCAGAAATAAACCAACAACTTTATGGACAACAGATATTTGACAAAGGAGGAAAGAACATACAATGGAGTAAAGACAGCCTCTTTAACAAATGGAGTTGGGAAAATTGGACATCTAACTGCAAAAAAATGAAACTAGACCATCAACTTACACCATTCACGAAAACAAACTCAAAATGGATAAAAGACTTAAATGTAAGCCGTGAAACCATAAGCATCTTAGAAGAAAACATAGGCAGCAAGCTCTCTGACATCTGTAGCAGCAATATATTTGCCGATTTATCTCCACAAGCAATGAAATAAAAGGCAAGATAAACAAATGGGACTACATCAAACTAAAAAGTTTTTGCACAGCTAAAGACATTAAGAACAGAATAAAAAGACAAACCACACAATGGGAGAACATATTCGGCAGCACATCTGATAAGGGGTTAATAACCAAAATTTATAAAGAACTTATAAAACTCAACACCAGGAAGACAAACAATCCAGTCAAAAAATGGGCTAAAGAAATTAATAGAAATTTCTCCAAAGAGGACATACAGATGGCCAATAGGCATATGAAAAAATGCTCAACATCACTAATCATTAGAGAAATGCAAATTAAAACCACAATGAGATATCACCTCACATCAGTCAGAATGGCCCTTATCAGCAAAACAACACGGAATAAGTGCTAGCGAGCATGTGGAGAAAAGGGAACCCTCCTGCACTGCTGGTGGGAATGCGACTGGTGCAGCCACTGTGGAAAACAGTTTGGAGATTTTTCAAAAAATTAAAAGTCGAACTCCCTTTTGACCGAGCTATCCTACTTATAGGAATATACCCTAAGAACCCCATAGCACTGTTCGAAAAGAAGAAATGCGCCCCCATGTTCGTGGCAGCATTGTTCAACATAACGAAGATCTGGAACCAGCCCAAGTGTCCATCAGAAGACGAGTGGATTAAAAAGCTTTGGTACATATATACTATGGAATACTACTCAGCCATAAGAAATGATGACATCGGATCATTTACAACAAAATGGATGGACCTTGATAACATTATACAGAGTGAAATAAGTAAATCAGAAAAAAAAAACTGAAGACAGCATTATTTCATACATAGTTGGGACATAAAAGTGAGACTATGAGACATGGACAAGAAAGTGGTGGTTACGGGGTGGGCGGAGGGAGGGGAGGGTGGGATAGGGAGGAGGGTAGGGGTAAAGGGAAAACCAGATGGAAGGTGACAAAGGACAATTTGACTTTGGGTGACGGGTAAGCAACACAATTGAATGATGGGATAATCTGGAGATGTTTTTATTGTACATATGTACCCTGATTTATCGGTGTCACCCCATTAAAATTAATAATAATAATAATAAACTACCCCTGCTGACACCTTGATCTTGGACTTACGTGCTCCAGAGCTGTGCGAAGTAAATGTCGGTTGTCTTAGCCAGCCAGTCTATGGGACTCTAATAGGGTGCCTTAAGCAGACAGAAACACCTGTGTTTCAGAAATGGTCTCTTTCAACTTAAGCCCCATCCCACCCCCCAGCTCCACTTTACTCTAAATTTTTGTTTTGGTTTGGGGGGCTTCTGTGATGCTACTGTGTTGGGATAGGAGGCTTAAGACATTTACCATTGAGACACTGCACAGTTGTTCCAAGGGCTGGCAACATAATTTGCAGGGCCACTGCAAAATGAAAATATAAGTTTCTTTGTGAAAAAAGCATGAAAAAAGCATTGTTAAAGGTCTTAAAAGAGACAGATCATTCCTTTCTCCCAGGCTCTCCCCTTTGACTTGTCCAAGGAGGTGTTTTTTTCTTTGATGTTTGATACTCTGTGTTTAAAAAATAACAAAAACCTTTTAAGTTTAATCACTAACATGAATTTCACTGTTTATCTTTATACAGTGTAATGCTAGTTTACATTAACTCATGTAGACTCGCCAAAATGGTTGGTACAGGCATATGAATTTTTTCCTTACTTCAACAGTGGCAATCCTGCACAAAACTAGCTCAACTGTTCTTATTCTACTATTTAAAAAAAATACTTTTAAAATTTAGTTTAGTTGTTCATTGATTGCTTCTTATAAGTGCCTTGAATGGAGGTCTCAAGCTGAGCCAGTGACCTATTGTGCAACCCAAAGCGACCTTGGGCTCAAGCTAGCGACCATGGGTTTCAAGCCAGTGACCCCACACTCAAGTTGGAAAACCTGCACTCAAGCTGATTAGTCTGTGTTCAAGCCTGCAACCTCAGGATTTCTAACTGGGGACCTCAGCAATCTAGGTTGACACTCTACCCGCTACTCTATTTGTTGATACACACATATTATACTAACCTTCCAACCTTTGGCTTACTTTTAAATAAGGACTAGCTCTAAGGACAGAAACAAAAGTTTGCCCTCTCTTCCATCTTCCTCTATGTGACCGTTTTCAGTGTGAATGATTGGGTAACAAAGGGCAGCACCATGAATAAGAAAGGTTATGATAAGATTCTTGGTTGTAGCAAGATGGCGACGGAGTAGGCGGACGTACCAACATCCAACTCCCAGAACCAAAGTGGATTACAACTCAATTTTAAGAACCATCACCGAGATAAACCAACTTTGAACAAAACTAAGTGGACTCTTCAACCAAGGAACACAGAAGAAGCCACATTGAGACTGGTAGGAATAGCGAAAACGCGAAGAGGGCTGCCCAGCTCCCCGGAGCAAACGGCAGCCCGGAGAGACCCGTGTGGCGGGAGGAGAGTTTGGCAGAGAGGGAGGGACCTGGGTCCCAGGAACCAAGCCCCAGCCTCCAGTCCTAGAGCCTAGAAGAGGCGTTTGGAAAGTATTGAGCTGTGAAACAAGTGAGGGAGCTCCCAGGCCTACAGTGTGGAGTATTAGGTCCCTTCCTACTCTGCTGAGGGCTGCTTAAGGTTTTGGGGCGGCAGGACGCTAAAAGGCGGTTCTGTCGGCGTGGGCAGAGGCCAAGCCGGTGGGAGATCGGTCTAGCCCAGAGGATCAGAGGGGACCGCGAAAGCGGTTCGGAAGCTGCGGGCCCGCCTTTAATCCCACTTACGGGGACAAAGCGGGAGGCCAGGAATGGGCAGGCCCTGCGCAAGCCGGCCCTGACCGCGGGGACCGAACTAGGACCAGGGACGGGAAGGGGCTCGTGGCTGAGCTGACGCTACCAGTCCCCCCGCCCCGCCGGAGAAACCGTGGTTGGCCAGTATACGTGCGTGAGCGGGCTCCCAGCGCGGGAACGGGGTGGACCCCGAGACAAGTGGAGGCTCGCAGCTGAGCCCACGCTACTATCCCCATCCGGCCGGAGAAACCCCAGATAGCATTCATACGTGCACCAGCGGGCTACGAACGCGGGGGCGGGGTAGAGTCCGGGACGAGCGGAAGTACGCAGCTCGGCGGAAGCCAGCAAACACGCCCGAACCAATAAACCTTGGTTTCCGACCCTGCGCAGAAGGGCCCTGGCCTCGAGGGTGGGGCTAAAACTCCGGACGGGCAAAAGCTTACAGCTGAGAGCACGTCAAAAGCCCCGCCTAACCCGCGGAACTGTAGCGAGCAGGCTCCGACTGCTGGTTCTGGGCGGAAGTCCGGAAATAGGCTGGGTCCGCAGCTGAGCAAAGGTGCTCACCTCTACCCTTGGTGGTAATCTTGTGGCTTCAGTCACAGCCCCTCCCACGGAGGAGAGGCAGAAATCATAGCAAAAGCCACAGTGGGCCGGCGCTGGCAACGCTCATACCCAACCACCCTAGGCACTGGCAGAGGGGGTGGGGGGCCTGCAGATAGACCACACCTAGAGAACACAAAGGCAACACCTACTGGACTCCAGTGGCCACAACTTGCTTATACACAGAAAAAATGGGCAGGCAGAGGAATGCAAACCAAATGAATCAAGAGAAATCCCCAGAGAAGGACCTGAATAAACCAGATATAACCAAATTACAAGAAGCAGAATTTAGAATAATGATAGTTAGGATGTTCAAAGAAATTAGAGCAACAATGGATCGTCATTATGAACACCTAAATAAAGAGATAACAAGTATAAAAAATGAAATTGAAATAATAAAAAAGAATCAGACAGAAATGACAAATACAGTATCAGAACTGAAGACCACAATGGAAGGAATTAAAAGCAGGATGGATGATGCTGAGGATCAAATAAGCGAGTTAGAGGACACAATAAACAAAGGCACAGAAGCAGAGAAAAAAAAGGAAAAGAGACTTAAAAAATGTGAGGAAACTCTAAGGGAGCTTTGTGACCACATGAAGAGAAACAACATTCGCATCATAGGGGTGCCTGAAGAAGACGAGAGAGGACAGGAAATGGAAACTTTGTTTAATCAAATCATAGCAGAAAACTTTCCTAAATTAAGGCTGGGAAACACTCCACACATTCAAGAAGCACACAGAACTCCATTAAGAAGAAACCCAAAAAAATCTACACCAAGACACATCATAGTTAAAATACCAAAGCTAATGGATAAAGAAAAAATTTTAAAAGCTGCTAGAGAAAAAAAGGCTATCACCTACAAAGGAGCCCCCATAAGGATGACATCGGACTTCTCAACAGAAACACTTGAGGCCAGAAGGGAATGGCAAGAAATAATCAAAGTAATGCAGAACAAGAACCTACAACCAAGACTACTTTATCCAGCAAGGCTAACGTTTAAAATTGAAGGAGAAATAAAGAGCTTCCCAGAAAAAGAAAGCCTCAAGGAATTCATAAAAACCAAACCAATTCTGCAAGAGATACTAAGGGGCCTCTTGTGAACAGTTTAAAGGGAGGAATGAATAGAGCAAAAGAAGAATACAGCTTTAAAGAATAAAATGGCAATAAACAACTACATATCAATAATAACCTTAAATGTAAATGGATTAAATGATCCAATCAAAAGACATAGGGTAGCTGCATGGATAAAGAAACAGGACCCATACATATGCTGTCTACAAGAGACACACCTTAAAACAAAAGATGCTCATAGACTGAAGGTAAAAGAATGGAAAAAAATATTTCATGCAAATGGAAATGAAAAAAAAGCAGGGGTAGCAATACTTATATCAGACAAAATGGACTTAAAACAAAGGCTGTAGTAAGAGATAAAGGAGGACACTACATAATGATAAAGGGAACAATTCAACAGGAAGATATAACTATTGTAAATATCTATGCACCAAATATAGGAGCCCCGACATACATAAAGCAGACTTTGATGGATATAAAGGGCGAGATTAACAGCAATACTATCATAGTAGGGGATTTCAATACCCCATTAAGAACACTTGATAAATCAACAAGAAAGAAAATTAATAAAGAAAGAGCAGACTTAAAGGATACACTAGATCAACTTGATTTAATAGATATCTTCAGAACTTTTCCCCCTAAAGCAGTAGAATATACATTCTCTCAAGCGCTCATGGTCCATTTTCTAGGATAGACCATATGTTAGGACACAAAAATGGTCTCAATAAATTTAAGAAATTTGAAATCATATCAAGCATTTTCTCTGATCACAATGCCATGAAACTAGAAATTAACCACAAAAGAAAAACTGAAAAATACTCAAACACTTGGAAACTAAATAGCATATTAAATAATGGATGGATTAACAATGAGATCAAAGAAGAAATAAAAAAGTTTTTAGAAACAAATGATAATGATCATACATCAACTCAAAATTTATGGTACACAGCAAAAGCAGTACTGAGAGGGAAGTTCATTGCACTACAGGCATATCATAAGAAGCTAGAAAAAGCTCAAATAAGCAACCTGACTCTGCATCTAAAAGAACTAGAAAAAAAATAGCAAATAAAACCCAGGACAAGTAGAAGGAAGGAAATAATAAAGATCAGAGCAGAAATAAATGACAGAGAGGCTTAGGAAACAATACAGAGGATCAATGAAACCAGAAGCTGGTTCTTTGAAAAGGTAAACAAGATTGATGAACCTTTAACTAGACTCACCAAGAAAAAAAGAGAGACAACTCAAATAAATAAAATTAGAAAGGACAGTGGAGAAATAACAACTGACACAACAGAAATACAAAGCATTGTAAGAAAATACTATGAAGAACTATATGCCAAAAAATTAGACAATCGTGGTGAAATGGACAAATTTCTTGAATCATATAACCTTCCAAAAATCAATATGCAAGAATCAGATCACCTAAACAGACCAATTACAACAAATGAGATTGAAACAGTTATCAAAAAACTCCCAAAAAAGAAAAGTCCTGGGCCTGATGGCTTCACAAGTGAATTCTATCAAAAATTCAAAGAAGAACTAACTCATATCCTTCTCAAGCTAGTTCAAAAAATTCAAGAGAAAGAAAGACTTCCAAACTCCTTTTATGAGGCGAGCATAATTCTAATCCCAAAACCGGGCAAAGACAACACAAAGAAAGAAAATTATAGGCCTATATCCCTGATGAATTTAGATGCTAAAATTCTCAACAAAATATTAGCCAACCGGATCCAGCAATATATGAAAAAAATCATACACCACGATCAAGTGGGATTTATTCTGGAGAGGCAAGGCTAGTTCAATATTCGCAAATCAATCAATGTGATTCATCACATAAACAAAAGGAAGGACAAAAATCACATGATAATTTCAATAGATGCAGAAAAGGCATTTGATAAAATTTAGCACCCATTCGTGCTCAAAACTCTCAGTAAAGTGGGAATACAGGGATCATTCCTTAACATGATAAAGGCCATCTACGATAAACCGACAGCAAACATCATACTAAATGGACAAAAATTAAAAGCAATCCCCTTAAGATCAGGAACCAGGCAGGGTTGCCCACTTTCACCACTCTTATTCAACATAGTTCTGGAAGTCCTAGCTACAGCAATCAGACAAGAAGAAGAAATAAAAGGCATCCAAATTGGAAAAGAAGAAGTAAAACTGTCACTATTTGCAGATGATATGATATTGTATATTGAAAACCCTAAAGTCTCAGTCAAAAAACTACTGGACCTTATAAATGAATTCAGCAAGGTGGCAGGATATAAAATTAATACTCAGAAATCAGAGGCATTTCTATACACCAACAATGAAATATCAGCAAAAGAAATTAAGGAAACAATCCCCTTCACTATTGCAGAAAAAAAAATAAAGTACCTAGGAGTAAATTTAACCAAGGAGGTTAAGGACTTGTACTCGGAAAATTATAGAACATTGATAAAAGAAATCAAGGAAGATACAAACAAGTGGAAGCACATACCGTGCTCATGGCTAGGAAGAATAAACATCATTAAAATGTCTATATTACCCAAAGCAATTTATAAATTCAATGCAATACCAATTAAAATACCAATGACATACTTCAAAGATATAGAACACATATTCCAAAAATTTATATGGAACCAAAAAAGAACACGAATAGCCTCAGCAATCTTAAAAAGAAAAAATAAAGCAGGAGGTATCACTCTTCCAGATATCAAGGTTTACTACAAGGCCATTATACTCAAGACAGCCTGGTACTGGCATAAGAACAGGCACATAGATCAATGGAACAGAACAGAGAACCCAGAAATAAACCCACAGCTTTATGGACAACTGATATTTGACAAAGGAGGAAAGAACATACAATGGAGTAAAGACAGCCTCTTTAACAAATGGTGTTGGGAAAATTGGACATGTACCTGCAAAAAAATAAAACTAGACCATCAACTTACACCATTCACGAAAACAAACTCAAAATGGATAAAAGACTTAAATGTAAGCCGTGATACCATAAGCATCTTAGAAGAAAACATAGGCAGCAAGCTCTCCGACATCTGTACCAGCGGTATATTTGCCGATTTATCTTCATGGGCAACTGAAATAAAAGGCAAGATAAACAAATGGGACTATATTAAACTAAAAAGTTTTTGCACAGCTAAAGACAATAGGAACAGAATAAAAAGACAAACCACACAATGGGAGAACATATTCGACAGCACATCTGATAAGGGGTTAATAACTAAAATTTATAAAGAACTTATAAAACGCAACACCAGGAAGACAAACAACCCAATTAAAAAATGGGCAAAAGAAATGAATAGAAATTTCTCCAGAGAGGACATACAGATGGCCAATAGGCATATGAAAAAATGCTCAACATCACTAATCATTAGAGAAATGCAAATTAAAACCACAATGAGATATCACCTCACACCAGTCAGAATGGCACTTATCAGCAAAACAGCACAGAATAGGTGCTGGCGAGGATGTGGAGAAAAGGGAACCCTTCTGCACTGCTGTTGGGAATGCAGACTGGTGCAGCCACTGTGGAAAACAGTTTGGAGATTCCTCAGAAAATTAAAAATCGAACTGCCTTTTGACCCAGCTATCCCACTTTTAGGAATATACCCTAAGAACACCATAGCACTGTTCGAAAAGAAGAAATGAGCCTCCATGTTCGTGGCAGCATTGTTCACAATAGCGAAGATCTGGAACCAGCCCTTAGTTTCCGTCAGAAGACGAGTGGATTAAAAAGCTATGGTACATATATACTATGGAATACTACTCAGCCATAAGAAACGATGACATCGGATCATTTATAACAAAATGGATGTACCTTGATAACATTATACGGAGTGAAATAAGTAAATCAGAAAAAAAGAAAAACTGAGAACAGCACGATTACATACATAGGTGGGACATGAAAGTGAGGGTATGAGACATGGACAAGAGAGTGGTGGTTATGGGATGGGGGAGGGAGGGAAGAGTGGGATAGGGAGGAGGGGAGGGACGCAGGGAAAACCAGATTGAAGGTGACAGAGGACAATTTGACTTTTGGTGATGGGTATGCAACACAATTGAATGATAAGATAACCTGGAGATGTTTTCATTGTACATATGTACCCTGATTTATTGATGTCACCCCATTAGAATTAATCATAATAAAATATATATAGAGAGAGAAAAAAAAAAAAGATTCTTGGTTGTTCACAAAAGACTATTGTCCTCTCTCTACATTCAAAGCAATTTCTGTGTTGCAGGAAAATGTGCTCTTGTTCCCTTAGCCACAGGTGAAAATGTTTCCCTTGACTCTCACTGAACCCCACATAGGGTGTCCACTTCAACACTGTGCTCAACAGGCAGGGTGAACACTATATGTAAATGAGGAGGCAAGAAATGTGGTGCACAGACACACAGGGCTGTTCCTTCTGCTCATGCACATGCTCCATTGTCCCATCAACTTCACTCACATAACACAAGTTCAAAAATAGAATTACTAAGACAGTGACAGCAGAACATTAAACCTACCAATGGCACCTTCTGAGGGCAGGGCCTTCTGGGGGTGGAGCTGCCTGGGTGGAGCTTTCTGGGTGGGCGGGGTCTCTGGGTGAAGCCTTCCAGGGGTGTACTCTTATAAGTGCAGGGGTAGTTTTGATGGGAGGGAACTCTACGCAACTACAAGAATTGACATCTACCTTGCCTGGCTCTCCATTCTTTCTCCTCAGAGACCTTCATGCTTTGGAGACTAGAGTCAGAACTGAAGAAGTATGGTCAGTTGTTGTAAAGCAGTGGCGAGATGGTGCCTTTTCAATAGTAAATGTTTTTTTCTACTTTTTTTCAACTGCCTTCTAATCCCCAGGCTTCCTCTTAGAGATCAGTACATGGCTGGACTTTCAATTGGGTTCGATGGTTTTGTGAGTCCCACTGCTCAGGAGGATAGTGTTGCATCTTGAAATAACTATAAATATACATTAACTGCATTTATATGTTATATATACACTTAGCTCTATATTTACATGAAGAAATATAAAATATAAATGTTATTTAAAATACAGAATTGCCCTTTATTTTGGTAAGATGGAACTCATTGCATGGAAGAGGTTTTCCTCCTCTCTGTCGTGACAATTAAACAGTCTCTTAATTAATGCTAACAAATTCCCACTTCTCAGATGTTAGAAATAAGGTTCAACAAAGCCCAATTACTTACCTCACGTTATACACCCTCTATGTGGTCTCTTGCCTGAGGTTAGCAGCCCAGTGTGGGGATGGACTGAGTCTCTTTGGCCAGGGAGAGAAAACCAGAAGTTAAAAGAATGAGAAGTCTTCACTGATCTCTCTTTTTGGGCCAAAGGGCTCAAGAAAAAGTCCTAGAGCTCAAAGGTAAGCTGGCTGGGCACCAATGGGAGAGCAGAAGTCTCCAAGCTGTGGAGGGGTGTGGGCATCTCCAAGAAATCCTCAGTCTAGGGAGTACTGGCATTTCCTTTCTGCCAATGTGTAGGCTCCCTCCCACCTGATACCTTCCTGCCCACTAGTCACTCTTCCCCTTATCATGGCATTCTCTGGAAAGGGCCTGATAAGTACATTCAAACTGCAGAATTATAGCAAATGAAGTAACATGTTGACACAGCCTGGGAGCTTTTGATTATTATGAGAGGCCAAGTCAGTGTAGGACAAATTAATACATTTTGAGAACCAGCAATAGAACTCTAAGAGTAACGTAGGGCTGGGAGTCATTATAGATCCAGAAATATTTTGGGGAGTTCCTTTTAGCATCCCCATCATTCATTCTTGTTTCCAAGTGAATGCTCTTTAGGTTTTCGTAAAGAGATAGGGACAACATAGTGAACTGTGGGAGATCCCTGCAGCTTAACCATACTAATGGTTTGAAGGATGATTACTCTCCTGCACAGGGGACAGAGCTGAAGGAGAACATATGAGGTAGCCCTTCTGTCCTGGAAATACATAACTACAGCCAGCAGTCACCCCTCAGCACAGCCACTGTGGTTTAGGCATTGCTGATTATCCCTAAATGGGAGTGGTGTGGGGAGTAGGGGACAGTAAAAAACCTACAGGTGGCTGCCATTAAGAGCTCAGTCTGGAATGAGAATACCCGAGTTCTAATTCTAAGCATCAGTTTTATCACCCAGAAAATGAGGATAATGAGGAAACTGACCCCATGGTGTTGGGAGGATTAAATGAGATATTCCTCGTAAACCATTTAGCACAGTTCCCAGAATACAGAAGGCATCCATAAAAGGTGATTATCATTTTTATGGGCCTCCATAGTTTAGCCTTCCAGAAAGAAACAAACGGTACCTCTGAAAAATATCATCTACTGGCAATGTTAGGAGAAAGTGCTATCTGTGCCAACCTAATTAGAGTTAAGTGAAAACTCCTTTTTGTTTCAACCTTGTTGAAAATCTTCTAACCTGTTAGCTCTTCTGCTTTAATAATTAGAAGAAATATTAGAGACCAGCATTGTTCTAACTGAGCTGCTCGTTTTAACCAAAGGCATTATTAATCCCAACATTAGTGCTTATAAAAATATACTACAAATAAAGATAGAGGAATGGTCAGAGGTTACATACAGTAACAGTGCCTGTGTGTGTGTGTGTGTGTGTGAGTGATTTTCTTCTCTTTTTCCTAAAATGAGTGCAGATTGCATTCCACTTTAGTGATGGTTCAGGTTTGCTATGTGGGTTTGTAGGTGTCTGGCCTTTCACAGACAATCTTGGAAGAACCATCATTTGGTCATTCTCACTGTGAGAAACTTGAGGAACAGATGTGGCTATAACAGTAAATCTACACAATACATCAATTCAATAATCTAGATAGAATTCAACCCTGAAACTCCACTTTATACTTTAAGTTGTGTGAGAGCCAGCATCAGGTTTGTAAATTTAGGAGTGCCAAAAAGGTCCCCTCTCCAGCAGAGAGCATCTCTCTCTGTTTCTTAGAATACCTGAGTTTCTACCACTGAGCAGTTTATTATTTTGTGTTAAACACCAACCTCTGCTGCAGTTCTTCCTTTAAAGGCAAATGAACTTTAGGGATAGTCCTCAACTCAGATCCCTTTCATTTTTGGAGGACGAGTGGGCTGGAGATTGGGTGTGCTCAAAGGGGGCAGGAAAAGGACACCAGATGGTTGTGGGCAGGGCTTGGTATCAGCTCTGATTTTATAAACAATCCTATTTTCTTAGAAAGTTAAAAGCTAATTTCAAGTAGGTATTTTTTTTCTTCATTCTAAATGTCTCAAAATGTTCGCTTGTTAAAAAAATAATTGACTTCAAGCCCTGGGAATAAAAGGTAGGTTGAAACACTAATTAGAGTTGTTTGTGCTGCTTTGCAGGGGTCTGGCTGCACTAAATTATTTCATCAAGATATTATCTGAACCACTCAGAAGAGGAAAAAAATCTTATGGTAAGAAACCATTTACCTACTTCTTTTAGTATCCCTTAGCCCTTCCCTTAAATTCTCACTAGCTTCTTTAGCTGGCGTGGACTCCTTGTCCATCATTACAGTCATTCTCTTGAACTCTCACCTTCCTTCATACACACCTGGCAAAATCCCACTCTGGTAAAACCCAAACCCTCTGTGATTTTGCATCTGCCCTGGGCAATGAATGGAGTTGGAGGAAAATGAATCATGCTGGCAGGTTTCATATTTAGTGCTTGACCATGAATGCAAATGTTGCTTCAGTCAGCTGAGTGCCTCCCTCTTAGAGAACCGTTTTGACTATTTCACACCATCTTTTCTCCAACCCCTAACCCAGGGATCCTCAACTCTGGCTGCACAGTTGCATCACTTAATAACCTTTAAAACATACCAGTGCCCAGGCTGTACCTCTAGAGAATCTGATTGAATTTGTGTGAAACACGGTCTGAATATGAGTCTAAAATTCTTCGGGTGATTCTACCATATAGCCCAGATTGAGAACTGAACACCTTCAGATGCAGCTGATGGCCTTTCTGGTGACTTGACTGAGAAAGTCTCATGAATGAGGAAAGGACACCCAGAGTCTCCCACCAGTCCACCTGAATGGGGCCTCTACTCCACTCCCTTCTGAGTTAAAGAGCCTCCAGCCCCATCCACTGTGCATTCCAGTCGATCACCACTCAAGCAACCAAGGACCTAGTTTTAGTAATTGTTTCCTCTCTCCAGCATCTCTCTGTTGTATCCTTTCTGTTGAATCTTTCCCACAACCATTCAAATATCTCCTGATGTTAAATATCTGTGCCCCAAACCCCAAACTAAATCAGGCACTTCTTTTCCTGTCTTTTGCAACAAAAACTCCCAAAACTTGTCTTTACTAAATGCCCTCATTTCTTCTCCATTTTCTGAGAGCCACTCCAATCAGTTTCATCCCCTCATTGCTAAGCCCCTGGCTAATTCTCAGCCCTCATCTCACTAGATCTCTCAGCAGCATTTGACACAGTTACTCCCTCCTGGAAATACTGTCGTAGCCTTTAAAACTCTACTTTGTCTCCCTTCTCCAACCTTCTCAGTCTTCTGTGGGTAGTTTCTTCCCACTTGCTCCAGGACTCTCGTCAGACTTCCCCTTGTCTATACTCAATCCCTGGGTGATTTTATCCATTACCCACCTTGTACCTGATGAGGAGTCCACACTTTTAACTCCATCCAGATCTGTCCTTGAACTCCAGATCCCTCTCATTCGCTGCCTGTTTTCCAGTTCCACTTAGAGGTGTTAAATCCATGTTCAACACAGTGTTTTTACTCTTCCCGTCCAATCCCACTGCTCTTGCAGTAGCCAGAGCAAACAAGCTATGCAGTTATTCTCAACTCATCTTTTTATTTCTTCTCACAGCTCATGTTTAATTCTTTGGTAGAAGCTGTGGGTTCTCCCTTCCAAAGATATACTAAATCTGACCAGTCCCGTCACCTCCATCACTACCACGCTGGCCTAAACACCATCTTCTATGGCCTGGTCGCTTGCAGCAGTATTCTAACTCTGCTTCCGGACTCCACCTGTGCTGTGCTCCACTTCATTTTCCACTTAGCAACTTGAGTGATGCACTTAAAGTACAAGTCAGACCTTGTTACTTCTCCAAGCTGTCTAGTGGCTTGCCGACTCGCTCAAGATAAAATCCAGTTTTACAAGATGTAACACACAGATTCCTCTCGGATTTCCGCTCTTACTGCTTCCCTCAGCTCTCAGCCTCAGCGGCACCAGCTCAGTGGTGCTAGCTGAGTACAGCCAGTCGGTGTGCGCCTGCTTCAAGGTTTTGCACTTGTTTATTCTTCCTGCGCGCACGCAGTTGGCTCTCTTAATCCAGTCTAGGATCTGCCCAAATGTCTTCTCATCAGAGTGACTTCCCCCAACCACACACACACACTGCCGCCAACCCCACCACAATTTCCAACTCTCTATTTCTATCCCTTATCAATAACTGACATATTACATACTTATCAGTTTATTTGTCTTTTCTCCCCTCTGTACTTGAATGTAAGTGCTATAAAAACAGATTTTTTTTCTCACTTATTGTTATTGCTTAGAAGAGAACTTGGCACATAATAGGCATTCAATATATATTTGTTGAATTAGTGAATAAATTAATGAGTAAACCAATCAGTCATTCAATTCAATGGAAATATCAAAGCATCTCAATCCCAACAAAGAAAAAAATTTTCCAAGAGTTTCCAATAGCATTGCGCTATGTCTTTTCTCTCTGTGTCTCTGAGTTGTCTCCTAGATAAATCCATCACATTAAAATTATTTTGAGCAAGGTGAATCGTTAGGCCCGCATGTCAGCTATGGCCCCAAATGTCACACTGTGCCCTGCACATTTGCCTCCATCTTACTTCCCCACATGTTGGCTATGATTCAGCAGCGCAGCCATAGCTTTTTCTTCTCCCTTCCCCCTCTCATTTCCAGGAGCTACTCCTTGGCTCTAGTCCCATTCTTTGGATGATGGAGGCAAGTGAGGAGAATCAACAGCTACCCTGACTCCACCTCTGCCTCTTCCATCCACAATGATCCAGCAAAATATGAACATCCCCAACCTGACCTAGCCCTTGCAGTCTGGGGCTGGCCAGGTCTATTTATGCCACCTTAGAATTTTTGTTTACTGCAGCAGGAAACAAAAATTGGCCATGTGCAAAAGAAAAAAAATTATAAAAGTACAGATAGGGAGAAATATACTATATGTTATTGATTCTAAGATGTCCCTCCTTTAACATTTCTAGCATCAAGAATTGTCTTATTGTTGATGTTGAGCTGGTGGAAGTCCCTAAGAAGTTACCATAACTTGAACTTGTGTCAACTTTGTTACTTTACTATTCCTAGGACATGCCTGGTCATCTATATCCCTCGGCACTCCAGGCTACAAGCCTTTGAAGACCATTTGAGAAAGAAAAATAAATCTGGCAACTGTATAAAAATCTTGAGTAAGGCTGTGCAGAATGGAAGGACAGCAACTTGAATGACCTCCAAGTACTTTTATAAGAAGTATGGCATGGCAGAGGCCCTGGTTGACTCAGAGAAACATATTGTGGAAATGCCCCAACATCTAAAACTCTCAGTTAGAAAGTACACACGACTAGTGAAATTCTGAATGTGATGTTTAAGAAAACATTAACCAATTATTTTAACATATTTTTATGTATATCTTAGAGTGATACATGATAAAATTCTGTCTAATAGTTAAAGAGTTTTTGCAAGAAATTAAAATAATTAGTGCAAAGAACACATTGTATCATAGTTGAAATGGTAGCATTTTTCTTTATTAGTGATACATAAAACAGTGGCACACTATAGCATGAAAGGAGGTCCACGAACAATAAAATATGGCCATTAGCCCCAGTTACACAAAAGCACAAAACCCTGGTTTAAGAAAACCTAAAGAATCTATTATGCAAACAGATCGCTTTTGCAACCTGGAGCTCTTTGGAAAGAATAAACAAAAATTTGAATGTTAATCTAAAATTATTTAATTATATTACAAAAGTTACATTATTTGGAAGATGTTTTCAAATAACTCAAAATGAAAAAATGTCAGTGTAATATTAGCTCTATAATTATCCTCACAGATAATGTTACTTATAAAAGTTAATGATGTAGAATCATACTGGTAACCTTAAGTAGGGGTGGCCAGGCAGATGGAAAGCCACTGTTTTCTCCCTTTTCCTTTTCTTTCTCCACAATGAGAAGCAGCCACCTGTCTGCTGAAATATTTTTGGTTGGAATATTTTTACTTTTCTTGGTTGGCAACACTTGCTTAAACAAAGTAATATGTGAAACCACTTGGTTCTAAGCTGAAACAATCACCTAATTTTTATATGACAAGCTTTGGGGTAATCATTTGATTTCTCAGTCTGTTTCTTCTGTGACCTATAATTACCTTCTCAGTGTTGCATGCTGCGTGAGCTATAAGCACATTTGAGATTCTAGAAAGCACAAAGGCCCCAGATTTTCTGAGAATTAATGCCATATAAGTGTAAATTAGGAAAAAAAGGAAGATTGTGTCCATTCTTGTAACTGTTATTGCTCTGTTTGTGCTTCCTATGGGTGTCCAAGTAATCCCTTGTTTTAAAAACATGCACTCACCTTAGCTGCTAACTTTTCACTTGGCTACCTGGAGAAGAGAAGAAGGAATTCTTTCCCTTAGATTCCATATCCTCTGGATTGCACTCAATTATTTTTAATAGATAACATGAAATCTTAAGAGAGTCGTGCATAATTCTTAATTTCAGAATTTGTATTTAAACTATGGATTCTTATTTTGCTCTTTTTTTACCTTCAATCTACAGTTTTTGGTAAATCTGATGAGCTGTACATATCCTCTTCAAAATCTTTGGCTGATTAGCACAGTGTATAGATATGGTGGAAACCAGTATTTTTTCTCTTCTCTTGTGGCATAGTTCTTTCAAGATAATTGAAATGCTTTGCAAACAATTCCTCATTTATCAGGCAATCCATACGGTGAACAATGTTATGTGAATTCCTTCCTTTTTATACATTGTCTTTCAGCATTTATCAAGAACTCATGCCTGTACAGTGATCCTGGTTTGGGAGCAGAAGCTACCTGTTTGCCCATTGACTTCATCTCGGTGGCAGAATGGTCTCAGCACCTTCACCTTTATGAATGCCTAGAAATAACAACATGCCTTTCTGTTTTGTGTAATCACTTAGTTAATACCCAGTAGAATTTGCAAGCCCTTCATATCTCCGTGAATTTATTTTATTTCAGAGTGAAAGTGACTTTATGGCCCAATTTCCATCAAAGTGATATATTGCACTATTTGTGGGAGGGAGAGGGAAGCAAGAAGACAAGACACACTGATCATATGTATCAACAGGATGATTGCCACACACTCCTGACCAAGGAACAGGTGGAGGGAATGTTTCGGTTTTATTTTTATCAGAGTACTGGAGCTTGGGTGATTGTGCTGTCTTTTAATTAATGAGTCCATCAAATGTATGACTGAAGATATTGAAATAGTGGTGTTAAAATGATCTGTATTTTGGAAGTAGTAAATATTTTGAGAATGACTCCTTACCTAAATTCAGATGCTGTCACCCTCAAATTACAGGGGGATTGAAGCGATACTGAGTTAAGCATCTGACTCCAGAAATGAATCGAGGAGGCCAGGTCCTACTAGAGCAAGACTCTCAGAAGCCAGATAGTTCTGTGTTTATAGGTGCATGCAGCGCAACCGGTCTCGGCTCCCAGGAACAGCCGCAGCAGCCACGGGGCCCCCGCCTACCTGGAGCGTTTCTGCAGCGCCTGGTTCAGAACCATCTGAGAGGACAGCTCCCCGGCACAGGAGCAGACTGCTGGGGGACCCTGAGCGCGAAGGGTTTGAGAAGGCCAGCGGGTTCGGCGGCAGGAAGAATCCGCCGCAGCGGAGTTCCCCCACGCACCCACCCTCACACACACAGGGGGCAGCACGGGTCTTGAGGGTAGCCATCCCGCGCGACATGTCCCTGTAGGCGATGGGACTCGCCAAAGACGCGGCGGCCCTCCGCCTCCCGCGGGCCCTGCCGCTTGCCCCGCCCGGGTGAGCAGGGTGGGGCGTCTCCGGCTCAAGGCCCGCCCATCCCTCACGGCCTGGCTCCCCATTGGCCGGGCGGTTGGAGTGCGAGGGGGAGGTCCGCCCCTGGAAGATCGCGTAGGGGAAGGTCGGCAGGCGATCGCCGGGCGCCTTGTGGCGGGCGCCGAAGAGACGCAG
This sequence comes from Rhynchonycteris naso, assembly GCA_037038555.1. Classification (NCBI taxonomy): domain Eukaryota; kingdom Metazoa; phylum Chordata; class Mammalia; order Chiroptera; family Emballonuridae; genus Rhynchonycteris; species Rhynchonycteris naso. The sequence goes on along the minus strand of CM072995.1, from coordinate 189,949,832 downwards.
TGGCGGCGCCGGTGGCGCTTGGTCCTAACCGCAACCCCTGCCTCCGGCCGCGGCCCGCAGCCGGCGGCTCCCGAGCTCCAAGGGCGCTTCCCCGGGTGCGGGGCCTGAGGTGGCCAAGACGGCGGGCCGGCCGGGTGCGGGGCGGCGGGCGCTGTGCTGCGGACTGCGCTGGTGGGGGACGGCGGGCCGCGGCGCGGGCCCGGGGCCCGGCGCGTGCGGCTGGGAGGCGCTGTGGGGAGCGGGCGCGCGGGCGGCGGCCGGGGCGATGGCCGAGGGCGGCGGGGGCGCGCGGAAGCGGGCTCCCGCGCTGCTCGAGGCGGCCCGCGCGCGCTACGAGAGCCTGCACATCTCAGACGACGTGTTCGGCGAGTCGGGCCCCGACAGCGGAGGGAACCCCTTCTACAGCACCTCGGCCGCCTCGCGCTCCTCCTCGGCCGCCTCCTCGGATGACGAGCACGAGCGCCCCGGTCCCCCGCGGGCCCCTAGCGCTCTTCCGCCGCCCTGTGTCCCCGTCGAGCAGGAGCTGGAGGAGGAGGAGACTGGCGCGGGCTGGAGCGCCGCGTTGCGGGACCGCCCGACCCCCCACTTCGAGGACACTGGCGGTAAGGCGCGGCGGGTGCGGTGTGGGGCGGCTGGGTATATACCCTGGCACGAAGGCGTGAGTGTCGGGGCGGGAGAATTCTAGATGCTTTTGGGCCGGCTGGTAAATGGCAGCTGTGCGTTGCAGGAAGCAAATAAAGCTGTGGGAGCGGGGATTTAAAGTGCGAGAATCTATTCGACTGCGTGGGGATCGGAGCGGGGGCTGCGACTTTCTACTGATGAAGAGAATGCGACAAAGGCCGGGGCTAGCACTTTATAATGGCAAGGACATGGGGATGGAAGGCTTCTTGCACTTTCTAGGAGTGTCCCCGTGTCCTACAGCAGACGCCAGTCTCATCTGTGGGCTTGCACCTTAAGGGTGGGTTAGAGGTAGGATTGCCTGCCTAGTTGACAGGATTCTGAAAATCTGACACGACTTTGTGTTTACTGCTTGCTCCAGGCAGGCCCTGCCCAGGTGCCAGGAGTGGGGCAGGTAGCAGTTGGAGTGAGGCCCAGTGGCAGCTGAGGGAGTGTCCACCCCTCACTAGGTTTTAGTTTTTCCCAGTGAAGCTGAGAAACTTTCGCTGTCCACACCGTTCAGGATCTCTTGTTAAGAATAGGAAGGAGGGGAAGGACCAGGTTAGCAGCAATAAGGTGTATGCTCCTAAAGCAGAGGTACTTCCACATGTGCTCTGCTCATCACATTGACCACAGGCCAGCGCCCAATACCTGGAGGAGGTCTCAAGAATGCTGGCAGATTTGACTTCTTGAGAACCTTCTTATTGCCTGCTTTTGTGGCAGTTGAGTTTTTAAACATCACTCAGCAGCCTCTGCCCTCTCTGAGAGATGGAGACCAGCTGTTTTCAGCTGGCCACTGAGGCTTCTCTTCCTTGCTCTGTGACTTGCTGTGTCTGGCCCTTGATTCTGCACACTGTTTTGATGGGTTTCGGAAGTGTGTGCAACCGATGATGTTGAGAGCCAAGGAGTCACCGCGCTGAGCATGCTGATGCTGGTCATGATGTGGCTCCTTCCTGTGGCTCTCCCAGACTATTGTTCAACCAGACAGGAATACAACACGCAGGAGGCAGGCCCAAGGGACCCCTGGCTGGTGCCAGGACTTGGATCTGGACTTTGTGCTGCAACCTACTGGTAGGCTGCTAGGGCTGGCTGGCCTCTATCAGCAGGAAGTAGTCTGCAAAGCTTGGGCAGGCAGCCTGACCTGTGGTGGCGCAGTGGATAAAGCGTTGACCTGGGAACACTGAGGTTGCCAGTTCAAAACCCTGCACTGGTCTGGTCAAGGCACATATGGGAGTTGATGTTTCCAGCTCCTCCCCCTTTTCTCTCTCTCTTTCTCTCTCTCTCACTCTGTGTCTCCTCTCTAAAATGAATTTTAAAAAAATTAAAAAAAAAAAGCTTGGACAGGCAGACTGCAGTCTGATGTGTGGGAGCTGCGGCTGGGCTTACAAAGTCCAACTTAACTTTGCAGTGCTTGGAGGTGGTGAAATGAAAAACATCTTCTTATTTGGGTTTTAGCTGAGTTTTGGAATTTTCGAAGTCACATCACTCTGTATACCCCTTTTATACTCTCTACCTTTTCTAGAATGTCATTAGGTCTTCCAGCACTGGGTTGCTGTTTCCCATATTGGCTCTTTAAGAATTGTGCCTCCCCAGAACCGTCATGTAGCAGACTTTATGCTAGGAGTACCTGTGATCCAGCTTTTACTCTGGGAACCCTTGAAATACATGTCCACCTGCAAAAGAACATAGCGAGTCTTCCTGTATCTTAGGGGAAAAGAGTGGAATTTGTTAGGTTAAACCTAGTTAGGAATAAGGTTCATGAGTGTGCTGGTAGAGAGGGTAAACACACTGGAATACCTTTTAAGTGATACTATATTTCTTAGTAACCTATAAATGTGAGAAATTCTGCTGCAGAGCAATTTAATCTAGCCATTGCAGCACTTAAAGGGTCACAAAGAACAGTATCATGTGTCATGTTGCATTAGGTTCAAATTCTGCTTCTTTAGGTGTCCACTGAGTTCATACCTAAGGCTGAGAATCACAGTAAAGCACTTTAACCAAAGAGATTAGTGGTTATTTGATGTTATTTATACCCAATTTTGTTTTCCTGTTGTGTGTAGCATCTTTCTTGTAAAATCCAGCTCTAATTAAATATTTCCTCCCTCTAAGGGAAATTTGGGGTTGACGTATGAGGTTGATGGCTTATTAAGCATGAATTCAGATTCCCTGAAACAATGCAATATGATTTATGGGGGCTGAAAATAGATGCAGAAATACATGGCTGCTCAGAGAAAATCCTATGTCTAGTGGCGTGGAGAGAGATGGATGTTCTTGCTAAGAAGCTGTGTGCTGCAGCGTGGCTACTCTGTGAGCAAAGAGGCTCAACCTGCCAGGTTTGTCAAAGTACCATGTCTAAGACTTTCTGAAAGAGTGTGTGCCCCCTTTCAAGGAATGCAGCTTGGACCTCTCTCCCATTTTTTTAAAGTGAGAGGAGGGGAGATAGACTCTTGCATGTGCCCTGACTGGGGTCCAACTGAAAACCCCCATCTAGGGCCAATGCTCGAATCAACCAAGCTGTTCTCAGCACCTGGGGCGGACGCTTGGACCAACCGAGCCACTGGCTGCAAGATGAGAGAGAGAGAGAAGGGGGAGAGGGAGGAGAAAGGAAGCAGATGGTCACTTTTCTTGTGTGCCCTGACTGGGGATCGAATTCCGGATGTCTGCATGCCAGGCTGACGTTCTTTCCACTGAGTCAACGAGCCAGGGCTGCCTCTTCCATTTTTGTTCCTGTTTATTAACAGATCTCACTGGGCCTGTAGAGGTAAGAATCTCTGTGGTTAAGGTTGAAATGCCTAACTACTCACCAGGCTGTCCAGTCTTCCTTCTGTATTTTTCCCCCAGTGTATTTAGCTTCCTGGCTCAGGTTTCTGTAGAGAAGTGCAGCCGACAGTAATAGGCAGAGAGGGTCCTCTTTCTCACCCTTCTCTCTCCTTCCTCAGGTCTGGGTCTGCCTCGAGGTATGGGTTCCCTAGGGATGATTTAAATACAGACTGTGCTCGCAAGACTAGCTGACAGGCTCTTAACGCAGGTATAGATGGAGAGTAAGCTGGGGAGATGAACCTGCTTCCTGGGAGCTCAGGGCCCAGACCTTCTCCCAACCAGACTTTGCAATGAATCCCCTTAAAATAGCCCCGCACGCTGTCACCCTTGCCCACCCATTGTGCAAATAACCAAGACAGCATGTAAGCTCTCTCTTTGAAAACTGTATGAGACTCAGGCCTGGCTGCTTTTGGGGCTTCTGCCCTTTTGGTTTCTTATTCTGAGCGGTCTTGTGATTTGTTCTCTCTGAGGAGGCAAAGGAACAGGCAGATTCACAGATGCTCAGCGCTGGAGTCTGTTCTGCATTGTCAGTCCTTTGTGGTGCTGGCTGGGATCTGAGCTGTTTGCTCTTTCTATTAGAGGTTAGACTTCACAGAAGTTTTTTCTCCGTGTTCCATGTCAGCAGTCCTCTGTAATCATTCAGCAAGGAGGCATGACCTTGAGAAGCTGGAGAGAAACACGTGGCTTTGAAAATTAACACTGTTAGATGTTTTATCTTCGGAGTGCTTGTCGGTTCATTTGGTTTAGAATTTTTTTGACTAACGAGTAAAAAGAGATAAACCTTCCCTTTAAAAGTGAGTAAAACTACCTGGACCCCTGTCTGGGCTGTAAGGTGCATCCTACCTTTAGCACTGTAGCACCAGGAACTTGAAGCTTAAATCTTGGTATCTACTAGGTAAATCTTATGCAATGCTACACAGTAACCAGGTGTGTGCCAGGACACAGAAATCAAAGGGGGCTTCCTGGGGAAGATGTTTTGCCATGTCCCAGGAATCCATGCATGTGCGAGGGGAAACGAGCTCATGGTGAGGATAATAACCACAGTTTAGCCTTGTGCCATGCTTTCTCAGCCCTCTGTGGAGGGACATTATCTCCACTTTACAGAGAATGACAGATTGGTCTGTTCAGGCAGAGTCTGGGGGTAATGGGATGACTGGGTTAATGATCACCATCCAACGAGTCAGACTTGATCATTCAGGAAAGGTGGTGCCCCGCCCTTCCCTTGTTTTTATAACACCGAGAACTTCTTTCCGTGAAAAATTATCTTATATTTATATATGGAATTGCTTTTAATATTTTTGAGGGGTAGCATACAGTTCTGTGAGGTTTAACACCTGTGTGGATTTGTGTAGCCAGTCAGGCCCACAATCAGGATGTAGAACAGAAGATGGAATTTTATCCAACTCATGATTTAATCACTCCTAGCCTGCGCTGAGCCATTGTGATGGGGGCTCAGAGATTCTCTGCAGGGTCAGGGCTTTGAGGACAGCCTGGGGGTTGCATGAGGTCTCTTGGTCAGCTTGCAAGTCTAAAACCTACCTTATTGGATATGTGTGTGTGTATAATTAACAAGTAATATATGTTCATTTTATAAAAAAACAAAAAGTGAAATGGTCAAAGGTTAAGAATTCCCATAATCTCGCATTACCCAGAAATGATCACAGTTAACATACTACTTTTAATTCTAATTCTGTGGTTCTTAACCTTTTTTGAGGTACTGAACCCACCAGTTTCATATGCGCATTCACCGAACCCTTCTTTAGTGATAAATAAAATATGATTTTTTTTCCAAATTCAAGACATAGGTATATGTTTTTTTACTGGTGCACAAAATGAGCTGTGCATGAACATCACCTTGTTCAAAGAACAAAACCAACAAAGTGCATGAACTCACAACAAATTACGTTATTACTTTATTCTGGCCTCCGCGACAGAGGCTTCTCCGAACCCCTGAGACGGACTCATCGAACCCCTAGGGTTCGATAGAACCCAGGTTAAGAACCACTGCTCTAATTAGTGTAAACATTTCCTACTTAGATCTTAAAATGTCATTCTAATGAATCCATAGTACTGTACAGTTTCCTTTGGGTGGACATTGAGTTTATAGCCTCGCTCCATTACATATTTATTCCTTAGGTTCATTTTGCTATGGTGAATGTTCTTGAAGCTTAAGTTTATGTACACACTTTAATATATTAATATCTTCCTTAGCCTAAAAGAATTGAAATAGAACTGAGTTAAGGATTTTGTGCCTTTTAGGGTTGTTGATATTGGTTGTGAAGTAGTCTTCTGGATACATATCAACCTGTACTCCTGTCAGCAGTGTGCCAGGAGGTCCATTTGGGAATCCAGCTTGAAAAGCAGCAAACCGGATGCTGGTGGGGTGGCTCTTAGAAGAGTATTCCTTTGGCCCACGCTTTCTGCAGCGTAACACACAGATGGTGCATGTGTCACCGTGCACAGCGCATGGCGTGTAACCCACCCACATCCAGATCAAGGACGTGCCTGCCCAGCTTTCTCAAGTTCAGAAACGGAGCTATGAATAGAATATATAGGATCAGGGTAAGGGATGATTTTCTGAAAAAAAGGGAAAAGGTGGAATCTTTGAGAGAGTGGTTAGTTAGCGAGGGTCTTGCTGCTTTGAGTGTTTCCTGCGTTTGGGGAAGGTGGTGGTAAGTCAGTAACATTTCAGTGAGCTTTCCTGGCAGTGGAGCATGGAGTGGGAGTGTGCCTGACTGTGCCTGAGTTCTGACCTGCAGCCAGTGCTCTGAGTTCCATGTCCATCCAGAGGGACAACTAGTGCTGCTATATTTACAGCACAGTGTCTCACCCTGGAACCTGGGACCAGGAAGGCCAGCAATGGCTGTGGTGTTAAAAATGAAAGGAATAGTACATTTTTCTTGGTAATTTTATGTACATGCATTAATATCATACATAGTTTTTAAATGCATTCCTTGTTTCACCCTTTTTTTGTTAGAGTTTCCCTCCTTTCTATCCTCAGCACCCAGGTCATCCACATTGCCAACATGGTGCTCCTGCACAATCTGTGCATACACGTCCATGTACGGGGGACTTCTGGTCATCATTGAACTGACAGAGTCTCATTTTATCCCTTTTCTCTCAAGCTCCTCTCATTCCTTCATGAATAACTTTCTTCTGTTCCTATCTTAATTTTTTTACAGAATGGCTGCTGAACTTTTATCAAATGCCTTTACTTTTATTAAAAAAATTATTTTGTTGCTATGGTCTTCTAGGCTTTTTTTTTCATGTAATTTATTGACAAAGTAAATTTTACTGATTTCCTGGTACTGAGCGTCCCTTACACTCCTGGAATCAGTCCAGGTGGTTCTCAGGGTGTATCTGATACGTGGCTAGCTTCTCTTGTTTGCTGACATTAGTTCAGACTTTCTGTAACTGATCCATCACAATGCAAAGTTGCTAATGTTTTCCCTTCATCTCCTCTCTCTCAGGTTTGGGTATGAAAATTATGCTCAGTTTCCTAAAATGAACTGGCTCATTATTTGTAATTTGCTTTTTGGTATTTAACGGTAGAATCGTAACTCAGCTTCAAACCTGTCTGGTCTTGGTACTTTCTCTGAATTTTCCATTTCTTGAATCATTTGGATGATTTATGTTTTCTCGGGGAGCATCTATTTCTTCTAGGTATTGTCAAATTTGTTAACAGAAAGTTCCATGCAGTTTTTAAGAATGATTCTTTTGTTTTTATATCTCTAATCTCATTCCTAAACTTCTGTCCTCTTTCTCCCTTGACTCCCCCTCTCCCTTTCCCCCCATATTCTCTCTCTCCTATCCATAATTGGGCATGTCAAGTGTTTTCTATTTATTAATTGATTCAAAGAACTAGCTTTGAGTTTGAGTTTGTATTATACTTTTTATTAGTTTAAATATTATCTTTATTATAACTTCTTTGTTTTGGTTTATTGAGCTGTCTTTTTCTAATTGGTTAAGATGAGTGCAGTGTTTCTTTTTATTTAAAAAATATTTAAGAGTAAAGATATTTGACACTCAAGTCTCCTCGGAGTGTAACTTCTGGGACATTACACATCTTTCCATTGCTTTCCAGATTTCCTTCAATCCCCTTTGGATTTCTTTTTTGATCTAAGAGTACATTTCTTAATTTCTGAATGGTTAAGATTTTTTGCTTACCAGGTTGTTTAATTCTAATTTTATGGTTGTGATCAAAGGACTATCTTTTAAATCTTTAATTTGAAAGATTTGTAAAGGTTTTCATCGTTGTCAAATATGGAACTAATTTAAAAAAAATATGGAACTAATTTTTATAAGTGTGGTATACAGAAGTATAAAAAAAGTATATTTTTTAATTGGGGGAAGTAATGTTATCTATTTTTTGTGTATTATTTTTTCTCTCTAGTAGACATTTATAGTTGAAAAGCTAAATTTTTACTATGTTCTTGCATTTTTAAGTATACTTAGCTACCATGTTGTTTGGTGCATACGTACTTATGTTTTTATATCTCCCCCCAAAACTGCTTTTAGTAATGTCCCTTTTCATGTTCCTTATACCTTTAACCTAAATCCAGCTTGTCTCTTATTAATATTGTCTTTTCTGCTTTCTCCTTTGCATCTATCTTGTATGTCCTTGCCTGGTGCATTATTTTCCATCCCTATTTGCCATTTTAAGTATGTTTGATGAACAGCATATAGATGTGTGTGTGTGTGTGTGTGTGTGTGTGTGTGTGTATCAGCATATAGATGAATATACATACATAAACACAACTTGATAGGCTCTTTAGTTGGAAAAATTACTCTGTATACATTTAAAGTAATGACAAACAGGTATAGTTTTATTCACTCCATCTTATTTTACTTTGATTTTTTTCTTTCTCTTTATTTTGATGTTTTGATCTAGCTGTTCATTCTTCTCCTACTGAATAAATATGGAAGTTCTTTCCATTGTGGGGGTAATAACTTTATTTAGATATGACTCACATGCCATACAGTTCACCCACTTAATGTGCACTATGTAGTGGCTTTTAGTAATTTATAGTTTGTGCGATCATCAGCAAAATCAGTTGTAGAACATTTATATTCTCCCAGAAACCTTGAGCCATCACCCCTACTCCTAGGCAACCACTAGTCCAGGGGTCCCCAAACTTATTCAAAGTGTCAGGTCACTGTCCCTCAGACCGTTGGAGGGCCGGACTATAAAAAAAAACTATGAACAAATACCTATGCACACTGCACATATCTTATTTTAAAGTAAAAAAACAAAATGGGAACAAATACAATATTTAAAATAAAGAATAAGTAAATTTAAATCAACAAACTGACCAGAATTTTAATGGGAACTATGGGTGCGGATGTATCCTGTGCTCCTCTCACTGACCACCAATGGAAGAGGCGCCCCTACCAGAAGTGCGGCGGGGCCGGATAAATGGCTTCAGGGGGCCACATGCGGGCTGTAGTTTGGGGATCCCTGCAGAAGTCTAATTTCTGTCTCTACATATTTGCCTGTTCTAGGAATTTCATATAAATTACAAATTACATCATATAATATGTAATTTAAAGATTATCCATGTGGTTGTGTGTGTCAAAATTTCATTTCTTTTCAAAACTGAATAACATTTCATTGAATCAATGTACCACATTTTATTGACCTGCTCATCAGCTGATGAACATTTAGGTTGTTTTCACTTTTTTGCTGTTTGACTAAAGCTTCATGTATGAGTTTTCTGTGAATATAGTTTTCATTTTCCTTAGGCATATACCTGGGAGTAGACTTGCTGGGTAGTGTGGTAACTCTACATTCAACTTTTTTTTTTTTGGTTTTTTTATTTTTTACTTTTTTATTTTTTATTATTAATTTTAATGGGCTGACACCAATAAATCAAGGTACATATGTGCAATGAAAACATCTCCAGATTATCGTATCATTCAATTGTGTTGCATACCCATCACCAAAAGTCAAATTGTCCTCTGTCACCTTCAATCTAGTTTTCCCTGTGCCCCTCCTCTCCTCCCTATCCCACCTTACCATCCAACCCCCCACCCCGTAACCACCACTCTCTTGTCCATGTCTCATAGTCTCACTTTTATGTCCCACCTATGTATGAAATCATGCTGTTCTCAGTTTTGTTTTTCTGATTTACTTATTTCACTCTGTATAATGTTATCAAGGTACATCCATTTTGTTGTAAATGATTCGATGTCATCATTTCTTATGGCTGAGTAGTATTCCATAGTATATGTGTACCAAAGCTTTTTAATCCACTCGTCTTCAGAAGGACACTTGGGCTGTTTCCAGATCTTCATTATTGTGAACAATGCTGCCACAAACATGGGGGCGCATTTCTTCTTTTCGAACAGTGTTATGGTGTTCTTACGGTATATTCCTAAAAGTGGGATAGCTGGGTCAAAAGGCAGTTCGACTTTTAATTTTTTGAGGAATCTCTTAACTGTTTTCCACAGTGGCTGCACCAGTCTGCATTCCCACCAGCAGTGCAGGAGGGTTCCCTTTTCTCCACATCCTCTCCAGCACTTATTCTCTGTTATTTTGCTGATGAGTGCCATTCCGACTGGTTTGAGGTGATATCTCATTGTGGTTTTAATTTGCATTTCTCTAATGATTAGTGATGTTGAGCATTTTTTCATATGCCTTTTGGCCATCCGTATGTCCTCTTTGAAGAAATTTCTATTAATTTCTTTTCCCCATTTTTTGATTCAATTGTTTGTCTTCCTGGTGTTGAGTTTTATAAGTTCTTTATAAATTTTGGTTATTAACCCCTTATCAGACGTGCTGTCGAATATGTTCTCCCATTGTGTGGTTTGTCTTTTTATTCTGTTCTTATTGTCTTTAGCTGTGCAAAAACTTTTTAGTTTGATATAGTCCCATTTGTTTATCTTGCCTTTTATTTCATTTGCCCGTGGAGATAAATTGGCAAATATATTGCTGCTACAGATGTCGGAAAGCTTGGTGCCTATGTTTTCTTCTAAGATGCTTATGGTTTCACGGCTTACGTTTAAGTCTTTTATCCATTTTGAGTTTGTTTTTGTGAATGGTGTAAGTTGATGGTCTAGTTTCATTTTTTTGCAGGTAGATGTCCAATTTTCCCAACACCATTTGTTAAAGAGGCTGTTTTTAATCCATTGTATGTTCTTTTCTCTTTTGTCAAACATCAGTTGTCCATAAAGGTGTGGGTTTATTTCTGGGTTCTCTGTTCTGTTCCATTGATCTATCTATGTGCCTGTTCTTATGCCAGTACCAGGCTGTCTTGAGTACAATGACCTTGTAGTAAACCTTGATATCTGGGAGAGTGATACCTCTTGCTTTATTTTTTCTTTTTAAGACTGCTGAGGCTATTCATGTTCTTTTTTTGGTTCCATATAAATTTTTGGAATATGTTTTCTATATCTTTGAAGTATGTCATTGGTATTTTAATTGGTATTGCATTGAATTTATAAATTGCTTTGGGTAATATTGACATTTTAATGATGTTTATTCTTCCTAGCCATGAGCACGGTATATGCTTCCACTTGTTAGCATCTTCCTTGATTTCTTTTATCAATGTTTTATAATTTTCCGAGTACAAGTCCTTAACCTCCTTGGTTAAATTTACTCCTAGGTACTTTATTTTTTTGTCTGCAATAGTGAAGGGGATTGTTTCCTTAATTTCTTTTGCTGACAGTTCATTGTTGGTATATAGAAATGCCTCTGATTTCTGAGTATTAATTTTATATCCTGCCACCTTGCTGAATTCATTTATAAGGTCCAGTAGTTTATTGACTGAGACTTTAGGGTTTTCTATATACAATATCATATCATCTGCAAATAGTGACAGTTTTCCTTCTCCTTTTCCAATTTGGATGCCTTTTATTTCTTCTTCTTGTCTGATTGCTGTAGCTAGGACTTCCAGAACTATGTTAAATAAAAGTGGTGAAAGGGGGCACCCATGCCTGGTTCCCAATCTTAAGGGGATTGCTTCTAATTTTTGTCCATTTAGTATGATGTTTGCTGTCGGTTTATCGTAGATGGCCTTTATCATGTTAAGGAATGTTCCATGTATTCCCATTTTACTGAGAGTTTTGAGCATGAATGAGTGCTGGATTTTATCAAATGCCTTTTCTGCATCTATTGAAGTTATCATGTGATTCTTGTCCTTCCTTTTGTTTATGTGATGAATCACATTGATTGATTTGCCAATATTGAACCAGCCTTGCCTCTCCAGAATAAATCCCACTTGATCATGGTGTATGATTTATTTCATATATTGCTGGATCTGGTTGGCTAATATTTTGTTGAGAATTTTAGCGTCCAAATTCATTAAGGATATAGGCCTATAATTTTCTTTCTTTGTGTTGTGTTTGCCTGGTTTTGAGATCAGAATTATGCTCGCCTCATAAAAGGAGTTTGGAAGTTTTCCTTCCTCTTGAATTTTTTGAAATAGCTTTAGGAAGATAGGAGTTAGTTCTTTGAATTTTTGATAGAATTCACTTGTGAAGCCATCAGGCCCAGGACATTTCTTTTTTGAGAGTTTTTTGATAACTGTTTCGATCTCATTTGTTGTAATTGGTCTGTTTAGGTGTTCTGATTCTTCCAGATTGATTTTTGGAAGTTTATATGATTCAAGAAATTTGTCCATTTCACCTAGATTGTCTAATTTTTTGGAATAGAGTTCTTCATAGTATTTTCTTACAATGCTTTGTATTTCTGTTGTGCCAGTTGGTATTTCTCCACTGTCCTTTCTAATTTTATTTATTTGAGTTGTCTCTCTTTTTTTTCTTGGTGAGTCTAGTTAAAGGTTCATCAATCTTGTTTACCTTTTCAAAGAACCAGCTTCTGGTTTCATTGATCCTCTGTATTGTTTCCTAAGCCTCTCTGTCATTTATTTCTGCTCTGATCTTTATTATTTCCTTCCTTCTACTTGTCCTGGGTTTTATTTGCTATTTTTTTTCTAGTTCTTTTAGATGCAGAGTCAGGTTGCTTATTTGAGCTTTTTCTAGCTTCTTATGATATGCCTGTAGTGCAATGAACTTCCCTCTCAGTACTGCTTTTGCTGTGTACCATAAATTTTGAGTTGATGTATGATCATTATTATTTGTTTCTAGAAACTTTTTTATTTCTTCTTTGATCTCATTGTTAATCCATCCATTATTTAATATGCTATTTAGTTTCCAAGTGTTTGAGTATTTTTCAGTTTTTCTTTTGTGGTTAATTTCTAGTTTCATGGCATTGTGATCAGAGAAAATGCTTGATATGATTTCAAATTTCTTAAATTTATTGAGACCATTTTTGTGTCCTAACATATGGTCTATCCTAGAAAACGTACCATGAACGCTTGAGAGAATGTATATTCTACTGCTTTAGGGGGAAAAGTTCTGAAGATATCTATTAAATCAAGTTGATCTAGTGTATCCTTTAAGTCTGCTCTTTCTTTATTAATTTTCTTTCTTGTTGATTTATCAAGTGTTCTTAATGGGGTATTGAAATCCCCTACTATGATAGTATTGCTGTTAATCTCTCCCTTTATATCCATCAAAGTCTGCTTTATGTATATCGGGGCTCCTATATTTGGTGCGTAGATATTTATAATAGTTCTATCGTTCTGTTGAATTGTGCCCTTTATCATGATGTAGTGTCCTTCTTTATCTCTTACTACAGCGTTTGTTGTAAAGTCCATTTTGTCATATATAAGTACTGTTACCCCGGCTTTTTTTTCATTTCCATTTGCATGAAATATTTTTTTCCATCCTTTTACCTTCAGTCTATGTGAATCTTTTGTTTTAAGGTGTGTCTCTTGTAGACAGCATACGTATAGGTCCTGTTTCTTTATCCATGCAGCTACCCTATGTCTTTTGATTGGATCTTTTAATCCATTTACATTTAAGGTTATTATTGATATGTAGTTGTTTATTGCCATTTTATTCTTTAAAGCTGTATTTATTTTTGCTATATTCTTTCCTCCCTTTGAACTGTTCACAACAGTCCCCTTAGTACCTCTTGCAGTATTGGTTTGGTTTTAATGAATTCCTTGAGGCTTTCTTTGTCTAGAAGGCTCTTTATTTCTCCTTCAATTTTAAACGTTAGCCTTGCTGGATAGAGTAGTCTTGGTTGTAGGTTCTTGTTCTGCATTAGTTTGATTATATCTTGCCATTTCCTTCTGGCCTCAAGTGTTTCTGTTGAGAAGTCCGATGTCATCTTTATGGGGGCTCCTTTGTAGGGATAGCCTTTTTTTCTCTAGCAGCTTTTAAAATTTTTTCTTTATCCATTAGCTTTGGTATTTTAACTATGATGTGTCTTGGTGTAGATTTTTTTGGGTTTCTCTTTAATGGAGTTCTGTGTGCCTCTTGGACTTGTGGAATGTTCCCCAGTCTTAATATAGGGAAGTTTTCTGCTATGATTTGATTGAACAAAGTGTCCATTTTCTGTCCTTTTTCCTCTTCTTCAGGCACCTCTATGAAGCGAATGTTGTTTCTCTTTATGTTGTCACAGAGCTCCCTTATAGTTTCCTCACATTTTTTGAGTCTCTTCCTTTTTCTTCTCTGCTTCTGTGCCTTCGTTTATTGTGTCCTCTAACTCGCTGATTCGATCCTCAGCGTGATTCATCCTGCTTTTAATTCCTTCCATTGTGGTCTTCAGTTCTGATACTGTATTTGTCATTTCTGTCTGGTTCTTTTTTATTATTTCAATTTCGTTCTTTATACTTGTTATCTCTTTATTTAGATGTTCATAGTGACTATCCATTGTTGCGGTAATTTCTTTGAACATCCTAACTATCATTATTTTAAATTCTGCTTCTGGTAATTTGGTCATATCTGGTTCATTCAGGTCCTTCTCTGGGGATTTTTCTTGATTCATTTGATTTGCATTCCTTTGCCTGCCCATTTTGTCTGTGTATAAGCAAGTTGTGGCCACTGGAGTACAGTAGGTATTGCGTTTATGTTCTCTAGGTGTGGTCTGTCTGCAGGACTGCCACCCCTCTGCCGCTGCTTAGAGTGGTTGGGTATGGGCGTTGCCAGCTCCAGCCTACTGTGGCTTTTGCTGTGATTTCCGCCTCTCCTCCATGGGAGGGGCTGTCACTCAGCCACAAGCCTCAGCACCAAGGACAGAGGTGAGCACCTTTGCCTAGCTGTGGACCCAGCCTGTTTGCGGGCTTATGCCCAGCACCCACAGTCAGAACCTGCTCGCCACAGTTTCACGGGTTGGGCGGGGCTTTTGACGTGCTCTCAGCTGTGAGCCTTTGCCCATCCGGAGCTTTAATTTTCGCCCTCTAGGCCAGGGCCCTCCTGTGCAGGGTCGCAAACCATGGTTTATTGGGCCGGGCGTGTTTTCTGGCGTGAGCTCAGCTGCGAGCTTCTGCTCGCAGCGGACTCTACCCCGCTCCCGTGTTCAGAGTCTGCTCACGCATGCAGGATGGCAAACCGTGGTTTCTCCGGCCAGGTGGGGCTTGTAGCGTGAGCTCAGCCACTAGCCCCCATTCCCATCCCTGGTCCTAGCCCCGTCCCTGCAGTCAGGGCCGGCTTGTGCAGGGTCGCAGAGGAGATCTCTGCCCGTTCCTTGCCCCCCTTTTTTTTTTCACAGGTGGGATTACAGGCTGGCCCGCAGCTGCCAGACTGCTTTCGCTCGTCCCCTCTGCCCCTGCTGGGCTAGACCAAGCTCACATCAGTTGTGCCTCCGCCCACGCCGACAGGACCGCGTTTCAGCGTCCTGCTGCCACCATCCCTTCAGCAACCCTCAGTAGAGATGGAAGTGTCTTAAGTCTCCATACTGTAGGCTTGGGAGCTCCCTCCCTCTAAGCAGCTCTGCTCTAATTGCCGCGGGAGAGCTTGTTTGGCTGGTGTCCTGTCTCCTCTTGCTGGTATTGCTAGTTCCAGGGGAAATATTCGTTTTCGATTAGGAAATGACTTAGCCCAGGGGTTAGGGTGGCTGTCCTTCAGAGTGTCCTTGTGCCTTCAGTCCACACTCTGTTCCCGCTGCTCTGGTCCCCTCCTCTGTCCCTGTTCCCTGGAGCCCCAGGTGCGTGGTTGTGAGAGAGGCTTTCTGTGCTGTCCCTTTATAAAGAATCTTGGGTCTGAGAAAGCTGTCTCTCTCTCACAAACAGTATCCTTACTTGTTTCATAGCTTAATACTGTCCAAACGCCTCTTCTAGGCTCTGGGACTGCAGGCTGGGACTTGGTTCCTGGGACCCATGTCCCTCCCTCTCTGCCAAACTCTCCTCCCGCCACGCGGTCTCTCCGGGCTGCCGTTTGCTCCGGGGAACTGGGCAGCCCTCTTCGTGTTTTTGCTATTCCTACCAGTCTCAATGTGGCTTCTGCAGTGTTCCTTGTTTGAAGAGTCCACTTAGTTTAGTTCAAAGTTGGTTTATCCAGATGATGGTTCTTAAAATTGAGTTATAATCCACTTCGGTTCTGGGAGTTGGAAGTTGGTACGTCCGCCTACTCCATCGCCATCTTCCCACCTTTACATTCAACATTTTGAGGAACTATTAACCTGATTTCCAAAGTGGCTGTAGCATTTTACCATCCTTTCAGCAATGTATAGGGATTCTGATTTTCCACATCCTCTTCAACACTTTTGGTTTTCTGATGGTAGCCATCCTAATGAGTAGGGGATAGTATCACAGAGTTTTGAGTTGTATTTTCCTAATGAGTAGTGATGTTTTCATGCTCTTATTGGCCATACATATGTTTATATTTTGGAGAATTGTGTATTCAGGTCCTTTGTCCATTTTTTAATTAGATTTTCTTTTTATTATTGAATTGTAAACAGTTCTTTGTATAGTCTGGATACATGTGTCTTATCAGATATGTGACTTGCGGATATTTTCTTCCATTTTGTGGGTTGTCTTGACTTTATTGACAGTGCCCTTAGAAGCACGGGCTTTACAATTTTGTTAGAGTCACATTTGTCTCTTTTTTCTTTGGTTGCTTGTGCTTTCAGTATCATAGCTAAGCAACCATTGATGAGTTCAAGATCACTAACATTTACACTTATATTCTCTTCTAAGAACTTCACATTTTAGTTCTTACACTTATGTCTTTGATGAATTTTGAGTAAGTATTTGTATGTGGTATTAGATGAGGTTCCAATTTTATTCTTTTGCATGTGGATGGTCAGTTGTTTCAGCACCATTTGTTGAAAATATTATTCTTTCCCCATTAAATAGATTTGGCACCCTTGTTGAAACCAAATTGACTTTGATCTATTTTCCATTTTCATGATTTTTTGTCTCTTCCCTCCCTCATACACAGTCCATACACAGTCCTAGAGGTTTATTGCTATCCTTCTATTTTACACACTACCACACATACCTGTACCCTCCTTGCACACACACACCATGCAGCAAACATACACATTTTTTCTAAATGGCTAAATGTTTGCCTAAGGCAAGACTGGAGTCAATTGTAGAATGATAAAGATAAAATTTAAAGTTTTGTTTTAAAAAGCATTATATTTTATTAAAAATATTAGGTGTTAATATTCCCAAGGTTGACAGGAAAAAGAACTTCTCATGCTGTCAGTGGCTTTACTGTGTCTAAAGCAGTGGTTCTTAACCTTTTTTGAGGTACCGAACCCACCAGTTTCATATGCGCATTCACCGAACCCTTCTTTAGTGATAAATAAAGTATGATTTTTTTTCCAAATTCAAGACATAGGTATATGTTTTTTTACTGGTGCACAAAATGAGCTGTGCATGAACATCACCTTGCTCAAAGAACAAAACCAACAAAGTGCATGAACTCACAACAAATTACGTTATTACTTTATTCTGGCCTCCACGGCAGAGGCTTCTCTGAATCCCTGAGACCGACTCATCAAACCCCTAGGGTTCGATAGAACCCAGGTTAAGAACCACTGGTCTAAAGTCAGTCTATTAAACATTCATGAAATGCAAACGTTCATTCCCAAGATAGGGTTAAGAAAGGGGTGGGGTGCTTGTGACTACTGCCGATGCAGGGACTTTGCAAGTGACATCTCCACCTTCCTCACTAATAGTGACTCTTGATGATAAAGCCCTTTGTTTCTTCTTTTAGACTCAAAGATTTGGTCAGTTCATGGAATGATGCAATCTCATTGACATGACGCCATGAAGTAAACCTTAGTTTATAATAAGGGGTATTTGAATATTTGGGGGAGTAAACTTCAGATGTTGCCCTTACTTATAATATTTACTTCTAATATTTCTGCATGCAATTGCTACTTCCTACAATCCCTTGAGAACAAATTAGGAAGGGAGCAGTGGAATAGCATGGTTTTCTTTCAAGATGACAAAATCATTTCTTAATTCCTATTTGCACCTCAGATTTTGATGCATGAACATAGATCTTGGCATCTGCCCTGAGGAGACCTCCATATCATGTCAGAAACTTGTACATTTATGACACATCAGTTTGGTTTCCCAGAATTCTCCGGGACTGCCAGAAAGGCATAACCATGAATGAGTTCATCATTTCAAAATGTTATCAGCCCTCAAAGGCTGTCCAGTTGCATTTGCATGTCTAAATATCTGCTGGACAAGATACAGAAGTATCACATTAATTCAGGGGGAGAGAGTCTTCATAACACAATTTCTGGGAGGAGCTTTGTGACTAGGATTCATAAGTCTTCATCTTCTAACTACTGAAAATGGTAGGTAGTCCATGGCAGCCATTTTATCATGTATTTTGAGTGCTACTTTAGTTTCCATAGACTTCACGCTACAAGAAATTGTCTACTCGAAGGGCATTCTTGCAGGAGCTATTATTTTGAAGCTTGATTAATGAAAAACAAAGTGTTTCTGTAACATTCTTTTTCCTTCATACTCTATATATTATTTTTCAGATCTAGATTAAAAGTGATTTATTATGCATGTTACGTGATTGTGGAATTTTTTCTGTGTATTTTTTTCTGTTTCTGATTGATTAAGGTGGCAGAGTTGACATTCTGATTTTAATTTATTTTTACTAGATTAATGGTTCCCAATTAGGACTTTTTCTTGAAATACTCATAGTCTGAATGAAATCAAATGACTATAAAGTTACATATAATTCTTAAGGGTTATTTGGTTTGATGTTATAAAAGCTAATACATGAAATAATTCTACAAAGATTATAATTATGATATAATCTAAACTCTATTATACTGCCTGGTATCATTAGTTAAATTTTATGACAGTTCTAAAGAGATATTCTTTCTGAAGTTATTTGGACAACATATTCTTAATATTTGTATTATTTGTTGAAAAGAGTTCCTGGACCCAATTCTGATTGTGTATGTGGAGGCTGCCACCCACACCAATGAACAATTCTTGGTGTCCAAGAATTCAACTCAATTCTGATGCTGTCTACCTGGCAATAGAATCAGATTTCAGATGTTAAGAGTGCAGTCTTCCAAGACTTCCCTGTACTCCAGAGGCCAGTCCCAAGTTCATCTGTGCTTCTGACCAACTGCCTGGAAATCAGAGGTTCCCAGGACCTCCATCCATTTGCTAGAGTGGCTCACTGAACTCAGGAAACCCATTTACTCAGGAGATTACTGATTTATTACAAAATATATGAAAGGATACAAATCAGTAGCCAGAGGAAGGGATACATAGAATGAGGTCTCGATCAAAGGAGGGATGTCTTCATGGAGCTTGAAGCTTGGCACAGTGGTACCTGGAAGTGTCCTGATTCTCCAGTGTAGAAGCTCTCGCAAACAAAGGCCAATGAACTATCCTTTTGGTTTTTATGGAAGCTTCATTCAATCAGCATGATTGACTAAATCACTGCCCATTGCTGATTAGTCTAACCTCTAGCTCCTCCCCCTCCCAGAGGTCAAGTGTTTGGGACTGAAAATTCCAACCCTCTAATCAACATGGTTGTATCTCCTGGCAAACAGCCCCCAGCCTCATTAACATGACAAAAGATACTTTTGTCACTCTCCTCATTTTGGAAATCCCTAGGGTTTGGGGAGCTCTGTGTCAGAAACAGGGACGAAGACCAAATATATATTTCCTATTATAAATCACAATACCACAACTGTCATTCTGTTTTTCATTGTAAGTATTTGAAAGCTCTAAATCTTACTACTTTTTAAGTAAAAAAGTAGTTTATAAAATTATCAGCTATTCCAATGTTTAGCCCTGTCCATTTGGCTCTGGTAGAGCATTGGCCAGGTGTGTGGATGTCCCGGGTTTGATTGCCAGTCAGGGCACACAGGAGAAGCGCCCATCTACTTCTCCACCCTTCCCTCTCTCCTTTTTCTCTATCTCTCTCTTCCCCTCCTGCAGCCAGGGCTCCATTGGAGCAAAGCTGGCCCAGGCACTGAGGGTAGCTCCATGGCCTCCACCTCAGGCACTAGAATGGCTTGGTTGCAATGGAACAATGCCCCAGATGGCCAGAACATCACCCAAGGTGGGCATGCTGGTTGAATCCCGATCGGGTACATGTGGGAGTCTGTCTCTCTTCCTCCGTGCTTCTCACATCAGAAAAATACAATATATATATATATATATATATATATATATATATATATATATATATATATATATCAGCTATTCCAATGTTTAATTATTGCAACATTTTACTTAAAATAACAATTATGAATATGTTAATATTTTCAGTCTGAATTACATCTAGAATGCTTAATTGTGGAAGAGAATAGTCAGATGTTAATAACAAATCTGATATGACATGTCTTGTATGTATCACTGAGATGGGTATACTGCTTAGGCATGATGAGAATTTACATCATTAAATGAAATTGATCATCCATCAGTTCAAGAGTGTCAGAAATGACACTGAAGTAGACATCAGCCATTCATCCTTGTCAAGGCCAGTACTGACTTATTGGTCATTGATTTTTCTCTCCAAGGAGTCTTGATTCTGGTCCATTTGTTGTTAAACCCTTCCTTTCCTTTTCTCTTTTTCATTGCTAGGGTGCATGGTGCTTACCAGTATATCCTCTAAATTCTTTTCCTTAAAATTCTTTTCTTTTATCGTGATATCTGAATGCACTCTTGCCTCAAGCTCTCCTCAAATTATTTCCCCACCAGAGCTTCTTCGAGGGTGTTACTGCATTGTCCATAGCACAATTGGGCCCATTTCCTTTTTAAGTACAAGTTCATTCTGCCTGAAGGATTGTCTTTTAATTTTCCTTTATCCTTAGATTCAGAAACCTGACTGACATGCGCATGCTTGTGTCTTATCGCTTAAGTCCAGAATTGGGTGGCCTTTATTGCTTCTCTTTCATTTGTCCCCTTGTTCTCTCATCTCAGGATGTAGCCTTAAGACCTTGCATCTTGTACTTGGTCTCCATCTTTTCACACTCTGCTCTCTGCTTTGTTGTTTCTTGGGCTTGATCTCTCCATCGGTGGTTCAAGAACCGTATGGGCTACCTCACCTTCTCTTTGTCTGAAGAGTTATTTAGTTGGGAAATCATGTTTCTTAGTTATAGGAAATCTTCTTTTTCTCCTCTTGTGTGGGTTGCAATTGAATCTCTTTGAATGCTGGTATTATTTTAATTAAAACTCAAGTTGTGTCAATAAAGGGGCAAGATGGCGATGGAGTAGACGGATGTACCAACTTCAAACTCCCAGAACCAAAGTGGATTATAACTTGATTTTAAGAACCAGCATCTGGATAAATTAACGCTGAATTGGACTGAGAGGACTCTTCAACTGGGGAACACTGAAGAAGCCACATTGAGACTGGTAGGAAAATCGAAAATGCAGGAAGGGCTGCCCAGCTCCAAGGAGCAAAAGGCAGCCCAGAGAGACTTGTGTGCCGGGAAGAGAGGCTAGTGGAAGGGTAGGGACCTCGGTCCCAGGAACAAAGCCCCAGCCTGCAGCCCCAGAGCCTAGAAGAGGCATATGGACAGTATTTAGCTGGGAAACAGGTTAGGATACTGTTTGTGAGAAAGAGACAGTTGTCTCAGACCAAGGATTCTTCTTAAAGGAACAGCGCAGAAAACTCTCTAAAAACCACTCACCTGGGTCTCCGGGGGACAGGAAGAGAGGAGAGGACCGGAGTAGCAGGAAGAGAGTGCGGTCTAGAAGGCACAGGGAGAAAAGCTTTGAGGGACAGCCACCCTAAACCCTGGGCTGAGTCACTCCACAAATCTGAAACAATATTTTCCCTGGAACCAGCAAGGGGAAGCAGGACACCAGCCAAACAGGCCCTCCTGCGGCAATTAGAGCACAGTCCCTTAGAAGGAAGGAGCTTTCAGGATGACAGTATGGAGTGTTAAGGTCTGAGCTGCAGCGCCCCCACCCACACTGCTGAGGGCTTGCTGGAGGGCAGGCAGCAAGCGGTGGGGTGCGGAAGCGCGGTTCTGTCGGCAGGGGCAGAAGCCGAGCCAGCTGGCGTGAGCTCGGTCTAGCCCAGCTGGGGCGAAGGGGTGTGCAAAAGTGGTCTGCCAGCTGCGGGCTTGCCTACAACCCCACCTGTGGGGGAAAAGTGGGAGACCAGAATGGGCAGAGATCTGCCGCTGGGCAGGGGCGAGCAGGCGCGCAGCCGCACTCAGCCTATGAGGCTTGAAGCCCTGCAAGAACTGGCTTTGCCCGCAGAGGTGGGGCAGAAGCCTGCGCAGCTGAGCGCATAGCAGCAGCCCTGCTCAACCAAGAGGCCGAGGTGAGCAGGGGCGGGGCAGAAGCACAACCTAGCAGCTGAGTGCACACCAGAAGACCCTCCGGGCCAGAGGAACAGGCTGACAGGGACCCTCAGGTGAGCAAAAGTGCTCACCCTTACCCTTGTTGTCCAGGCTTGTGGCTCGAGTGTGGTGCGTGGTCCCACCTGTGGGAGAGGGGCGAAGGCTGAGACCGGCTGAGGCTTATGGAGCCTGGCATGAGAACACAGCCCCTCCTGCAGAGGCGAGGCGGAGACTGCAGCAGCAGCCTCAGCAGCCGGCACCGGCAACACCCATAACCAACTGCCCTAGGCAGCAACAGAGGGGGTGGCGGGCCTACAGACAAACCACACCTAGGGAGCACAGAGGCAACACCCATTGGACTCCAGTAGCCAAACCCTTCTTACCCATAGAAAAAATGTACAGGCAGAGAAATGCAACCAAATGAATCAAGAAAAATCTTCAGAGAAGGGTCTGAATGAATCAGGTATAACCAAACTATCTGATGCAGAGTTTAAAATGATAGGATGTTCAAAGAGCTTAGGAAAACAATTGATAGTCATTATGAACACCTAAATAACGAGATAGCAAGTATAAAAAAGGAAATTGAAATAATACAAAAGAATCAGGCAGAAATGACAAATATGGTATCAGAACTGAAGACCACAATGGAAGGAATTAAAAGCAGGATGGATGAAGCTGAGGATCGAATCAGCAAGTTAGAGGACGGAATAAAAAAAGGCACAGAAGCAAAGCAGAAAAAAGACTAGAGACTCAAAAAATGTGAGGAAAATCTAAGGGAGCTCTGTGACAACATGAAGAAAAATAACCTCCACATCATAGTGGTTCCTAGAGAAGAAGAGAAAGAACAAGGGATAGAAACTTTGTTCAATCAAATCATAGCTGAAAACTTCCCTAAATTAAGACTGGAAAACATTTCACATGTTCAAGAAGCACAGAGTACTCCATTAAAGAGAAACCCAAAGAAATCTACACCAAGACACATCATAGTTAAAATACCAAAGCTAAGTGATAAAGAGAAAATTTTAAAAGTTGCTAGAGAAAAAAAGGCTATCACCTACATCGGAGCCCCCATAAGGATGACATCCGACTTCTCAACAGAAACATTTAAGGTCAGAAGGGAATGGCAAGATATATTCAAAGTAATGCAGAACAAGAACCTACAACCAAGACTACTCTATCCAGCAAGGCTAACATTTAAAATTAAAGGAGAAATAAAGAGCTTCCCAGATAAAAAAACCCTCAAGGAATTCATTAAAACCAAAACATTCTGCAAGAGATGCTAAGGGGACTGTTGTGAACAGTTCAAAGAGGAAAAAGAATATAGCAAAAGAAGAATACAGCTTTAAAGAATAAAATGGCAATAAACAATTACATATCAATAATAACCTTAAATGTAAATAGATTAAATGATCCAATCAAAAGACATAGGGCCTGACCAGGCGGTGGCGCAGTGAATAGAGCATTGGACTGGGATGCAGAAGACCCAGATTTGAGACCCCGAGGTAGCCAGCTTGAGCACGGGCCCATCTGGCTTGAGCAAAAGCTCACCAGCTTGGACCCAAGGTCGCTGGCTCCAGCAAGGGGTGGCTCAGCCTACTGAAGGCCCGTGGTCAAGGCACATGTGAAAAAGCAATCAACAACTATGGTGTCGCAATGGCAACAAAAAACTAATGATTGATGCTTCTCATCTCTCTCCGTTCCTGTCTGTCTGTCCCTATCTATCCCTCTCTCTGACTCTCTCTGTCCCTGTAAAAATAAAATAAAATAATTAAAAATAAGAAAAAAAAACTCAATGGCTTTCTAAAAAAAAAAAAAAAAAGACATAGGATAGCTGCATGGATAAAGAAAAAGGACCCATACATATACTGTCTACAAGAGACACACCTTAAAACAAAAGATGCACATAGACTTAAGGTTAAAAGATGGAGAAAAATATTTCATGCAAATGGAAATGAAAAAAAAGCCGGGGTAGCAATACTTATATCTGAAAAAATGGAACTTTAAAAAAGGCTGTAGTAAGAGATAAAGAGGGACACTACATAATGATAAAGGGAGCCATTCAACAGAAAGATATAACCATTATAAATATCTACGCACTGAACATAGGAACCCAGACATACATAAAGCAGAATTTGATGGATATAAAGGGCGAGATTAACAACAATACTAAAATAGTAGGGTATTTCAATACCCCACTAACATCACTGGATAGATCCTCAAGAAAGAAAATTAACAAAGAAACAGCAGATTTTAAGGATACACTAGATCAACTAGATTGAATAGATATCTTCAGAACTTTTCACCCTAAAGCAGTAGAATATACATTCTTTTCAAGCGCTCATGGTACACTCTCTAGAATGGACCACATGTTAGGACACAAAAGTGCTCTCAACAATTTTAAGAAGATTGAAATCATATCAAGTATTTTCTCTGATCACAATGGCATGAACTAGAAATAAACCATAAAAGAAAACCTGAAAAATACTCAAACACTTGGAAACTAAATAGCATGTTCTTAGATGACGAATGGATTAAAAATGAGATCAAAGAAGAAATAAAAAAGTTTCTAGAAACAAATGATAATGAGCATACATCAACTCAAAATTTACGGGACACAGCAAAAGCAGTACTGAAAGAGAAGTTCATACCACTACAGGCATACCAGAAGTAGATAGAAAAAGCTCAAATAAGCAAATTGACCCTGCATCTAAACGAACTATAAAAACAACAACAAATAAAGCCCAGGACCAGTAGAAGGAAGGAAATAATAAAGATCAGAGTGGAAATAAATGACATAGAGGCTAAGGAAACAATACAGACGATTAATGAAACCAGGAGCTGGCTCTTTGAAAAGGTAAACAGGATCGATGAACCTTTAACAAGACTCACCAAGAAAAAAAGAGAGAAGACTCAAATAAATAAAATTAGAAATGAGAGTGGAGAAATACCAACTGACACAACAGAAATACAAAGCATTGTAAGAAAATACTATGAAGAACTCTATGCCAAAATATTAGACAACCTAGGTGATACGGACAAATTTCTTGAATCATATAATCTTCCAAAAAATATCTGGAAAAATCGGAACACCTAAACAGACCAATTACAACAAATGAGATATAAACAGTTATCAAAAAACTCCCAAAAAAAGAAAAATCGTGGGCCTAATGGCTTCACAAGTGAATTCTACCAGAAATTCAAAGAAGAACTAACTCCTATCCTCCTCAAGCTATTTCAAAAAATTCAAGAGGAAGGAAGACTTCCAAACTCCTTTTATGAGGCGAGCATAATTCTGATCAGTAAACCAGGCAAAGACAACACAAAGAAAGAAAATTATAGGCCAATATCTCTAATGAATTTAGATGCTAAAATTCTCAACAAAATATTAGCCAACCAGATCCAGTGATATATGAAAAAAATCATACACCATACTCAAGTGGGATTTATTCTGTAGAGGCAAGGCTGGTTCAATATTGGCAAATCAATCAATGTGATTCATCACATAAACAAAAGGAGGGACAAAAATTACATCATAATTTCAATAGATGCAGAAAAAGCATTTGATAAAATCCAGCACCCATTCATGCTCAAAACACTCAGTAAAGTGGGAATACAACGAACATTCCTTAAATGATAAAGGCCATCAATGACATACCCACAGCAAATATCATACTAATGGTCAAAATATAAAAGCAATACCCTTAAGATCAGGAACCAGGCAGGGATGCCCCATTTCACCACTCTTACTCAACATAGTTCTGGAAGTCCTAGCTATATCAATCAGACAAGAAGAAGAAATAAAAGGCATCCAAATTGGAAAAGAAGAAGTAAAACTGTCATTATTTGCAGATGATATGATATTGTATATAGAAAACCCAAAGTCTCTGTCAAAAAACTACTGGATCTGATAAATGAATTCAGCAAGGGGGCAGGATATAAAATTCATACTCAGAAATCAGAGGCTTTTTTTTTATTTTATTATTATTAATTCTAATGGGGTGACACCAATAAATCAGGGTACATATGTACAATGAAAACATCTCCAGGTTATCTTATCATTCAATTGTGTTGCATACCCATCACCAAAAGTCAAATTGTCCTCTGTCACCTTCAATCTGGTTTTCCCTGCGTCCCTCCCCTCCTCCCTATCCCACTCGTCCCTCCCTCCCCCCATCCCATAACCACCACTCTCTTGTCCATGTCTCATATTCTCACTTTTATGTCCCACCTATGTATGTAATCATGCTGTTCTCAGTTTTTCTTTTTTTCTGATTTACTTATTTCACTCCGTATAATGTTATCAAGGTACATCCATTTTGTTATAAATGATCTGAAGTCATTGTTTCTTATGGCTGAGTAGTATTCCATAGTATATATGTACCATAGCTTTTTAATCCACTCGTCTTCTGACGGACACTTGGGCTGGTTCCAGATCTTCGCTATTGTGAACAATGCTGCCACGAACATGGGGGCGCATTTCTTCTTTTCGAACAGTTCTTAGGGTATATTCCTAAAAGTGGGATAGCTGGGTCAAAAGGCAGTTCAATTTTTAATTTTCTGAGGAATCTCCAATCTGTTTTCCATAGTGGCTGCACCAGTCTGCATTCCCACCAGCAGTGAAGAAGGGTTCCCTTTTCTCCACATCCTCGCCAGCACTTATTCTGAGTTGTTTTGCTGATGAGTGCCATTCTGACTGGTGTGAGGTGATATCTCATTATGTTTTTAATTTGCATTTCTCTAATGATTAGTGATGTTGAGCATTTTTTCATATGCCTATTGGCCATCTGTATTTCCTCTTTGGAGAAATTTCTATTCATTTCTTTTGCCCATTTCTTGATTGGGTTGTTTGTCTTCCTGGTGTTGAGTTTTATAAGTTCTAAAAATTTTAGTTATTAACCCCTTATCAGATGTGCTGTCGAATATGTTCTCCCATTGTGTGGTTTGTCTTTTTATTCTGTTCCTATTGTCTTTAGCTGTGCAAAAACTTTTTAGTTTGATATAGTCCCATTTGTTTATCTTGCCTTTTATTTCATTTGCCCGTGGAGATAAATCGGCAAATATACTGCTGCTACAGATGTCGGAGAGCTTGCTGCCTATGTTTTCTTCTAAGATGCTTATGGTTTCACGGCTTACATTTAAGTCTTTTATCCATTTTGAGTTTGTTTTTGTGAATGGTGTAAGTTGATGGTCTAGTTTCATTTTTGCAGGTAGCTGTCCAATTTTCCCAACACCATTTGTTAAAGAGGCTGTCTTTACTCCATTGTATGTTCTTTCCTCCTTTGTCAAATATCAGTTGTCCATAAAGCTGTGGGTTTATTTCTGGGTCCTCTGTTCTGTTCCATTGATCTATGTGCCTGTTCTTATGCCAGTACCAGGCTGTCTTGAGTATAATGGCCTTATAGTAAACCTTGATATCTGGAAGAGTGATACCTCCTGCTTTATTTTTTCTTTTTAAGATTGCTGAGGCTATTCGTGTTCTTTTTTGGTTCCATATAAATTTTTGGAATATGTGTTCTATATCTTTGAAGTATGTCATTGGTATTTTAATTGGTATTGCATTGAATTTATAAATTGCTTTGGGTAATATAGACATTTTAATGATGTTTATTCTTCCTAGCCATGAGCACAGTATATGCTTCCACTTGTTTGTATCTTCCTTGATTTCTTTTATCAATGTTCTATAATTTTCAGATTACAAGTCCTTAACCTCCTTGGCTAAATTTACTCCTAGGTACTTTATATTTTTGGCTGCAATAGTGAAGGGGATTGTTTCCTTAATTTCTTTTGCTGATATTTCATTGTTGGTGTATAGAAATGCCTCTGATTTCTGAGTATGAATTTTATATCCTGCCACCTTGCTGAATTCAATTATAAGGTCCAGTAGTTTTTTGACTGAGACTTTAGGGTTTTCAATATACAATATCATATCATCTGCAAATAATGACAGTTTTACTTCTTCTTTTCCAATTAGGATGCCTTTTATTTCTTCTTCTTGTCTGATTGCTGTAGCTAGGACTTCCAGAACTATTTTGAATAAGAGTGGTGAAAGGGGGCATCCCTGCCTGGTTCCTGATCTTAAGGGGATTGCTTTTAATCTTTGTCCATTTAGTATGATGTTTGCTGTCGGTTTATCGTAGATGGCCTTTATCATGTTAAGGAATGATCCCTGTATTCCCACTTTACTGAGAGTTTTGAGCACGAATGGGTGCTAAATTTTATCAAATGCCTTTTCTGCATCTATTGAAATTATCATGTGATTTTTGTCCTTCCTTTTGTTTATGTGATGAATCACATTGATTGATTTGCAAATATTGAACTAGCCTTGCCTCTCCAGAATAAATCCCACTTGATCGTGGTGTATGAGTTTTTTCATATATTTCTGGATCCGGTTGGCTAATATTTTGTTGAGAATTTTAGCGTCTAAATTCATCAGGGATATAGGCCTATAATTTTCTTTCTTTGTGTTGTCTTTGCCCGGTTTTGGGATTAGAATTATGCTCGCCTCATAAAAGGAGTTTGGAAGTCTTCCTTCCTCTTGAATTTTTTGAAATAGCTTGAGAAGGATAGGAGTTAGTTCTTCTTTGAATTTTTGATAGAATTCACTTGTGAAGCCATCAGGCCCAGGACTTTTCTTTTTTGGGAGTTTTTTGATAACTGTTTCAATCTCATTTGTTGTAATTGGTCTGTTTAGGTGATCTGATTCTTCCATATTGATTTTTGGAAGATTATATGATTCAAGAAATTTGTCCATTTCACCAAGATTGTCTAATTTTTTGGCATATAGTTCTTCATAGTATTTTCTTACAATGCTTTGTATTTCTGTTGTGTCAGTTGTTATTTCTCCACTGTCCTTTAATTTTATTTATTTGAGTCCTCTCTCTTTTTTTCTTGGTGAGTCTAGTTAAAGGTTCATCAATCTTGTTTACCTTTTCAAAGAACAAGCTTCTGGTTTCATTGATCCTCTGTATTGTTTCCTAAGCCTCTCTGTCATTTATTTCTGCTCTGATCTTTATTATTTCCTTCTTTCTACTTGTCTTGGGTTTTATTTGTTGTTGTTTTTCTAGTTCTTTTAGCTGCAGGGTCAGGTTGCTTATTTGAGCTTTTTCTAGCTTCTTATGATATGCCTGTAGTGCAATAAACTTCCCTCTCAGAACTGCTTTTGCTGTGTCCCATAAATTTTGAGCTGATGTATGCTCATTATCATTTGTTTCTAGAAACTTTTTAATTTCTTCTTTGATCTCATTTTTAATCCATTCATTATTTACTAACATGCTATTTAGTTTCCAAGTGTTTGAGTATTTTTCAGTTTTTCTTTTGTGGTTAATTTCTAGTTTCAAGGCATTGTGATCAGGGAAAATGCTTGATATGATTTCAATCTTCTTAAATTTATTGAGACCATTTTTGTGTCCTAACATGTGGTCTATCCTAGAAAACGTACCATGAGCTCATTAGAAGAATGTATATTCTACTGCTTTACGATGAAAAGTTCTGAAGATATCTATTAAATCTAGTTGATCTAGTGTATTTAAGTCTGCTGTTTCTTTATTAATTTTCTTTCTTTAGGATCTATCCAGTGTTGTTAGAGGGGTATTGAAATCCGCTACTATGATAGTATTGTTGGTAATCTCGCCCTTTATATCCATCAAAGTCTGCTTTATGTATGTCGGGGCTCCTATATTTGGTGCCTAGATATTTATAATAGTTATATCTTCCTGTTGAATTGTTCCCTTTATCATTATGTAGTGTCCTTCTTTATCTATTACTACAGCCTTTGTTTTAAAGTCCATTTTGTCTGATATAAGTATTGCTACCCCTGCTTTTTTTTCATTTCCATTTGCATGAAATATTTTTTTCCATCCTTTTACTTTCAGTCTATGAGCATCTTTTGTTTTAAGGTGTGTCTCTTGTAGACAGCATATGTATGGGTCCTGTTTCTTTATCCATGCAGCTACCCTATGTCTTTTGATTGGATCATTTAATCCATTTACATTTAAGGTTATTATTGATATGTAGTTGTTTATTGCCATTTTATTCTTTAAAGCTGTATTCTCCTTTTATTCTATTCATTCCTCCCTTTAAACTGTTCACAAGAGGCCCCTTAGTATCTCTTGCAGAATTGGTTTGGTTTTTATGAATTCCTTGAGGCTTTCTTTTTCTGGGAAGCTCTTCATTTCTCCTTCAATTTTAAACGTTAGCCTTGCTGAATAAAGTAGTCTTGGTTGTAGGTTTTTGTTCTGCATTAGTTTGATTATATCTTGCCATTTCCTTCTGGCCTCAAGTGTTTCTGTTGAGAAGTCCGATGTCATCTTTATGGGGGTTCCATTGTAGGTGATAGCCTTTTTTGCCCTAGCATCTTTTAAAATTTTTTCTGTATCTATTAGCTTTGGTATTTTAACTATGATGTGTCTTGGTGTAGATCTTTTTGGGTTTCTCTTTAATGGAGTTCTGTGTGCTTCTTGAACGTGTGGCGTGTTTCCCAGCCTTACTTTAGGAAAGTTTTCTGCTATGATTTGATTGAACAAAGTTTCCATTTCCTGTCCTCTCTCCTCTTCTTCAGGCACCCCTATGAAGCGAATGTTGTTTCTCTTCATGTTGTCACAAAGCTCCTAGAGTTTCCTCACATTTTTTAAGTCTCTTTTTCTTTTTCTTCTCTGCTTCTGTGCCTTTGTTTATTGTGTCCTCTAACTCCCTTATTCGATCCTCAGCATGATTCATTCCTGCTTTTAATTCCTTCCATTGTGGTCTTCAGTTCTTATACTGTATTTGTCATTTCTGTCTGATTCTTTTTTATTATTTCAATTTTGTTTTTTATACTTGTTATCTCTTTATTTAGGTGCTCATAATGACTATCCATTGTTCCTCTGATTTCTTTGAACATCCTAATTATTATTATTCTAAATTCTGCTTCTGGTAGTTTGGTTATATCTGGTTCATTCAGGTCCTTCTCTAGGGATTTCTCTTGATTCATTTGGTTTGCATTCCTCTGCCTGCCCATTTTTTCTGTGTATAAGCAAGTTGTGGCCACTGGAGTACAGTGGGTGTTGCCTTTGTGTTCTCTAGGTGTGGTCTGTCTGCAGGCTCCCCACCCCCTCTTCCAGTGCTATGGTGGTTGTGTACGAGCGTTGCCAGCGCCGGCCCATTTTGGCTTTTGCTGTGATTTCTGCCTCTCCTCCGTGTGAGGGGCTGTCACTGAAGCCACAAGTCTTAGCACCAAGAGTAGAGGTGAGCACCTCTGCTCAGCTGCGGACCCAGCCTATTTCCGGACTTCCTCCCAGAACTCTCAGTCAGAGCCTGCTCACCATAGTTTCGCGTGTTGGGTCGGGGCTTTTGATGTGCTCTCAGCTGTGAGTGTTTGGGGGTCTGGAGATTTAGCCCCGCCCTCGAGGCCAGGGTCCTTCTGCGCAGGGTCGCAAACCCAGGTTTATTGGGCGGGGTGTGTTTGCTGACTTCCGCTCTGCTGCGTACTTCCGCTCATCCCGGACTCTACCCCGCCCCCGCGTTCGGAGCCCGCTCGTGCACGTATGAATGCAATCCGTGGTTTTTCCAGCCAGGCGGGGATAGTAGTGTGAGCTCAGCTGTGAGCTTCCACTTGCCTCGGGGTTTAGGCTGTTCCCACGCTCGGAGCCTTCTCGCGCACGTATACTGGCCAACTGCGGTTTCTCCGGCGGGGGATGGGGGTGGTGGTAGCGTGAGCTCAGCCGCGAGCCCCTGCCTGTCCCTGGTCCTAGCCCAGTCCTCGCGGTCAGGGCAGGCCTGCGCAGTGTCGCAGAGCAGATTTCTGCCCGTTCCTGGCCTCCCGCTTTGTCCCTGTAAGTGGGATTAAAGGCGGGCCCGCAGCTTCCAGACTGCTTTTGCGCATCCCCTCCGACCCTCTGGGCTAGACCAAGCTCCCACCGGCTTGGCCTCTGCCCACGCCGACAGAACCACATTTCTGCGTCCTGTCACCCCAAACCCTTAAGCAGCCCTCAGCAGAGTAGGAAGGGACCTAATACTCCACACTGTAGGCCTGGGAGCTCCCTCACTTGTTTCATAGCTCAAAACTGTCCAAATGCCTCTTCTAGGCTCTGGGACTGCAGGTTGGGGCTTGGTTCTTGGGACCCAGGTCCCTCCCTTTTCGCCAAACTTACCTCCCACCCCGCGGGTCTCTCCGGGCTGCCATTTGCTCCAGGGAGCTGGGCAGCCCTCTTCGTGTTTTCGCTATTCCTACCAGTCTCAGTGTGGCTTCTTCTGTGTTCCTTGGTTGAAGAGTCCACTTAGTTTAGTTCATAGTTGGTTTATCCAGATGATGGTTCCTTAAATTGAGTTATAATCCACTTTGCTTCTGGGAGTTGGAAGTTGGTACGTCAGCCTACTCCGTCGCCATCTTGCTTCCTCCCAGAGGCATTTTTATATACCAACAATGAACTGTCAGCAAAAGAAATGAAGGAAACAATCCTCTTCATTATTGCAACCAAAATAATAAAGTACCTAGCAGTAAATTTAACCAAGGAGATTAAGGACTTGTACTAGGAAAATTATAAATCATTGATGAAAGAAATCAAGGAAGATACAAATAAGTGGAAGCTAGGAAGAATAATGTCAGTAAAATGTCTATATTACCCCAAGCAATTTATAAATTCAATGCAATAGCAATTAAAATACCAATGATATACTTCAAAGATATAGAACACATATTCTAAAAATTTATATGGAACCAAAAAAGAACACGAATAGCCTCAGCAATCTTAAACTGAAAAAATAAAGCTGGAGGCATTACTCTTCCATATATCAATGTATACTACAAGGCCATTGTACTCAACACAGCCTGGTACTGGCATAAGAACAGGCACATAGATAGATCAATGGAACAGAACAGAGAACTGAGAAATAAACCCACACCTTTATGGACAACTGATAATTGACAAATGAGGAAAGAGCAAACAATGGAGTAAAGACAGCCTCTTTAACAAATGGTGTTGGGAAAATTGGACATCCACCTGCAAAAAAATGATACTAGACCATCAACTTACACCATTCACAGAAACAAACTCAAAATGGATAAACGACTTAAATGTAAGCCATGAAACCATAAGCATCCTAGAAGAAAACATAGGCTGTAAGCTCTCCGACATCTGTCTCAGCAGTATATTTGCCGATTTATCTCCACAGGCAAATGAAATAAAAGGCAGGATAAAGAAATGGGACTATATCAAACCAAAAAGGTTTTGCACAGCTAAAGACAATAAGAACAGAATAAAAAGACAAACCACACTATGGGAGAACATATTCGACAGCACGTCTGATAAGGGGTTAATAACCAAAATTTATAAAGAACTTATAAAACTCAACTCCAGGAAGACGAATAATCCAATCAAAAAATGGGCAAAAGAAATGAATAGAAATTTCTCTAAAGAGGACATACAGGTGGCCAATAGGCATACGAAAAAATGCTCAACATCACTAATCATTAGAGAAATGCAAAGTTAAACCACAATGAGATGCTACCTCAGACCAGTCAGAATGATGCTCATCAACAAAACAACACAGATTAAGTCCTGGCGAGGATGTAGAGGTAAGGGAACCCTCCTCCATTGCTGTTGGGAATGCAGACTGGTGCAGCCACTGTGGAAAACAGTATGGAGATTCATCAAATAATTAAAAATCGAACTGCCTTTTGACCCAGCTATCCCACTTTTAGGGATATACCCTAAGAACACTATAGCACTATTCGAATAGTGAAATGCGCCCCCATGTTCGTGGCAGCATTGTTCACAATAATGAAGATCTGGAAACAGCGCAAGTGTCCATTGGAGGACAAGTGGATTAAAAAGCTTTGGTACATATATACTATGGAATACTACTCAGCCATAAGAAATGATAGCATCAGATCGTTTACAAAAAAATGGATGGACCTTGATAACATTTTACGGAGTGAAATAAGTAAAACGGAAAATAACTGAGAACAGCATGATTTCATACATAGGTGGGACATAAAAACGAAACTAAGAGACATGGACAAGAGCGTGGTGGTAAAGGGGTGGAAGAGGGAAGAGAGGAAGGGAGAGCGGAGAGGGGAGGGGCACAAAGAAAACCAGATAGAAGGTTACAGAGGACAATTTGACTTTGTGTGATGGATATGCAACATAATTGAATTACAAGATAACCTGGAGATGTTTTCTTTGAACATATGTACCCTGATCTATTAATGTCACCCCATTAAAATTAATAAAAAGAAAAAACAACTCAAGTTGTATCTGTATCTTCCAGTAGCTCTGTCTTCCTGGGCATGTGTTACACTTCTTCTGACCCGCCTTACTTTCTGCTGTGAGATCCTTGGAAGGCGGTTAGTTTTTTTTGTTTGAGCTCATGGGCCCCAGGTCTGGTGGCATTCCTGAGGGGTGGCTGTCCTGTGTAAGAGAGAAAGCTGCCCTCCGTGTGTCCACAGCTAACACCTCGTCTCAGGCTTGGGGGTGGTTTCTCTACCTCTGCAGCCTGGCATCTAGTGAGAGTTCACCGGCCAGCACTGAGGATGCTCCCAGGTCTGTGAGTGTCTTCAGGCCTCCTGGTCCGGGGCTCCAGGGTTCGTCCCTCCAGCTCAAGGCAGAGAAACCTATGTTCTCCGCTGTAAACCACAGTTTGTGCACCCAGCCACCCCTTGGTTCTCCGAGCTGCAGAGGCAGAGTGGGGGCTAGGGCAGTGTTGGGGTCACATTTCTTTCAGAGAGAAAACATGAAAGGCTTAATCTTAGGAAAAATTATAAAGATTTAGTGGACAGCACATATATTCTTTTATTTCAGACTTAGATCAGTATTGCCATCCCCATTATACAGATGACACAGACTGTGGGAGAGGAAGCGATCTAGCCAATCAGAAACCACGGTGAAACCCTAGTTGGGCAAGCTGTCCACCTAGTCTACCTGCTCAGCTCCCACATCTCCCTCTGAAAAGAGGGCCGGAGTTGTGTCTGGCGTGCAGTGGCACTTTAATGTTAGCGATACTGTCTTGTAACACTCTGTGCCATCACAGTCACAAACCTGCGGGTGCTGCAGAGAAGTGGTGGAGGGCTGGGTTGCTTTCCCTGTGGGCTGATGGTCAGAGGTTATGTCCTTCATACTTTCTGACAAGAACTTGCCCTGGTAATTGCTTGGAGGAAGACAGGAAGCCATTAAGAGCAGACTTCTCCCTAACGAACCTCATTCTGAAGCACCAGATCAGGGGTCGAGAACCTTTTTGGCTGAGAAAGCCATGAACACCACATATTTTAAAATGTAATTCTGTGAGAGCCATACAATATGTTTAGCACTAAATACAAGTAAATATGTGCATTTTATATAAGACCAACACTTTTAAAGTACAATAAGTCTCTGAATTCTTTTTAATAATATTGTTATGCTGTTGCTAACCAATGATGAATAAAGTACTTCTTACCATTAATGTGACTTCGGGTGCTGCATAGTTTTGCTGATGGCTTTGTAGTCCGGTTGATACGTGGTGAGGTTCAGCTTCATGCAGGTGTTGAGACTTCCATCCATTAAATGTGATCATAGGTTGGTCTTAAAGTTCTTTAGGTGTGAGAAAGACTGCACATATGCATACGTAGAGCCAAACATTGTCATTACAGCAATACTCATGCTGCAGTGTGTGGTATGTGACGGGAAGCGCGTTCCAAGTTTTGACAATCAGCTGGTGCGCAAGTTGAAGTTTTTTTATTTCTCCCCACTTGTGTTTGCTTGCCAACTCTGCTTGCTGTCGTGCAAGTCTTTCCAAATCTTCATTCAGTGACTTGAACTTATTCATCCACATGTCTGAGGCCTTCAGGTCAGCAGCTTGTAGCTCAAAATCTCTGACGGAGACACCGGGGATATAACTCAGGTCAGCACTGTCCACTGCACACTCATGTGGATGGGTGATGAACTTAAAAAGACGAGTGCGGTCACGAAATTCTCCAAAGCGTGCTTTGAATGACTGCAGGAGATTAGATGTGAAGCCCGTTAGCTGCTAGACATCAAGATGTTGAGTAGGGTAACTTGCTGTACATGCATATTTAAGCTGTTCCCTTTTTTCAAAATATAGTAAATGACCTGTTTCAATGTCAGTGATGAAGAGTTCTAGCTTGTTTTCAAATGCAAACACTGCTTACTGAAAGGATAAGGCTGTATTTTCAACACCTTGCATTTTCACATTGAGCTGGTTCAGATGTTCAGTAAAGTCCACAAGATAGTAGAACTTCAGGAGATACTCAGTGCCAGCTAACTCAGGATGCTTGACATTTTTCATTTCAAAAAAAGTCCAGATTTTGCTCAGACAAGCCGCGAAACGGCTGAGCACCTTCCCTCTTGACAACCAATGCACATTGCTATGCAGAAGCAGACCAGGATAATTATACCCAACTTTATTCAGCAGTGTTTTAAACTGGCGATCATTTAAAGTTCGGGCAACAATAAAGTTGACCATCCAAATGACCAGTGACATCACCTCACCAAGCTGCTCGCCACACATCTGAGCACAAAGTGCCTCCTGATGTAGGATGCAGTGAAAACTTAGGATGTGTCTCTTTTCATATTCACGGAGAAGCGGTACAAATCCTCTGTTTTTCCCCACCATGCACGGAGCACCATCAGTACACACCGAAATAAGTTTATCCATCGGTAGATACTTTTCTTTAGTGAACTCAGTGAAAGACTTGAATAAATCCTCCCCTCTTGTTGTCTCTTTCATAGGCAAAACAGCAAGACTTTCCTCATATACTGTGTCACCGACAGCATACCTTACAATCACGCTGAACTGGGATAAATGGCTTACGTCTGTTGACTCATCCAAAGCGAAAGAAAAGAATGGTGCTGCATTTATGTCCTCCACTTGTGTTGCCTCAATTTGATTTGCCATCATGATGGTCTGATCATGAACAGTTCTTGCCGACAGAGGCATGTCTTTTATTCGTTTGATTATCTTGTCTTTATCCGAAAGTCATCAAAAAGTTCATTGGCAACATCAAGCATGAATGTTTTGGCATACTCCCCATCTGTGAATGGCTTTCTGTTTCTCACAATTGCTACCGCACCAGCAAAGCTAGTCGAATTCTAGTCACCTTGTTGGGTCCAAACACGGAATTGCTGCTGACTAGCTTGCACTCTGCACAGTAGCTCTTGACATGCTTTCTTCCTGCTGTCCCCGCTGGATATTTTGATGCAAATGTAGTATGGTTTGTCTCGAAGTGCCACTTTATATTTGACCGTTTCTTCTATGCAATTTTATCATTGCATATTAGACACACTGCAGAACCTGCTCTCTCCACAAAGGCGAATTCCTCTTTCCATTCCTGCTGAAAAGTACAATACTCCTCATCCTTTTTTGTTTTAGCCATTTTCTTCGTCCAAAGGGTTTCTGCAGTTAGCTAGCTGACTACTTGATTAAAAGGAGAGAAGTTTACTTCCTGACTTCACAACAACCTGTGTACGTTACGTATTATCCAATAAAAATTTGGTGTTGTCCCGGAGAACAGCTGTGATTAGCTCCAGCCACCCGAAACCATGAACATGAGTGGTAGGAAATGACTGGATTGTAATACATGAGAATGTTTTTATATTTTTAACATTAGTTTTTAATTAAAGATTTGTCTGCAAACCAGATGCAACCATCAAAAGAGCCACATCTAGCTCGCGAGCCATAGATTTCCGACCCCAGCACTAGATTCATGACTGTAAACAGTTGCTTGAAGCCACCATTGGTAAGGAGCTCTGTGCAACCTGCCAGGCTAAATATTACATAATTGGGGCATATTAAAATGTTGCTGTTGTGATCATAATAGGCTTTTAGTTTTAGTCTTTCAGCATAGCTTAAAATTGTTTATGACCTATTTTCCTCTTTCTACCTGGAGATTAAAAAGCCAGATCCTCAGAGCCAAGAGGAACTGGCCATGGTTTCCTGCCATTATTAGCTCAGCGGGGTTTCGTGCCCTTCACTTAGCCTGTGCACCAGCTCAGTAGGCGCCAGATTCGAAGGAGTCTGGGCAGTTTCTGACATAATGTTTGGGTCAGTTTGAGAGTGTAAAGAACATAGACTCTTGAGTCACCCTCCCAGGTCTGCTCTGACTCTGGCCACATCCTTGAATTTTCAGACTTCCCAGCCTCTACGATTTACTTGGCAAAGTAACTTAACCCGAGTCTGTTTTCTAATTTGTAACATGAAATGCTAGATACCTCTCAACCTCGTTGGAAGGGGTCACATGAGTGTGAAGAATCTGTAATGTCTGAGCCTTAGCAAATTCTCCATGAACGTTGGTCCCTTGTCCTCCTCTGTCTGCCCTCTGCCTCTTTCTGGACTTTCCTCAGCACAGAGAGACAAGACAGGCCCCATGGACAGTTTGTATGAGGCTTGTTAGTGAGCGCCCGTGGCTCCCCTCGCCGTGGGGGTGATCACTCATGAAGGCACATGATGTCGGCGTCACTTGGAATCGATTCATGTGGAATCTGTTGCTCCTGAGAAATTTGGTTATGGAATATGCTTAGTAATGCGTGCCAGAATCATTTCCTTTTTTCCAGGAAAGACTGGGAAAATCTGAGAATTCCAAGGTTTTGGCTGGACCCCCCTCCATCAGCCATCACCCCTTGCAGGGGCTGCAGGGGCTGGAGCTCTGCTACCCTCCAATGTAAGGCAGTTTGGGAGCCTGTGATCCCC
Source organism: Rhynchonycteris naso (assembly GCA_037038555.1). Classification (NCBI taxonomy): domain Eukaryota; kingdom Metazoa; phylum Chordata; class Mammalia; order Chiroptera; family Emballonuridae; genus Rhynchonycteris; species Rhynchonycteris naso. Next base: position 189,911,110 of record CM072995.1, on the reverse strand, counting down.
CCTGCCAGCTCTTTGTACATAGCATTTCTGTCCAAGTCCCCTCTCTTGTCTTGTTTGGCATTAGCCAGTGTTAGTGCCATTTGCTGCCTGGGGGCCACCGGGCATGCAGGGTGGGGGGAAGGGGAAGCAGGCAGAGCCCTGGGCACAGAACCAGTGCACAGATGAGCCCACATATGGGGGACACCCAAGGCAGACGTGAAATGCCACTGACTAGAAGGCAACAGATGTGGCCAGAGACCTGAGGTCCCTAGACTGGGAGGCAGCAGGCAGCAGAATCCCTGGATTAGAAGATGAGGAAGCATGACACCTGCTCACTTACTGACCCCAGTGTATTTTCAGTGCTGCCTTAGTGTCCCGAAAGTCAGAGCAGAGTGCAAACGTCTTACAAAGTTTATGTCCTTCTGGGTCTGGCTGTCACCTGCACTTTCAGAAGGAGAATTACCTTCTGCCGGAGCTGAGGGCTCACTGATCTTGGCACCCTGGGCAGCCCCCCAGCCTGACCGTGGTAGGGCCTACTGACAGCACTATAGCCCCTGTCTGCCCTTTGAACTCGGCATGTGACTGGGTTATCCTCCGGCTTTCTCTCAGCACTCCACAGTGCTCTTTACTGTTCACCTTTCCCTTTCACCCCAAGTAGTGGGCAGTTGGTCCTGAGGTCCTCCATGTGACAGGTCATGAGTTCCCTGTGAGAAGAGCTATTTCAGTGGCTCTTAACCAACAAATATTGAGCTCTTACTATATACCAAGGCCTGTTAGCCATGTTCACACACGCCCATCAGCTGTGAGCATTGCCCATGTCTAGTATGTATTGCCCATACCCCACAGTGAACAAGACAGATTCCTGCCTGCATGATGTGTACATCCTAGAGGGGGCAGACAATAGGCAATAGTCAGGACAGGCAGGTGGCAGGTTAGGAAGGAAGCATTAGGAAGAAACAGTGGACAGATTAGGGGGCTTGGGAGTGATGGGGCAGGTACAGGGAGATCAACTGTAGAATTAAATAGGATAGACAAGACAGACCCTGTTGGGAAGATGGAGTTTGAGGCCCAGTTTACAGGAGGGAAGAGTTGGCCAAGTGGATATCTGGGAAGCAGTTATCCTTCTCACCCATTGGGGAGCAGCCAGTGTAAGGACCAGATGGAAGTATGCCAGAGAGCCAGTGTCAGCTGGAGCGAGGAGCTGGGGGAAGGAAGTCACAGGTGGAGGCAGATCATGGAGGGCCTTACAAGCCATTGTGAAGATGTGGCTTTTACTTTGAGTGCAGTGGGGGGCCTTAGGAGTGTTTTTGGCCAAGGGTAGCATGGCCCAGTGTGACTTGTAAAGAGCCGTTCCGGACGCTGGGTTGAACACAGACTGTGGGAGGATCCCGGCCACTGCCTTAATCTGACAAGAGGGGAAGGAGCAAAAGCCAAGAGGTGTTCAGATTCTAGATGTGTTCTAAACTAGCACCAGCCATGTATGCTCATGGACTGAATGATTCGAACTTGGGCTCTGAGTGTTGGAGGGTCCTCCAATAAAGGTGATAGAAGAAATATGCATCCTTTCGCCAAAACTTTTTTGTTTTCTTTTTTAAGTGAGAGGAAAAGAGATAGACTCCTGATGTGCCCCCACTGGGATCCACCCGGTAACCCCCATCTGGGGCCGATACTCAAATCAACTGACCTATCCCTCAGTGCCTGGGGCTGCCACTTGAAGTATTCGAGCCACTGGCTATGAGAGAAAGAAGGGGGAGAGGGAGGGGAAGAGAAGCAGATGGTCACTTCTCAGTTGTGCGCTGATTGGGGATTGAACCTGGATGTCTGCATGCTGGGCTGACTCCCTATCCACTGAGCCAGCCGGCTAGGGCCAAAAGTTTGATTGTCAAATGAAGATGACATCAGCAAGTTCTTCCTGACATCCTTCTGTCATCTTACCCTCTTTCTACTGCATGTTATTGTTGATATTATTATTGCTGGCATTGGTGGTAGCCATGTTGGTAACAGCTATCTGAGGACCAGACTAGAAGGCCTGGTGTACATTGCCCATTGTGACTGAGTTCCTAGGCATCAAGGCGTGGGCTCACCACTTTCCCTTGTAAGATGAGCTCATGCCAGGCTCACTGGTCCAGTGGGAGGGGCTCTGGCAGAGGGGCCAGGCAGAGGTTTACTCTGCTGATGGAGCACCTCTGTGAGGATCAGCCCCCCCACCCCCGGGGTAACCCCAGGCAGGACCTCCTGCTGTTGGAGTAGTTGGCTCCCTGAGAAGACACCAAGTGGGTGTCAGCTAAGTTGGGAGGGCTGTTCTTTGGGAATAGGGTTGTCAGAATATAGGACCCCAGTTCAGTTTGAATTTCAGTTAAACAGTAACTTTTTAGTGTAAATTTATCCCCAGTATTGCAAGGGACATACACGAAAGAATTGCTTGTTGTTTACCTGAAATTCAATATAATGAGGCAGCCTGGGTTTTAATTTGCTAACACTGGCTCCCCTCTTATGGTTGTCTTGCCAGTTGATGAGTGGCACCTGAGACTTAGCCTGCACCTTAGTAACCTGTCAGGGTTGCCAGGTAACAGGACTTGATTTTGAGAGAGCCATTTAATTTTGTGTAGAAAAGGTTCTTCCAAGTTCCTGGGTCAGGGCTCAGCTTTGACTGGAGCACCCTCTGCACCCGTTCTTCCCTCTTCTGTTTCTCCCAGATGAGCTGCTCCATTGGAGTCAATGCTGGCCCATTGCTGGGATTTAGAACCTACTGGATATGGCAGTACGGGCCCAGAGGGAGGCATGGTTGCTGAGAACAGAGGCTCAAGGGCTTCAGCCTGGAAACACAGTGCTGGGAGCTAGGGGGTGGAGTCATGTATGAGCACAGAAGCCTGGTGCTGGCTCTGCTCTCTGAGGCCTTCCAGCCTTTCCTACTGGGGAGACCTCTGCTCCTGATCCTACTCTGAGCACCTGCTCTGCTAGATATCACCCTCTAGCTGTTATGGCCTGATTATGTTTTTCCCAAATCTGTGTGTTGAGATCCTAGTACCTTAGACTGTGACTGTATTTGGGGATAGTCTGAAAAGAGGTAAGTTAATATGAGGTTATTACGTTGGATCCTAATCCAACATGACTGGTGTCCTTATACTGGGTTAGGACACAGATACACAGAGAAGGGAGATTATGCAAAGACCAGGGAGAAGGCTGCCATCCACAAGGCGAGGAGACAGGAAAAACCACCCCTACCCACACTTGATCTTGGATGTTTATTTAGCCTCTAGAACTGAGGGAAAGTCAAATCCTGTTTAAGTCCACCGGCCTGTGCTACTTTGTTACAACAGCTCCTGCAGACTTAACAGACCACCTACAAGAGAAAGAGAAGGAAAAAGCCAGACAGGAAAGCTGAACTCCGGGGTTGAGATGAGGTGGTCTTGGCTGTGGGTGCCTCTCAGCCCTCTGCCAGCTGGGACTGTGTCATGAATCGTGGGATATCTGGGACCAGATGCACCATTTCAGATGTGACAGTGGTCTGTAAGAAACAAAGGACTTCCTCTCCCAGGTACAGTCCCAGGCCTGGGGAGGACTTTGGGGCAGCGATGGCTCCTGATGGGAGCTGCCTGTTGCCTGTGAGAGAGACCTGCCTCCAGAGGGCTCCGTGCTCTCATGCGCTCATGGCTTCAGAGCTGGAACCTTCCCAGCAGCATCTTGCAGCAAAGCTCTGCAGAAGGCAAATCCCACGGGGAAATGTCATCCGGTTCAGAAGCTGTGACACCACTAATCTTCCTTTAGGAGATCTGTGTACATGCTACAGAAGAACGCACAGTCTCAGTCACAGCCGGGTGGACTTTTACACGTGTGTGTACCCATGTGTTGCTGGAGGAGGTTTTGGAAAATCTCTTATTATCCTGGAGCTATTTTTAGGGCAGTGACATCTTTGGGTAATTAAAATTATTTTTATATCATCATTCTTAGCAATGAATTTGATCAATATATATATATATATATTTTGGTGACAGAGACAGAGAGAGGGACAGATAGGGACAGACAGACAGAGATGAGAAGCATCAATTCTTTGTAGCAGCACCTTAGTTGTTCATTGATTGCTTTTTCGTATGTGCCTTGACCGGAGGGCTACAGCAGAGCGAGTAACCCTTTGCTCAAGCCAGCAACCTTGGGCTTCAAGCCGGTGACCTTTGAGCCAGCGACCGTGGGGTCATGTTTTTGATCCCACGCTCAGGCCACTGACCCTGTACTCAAGCTGGCGACCTTGGAGTTTCAAACTTGGGTCCTCTGCATCCCAGTACGATGCTCTATCCACTGCACCACCACTTGGTCAGGCTGATTAATATTCTAAAATCCCGTATGCTGCTTGGCTTAGTTTGCCAAAGATTTAAAAGATTCATCTTCCTTCATAAAAATGTCACTTCTGATGCCCCAAGGAGATGGCTTCTCTTTTCTGAATGCCATTCCCAGCCCATAGTGACCTCTAGGATTGGGCAGAGCCTCTGAGAATAGGCACATGTCATAAACCAGGGTGGTTTGAGGGAGTAAGCCACACTTGATTGCAGAAGATTGGTTTTGTTATGCATTAGTACTTCCAATTATAAAAGTTTTACTTTTGCAATCTGAATGCTACTGGGCATTTTTGCTTAAGATTCCATAGTTAGGGGAACAGCCTCCTAGATTTAAATCAGAGGAGGCAGCTGGTGAGGTCAGCAAAGCCAGACAGAGCTCTCAGCAAATCAGTGCAGCCTGAAACCCGGGCTTTCCACCTTTGCAGATTTCAGAGCTGGGCGGTGGCAGCCGGTGTGGTCTGCAGTGGCTGGGCTGAAGGTGCCGTGTGAGCATGCAGGCGTGCGTGTGCACCCTTGTGAGTTCCTGGTGACCTGTCCCAGAGCACACAAGCCTCCTCTGGAAGTACTGAACCACCTGGCTACCTCTTACCCTATCCCTTACTGCTGCTGCCCCTGACTCCGGCTAGGCCTCTGGGGTCTGGTGCATTGTCCCTGGCCCCCTGTCTGTCCTGCCAAGGGGCTCACATCACATCGTGGAGTGCACCATCAGGGTTTAGTGCAGGATTTCAATGGATGACTGCCCAAGCAGGAATGTGGTCAAGAAGCTGCTGAGGAGCCACCGGGGATACACAGGTCACCTGGACACGTAGTTCATGTGGACCTGGTGGGTGCTGCGGGCAGCAAGGGCAGCGGAGCAGAGGTGTTGGTGGTAGGCAGTCTAAACAATGCTCTGTCAAAGGATGGGTTTCCAAGGAGTTCTGAGAGGAAGACAGAGAGATGATGACAGGGAGGAGCAGACAGAGTTCTCCAGGCTTACCTGGTGGGACAGACTACAAAGGGATCCCAGCCAGAGGGCCCAGCTGGGGGAGGCAGGCCACGGGCACCCTGAAATCTGGGATGACTTCCATCTGGGGCCGGTTTCTCCGTGACACCCGACCCTTCCAGACCTTTCCAGACAGCCCCATGTGGATTGGGCACCAGGAGCCGCTGAAGCTGAGGGAAGCAGACCAAGTCCAAGGCTCATCTCTTCCTGTTGCTGCTCCTTGCATCTTGCTGTGGGCAGCAGGTGCCACAAGTGTAGACTTCTCAGGGGTGTCGTGAGCCCTTTGACAGAAGAGCCTCTTAGAAACCTAAGTGGCAATTGCCTTCTCTCTGCTCAAGCTTTCACGTACCAAGAACGTGTGAGGGAAGGCAGGATGTACACACAGGAACTGTTTGCTGCTGATGCTGATACAGATCTTTAGTGCTGAAAGAATCATCTGTTGGTCAACCACACCTGGAGACCACATGCATTGGGGAACCCAGCCAATCTGGGTACAACCAGGGGAAGAGCTTTCACTCATGTTCTGGGCCTGGAATGGGGTGTCCAGCATCCACTTCATTCAAGATGAAGGGAGTCACTTCACTGTACAGACAAGAGAATGGAAGCTTGGAGAGGTTAAGCCTTTGGAGAAGAGCTGGGTCTGAGCCCACAGCACCTGCAGGGCCAGCCTGTGGGGGGGCCTACTCTGTCCAGAAGGCCACTCACGCTAGCAGAAAGGGGGTCTGTTACTTACTCTGGGGGTTGCCAAGAGTCAACTTGCAAACCACTGCTGGTCCACTGTGAAGTTACTCTTGGTCCACAGTAAAAAGAGGTAAAATAAGGACCATGGCTGAGATTCTGTCCTTTCTGCTTCCTTTTATGTTAAAATGACTAAAATCATGAGGTTTTTTTGTTTGTTTTTGTTTGTTTGGCAGGGGAGCTAATGGCAAAATAAACTTTGAAACTCTACGAGTTCTTTTTTTCTTTTTAAAATTGTTGTTGATGTGTGAAATTGGGAAGCCTGTGAACACAGACACCTTTAGCACCCCCACTCCTTCCTCCTGCCAATCAAGATAGGTCTTCACTGGGCCCCGACTCTGGAACATTGTCACCCACCAGCTCCTGTCGGCCTAGCCTCTTCTGGTCCCAACTCACGGGGGCCACTCTGCGGCCTGGAGGAAGGTCAGCTGTTCTTCTGGGAGCAGCACTGTGGAAGCTCACTAAGATACTTTGAAAGAATATAAAGGAGGTAAGATTTTCACTTGGGTTTGAGATCTTGGTCGTGAAGCTTCACAGCCCTGGCAGGCATCATTCCAGCCTTCTTCTGTTCTTTTCATCTCCGCTCCTTTGTAACCTCATCATTAAATAAGCAAATTCCCAGCGGGACGCCTATATCTGGCTCCCTGTGGCCCCTTCTCTGGGGTGGCAAGGGCCTCTGGTTAGCACGGAAGAAAAGCGTGCAGCTTATGGTTTTATTTTTGTCTAATGGTATAACGAAGATGTGTTTGGGGCCCCTTAATAATTGTACAGCTCATTTCGTGTACTGGCTTTTAGAAATGGTAATAACAGTCTCTTAATTGCACCAAAAATCCTACAGAAACTGTGCTTCGTGGATGACCAAGTGCTGCTTTGTCCCCACAGCATCACCGTTTGGCACTAGACACTGCCCTGGTATGAGCAGCAGGTGTGCCCAGCGTGGCCGCTCGGTGCTGGCAGGGAGGAGGTCAGGGTTCTGACGTTACCCTGTGTCGCAGCGTGTTATACTTTTGCTGACACCAGTGTCACACATGAGCTGCACCTTAGTATGTGCCATTTTATAACAGTGCCCTGTGAGAGCCGTCTGTCTGTAAACCTTCATTACATCCCCGTGGGGAAGGAGAAAGCAAATATTTCTCCCTAGGAGAGAATGGGGCAAAAATGGACAATCACTAAACTGTAGTGTCATAAGCAGTTTCTAAATCCTTCCTAAGTGTTTTGATGACTAAATCAGAGAGTGAGTTAGAGCCCTGTCTTAGACGCTCACCTGGAGCTGTTATAATTAACCCCTTTGTGCTTTGTCCCATGCAGAGCTCTCCAGTCAGCCACTCTGACCAGCTAGCCAGCCCCCTCCACCCCCACACTCTCAGGCCAACTCTGTCTCTGGTGATGCCCAACTCCCGCTCCCCGTGCTTTCCTGGTGGGCTGAGCCCACTCCTGGGGATCAGTCAGTGTGAAAACGGAGGTGGAGAAATGGGCACTGAAGCCCTGCTGAAACCGCACACACCATGAGTCAGCCCTCAGGGGTGCTGGGCTGCAGGGCCACTGAGCTCCTAGGGTGGGCACGAGGGGGCTGGAGTTTGAACACCTGGCAGTTCTGAGACCACTTGCCTATTTGTGACTGAGACGCGCAGCCTTGGACTGGTTTGCCCTTGCCCTCTTTGAAGCCCACCAGCAAGACAGCCAGGGACACACCTTTGTCAAAAAAAACGTGGGGTGTTTAGTTTGCTGCAGCCAGAGTGTGTGCACACCAGATGGTAGAAGGCCTGGTGAGAGGGGCTAGGAGGAGGTTTGTGCAGGGTTTGGGCCTCAGCTGGCGGATTCTAAAGTGGGTTTGAGGGAGCCGAGACCAGCTCTGGGGGACATCTGGGTGATGGAGCGTCTTGGTCATTTTTATCTAGAAGGTGGAGGATGAACTGGAGCTGGATTGGCAGTGTAACACAACAGAGGCCACTCGTGGTGGAAGAAGGACAGAGTCCCCTTCTCTCTGCGTGCCCCACCATGTCACCCCCGGTTTGTGTTCACTTGGAAGTGTCCCAACCACTGTCACCTGCTACTCCAGGGCCAAGCTCTATTTTTGTACCCTCCCACCTCTTCTGGGCCCCAGTTTCCCAGTTATAAAAGGGGGTGGATGCCTGCCCTGCCCTGGGCTCTGTGAAATGTGGAGTGTTAGGCTCAGACAGGTCTGAGGGTGATGCTCAGTGGGAGGGCCAGGCCCACTGGCCTCAGCTCCCTGCAGCTACAGCCCTGGCCCTGGGCCAGTGTTGCCAACCTTCCGAGGGGGAGTTAGAGGGGGTGAGCATACAATAGGCCCTGGGCTCAACAAACGTGAGGTCCCTCCTGTCTTTTCCAGCCTCTAGCTGGGAGGCCCCTTTCCCACTTGGTGGCCTGACTCAAAACAAAGCCCAAGGTGGTGGCAGCTCTTTATTTTTCCCTTGTGGGAGATGGTGGTCACCCTGAGAGGTGGAATAGGCAGCCCAAGTGTGTTTAAATGAGAGTAGTTTTCGAGAATCTTTTTTCAACTGTGTGTCAGATTCCTGGAGTACCAACAGAGGGTCTGGTGACAAGTGGGACATAGTTGCACACCATTTATCCTGCCTGTGGCCTGGTCTCCCATCTCAGAGTTACCCTGGGAGTACCCCGTGCCACCTTATGTCCCTAAAATTGGCTTATTGAGAGTCAGTCTCCTCAGTTCCCTAATCTGAGTCACTCTTTTGAATGAAATTTGGAAAATATTTGGTTAATCTGTCATCATTTTTAGACTTCTGAATAGAAGTGATTCATGGAGAAGAAGACCCCTGCTTCCTACCTGCTCCCTGACATGCAGCCTGGCAACTGCAGGTGCCTCAGCCACCCCCCGGGAGCTGGTTAGAAACGTGGTCAGGGTCCCACCCCAGGCAGCCAAGCAGCAGTGGAACTGGATCCCCTAGGTTTCCGCACATTCTAGAGGGAGGAGCTTGTTACGTTTGTGTATTTCGTGAAGCTGTGGTTCCGGGGAAATAGGAAATCGGGGTGCCACCTCAACGTAAGAGAGCATGCTTTGTGGACTGATGGAGAAGGCTGCCAGCCTTCCGCCCTCAGCCGGTGGGAAGTAGTAGTCTTGTGATATCGCTGGATGGTAGACCTGTGTCAGGGCCCAGCCTACACACCGCCTGCTCCTTCTCCTGCCTCCTCTCTCCCGACCAAAGCTTCTCCTGACACTTAAGAAAGATCCGTAAAGCTGTTAAACCCAGTTGTTAACGTTTATGATTTGTTATTCTTCTTGAGCATTTTGAAATACTTTGATTTTTGGCCAGACATAAGGGTCTTGGCCCAAAGGAGTGAAACCATTTACATAGTGAAGAGAAGAGCTGTGAGTGTCCAGCCCGTAGTGGACCAGCTGTGAGGCTTGAACAGGACTGAGCAGCCGCATTGGGGACTGCCGGGCAGAGCGCTGGCCTGTGTGTTTCAGACGCCCTTGTCTCGTGGAATTGGTCCCTTCAGTCACTGCTTTGAGGGTAAAAGGGTGGCTAGCTGTCCAGGTGTTCATGAGACTGAGGGGTTTATGGGGACCCAGGATTTCCAACACTAGAACTAGGACAGATCTGGGCAAACTGGGGCAGTTGGTCACCCCAGGGTGAGAAGAAATGTATGTTATGAAAGCAGGTGCTGGGCTGAGGTTTCTTCACTGCAAAGATGCGCCCTCCACTTAGACTTTCTCCAACTGGTGTTTGGTGGGTGCTCCCTGGCCAACGGCTCGGGGGCCACCTCTCTGTCTCTCGAGAGACTCGGCGCCTGAATTTGACAGCCACACAGAGACAGCAGCTGACACCAGCGGGACTTTGGAGCCTGAGCTCTGTGGGGTGTTAGAGCTTAGCTGCCCAGAGCTTGGCAGGCATGTGGGCATGGGCCCTCAGCTGCTTCCCCTGGTTCTGCCTACATTCCTGGCTCCCCAGACCGAGCATGTTCCAGTGGAGCACTCCGTGCCCTAGTGCCTGTGGACAGAAGGCTGCGTGCCCATCAGGGTGGACAGTGATGGGACCGGAAGCCCGGAGGGCGAGAAACACCAAGGTGAAGAATGCACCACGAGCTCAGTCCCCTGTGATTTCAGGGAGAGACAACATTGGTGATGGAATTTGGCAAATGGCAGCATCACTTCCTGTCCCACATGAAAATTCCTTTGTGTCCAGTCAAGCAGTAGAAAAGGTTCTCAACTTGAAGCCAGGTTGCTGTAGGAACAGGGAACTCCTGATTTATTTGGGGAATGCTTTTTGGAAAGAGGGTGAGGATGTGGAAATGACCATTGGAGAAGCACAGGATCCTGTATTTCAACCACGTAGATTCAGTTTAAGGCTATTACTATCATGTTAATAAAAACAGGAGCCCACAGTACTCGAAAGATGGAATCTGTGTTGGCATTTTTGATGTTTTGACCTTGGATAAATGTGTGTTTGGTGAAATACATGTTTCACAAATGGGGAGGGGTTGGAGGAGGGAGGTGGATTCTGAGGGATGTATGTTTTAGAACCTTGGTCCGATGAGTACAGCATGGTACAGTGAGATTGTGTGCAGAGACTCTGGGAAGAGATGGACCCAGGTTCAAATCCTACCTCTGGCTTTTAAGACTGAGCCCTTGGGACAAGTCTAAACCCTCCTCATGGTGCTTTCCATCTGCCAAACACCCACCATGTGCTGGGCACCCTGCTAGAAGTTCACCATCTGTGTCCTTAATTCAGCGTCATGAATCTGGGAGGAAGTTTTATTGTCCTCCTTTTACAAATAAAGAAATAGAAACTGACACAAAAGTTACTCATCCAAGGTCACACAGCTGGTAAGGGCACAGTGAGGATCTCAGGGTTATTGAACTCCTGCTTTATGTCATGCTGCCTCTTCACCTCAGTTTCCTCATCTGTAAAATGGACATTCCTGTGATTCTAGGAAAATGTGTTTTCAAGTCCTTGACATGGTTTTCTGTACCCAGAGGGACTTGGCTGATTATCAGCTCCCTTCTTTCTCTCCCTCCCCACTTCAGTACCTAACCATTGCTCTAAAAGCTGCTTCCTGACATAACCAGCATTGGTCCAGAGCCTGCTGACTTGCTTGGTGTCCTGGCTTAGTCACTCTTCCCTGAGCTGCAAGCGAGGACTGTGGTTAAAGGACCATCCTGGTAAATAGGTTTTTTAGTTACTGAATTTGGCTTTCTTTTTTGCAAAGGTGGTGGTTAAAATTGCTACCTTTTATTTTGCCTGTCAGCCTAGCATTGCAAATTAAAGAGGCTTTTTCTTTTATTTTTCTCCTATAATATATTCATACCAAGCCTAGGCTTGAAATTTCAGTCTCCTGCACGTAACATTTTAGAACTTAGCTGTAGGCTCCCCCGTAGCTCTCTCTGCCCTCTTGTTTGCTAAATCACAGTGTCTTCTAGCCGTGAGGCCTTGACTTTGAATTGAGAGACAGATGCTTGGTGATAACAAGGTTTCCTTCCTTACAGCAGGGGATTGGCAAGTTATTGCCTTGTTTTTTTGTAAGGGAGCACTTCAGCAGTTTTTTAAAGGGCTAGACCTACAGCTTTTACGTGACAGGAAGAATCCTTAAAATACCTCTCTTCATGAAGCAGAAGGGGTTTTGGAAAAGGAGGTTTGGCTGGGATTATCTTGAAGTGACAACAACGGTGACGGCAGGATGAGAAAGACCGGAACGATTGTCCAGGTAATCTCGATGGACACCCATCAGAGCCGTTTCTGCCTCCACCCTTCCAGTGTGCAAAGGATGACTTTATGCCTTGTGGGCAACATTAGAAAGTACAAATAAGCAGACATGAAAAGACACAAATTACCACCCCTCTGAGCTAATAAGCACTGTTTGTGTTTTGCCGACTATCTTTTCAGATACCTGGGTATGTGTATCTGTGTGTATATTTTTTCCTGTATTATATAACAGACCCCGCCCCCTAATCTCACGTCATAATAGACGAATGTTGCTTGGTAACTGCACATCTGTGTCCTCACTACTCACGGTATGGCCCTTGGACCAGCAGCAGCACCATCCTTGGGAGGCTTGTTGGAAACACAGGTTCTCAGGCACCAGAATGAGCATTTTCACAAGTCCCCTAGTGCTTTCTACATACTTTAAAGTTTAAGGAATACAGAGCTACATTTTTTTTTTTTTTTAACAGGGACAGAGAGAGAGTCAGAGAGAGGAATAGATAGGGACAAACACAGGAACGGAGAGAGCTGAGAAGCATCAATCATTAGTTTTTCGTTGCTGTTGCGACACCTTAGTTGTTCATTGATTACTTTCTCACAGGTGCCTTGACTGTGGGCCTTCAGCAGACCGAGCAACCCCTTGCTGGAGCCAGCAACCTTGGGTCTAAGCTGACAAGCTTTTGCTCAGGGCAGATGAGCCCGTGCTCAAGCTGGCGAGCTCGGGGTCTTGAACCTGGGTCTTCTGCATCCCAGTCTGATGCTCTATCCACTGCACCACCGCCTGGTCAGGCTGAGCTACATTATTTTTAAATGACTGCCTAACGTTCCACTTTAGAATTGTTATAATTTAGATAACCAGCCTCTTATCATCTGAATGTGTAGATTTTATACAAATTTTCACTTTTGTATTTAGACTAATGAGCATCCTTAACAACCACATGTCTTTGTCTGCCTGTCTGACTGGGATGTGTTAATGGGAGGGATGCCCCTGTGGGCTGCTGATGGAAGTTGCCAGGTTGCCCTCCATTCAGAAGTGTGTGCCCATTTGCCATGCTGATTCTGGCTGTCATCTTTCTTTTAAATATAGTTGGGTAAAAATAAAAATGATAAGTGTACCTCATTACCAGTGGTTAACTTGTCTGGTCACTTGTGTGGGGAAACATGAATTCATTTCCGTTTTGGCCTTTGGTTTGATATGTTGATTGTTCATTTTTTCCTTTGCAGTGGTTGTTTTTCTCCATGATTTAGCAAGAACTTCTTATGTATGTAGATACTACCTCTTTGAAATGTGTTGCAAATATAGTTCCAATTTGCATGATGGTGTTTCATCCCAGCGTTGGATTCTGTTCCAAAGACAGGATGGGATTGGGGGCAGGAAGCCTGAATTGGGAGATTGTGTTCAGCTATGTAACTATAGAGCCTTCCCTCCTTAAACCAACATAAAATTTATTACTTGTGAAGGAATTTTTAGGTTCTGACTGAACAACTAACCCAAAGCCAAGATGGTCTGTCCCTGCCACCTTAGGGGCCCAGAAGAAACTCCCCGAACTTTGGAAAAGAGCGTTTCTCATTTTCTTTTATTTCTTGATGCTGGAATGTTTAGAACACATAATTGGAAGAACATTTAACTTTTTAAGTAAACCTTCTATTCTAGTAGACTGTAGTAGTAGTAGTAGTAGTAGTAGTAGTAGTAGTACTGGTAGTAGTAGTAGTAGTAATAGTGTGTGTGTGTGTGTGTGTGTGTGTAGTATAATTTATATAAAAAATTTAAATATCTAAATGGAAAGCAGGTAGAGACATGGATCCAGAAAAATGTAATTTAATGATGTACCTGTTTTGAAATGACCTTACTTATAACCTTGTTTCCAGGATTCATTCTTCCTGAGCCAACAGTACATTAGCCTTACTGAAAGAACCATTCTCTCTTGACCCTGACTTAGTTACTTATTAAGGAGCCAGTGTGGTTTAGATTCCAAATTAGAATAAAGGACAAATCAGGCAGAATGTGAGGTGGCCCAGATGAACTCTGGGAAAGAACCCCTAACTTCTCTGAGCCTCGGGACGTGGCAGCACCACTGTGCATGCACAGCAGCTGGGTAGCTGGGCCAGGGGCAGGGCCACCCCCCCACCCCCGGCCAGGGGCAGGGGGCTGAAGCAGGGGTGGTGGAAGAAAGAAGCCCACCTCCTTCTTGGCAGGAAAGGAGCCCTGTGCCGGGTCTGCCCTCCGCAGTATTTCCTGTCTGTTTGGGGGCACTTAGAGGCTGTGAGTAGAAGGTGTTCCAGCACCTTCCTGAGCCAAACAGAGGGTAATTCTGCTGCTGCACATTTCCAGGTGACTGCAGAGAGGAGCTGGGCAGGCCTGAGGCTGTCAGAGTAAATAACAGGAGGCTACCAAGGAGAAAGCTTAAGTCTACATGAGGAAGACACAGAGTGCTAGAGATGCCAGGGGTAGGAGTGATTGCCCTTTTTTTTAAATTGGTTATTTATTTATTTATTAGAGATAGAGGAAGGTAGAGGGAGGGACAGGAACATCTATCTGTTCCTATATTTGTCTTGACTGAGGATTGAACAAGCAAATTCTGTGTTTCAAGAAGGATGATGCTCTCACCAACCAAACTATCCAACCAAGCTATCCAGCCAGGACAGGAGTGATTGCTTTTTTTTGTATTTTTCCGAAGTGAGAAGCGGGGTGGCAGCAGGGAGGGGGCTGACGGTGGTGGCAGAAAGACTCCTGCATGTGCCCAATCGGATCCACCAGGCATGCCCACCAGAGGGCAATGTTTGGCCCATCTGGGGCATTGCTCTGCTGCAACCAGAGCCATGCTAGTGCCTGAGGCAGAGGCCATGGAGCCGTCCTCAGCACCTGGGCCAACTTTGCTCCAGTGGAGCCTTGGCTGCGGGAAGGGAAGAGAGAGATAGAGAGAAAGTAGAGGGGGATGGGTGGAGAAGCAGATGGGCACTTCTCCTTTGTGCCCTGGCTGGGAATTGAACCTGGGACTTGCACACGCCAGGCCGACTCTCTACCACTGAGCTAACCAGCCATGGCAGGAGTGATTGCTTATTAAAGATGAAGACAGTAAGAAAAGTTTTAAGGAGAGGGTCACAGCTCATTTTGTGCAGAAGGGAAAGCTGTTAGGAGACACAGGACACTACACACCACAGCTAACAAATGCAAAACAAATGTCTCCCCACTGTCCTCCCAGTAACTCACTCTTATTTGATAAACAGCCTGCTCCTGGACAGTACCCCACACAACGCTAAAACGCACCCCTCCGACTGAAACCCTGACAATCAGAGTGGACGCAGAAGGAAAGGCGGCCAGGCTCCCATACAAAGCCTAATTGTTTTGCATCTTCCTTAGAGAGAGATGTCTGCAATGACCTCCACTGGCTAAAGGGTGATGGAGGCGGAGTTCGTCTCCTCACACACACACACACACACACACACACACACACACACACACGTCATACCCAACAAACTCATTGCTGGATGAAAGCAGATCACCAGACATGATACCTGAGTCCCTTTCCAGAGATCTATAGTGAACCAAGGTATCAGGAAGGAATGGGGACCTGTGAGTGAGCCCCTCATTTTACACAGACATTCTGGTCTTATCCCAGTTTGAGGACACTTTGGCCCCGCTGAGATCTGACAGGCTGTAGGGGAAGCCTCAATGCTTGGGGGCTGCAAGGTTTATGTAGAGCAGGCGAGGAACAGGTGGGCATTTCAGATAGAGGTGAAGAGAGAGGAAGCACCTTCCCACAGAGAACCACACACAACCAGGACAGACACCAGCTCTCCTAACTCCAGGCTGCTCCCCAATGCCATTGCTTCCTGGACTCGGGCGTGTTAGGGGGCATGCAGGTGAGCATATAGGAACTAGCTCCAGGGAGATTCTTAAATGCAGAGAGAAGAGGGATGGCAGATGTAACCATCAGCAGTAAGCGGTGGGGTGTGCTCCTGTGTCTCCTTTGCACTCAGCATCAACCTGCCAGCAGTTCTTGTCAATGAAAGAACCGCCTGCTGACCCTTTGACATCACCCCTGCAAAGGGGTTGCTGCGATTCCCTAGTGCTGTGTTAGATCCTGTTCCCACAGAGGGGCAGGGGAGCGCAGGAGCAGAAGTGTCACACACTGTTTTCCACTCAGTGGTTTGAAATTACAACCAGAAACGGACGTTCATGAACAACAGGTCCCCAGAATATCTGTTGTTGCCCTTGACTTCAAAACTTGAAAGTGTGTTTGATGTTTGTAAACCTGTGATGTGTTTTCTTGCCGAGTGTCCTCTGCTGCCTGAACTTGGACTTGGGAAGAAGAGCCAGAAAGTGATCTCAATGAGGAGTCTGTGTTTTTATTATTAGTCTCCAAATACATGTGCTCTCCTTTGCAGACTCCAAGTCAAGGCCGAGGGGTATCTTGATTTGGCCTCACTGTTCTTGAAGAAAGGGCCTTAAGGCTGATGACCCTTTCTGCATTGAGAGGCATGTGCCCCATGGCAGCCTTGAGAGTGGCATTGAGAACACCAGCTGGTGCCATTTCCAAGTTCGGCACGTACCAGACACCACCCTGTGCTGTCTGTACAGTATGTCATCTTATTCTTACAACTGCTCTCGGAGATTGATGTGCTCATCATCCCATCTTACAGATGGGAAACTGGGCTTTGGAGGGTTCCATACCTTGTTCACGCACCTGTTTGATGGTCAGCTCTGCCTGGCTGCTCTTCGGACGCAGCATTCCTGGAGACGCCGTGGTCAAGTGGGCCATTCCCAGGCAGAGCGGCCTCAGTAAGGCCCTCGGGTCCCTGGGAACCAGGTTCTCCTCACAGTGTCATTGGCAGTGACACAGCTTCCTCTTCTCCTGTGCCTGGCACGGTGGCATCAGTATTTCATGCAAGTTACCGTTTCTTCTTGTGTCAGCACTCGCCTCTGGCTCTGCAAACCCAGCAGCACAGGGCCCTGGGATCAAGGCTGAGTCTCCCCCATCTCAAGGAATTTGCTTCAAGGAGGTCAACCCAGCATTTCACCCTAAGTATTTAGGGTCTAAGCCCTTTGCAGTGGGGGCCGTATGTCCTTTCAGTGAGGAAGGGGCTGTTCCTGGACCAGGAGGACTGACCTCACCACAAAGGCAGGGCAGCTTTCCACCTCACTTCTCATGAGAATGAGATTTCCCTTAGAGCAGGGTACCTCCCATAGGGGCCAGCCTTCCTGACCTGCTGATGTAATTGTAGCTGCTGCTCACTGAGTACTAGTCTGTGCCAGGAATCTGCGAGTGTTCTGTGGGTGAGCTGGGTTGTCCTGACTTACAGCAGGAGCAATGTGTCCAGGGCCTGCTATTTTTTTTTTTTTTTTCCTATTTCTCTGAAGTGAGAAGCAGGGAGGCAGAGAGACAGACTCCCTCATGCACCCGACCAGGATTCACCCGGCATGCCCACCAGGGGGCAATGCTTTGCCCATTTGGGGCATTGCTCATTGCAACTGGAGCCGTTCTAGTGCCTTAGGTGGAGGCCATAGAGCTGTCCTTAACACCCAGGCCAACTTTGCTCCAGTGGAGCCTTGGCTGCGGGAGGGAAAGAGAGAAACAGAGAGAAAGGAGAGGGGGAAGGGTGGAGAAGCAGATGGGCGCTTCTCCTGTGTGCCCTGACCGGGAATCAAACCTGGGACTTGACACGCCAGGCTGACACTCTACCACTGAGCCAACTGGCCAGGGTTCAGGGTCTGCTTCTTGACAGTGGGCCACAGCTGTGTTTTTTAAAGCACCAGAAAGAGCCTTTGATGATCTGAGTCCAACCCATTTATTCTGCAGACTTGGGGAACTGATTCATTTGCCTGGCAACTGGCTGCTCATTCCTCGTGGAACCAGACTAGAGCCCATCCTCTCTAGCTCTGCCCCCCATTTCTGAGCACCCAACTCCAGTGTGCACCCTGGCCAGCAGGCAGCAGGTGCAGTACCAGCTTCTGGCTCTGCTGTATATGTTTAAAGTGACCCTGGGGTGAGAATGATTTTCTAAGCAAGGGTAAAATGAACAGACCATGAAATGATGAGGATGACAGCCCTAGGGGCAGCTTTGCAGAGGGCAAGGGCCATCCAAGGGGACACCATGGACCAGGGCCTCAGTGTGCCCACTTGCAGATGGAGTTGCAGGTCTGAGTGGTCATTGTGTTTCCTGTGATCATCTAGACTGCACATTGTGAGACTCCTGGGGCAAGCATCAAGCAGGTAAGGCAGGCTGAGTTCCATGAGCTGGGGCTGGGTGGGAGGCGAGGAAGTCTCTCAGTGAAGTGTGCTAATAGGATCACAAAGCATCTCCTCTTGTCCAAAGTGCTCCTTTGGAACTGTGAACTGTGCCCACACAGAAAGGAAAGAGTCTGTGCTTTCCAGCTTGGACATCCATGGCGTTCTGCCCACGCTCTGCTCTCTGTTGATTCCTTATTAAAGGAGGCTGTGGGATGGTGACGAAAATGGCGGCAACAGCAGCTGCAGTAGGAACAAGCCCTAATTCCTGAGTGCACCCTGATGCCCTGGCTCAGCATCCTCACAGCAGCTCTACCAGGCACACAGAGCTAATAAGTGGCAGAGGGGCCCCCAGACTGGTGGTTCCAGTATCAGAGTCTCACCACAGGTCCTTGTGGGAGATTGGTTTTTTTTTCTTAATCTCATGAGAAGTGCCCACGACAGCTCCTGGGGGAGGGAAGTGAGAAGCTCTCTCTTGCTGTCTGCCCACATCCTCCTGGATACATTGCCATTCCATTCTGAGGTTCTTCCATCTATTGAGAGAGAGAAAGAAACAGGAAGGGCAGACTCAGATAAGCTGTCTTTGAAAACTCAAAAGTCCAGCCTGACCATCTGTTTTTCTTGCATGAAAGGGATCGGGAAGATGAAGAGTTATTTTCCTTGGTGCATCTAAGGTATCCAGTGTGGAAATTTCAAGCTGCCCACCTGCTTTCTGGGTTTAAACCCAACTCACAGGTAATTAGCAAGGGTGTGAGGGCTAGAGCTTCCCACATCTTGACATTTAGCTGTGCCCCCCCCCGGGGGGGGGGCTCATTAGCACTCTCACCCTCCAGTCTAGGCTCTTAATGCATTTTGCCAACATCTGCTCAGCTCAGGCTGCTTTTCTTTCCCCGGAGTCTTGACAAACAATATCCTCGGTTACAAAGAGGAATACTTATAACCTGTGGAGAGCACAAGTATTTGTTACCATATTAACATTTATGGGAGTCTTTTTTTTTTTCTCCAGTCTCATTAAAAATTTATCCCCTGAGATCTGGGCTGCTCTGTCTCCTGAATTTGGGTATTTTGACTTGTCTACTCTTGTTCTTTCTTAGAAACTTGGGGTGGATGAAGAGAAGTCCCAAAGAAGACAGAAAGACTTGCAGTCTATGGAAATCTGGTCCTATTCCTGCCCCTCACGTCCGGGTGGCAGCAGGCTCTCTGGGCAAGGGTGCTGCAGGTTCCCGAGGGGGGACCCGAAACTCAGCTACACTCCTGCATGCTCCTCATGAGCCCTGTGGCCGCCTGTTTAAAGAAGAGAAGTTGGTGCTTCAGAGAGATTAGGTCACAGTGTGCAGAATATCAGTGCAAGAAAGGACACCAGACCAGATATGCCCTGATCCCCTCTGATTTGCCCATGAAAGAGGCCCTTTACCTTAAAGGAAGGTTAGAAGAACATCAGGACCTCAAGTGCAGCATTGCTTAAAATATCATTAATGTTCCTTTTCTGCTTCTAAAGACTATGTATGTAATAACAGCCATCATCTCCAGAAATCCTCCTCAGACAAGTAGGAAGAAAACGGTGGGAGTCACCTGCACTCCTCCCATTTATGGATGATCATTGCTAAGCCTTTGCCTTGTGTCTTTTCTGTCATTTTGAGTTAGCAGGCACACTTTGAAATTTCTGCGTTAAGTTTGAATCATACTAGTCACACAGCTTTAGTAATCTTGACAGATGTTCTCATGACAGTTTCCTTATAGTCTTGCGTATTCCTCAAGGACATTTCCTTTGTGATGCATGGGGAGTTTGATGTCATGGACGTGTCCTATTTGGCCATGTTTTGTTTATTTGCACTGTTTTTCTGTTACAAAACACGTGCATCTCTTGAGTATTTTCCTAAAATAACTTCAATGATTAAAAACATGTTGTAAGGACACATTGCTTGGGAAGAAATGCTATCTTTCCTGTTTTGCCCTTCCCCACCCAGTGTGGCACAAACGGGGTCCCTTGTGCCCTGACCACCTACACTGACAGCAAGCATCACTCATCAGTCACAACCTTACCCATCTCCTGGCCCCAGCTAGGGCTCTGGAATCCTCAAGCTGCATACCAACAGCCACTACCTATTGGAATTGACACAAGAGCCAAACTCTATTTGCCATCTCTGGATCAGAGATTGGCACATATTCTGAAGGGCTGTTCTAGGTCCTGTTTTATCCATTCCTGGCACAACGAGTGTGTGTAAGGGGTGGGGTTGGGGGTGGGGGAGCACCAGCTCAGATGGGTTTTAGAAACTCCCTGAGTTAATATTTTTATAGGTGTCTGAGTAACCCAAAAGAGCTACAGCTCTTAGCCCCACTCACTGTCATTTTCCATGCCATGCAGCCCCTCTGCTCTCACTCTGCCACTGGAGCGGTTTAGGAGGTTGAAGCCTTTGATGTTCATTGAAGCCTTCATTAAAATGGAAACTCTCTTGGGAAGGATCCTACCTGAAGGCATCATCTCCTAATACCTCAGTTCCCCATTAAGCTTCTGCCTGCGCTGAAGCGTTTGAGTAATAGGTGGCAGATGGACCACGGAGAAAGGCTGGGCCAGCAGGAGGACCAAGGCCACCTGCTCCAGGGCCCTGAAACCTCCTGGCCCAGCACCTTGGTTCACTATAGATCTCTGGAAAGGGACTCAGGTATCATGTCTGGTGATCTGCTTTCATCCAGCAATGAGTTTGTTGGGTATGACCGGGGGAGGGGGGGAGGGGGGGTGAGGAGACGAACTCCGCCTCCATCACCCTTTAGCCAGTGGAGGTCATTGCAGACATCTCTCTCTAAAGGAAGATGCAAAACAATTAGGCTTTGTATGGGAGCCTGGCCGCCTTTCCTTCTGCATCCACTCTGATTGTCAGGGTTTCAGTCGGAGGGGTGCGTTTTAGCGTTGTGTGGGGTACTGTCCAGGAGCAGGCTGTTTATCAAATAAGAGTGAGTTACTGGGAGGACAGTGGGGAGACATTTGTTTTGCATTTGTTAGCTGTGGTGTGTAGTGTCCTGTGTCTCCTAACAGCTTTCCCTTCTGATTATTCGCTCTAGATCAGTGGTTCTTAACCTTTTTTGAGGTACCAAACCCACCAGTTTCATATGCGCATTCACCGAACACTTCTTTAGTAATAAATAAAATATGATTTTTTTTTCCAAATTCAGACATAGGTATATGTTTTTTTACTGGTGCACAAAATGAGCCGTGCGTGAACATCACCTTGCTCAAAGAACATAACCAACAAAGTGCATGAACTCACAACAAATTACAGTATTACTTTATTCTGGCCTCCGCGGCAGAGGCTTCTCTGAACCCCTGAGACCGACTCATCGAACTTCTAGGGTTCGATAGAACCCAGGTTAAGAACCACTGCTCTAGATGGTTTTGGTCTTTATTTAGGAAGATGAAGAGGGGTGGTATATGTTTTGCAATTGACCTTTCTAGCATGGGTTCTCCTTTAACAGGAAGGACATCTAGAAAAAGCCAATAGCTATGAAACTGCTGTCTAAACATGGTCACAGTGCAGTCTAACCTGGGTAATTTGATTTATCGGAAGGTGCATACTGGGCTGCAGCGCACCCGGCGTTTTCAATCAGAAACGCCTTTCGCATGCTCCTGCCTGGCCTTACACCATCAGAAACGCAACTGCCTGTGTATCGTGTATAATCCTCCAGGTGCTGCCTGCCTGACCCACTTGCTGTCATTTACCCTGTTATGAAACACTTGGATGGTCCAGGTCACAGCGCCTCAGTTGGGTAGGGCTGCCTCACAATGAGAAGCTTTTGCCCGTTCCCCTCCCCCACCCAGTCAGCCTCCAGGTCCCCAGGGTTCAGGCAGCCAGCCGGCTCTGAAGGCACTTATAGCACTGCACCTGGCGCATTCTTCCATAGTGGGCACAGCATGGGGGAGGGAAGCAACTTGGGTTCACACTCAGTCTCTGACCTTGAAGGATTGGTCCCAGCTCTGTACCTGTTTCCTCATATGTAAAACTTCCCTTAGAAATGTGGTATTAACATGCCTAAACCCTAGTGGAGCTCTGGGGACATCAGCTCTAAATTAAGGTTAGTGTCCACTCCCCTCACTGGACGCCTCAAACTTAGGAACCTGGTGGAATTGAAGAATGGACCTCAGAGGCTTTCTTCCTGGAGGAACAAGCTGACTTTGCGCACGTCGAGCATACCTGTTGGGCACTAAGCAATCGCTCTGGAGTTCCGCTCTTAAGTTCTCTGAAGCTGTGGCCAGGTACTAGTGGCAGTCGCCTTTGTGTCTTCAGTTCCTCAAGAGTAGGTATTGCTCAAACATCCCTGAATGAATTAGAATCCAGGTCCCAGGTGGTCGTCTTGGCTGGCCAGATGCTGACTCCTAGGACGGACTCGGTGGCCTGCCCGCCCTCCTGGCCCTGGAGCTGGTCTCAGCCAAGGGTGTTTCGAGAAACCCATCCTGCAACTGTGTAACTTAAAACTTGGGGGAAATAACATTGCCATGGGATGGGGCCATTAGAACGACCTTCGTGTTGACGAGAACTACAGGTAAGAAGTGTGCAGACTGCTGTCCGAGCAGGTGCAGACTCCCAGAAGGCCTGGTGATCCAAGGGCTGGACAGATGAAATGTGGTCTCCCTTCTGAAGTGAGCAGGGCTCTGACTCGGACAGCCTCTGTGAGCACCAAAAAGGAAAAGGAGGTCCTGATGGCATACTAGGAAGTGTCACCCAGCCAACCGGCATTATGGAGCCCTTGCTCCTGCGGGCTGACTGTCAACTAATACATGTGACCAGATCACAGAGGGGCAGTTTTGGGAGGCACGTGTGAGTGGGGACTACCGGCTCTTTCTGCCCCGTTTCAATGGAGGCCGCCATCAGTTCATACTACGTATGTTGGGGCTGTGAGGTCATGTTATCGGCAGCATTGGAACTGGGAGAATCTTCCAGGAAGACGTACGACAGTGTGGTGGTCAGGGGCATGGACTTGAACTGGGCCATTGGGGGTGAATTCTGGTTCTGCCCCTTACTAGTGTGACATCAGGCAAGTCCTGTAGCCTCTCTGTGACTCAGTTTCCTCATTGGATAAGTGGGGATAAATAATACTATAGATCCCCGAGTTGTCATCAAGTAAGTGAACCAGGTTTTTGTTTATAAAGCACAGAGAACACAGGCCTACATATAAAAACATAAGTGCTATCTATGAGCATGTTGATAAACATGGTTCATTTTTATTTACTGATAGATAAAATGTTCCCCTTGAACGCCCTGTGGGGCTGGAGTCTGGCCATGTGACCCTGAGAAGGGAAGTAGGGAGTCGGAGCCTGGAGGCTGGAATCACGGCAGCTCGTTGAGTGTGACATTGCCCTTGTGGGGTCCTTGTTTCCGCTTTGGTAAATAGGGCTGATAATGCCATTTGTCCTGGAGGCTACAGAGTGGCCAGTGGGACAGGGTTAGCCCCTCTGCCCACCGTTTCCTAATGCAGAGGCGGGCAGTGTTCCCACCATGGCCTGACTCATTAGGGCCTGGTTTGAACACCAGTGTGTACAGACCCTTCTCGTGCCCCCTGCAGCTCTGCCCCGGCCTTGCCCTCTGCATCTGTGGAAGCTCCTGTCATCAGCACACCTTTCATTTTAAGATGAGGAAGCTTCTCATTTATTTGTCTGTGGGCAGGCGGAGGCCAAGGTGCTTTTTCCTTCCCGTCCTGCTGGCTTCTGCTTCTCCTCAGCCCCCTTGTCTGCTCTTCCTTTCGTCTCCTGCCTTCCCCCCCCCCCCATCACTGTTTGTGTGTAGGTACACGGGGAGTGAGTGGGACAGCATTAGTCTACAGGGTAAATTTCTCCAGCCTGCTGGTTTCCCCTGAACCAGCTGTGCTGAGACAGGGCTGGGTACCATCTGTCTGTGCGCCGCCCTGGGCGTCCCAGGCAGTGTCGAAAGGGGGACGATGACCCCAGCAGACACCAGTCTGTGCTCTTCCTGCTCCCTTAGCAATGCTGCACACTCCCCACCCTGCCCTCACTCCTAGCACACAGACACGTCAAATAAACGGGGGACCTGGTGACAGAAGGGGAGGGGCACGTGTGGGGGTCACAGGCCTGGGCTATGTCACTTCATCGGGTGACTGGCAGGTCTGCCGAAGGATGTGGTAGATGACGCCAGTGATTCTAAACCAGGAGGGTGTGGGGGGGAAAGGGACCTTCCAAAAACAGTCAGCTGGGGAGGGCCACCATCAAATCCTAGTAGGTCTTTCTAGGAAGGGTGTCGGGTACTGTTAACCAGCCCCCTCCATATACACATGGACAATTGACCAAGCTGCCCATGCCAAGACTGCAGGGTGAGCAGAGGAAGATTTCACAGTTTTCTTTGGCATAATTGTCATCACTGGCCTCATGACATCACATCAGCACGCAGCCTTGCTATTAGTATTGCTGCAAATGCAGCAGCTGCTTCTCGGGTAGGGCTCCTGCCTGGACTGGGGGCCTTCTGCTGTCCACCATCCAGGTTCATGTTGTGATGTGACCTTTACCTTCTCTTTGGATTGGAAAGAGCCAGACTCTCTTCCTTTGAGGCCTCACATGCATGGCCCTTGGGCTTCTCCTTAGAGTCACATTCTCTCTGGCCTATGGCCAACGCCTTCCAGAAGTCAGTGACACTGATGGCCCCTTTTTCACTGGCTTTTTGTTTGTTTGCTTCTCTGGACTTTACTTTGCTTGTTAAGACAGGATTGCAGAAACAGCAAGGTTTGCATGCCCAGCCCAGCGCGTGTGTTTCTATAGCTATATGTAGGTTTCATCTTGTTTGTAGGTAAGTGCAGGGGTCTAAATCTAGGGTCGTGAGGAATAGGAGGCCTAGACAGAGTGGGTCCCACCAAACCTCCCCTCTTCAGGCACACATGCATGCGCACCCTACACTGGTGTGGTCCTTCCCGGACCTCAGGCCCCTAGGAGGGGCCTCTCGCTCCAGACCCAGCCCTGGCATACTGGCCCTGTCCTCTGTCTTTCCCTCTCTGTCCCATCGTTTTCTTTTGAGCATCTCAGTGCTTTCGACCTTCTCTGTAAGCTGAGATACTTCAAACCCTGCAGATTCATTACCCTTTTGATATTCAATTCCCTATTCATTCATTCATTCACTCGCTCAATCACTTATTCTTTCACTCCCTCAACAAGTCCTGTTGAGCATCTCCTATGGGCCAGACTCTGTTCTCAGCAGTGAAGATACAACAAGGAATAAAAAGGATAGAAATCCCCCCCGTGGACCTGACTGTACCTCTCTGGTACCCTCTCCCCAGGGAAGCACCAGAAATGACAGAATTCTTACCGACTACCTCTAAAATTATCCAAGACTTCCTGTCTGCCCTTTGGCAGCCGGGCACACTGGTCCTGCTCCGCTTGGCCCACCGTCCTCATCGCTCTCCGAGTGGATCCTTTCACCTCAGTGCCCATTTCTTTCTCAGAATTGACTTAGTCAAGAAAAAATACTTCCAAGTCTATATATACAGGGTGGGCAAAAGTAGGTTTACAGTTGTTTGTATGGCAAGTAATAATTAATACAAGAATAAACTCTTGTTTCACATGCTCACAATTGTAAACCTACTTTTGCCCAACCCTGTATTTAGATAGCTTTCAGCTTTTCTCCTGCCTCCCCAAAGCCTTTTTGCCTTCTTCTTATGCCTTCTCTCAGCCTCCTCCTTATCCTACCCTCTGGGTCAGAACTTCATCACAGGAGGGTCAGAGGCAGCCACAGAGCGAAACAGTCTCAGCTGCCTGGGGCACCTTGGTTTGGTTGCAGCCTGGCAGAGGGAAGGCACTGAGCTCCCATGTATTTGAAGCTGTGACCTTGAGCAGGTTCTCCATGACCCTGTACTTCCACGGCTGCCAGGTGAGCGTCCCACACGTCTGGTCACCCCCAGCAGGGATGATTTCCAGTGGCCTGTGCCTAGTCAGTGGTCATGCTTGACGTGGAAGAGCCCCTTGGTTGGGCATGTCGATTTTCCATTCCATCACGTGCATACTTGGAATACACTTCTGGAAGCCGAGGATGACTGCACACCCTTTTCACTGGCCAAATTCCCCCTTTCTCTGTTGCTGTTCTTGGAGGAAGAACGAGGATGCTCTTGGAGAAGTGCCAGGGCTGGCAGCAAGGTGGGGACACCCATAGACTCAGCTGAGGTCCAGTGAGCAGGAGGAGGTTGGTCTGGGGAGGAGCCTGAGGAAGAAGCAGCGTCCCTGGGGGTCAGGCATGGACCTGACATGGTGGGGACAAAGAACTCCAGCGGGTGTGGCTGGAGCAGTGATGGGAGCAGAAAAAGTTGTGACACTGTGGAGGAAATCAGTACATTGCCTGGGTGGCCCAAGCACACTGTCACTGTGATGAAGTGGGGCCTATTGAGGTGGGTGGGCCCAGATGGTGGCTCGGGGCTCCTCCCATGTACCCACCACCGTCACGTCCCACCCAAGTGGGAAAGCACATCTGCTGTCCTTCCCTACCTGAGCTGAAGCTATGAAAGTATCATTTCGTGTGAGAGACAGTGTCTCAGTGAGACATGTACCACGGTCACGAGGCTGCTGTTTTGTAACCGCCATCTGGTGAGTCAGCCCAGGAAGAGGGACAGAGCCTAGGATGAGGGATTAGCGGGCACTGTGGTGCACGTGATTAGATGTGATTATTGGGTGCCCCCAGCCACCATCAGGCCCTGGGCTTCAGCCCACTTCATCCTGACCCCAGCTCTGTGGATTTTAAACTTGCCTTTACCTTATCAGCATGGAGACTGCAGTTCAGAGAGTCCTATAGACAGAGTCTTTTTATCCCCACCTCCCCCAAACTCATACACGGAAACCTAACCCTCAAGTGATGGTGTTTAGGATAGGGCCTTTGGAAAAAGTATTAGGTCATGAGGGTGGATGGTTCATGATGGGGTTTGTGTCTCATAAAAAGGACCCCAAAGACCTTGCCAGGCCCTTACTCAATATGGAGACACAGAAGACAGCCATGTCTAAACCAGGAAACAACCCTCACCAGACACCAGATCTACCTATACCCTAGTCTTGGACCTCCGGCCCTCAGCACTGAAAAATTCAGCCTGTGTATTCTGTCACAGCAGATGGTATGGACCAAGACAGAGAAGGTTAGTCACTTGCCCTGGGTTACACACCTCAGGACTCCTGGCACCGAACCCATCTGGGTCTGCAACTTTGCTGGACAGCACCTATTTTCAAGTCATAATACAAGGTTCTGAATTTTATATATGTAATTGTTTACATTTCTCAGAATACTTACATCATTGTCTTATTGCTTCATTAAGTGCCACTTTGCAGAGGTTCAGCTAGACAATAAAAGGGCCAGTAGCAAAACCAGCTCCTGCCCATCCCAGTCGTGGGTACTGGCATCCCCCTTAGCCACTGGGGATATGTTCCAAGCCCCCTCGTGGATGCCTGAAACCACAGATGGTACTGAACCCTGTGCACACTGCTTTTCTCCTGTTCTTTATGGCTTTTCCTTGGAATATCTGAATTCTTAGCTTCACAACGCTGTGCTTTGAGATCATTAGGGAGTAAAATAATAGTGACTTGAATTCAAGTGCAGCAATACCACCATCCATTTGAAACCGAGTGATAGCATGGGGGACCATCTACATTGTGGATATGATGGACAAAGGGCTGACTCACGTCCTGGGTGGGAAAGAGCGGGATGGTGGGGGATTTCATCACATTACCCAGGCCAGTGCACAATTTCAAACATGAATTGTTTCTTTCTGGAATTTTTCATTTAATGTTTTGGTCCGCAGAAAGCAAAACTGTGCATAAGGGCAGGGAGCGCTGTAACTCCATCTCTCATCCCTAAAAGACAACTCTCTCCTGCTACATTTTAGCTCAGTGCTACAGAAAAGTGGTCTGCGGTGTGGGTGGAAAGTCTCCGTGAGTGAGCCTGGCCCGGGGTGGGGAAATGAGGGTTCTGAAGGTGAGCCATCTTTCAAGTTTTGGTGTGCCAGGCTTGTCTGCATGTCAACCCTTCTCTCCATGTGACGTCTAGTCATGGTTCTAGCCTTAATGTCTATGTTAGCCAATGAAGTAGCCCTTCCTTAGTTTAGGGGCTCCTTACATACACGACAGTCCGTGTTTCCTATGAACAATGCCAGCTCAGGTGCCTGATGCCAAAGTTGTTTAGTTGCCAAATTCTCTGCCACCTATTGTGTTGCATTAGCTAAGGAAGACCCCCTACATGCGTGCACACACACACACGCACATGCACACACACACGCATGCACAGAGTTTATTGTTGTGTATTCCTAAAAAGGAAACCCTGCAGCTGATACATTCTATAGCTGGCACTGTACTTAGGGTTTCCTGACCAGGTTTCTGCCTGTCTCCTAAGGGCTCTGGAAAATGGCTCTGTTGGAAGATACCACATTTTAGAGGACTAACCCTAACCTGAACCTAATGTTGATACGTTACTGAAGGAGCCACCTTGACATTACTCACGGCAGCCCAGTGACATAGCATGAGTGGTCCCATCAGCTGTACAATGTGAGGCTGAGCCGGAGGGATGGCAGGAGCATAGCCAGGACTAACACCCATGGCTGCTTGATCTGGTTGCGAATCAAGTTTGTTACCAGTCAGCTCTGAGCAAAGAGGTTACGAGGAAAGAGCCTTTGGAGCTCTTCAGTGGCTGAGGGGCTAAATTCTGCAATTGAAACTGGGAGCTCAGGGGTTTGTCATATACACAGCTTGTTCTGCAGATCAGCCACAGGAGGAAGGACAAAGGAACGCAAGAGAAATGATTAGTTTAGTGAAAGACAGAGACAGGCTGTGGCTGGTGGAGAACAATGGTCTGGACGTTTTCTCCCTCATCCTTTATGGAATGTAATTCTCGTCTCACATAAGAGGACTGTTTCTGTGGTGATGTGGGACATTCCTGTTATATTTTTATATCTATTTGGCTTACCCTGAACATAAATTACTTTCTAATACTAAACCTTTAATTCAGAATATTAAGGGATCCGCATCTGTGTTGCAAAACTGCTGAGGCTTTGTACCAAAAATTACCAGTTTATGCAAAATGCCATTACCATTTCAAAGTGAAGTGCCCGTCTCTTAAAGGTGCACTTTATGAAGCACACAAAGCCACCCTTTTCTTCCAGGAGGAGTGAAAGTGGAGATCGGCATTACCTGCGTTGCTCCCTGCCTCCAGGCTGGTGCTCTCCCAGTGGGCCGCAGGACAGGACCCGCCAATGTGACATCACCTGTGTGTGAGGTCCTGCTACCGGCCCTCATTCTGTGGGGATTCTTGCTTCTATTTGATAAGTGATGCCTGGGTACAGAAAGGCTGTGTGGCCTGCCCAAGGTCACACAGCCAGCCACTGTGGACATGGGGGACCAAGGGGGGACAGGAAGCATAAGAAAACAAGAAGGGGCCATGAGGAGTGCCGCACTGGTTGCCCCAGTTCAGAAAGGGCAGGATGGAGGAAACTGGGCCTGGCGCAGCCAAACCCCGTGGTCTGTGATGTGCCCTCTCCCGGCCTCCTCATCCTTCAAGTGATCCGAACTCACAGGCAGTCCCCACGCTCCCCTACCCAGGACTCAGCAGACCTGCCCTGCCTGGCTCCTGAGAGCCCGGGCCAGTGTCCTGGGGGAGGTGCTGTCGGGACTGTGCCTGCCCTGCTGAACTAGCCTGGCCCGCAGAGCTGAGCCCTCAGCGCCGTTTCCCATTCCTTCCAGCCTCACCACCCCTCTCACTCGGGCCTGCCCTTCCGCACAGACACAGATGGCACTGGCTAACCTGGTCTTCTCTCCGGGCATTCACATGAGTTGCTGTTCCTGAAACCAGAACCTGGGGAAGGCAGCAGTTTTTATCCAGGCCCACAGTGGTGGCCGCCTGGGCGGGAGGGCCGTGGTGGGTGTTACAATGTGGAAGTAGCAGGGCAGGATGTGTGACAGGTCAGGTGTGGGGTGAGGGAAGGAGAGGAAGTTGCAGGGGTTCCAGTTTCTGGTGGAATTAACTGGAGGGCTGGTGGCCAGAAGTGAAGGGGGAGGGACAAAGGTTTGTCTGCGCACTGCTAGTTAAAGATGTCAGCCTCTTTCACGTGCTGCTAAAATGGAAATGACATGTGGATGGGCGCTGCTGGCCCTTGGTGTTCGGGCCACTATCTAGGTCACCTGTCGTCCATTCCAGGTGAGCGCACCTGTAGGGAACCAAGCGCTGTGCACAGAGGTAGGGAGCCCGCAGTGCCGACCCTTAGTGAGGTCTCTGCTTGGGCTCACTGATTGTAGGACCAGCCCCTGGCCAGCCCCCTACAGTGAGTGTGACAGTGACCCCAGAAAACGTGAGAGTGACCCATGGTGCTCACAGTCCTCCACATCCTTGTCTGTCCTTATGTTCTCATTGCCCCCGGGCGAGCCCAAGCCCAGTGCCCTGCGTTGAGTGGACTGTGCAGGAGAGAGAATTCTCTCTCCTGCACAGTCCACTCAACGCAGGGCACTGGGTCTGGTCACGGGGCCTTTGCCCATGATGTTCTCACTGCCTGAGATGTTCTATGACCCCACCCCTGCCTTGACTCACCAGCCTTTAAAGGTCATCTCACATGGCCCCTCTATGGAGCTTCCCAGATCCTGCTTCCCACTGTGAATCTGGATCTGGGGTCCCCCTTGTGAGCACAGCCCTTCCCTGTGCCTAACATCACAGTTCTCATCACTACACTGAGAACTCCTGGGAAGGGAATACTGGGTCTTCCTCAATATGACACTCAAATTCGTCAGTGGTTCTCCTCGCTCTCCTTGCGTCATCATCTCCTAAACAGAACATGGGCTCTTCTGGTCACTGCTGAAAAGAGGAGGTCCATGCCCTTGCTTGGGCTAAGGGTTCTTTTGGAGAGATCTGAGCACTATTGGACCACTCTCAATGCTACCCTGCTGTGGCACCCTGGGTTTGAGGGAGTGGTGACCCCTGGGACACTGAGGGAATCAGCTGGGTGGTGGCAGTGGGGCTTACAGGAGAGACACGATGCCATGGTGATGGAGGAGACAAGGGGAGGGCAGGGCCCTAACTGTGAATTTATGACCTGGCGGGGCACCATGACTATGCAGGGCCCTTCAGCCCCATTCCCAACGCCAGCAGAACATAGGGGGACCTGTTCTCCTCCTCCAGGTCCTCCCTAAATCCTGCCCACACCCCTACCCCCAATTCCATGCTGCTTTTACATTTTTTTAAATGTATTTATTTTTTGCAACGTATCTTCTCCTTTTCCCTTCAAATGTACTTCTGGCCATGCATTGTAAACCCAGTTTGTCCGTCCCCCTCCCCCCATGATATGTGTGCATCATGGAGGAGGAGAGAGGTTGTGTGGTTTAAAGACCATGCAGCTGGCTTAACTTGTACACACACTGTGTACAGGACAGCCACGTGTTCCTTGTCCAGATGGCGCACTCAGGACTGTTAATAATTATTGCAGGTGGCAGGCACACTTGGTCTGGCTCTGGGCCAGGTGGGATGAAGGTCACCCCTGCTGTAAGGCACCTGGAAGTGGTGACCTTGGGTTGTGTCCTGACACTCCTGAGCTCCTCACCTGCAGGATGGATTGGCCTTCACAGGGATGTTCTGAGGGGCTAGTGGGAATATATCTGGAAAACTTCCTGTGAATAGATCATGTGAGGGAGTCTGATCTTGGTTGGGATTTCGGCCCACTTCTGGCCATATTAAGTCCGTAATAGAGGCTGAATCTCTTGAGTAGTGTTTCCTCCCTCCCCTTCCCTGAGTCTTCTCATCCCAATGACCAACCTGTGCCAATATTTGACAAGGTCTAGGAGTCACAACATCTACAGGAGCCTGTGGTCGATGCTGTAAATCTGAACTAAACAGGTAACAGGGAGCCAGCAGTTACGGTACTTCCCACTTTCTCCATTAAGAGGTTGGCCAGGCCAGACTTTGCTGGGTGAATATTTATTTTGAAATGGCCTGGGAGACAAAATTACTTTTAAAATAATTTTTGGAAGAGAAAATTTTTATTCTGTGTACTCAGCACAACGTAGTAATTCAAAGGCTTGTTCCCCTCTTCTTTGAATGCTCCCTCTGAATAATGTACAGCCCCGCCCACCGGAGGCTGCATGGTTTTGCTGTAATAGTGATTTTCAGGAAGGGTGGGTGTGGAGCTTCGGGCCATTCTTGCTAATGGGGCCTGTCTTCCTGACCTCACTGTCCTGCCCACGGAGACCTCCTCCTCCAAGACCAGTTTGGCGCCTGTGGTGTGCCATTTCAAAAAATGACAAAAGTGAATATGATGGTGACTTTGCTCCCTGATCCTCAGTGTCTTCTTCTGCAAAATGAGGGCAGATGGAGTGTTCTGAGCCTGTACCCGGCCGTCTGTGGACTGCTGTGGGGCCTCAGTAAAAGTGAGCAGGTTGCAGGCACCTCCCTCAAGCAGGCACCATGCTGGGTGCCTCCACACGCCCCGTTCTGCCACACACACAGCCATGTGAAGCGGGCATCACAGTGCCTGTTTCGCAGTGAAGACATGAAAAACTGTCTCACCGTGCAGTTAGCTAGAAGCAAATAGAAGAATATTTAGACTCCCCAAATCTGTCTATCTGAATCAAAAACCTTGTTATCTTGTGTGCATTGTCAATCTTTAAAAATTTTTAAGTTTTTCAATTACATTCAATATTATATTATTAATTAGTTTCAGATATACAGCACAGTAGTTAGACATGTATGTAATTATACAAGCTCCTCACTGTTAAGTCTAGTACCGCCTGGGACACTGTATATAGTTATTACAATATTATTGATTATATTCCTTGTGCTCTACTTTACATCCCCATTTTTCTTAATTTTGCCAAGGAAAACTGGAATTTCAGAGGCTGCCAAAATCAATAGTAGAGGAAGGTCGTTGGGAAGGAGAATAAACTTCCAGAGAACATGCCAGCTTCTATTTGCCCCACCTAGATGCAGTAGAACCAGAACTTGTCTTCCGACCTCCGCGTGCCACCAGCCTGGTGTAGGTCACCACATGGCTTTGAAAGCCATCACTCGTTAGACTACTTATGAACATGAACATGTGTATGAATGATGATGTGTGTGTATACATATATATTTCAAGACTGTAAGGTTTTCATTGCATTGGTGAAATTATCTAAACTAGTCCCTTCTGGTTTCTTCACTGATAAATTCAAAGTTACTACGAACAGAACGCCTAATGAAAATGACAGTCTAACCTGGATGGAATTTTTCAGACCACAGGTGGTGAACGCATTCCTATCTGCAGAGTCACCCTAACTGACAAGGAAATGAACTCTGGAACCTTGGCCAAGCTCCTGGGTTCAGAATCCCATAGGCTTTGTGTCTCCTCCCCTCCCCTCACTGTCCCTTATGCTTCGGGTCAGTATTTGTGAGTTTGCCAGATTTGTAAGAAAGGGGTGTGTACAGAGTGAAGAGAGGCCCTGAGTGGTGTGTGAGGAGGTAGGGGACTAGGAATGTGGTGGGGAGGAGGGCTTCGGGATGGGGGGCTCAGGAAGGGTGGCACCTGGGCAGAGGTGCAGTGGTGGGAGCGCAGCCCCTTCCTGAATGGGCGCCACGGCGGTAGCACAAGCACTTGGCCTGTCTCTGTTTCAGGCCCCGCCCGAGAGATGCCCCCCAGTGCCAGCGCCATGGACTTCTTCCAGCTCTTTGTCCCAGACAACGTCCTCAAGAACATGGTGGTGCAGACAAATATGTACGCCAAGAAGTTCCAGGAGCGCTTCGGCAGTGATGGCACCTGGGTGGAGGTGACACTGGCGGAGATGAAGGCGTTCCTGGGCTACGTGATCTCCACCAGCGCCTCCCACTGCGAGTCTGTCCTCAGCATCTGGAGCGGCGGCTTCTACAGCAACAGGAGCCTGGCCCGCGTCATGAGCCAGGCCCGCTTCGAGAAGATCCTCAAGTACTTCCATGTGGTGGCCTTCCGCTCCAGCCAGACCACGCATGGCCTCTACAAGGTCCAGCCCTTCCTCGACTCCCTGCAGAACGGCTTCAACTCTGCCTTCAGGCCTTCCCAAACCCAGGTGAGGATGGCGCACTATTAAATGCCAGAAACCTAAATTCCGGGTGATCACCACCCTCCCCTGAGTGTGTCCCCAGGTGCCTGGATGGCTCAGTTGCACAGCAATGCCCACTAACAAATTCTGAGATTCAGGACCTCACCCCTTCCCTGCCCCAGGCATGGGGGCCCTATGGGATCCTGGAAGCTGTTAGATTTCTGAAGACTGGGCCCTGAGTGTGGATGTCTATACTGTGGTGGGCAGCTGTCCTAGGAGGCAGCTCTGCGCCCTCCATGGTACCTTCAGACAGGCAGTGTGTGTGTAGAGAGAAGAGGTGACAGGAGACCCTGGTCACTTTATTCTGGCCACGAACATCTTTTATTTGCCTGCAGTTGCTGAGGCTGAGAGAGGAAGGGTCTGAGAGGAGGCTCAGCTTGGGGCAGGGCTCCCTGGTCAGGATGGTTGCTTGTTTCTTCCTCCCTGTGTGCCTTTCACTTTGCACTTAGTTACTACCTTTGTACTTGTGAACTTATGTTTTCTTTTTTGTGGCCATTTTCTACCCCGTTTTGCCTACCCTGTTGCTGGTCAGGATCCCAGCAGGAAACAAATGCTCCAGAAATGAGGTTGAAGAGAGTTGAGTGCAGCGACCAGTGCCAGGGATATAACAGATCCAGGGCCAGCAACACTGGGAAGCCAATGTCAGCCCCTGGCCACAGAGACAAAGCTGGGAAGGAGCAGTGAAGGCCACAGACTGGCGACAGGCCAGAGGCTGTGGGCAGGACAGGAATGGCTCTCCCGTTTCTTGCTCATGTCTCCCCCTTGGCCACACAAGCCAGTCACAGGGCACAGTTTATAAGAGGCTGGCCTCCAGGCCACAGCACAGGGTAGGAAGGACGAAAAGTGAGTCTGGGGCAAACTGAATGCCCAGTACACACCACTGGACAGATGGGACTATGAGGCAGAGGGAGAATCCAGGTGCCTAGGGGCAGTTCTCCAGTTGGCTGGTAATCAGGTGAATTTCCTCTTCTGCCTCCCTCCCTCTCTCCCTCCCTCCCTCCTTTTCTCCTGCTCTCCCTCCCTCCAGGCCGGAACCAGCTCACATCAGTAGATGTGGCTACAGGGAGCTTTTCCCTTTGGCCTCCAGCATCAGACATGTCATGCTTGGCTCCTGTGTTTGTTCTCTCCTCTAAGACACATCTGCCTCTTAGATAGAGAGGGAGGTCCTCTTCTGACCCTGGAGAAGCTGGGTACCCCAAGGCTTTTCAGGGTTCCCAGCTTTCCCCTGCTGGGCTCTGGAACATTCAGTGCAAAAGGGGATCTAGGAGTGAGTTTGCAGTCTCAGGGCTCCCTGGCAGGGTCGTCCTGCTGCCTGGTGAGGTCCTTTGGGCTGACTGCCCTCTGTCCCTTGTCAGCCGGGGGGTGAGCGTGCTCTGCATCCTGATCCCTGGCATTCTACCTGGATGCGCACTGGCCTTGCAAACTCCACACAGCCCTATAACCCCGGGGGCCTTTTAACTCCAGCGAACGTGACCCTTTGGGATGAGCAACGTGTACAGTCTTCAGAAATCTAACAGCTTCCAGGATCCAGCAATAACTGGAGCAGCCATGTGTGCATATGCATGTGTGTGCCTACACACGTGTGCTTATATGCATATACTAAATGGGAGATGCTGCATTTATTCAAAATTGGGGTCAGATTAGTTAGAGGGATTATACAGGTACCTAAGGGGATGCTCTGTCACTCCTGTACTATACCCACTGTTGCGCCCTGGAGGGAGCCTGTCACGCAGAGGGGACTCAGGACATTCAGCTGCCACTGGAAATGCTGACAGCCTGCAGGGGAGGAGGTGGTTTTCTGGCACAGTTTGGGAACTCTCCGGGCTGCATTTAGTAACGAGCCCTTCAGAATTCATTTACTGCCCACAGAAAAGAGGGAATAAAGAGGACCAGACGTTCTCACTGGCCCTTCTGCACTGGCGAGGCATGTGATTTGCAGCTAATTGCATGTTGAATGCAAGTGCAATGGGGGTACGTTGGGTTTCTGAGGATTGGCTCTGCCGTCCCCCCACCCCCAGCTCCATATCCCCACCGACTCAGGTACTTGTCCACTTTGCTAGAGTGGTTGCAAGAAGGGCTTTAATGTTTTATGAGCCACACAGAGCCAGCGAGTTCAAGAAGCAGGCTTGAGGGCCTCAGAGGCACCTCTGCTGGGCAGCTAGCCAGTGCTTCCCTGCATGGCCCAGAGACAGGCCAGCTTGTCCCGCCTCCAACAATGGAGAAGCAGGGAACCAATGTACACGACTAAGACCAAGCGCTGCAGGCTCTTAGGATTTTCTAGTGGAATTTAGGTAACAATAATGAAAGAAGGGAAGGGGATGGGGAGTATTGTCCTCCCTTCTGCCCTTGGCCCCTCATGCTCTGACAACAACTGGGAGTTTGGTGGGAAGTCAGGAGCTGGGGCCTTGCCCCAAACTTAATCAGAATTGACTGTTTATTAAGTTCCCTGGATGACTAGTTTGTTCATTCAAGTTCAACAGGCCCTGATGGTGAGCAGGGGCTGGTACACTTTTTCTGTCAATGGACAGACAGGAAACACTTGTGACTTTGTGGACCGTAAGATCGATCTCTGTTGCAACTTGTTGGTTCTGCCATTGTAGACCCAAAGCACCTGTCAACAACGTGTAAGTGACTCAGCATAGCAGGTTCCAGTAAAACTTTATTTATAGCAGGTGGAGAGAGGGCCAGAGTGTCTGGTAGAGTTCTTGGAATTGTCATTTTGGTGAACTAATTCATAATCAGGCTTGAAAAATAATTGAAACAGGAAGTGTAGAAGAGTCCTAAAATGTACCTAAAAGCCCCCCCCCCAAAAGCTTTAACCTGAGAAACAAGACTTGGGTCACCCGCGGGGCCTGCCTTTATAATGTCATTTCTCTCCGTTATTGTCTACTCACTGCACATGTCCTCTCACCATGTTAGCAAGACACGAAAATAGGAGACATGATTTTTAAAATCATCTTGGAATCTCATGTGAAAAAGGCCATGTGACCTGGGGGGAGCCCGAGGCTGGTTCCTGGCGACAGGGAACTGGGTCATTTAGGGAACCTGGGAAAAAGTAGGTTGAGGACTAACATGAGAGCTATCTTGAATAGTTAAAGAAATAGGATGTGTTTTTCTTAGTTACTCACAGGGCAGAAAGCAGATCAGTCAGATCAGTAGATTTAAGTTAAGTGCAAGTACATTTTGAGTCAGCGAGGAAAAGAACGTTTTAGTAGTTGAGTCCATCATCCATGAGTAGAAAGGTCTCCCGTGAGAAGAAGCAGACGCCTACCACCAGAGAGAGCTCAGGACCCTGCTGGAGACCCCGCTACCAAGCTAAGAGTTTGAACTGAGGACCTTCAGCCAATAATAATGATATTTTAAAAATATCATTATTGCCATTTACTAAATACCTGTTATGTCAGGGCCAATGCTAAGTACTTTGCATCCAGTTTCTTAATCCTCCCCAAAACACAGGTATAGATATTGATACTCTACTAGCTTTTCATAGATGAGGAGGCTCAGGATCAGAGAGGTAAAGTAACTTAGCCAAGGTCACACAGCTGGTCAAAGGCAGAGACAAGATTTGAGGCCAAATCTGATGACTTCTTGAGCTCACACTGCCTTCTGTGAAAAAAATCTCTGCTTTTCCTTTCCCGGCAGGTGCTACATGAACCCCTGATTGATGAGGACCCTGTGTTCATTGCCACGTGCACAGAGCGGGAGCTGCGGAAGAGGAAAAAGCGGAAATTCAGTCTGTGGGTCAGGCAGTGTTCTTCCACCGGCTTCATCATCCAGGTGAGCCCCGGGCTGGGCCTGGAGGCTGAAGGACAGTCAGGAACCTTGGGTCATTTGGTAATGGATGAACTGCTCACTTTGAATTGCTCACTTGTCCTTTGCTCTGTGCATTCACCCAGATGTTCCAGCTGAGGCTGGGGCTGGCTGCTCCCTCCACCCTGGGGTCCTGGGGTAGCTGGCACTGCCTCCTGCATGTTCTTCCTACCTGGTTAAACTCCTCTGGTTAAACAGCAGCAATAAACACTGATCAAGACTCAGGCCCCTGCAGTGTTAGCCAGAGGTGACCACCATCCCTCTTAAGAACGCATGCACATGTGGCAGATCCAGAAGGCCCCCAGCCTGCCAGCTCCCTGTCATGCCTTCTATGCCTGAGGATGCCCTCTTCACAGGCCAATACCAGCTCACTGGTTTCTGCCTCGTCAGGAGCCTGGCCTTTGGGGCTCCTGTGCTGCTCTCTCAGGCAGAGAGGTGCCTGTTTTGTAAGAGGGAGCAGAGCTTTGCGCCAGGAGGCGTGTCAGGGTCAGCGCTGCCATGAGCAGCCAAGGTGCATAGGACTCAATAGGAGAAGGTGGGGCTGGTGACAGCCAGAAGAGGCCCCTAAGCTATGGCTCCTGGCCTAGGCTGACTTTCTTCACCCTGCTGCTCGAGCACCTTTCCCCGTCCATCACAGGTGACCCCGCCTGCAGGCCCTACCTGGCTGCAGCCCTAGGCCCAGGGCATAGGGGCTTTGCACACCCTTCCCCTGAGCTGGACAAGCATCCCCTCACCATTTGCTCAGAGCCACATTAAGGAAAGTGTGTGTGTTTTAGGTAGATGTCTCTGCTCCGAGGCATCATCCTGCCTGCTCCCAGTGGGCTGGAGGACCATTTTGGGCTGGGGACAGGCCCTCCACTGGAACAGGCCTGAGTCTGCTTGTGCATGGCCTCAGGCTGTTGCCAGAGTGAATTGTCCCAGCGCAGATTCACTCTCCACGTGGCCTGAGCCCTTGGTCCACAGCCTCCAGTGATCCCTGCCACTGGTGTCCTGTCCTCTGCAGTGATGCTCCACGGGGACAGGGAGTCAGGTTCACTGCACGTCCCCCCTCCTGAGCAACAGTCATTCTGTGAGTAAACATTTTCAAGTACCTGTCACCTGTAGCACTGTGTAGCTTTGGAGTAAATGTTCAAGTATGAGTTCTGCGTGCGCAACCATTTCCTTTGTCCCATAAACTTGACAAGTGGCTGGAAGTCCAGCCCCCTAGCTGGGCTGGAGTTCAGCGTTGGGGTACCAGCTTGGAAACCAAGCCAACCGGCCAACGCCAGTGGCAGCCTTCAGCCCCGGTCCCCCGCAGCTGCAGACTGTCCCATGATGGGTGCGGGAGGAGCCCCCTCCCCTCCCAGCTCACCTTTGTTCCCAGGTCCCACCAGAGGTGCCGATGTTGGGCAGCAAAGCACAGAGAGGACACCTGTGCCTGTGAGGAGCCAGGAGACACTGAGAAGGAGAAAGGTGGCCTGAGGACAGTTGTCTTTTTAGTGTATTATCCCTCTTCTTGGCTGTCTAGGCCCTAATCCTGGTTTGGCAGCTTGAAAGGGAGCAGCCTGGGCAAGGACAGGGGTTGTGATACACAGGACAGAGCCGTAGCCTCCCCTTGAATCTGTCTGCCTGTGAGGGATGGTGGCTTTGATCCCTGATTCCCAGATGAGGTTACTCTCTCCCTGACCTGGTCTTTCAGCCTTTATCCCCTGACATCAGGGCTCAGAGGGTGTGATAGTTAATTTCATGTGTTTATTTGTCTGGACCATGATACCTAGATATTTAGTCAGCTGCTATTTCAAATGTTCCTGTGAAGGTATTGACATTTTTTTAGATGAGATTAACACTTAAATCAGTAGACTTTGAGTAAAGCAGATTCCCCTCCATAATGTGGTGGGCATCATCCAATCAGTTGAAGCTTCAGTAGAAGAAGACTAAAGTCCCTGGACGAAGAGGAAATTCTACCAGCAGATAGCCTTTGGATGTGACCTATCGCCTCCAGCCTACTGGCCAGGCCTGCAGATTTTGGAGTTCCCAAGCCTCCATAATCATGGGTGCCAGTTCCTTAAAATAAATGTCTTTGCGTAGACAGACAGGTTGATTGATTGAGCTCTGTACACCTTCATCCCATTGGTTCTGCTGCTGAGGGAGTTCCTGGTGCATGCCTGGCTTATGCGGTCAGTTTGCTTTGGGCTCACTGCCACTGATTACCCTGGATTCAGATTTCTTAGAGGGTGGGACGGTGGCTTCTTCAGCTTCTCTATTCTAAAAAGGGGGGCTTTCTAGTTTTTTGTGTTAAGAATTGAGGTTTTAGACAGGTTCCTATTATCAAGGAATTCACAAAATAGATGGGAGGGTAAGATTGTTACAAGCAAGCACCTAAGTGTAGGGATTTTTGAAACCACACTGCTATGGAATTGGCGTTGTTGCTGGCATTGAAGACCCAGAGGTAAATGGAGCTTTTCGTGCCACAAGTTAGTAGGAGAGATGGAGGAATTAAACATATTCTCCTATGCAGTATTGGGGGAGCAGTACCAGAGGGGTATATGGGGTGTTAGGGGCTGGAGAAGGGCACCTGTAGGCGGAGAAAGGCCCCTCCAAGGTGCACAGAACAGGGCATGGGATGTGCCAGCCACGAAGGTGAACTGGGACTACAAGGGGTTGTAGGGACAGGACAGGAGCCAGTGTCACTCACTGCAGGCCAGACACTGGGGTGCGTCACAACCTTTGAGAAGGGCCTTGCTGTCCTTCCTTTACACACAGAGAGACAGAAGCTCCCAGAGATTGTCGTTGACCACAATTTTCAAAGCTGATAGGTGGTTGAGCAGAAATGGGAGCCAAAGGGCTGCTGGCTCCCCACCCCGTTGGCTCTGCTCCTCAGGGCCCCTCAGGGAGGGAGGAAGAGCCACAGCCACCAGCTCGGGGCTCGGTGCATTCAAGTGCACGCTCTTATATCAGACGTGGATGTCTGTGTGGAAAGTGTGCTGTGATTCACCTCTGACGTGTCCATTTCCGGAGACTTGGGTAATCCGCAGCATGTTTCTGTTCACACTGGAAACCATCAGGGCTAAGGGCAGTCCCTTTATCCTCTGACAGCCTACCCAAATGTGCATGGCTGCAGTCTCACAGAGGGTCTTTAGGTCTATGATCCTCGGTTTTAATAGCAGCAGAGTAAGCAGGCGGGGCTCACTTATAAAGTAAGCTCTGAAAAGCCTGAGATGTGCTTGCTTCCTGGGTACAAGCACTTTGCGCTGTTTGAGGCCACAGCTGGGCCTTTTTTTGGCATAACCACTGACATTTCCAGATTAGATGCTTACAGTGCACTCAAGAGTTCTTGTTCTGTGTCACAGGACTGCCAAGAACTGTCTTTAACCCCCACACACCCTCCAGCCCTGTTTGCAGAGGGTGTCTGAGAAGAGCCAGCCAAGGTCCCCAACTATCTCCTCATCTGCAGCCTCCCCTGGGAGCTGCACGCATGAAAGGAGACTGACACAGAGCATGACAACTTCTGGTTTGTGGGGAAAGCCATGTAATTGAGAGTGTGGAGCTTCTTAGCCTGAGATCCTGAGGCTGCTCCTCTTGGAAACCTTGTGGCCTTTCCGTGGGGTCAACCGTGCAGTGACAGACTGGGATTTGACCCAGTCTTTCTGGCCCCAGAGCCGTAACCAATAGGCCAGTGGTTCTTAACCTTTTTTGAGGTACTGAACCCACCAGTTTCATATGCACATTCACCGAACCCTTCTTTAGTGATAAATAAAATATGATTTTTTTTTCCAAATTCAAGACATAGGTATATGTATTTTTACTGGTGCACAAAATGAGCCGTGCATGAACATCACCTTGCTCAAAGAACAAAACCAACGAAGTGCATGAACTCACAACAAATTACGGTATTACTTTATTCTGGCCTCCACGGCAGAGGCTTCTCCGAACCCCTGAGACCGACTCATTGAACCCCTAGGGTTTGAAAGAACCCAGGTTAAGAACCACTGCAATAGGCTGAGTCTCTCCCAAGGAGAGAACTTATATCACTTGGGACAAAACCCAGTGTCTCTTTCTTACCCAGGTTGCCTGTTGTCTGGTAGATATTCTCATGTCAGCTGTCACTGGTCTCCTTTATTGTGAGACATACTTTTGTGTTGAAAGAAATCAAGGGATGTGCATCAAAGTTTTGAAATTTTTTTCCAATTTGACGTGAATGAAGTCTGCTCCTCACCTATAACTAACTGGATTAGCTTGAAAAGTAAGGATCAGAGTGGAATTAATTAACTAGAGTGAATTTTAATGTGGAGTCAAAACTCGGGCAGGGTAGGGCATCCATCCATCTGTTGAATTGTACAGTGGCCAGGATGCTAGTGTCAATCCTGTCCGGATTGGATGTGGTTATGTCACAGGATGGAGTTGGCTGGGGGACAGGACATCTGTTACAGATTTCTCTTAGTGTCCTTGAGGAAGGATCTGGGAACTAATCTCTTCCTCAGTCATTTGAATGGGGTGATTTGCCTGTAATTTACCAGACAGGGATTCAGAGATGACCGTAAAGTATTATTAAGTGCCCATATAATTGAGTCAGGCCCTGATAGGTCAGATTAAACCCTGGCCATCTCCCTAAGGAACTAGAACCCGTGACTCCGCTGACGAGAGTGGGCGCACGGGCTCACAGACTGCCAGCACCTGCCCCTCCTCCAACCTGTCATTTTGGAGACAGCCTCATGGGGACCTGAGCTTTGGGATGAGACAAAAAGCTAAGTTCTTGGGCGGTCATTAGTGCTGAAGGAACAGCTCGAGGAGGGAGGGCCCAGGACAGTCTTGGTGCATGAGCCTCGCCTGGCCATGGTCGTAGTAAGAGGCCACGTGAGAGAAACTGGTGGTGGAAATTGTCATAAGGTGGTGGCTTGGAGACTTTGCGGGAAGGCCAGGCTATGAACCAAGCATGGCACAAAGCGGCGCTGTCAGCAGTGCTGAGGGCATGCCTGTGTCTGTGCTCCAGCACTGGGCCAGCCGCTGGCCACATGTGATGCTGAGGACTTGAAATGTGACTGTGGGAGTGAAAAATCCAATGTTTCAGTTTATTTAATCTTAGTTAATTTATACTAAACTGGCCACACGTCTAGAGCTTTGCTATAAACATACCATTTCTTCATACACAACTTTCACTTGAAGACAGTGGCCTTGTATGATACATAGTGTTATTATCCCTATAAACGAGCAAATCACAGCTCAGAGCAATTAAGTAACTTGCCTCAAATCACTCAGTCCAGTGAATGACAGAGCCACGCCCATCGAATCCTGCACTTACAGC
Source organism: Rhynchonycteris naso (assembly GCA_037038555.1). NCBI lineage: Eukaryota > Metazoa > Chordata > Mammalia > Chiroptera > Emballonuridae > Rhynchonycteris > Rhynchonycteris naso. Next base: position 189,868,030 of record CM072995.1, on the reverse strand, counting down.
CTCACTGTTTCCTCGTGGGAGATTCATTTCCTCTCGCAAAGAGTGCACATCATTTACATTTTACAGCTCTCATGAGTGGCTGTCCCTCCAGATGTCCCAGGTGACAGCCTTACACATCTCCATGAGCTTGTTGAGTATACGTCACTTGAGTGACTGTCACTCTTGTGCTGTCTCTCATGGCTGGGAATACCCCCTCCACCTGCTCCTTGTGCTGCTAGCAAGCAAAAGGTTCAAGCCAAGGATCACTGTCCATAACAAGTGATTTCCCCATCCCCAGATGTGCCCTGCACCAACAGTGGAGAAACCTGATTCTCTTCTCTTCTCTTCTCTTCTAAGAGAAGTAAGGACAGTAATCAAGGCAGCACAGTTGGACCACATTGACCATGGAGACAGGAGGGCACCGAAGACCCAGTGACAGCTTAGTGGGAGTATCAGTATTAAGTGAGAAGCAGGGAGGCAGAGACAGACTCCTGCATTTGTCTAGACTGGAATCCACTCCTCAAGTCCCCTACCAAGCAATGCTCTGCCAGTCTGAGCCGCTGCTCGGTTGCTTAGCAATTGAGATATTTTAGTGCCTGAGGTGAGGCCATGGGGCCAACTTTGCTCAAACCATTTGAGCCATGGCTGTAGGAAGAGAGGAGGAAGGAGGAGGTGTGGAGAAGCAGATGGTTGCTTCTCCTGTGTGCCCTGACCAAGAATCGAACCCGAAACATCCATACACAGGGCTGAAACTCTACCACTAAGCAAACTGGCCAGGGCCTCAACTGCTATATCTTAACCTCTGAGTTCATCAGTATTTCAGCCGTCACCAGTGTTCTTCGACAACTTGAGGTCATTGAGGGAGATGGAGCCAGGTGCCACTCTCAAGACCTGGAGGCATTTTAGAACTAAGGTTAAGCCTGATGCAGTGGATAAAGAGTTGACCTGGAACACTGACGTTGCCAGTTCGAACCCTGCATTTGCCTGGTCAAGGCACATTTGAGAAGCAACTAATACAAGTTGATGCTTCCCACTCTTCCCCTTCCCTTTTTTTCTTGTACTCCTCTCTCTAAAGTCAATAAATAAAATCTTAAAAAAGAAAGTAAGACTAATAAGTAGTCATGTGCGACATGTCCTCTAAGACACTACTACTATAGTTCATGTTTCCTAAGATTCTTTCTGTTACGATGGATGTCAATATAAAATACATTAGTAACCGCATCCTGGCACAAAGTGTGATATAGTCAAAACTTTTCTTTTCTAAATTTCTAAATCTAAATATCTAAAAGGTAATGAATCATAGGAACAAGAAAATGGAAAGCTTGGCAGATACATTTTTTTGTCCTAATGACACTTGTCAAACCAGCTCGTAGCTCTGATAGTAAAAGTACCTACAGCAAATTCACTCATCCAGGGGTGGAGGATGACATGCTGGTGGACCTGTTTCTTACCACACTGCGCTCTCTTGATGTGCGGAGGGAGAGCGGACAGCGCTTACACATTTAAGAGAAGGGCGTTTCTTTCAGCATTGCTTCTGGGAGTTCTGATGGAACACATCCCGCACAGTGCCTGGGCGTGTGTGGATGTGTGAGGATGCAGCCTTTCTCAGATACTGATGAGGTCTTCAGGGCAGGCTCTCTGGTCTGCACACAGCTATTTGTGTATCTTCTGCAGTTGTAGCGAAGGAATGTAGTTGTGATAAGATTCCATAAGAGGTTATAATTTTTTCATGGAGTTACAGATTTGTTCATTGAGTTAAGGGGTACAAGTTGCTATTGTAGACCAGTGGGATGCTGGGTGGGCCAGCCAACGGACTGAGCAGTGCCTGTCAGGCTGAGCTGGCTTTCACGACCATTAACAGTTCTTTCTAAATTGTGCCCCTTGAAAGAGACTTTTGAGGTTACCTTTTTTTTTTTTTCTGTATTTTTCCAAAGTTAGAAGCAGGGAGACAGACAGACTCCCGCATGTGCCCAACCAGGATCCACCTGGCATGTCCACCAGGGGCGATGCTCGGCCCCTCTGGGGAGTCGCTCCATTGCGGCCGGAGCCATTCTAGCTCCTGAGGCAGAAGCCACAGAGCCATCCTCAGCACCCAGGCCAACTTTGCTCCAGTGGAGCCTTGGCTGTGGGAGGGGAAGAGAGAGACAGAGAGGAAGAGAGGGGGAAGGTTGGAGAAGCAGATGGGCGCTTCTTCCATGTGCCCTGGCCAGGAATTGAACCCAGAACTTCCACACGCTGGACCGATGCTCTACTGCTGAGCCAACTGACCAGGCCTGGTTACAACCTTTTAAAAAATTTATTATTGATTGATTTTTAGGGAGAGACAAAGGGAGAGAGAGGGAGAAAAGAAGTTGATTTGTTGTTCCACTTATTTATGTATTTATCAGTTAATTCTTGTATGTGCCCTGGTGATTGAACCTACAACCTTGGCATATTGGGATGATACTCTAACCAGCTAAGCCACCCAGCCAGGGATCTTGATTTTGCAGGTATAATTAAGGTCCCAAATCAGTTGATCTTAAAAGGAAAATTAGCTTGAGTGGGCTTGGCCTAATCAGGTGAACCTTTAAAAGGAGCCGGGCTCTTCCTAGCAAAGAGACTTAAGGAGGGTAGTCAACCCAAGAGACAGTCTCCCCTGCTGGCTTTGAAGTTGGAGGGTAAAGAATGCAGGTGGTCTGTGAACGAACTGAGAGCAGTCTGCAGCTCACAGCCAGGGATCTCGGTCCTACAGCCACAAGGGAACACCTGAATGAGTCTGTAATAGGATCCTGAGCCAACACAGCCCACCGACTCCGACTTCAGCCTTGGATACCCTGAGCCAATCACTCATCCACGCCATGCCCACACCTCTGACCTACAGAAGTGTGAGTAGTGTGTGGGTATCATTTAAGCCTTTGAACTTTTGGTGATTTTCTTACGCGGCAGAAACACAAAAATACAACAGAAGCACATTGCTTCTAAATTTGAATGGGTATCTCTATGTAGAAATGGCACTCATAAACAGAGGGCCACAGTTCTACTAGGAGAGGACAGCTCTGCTGACACCCTGATCTTGTACTTGTGGCTTCCAGAGCCATTGTAAAATGAATCTCTGTTGTTTTGGCCACCCGGTCTGCAGCACTTTGTTATGGTCACTCCAGCATACTGAAACACCAGCCCACCACACTTCTCGTTCTGCCTTGGGAAGCATGGCATCCGGAAGAACTGGTCATGATTTGACCAGGGAAGAAGTCAGTCACCACCCTTGTTGTTAATGCGGGCCAACGTCCTGTTCCCTTCTTGGCATTGTGGTATCCAGGGACCTAAGGCATCTCTCTCCAAGGTTCTTGTTTTTATTCATTTTCTAAATGTACTCCTTCTAGTCACTTTTTATTTATTTGTTTGTTTTCTGTCCTGTACTAGATGCAGTGAAACTTTCGAACTTGGTTGCAGCTCTGTACCTTTAACTCCTGTTGAATTTTGCCTGCTGTGGCTGCATGTGCCAGTGACAGCCCCCACCCACGTGGTGGCATCAGGGCTGGGCCTGGGAGGCTCCAACAACACACCTCCCATCCTCTGGAGGGAATTCTGGGTTTGGATGGAGGATCTCCTTTTAGGTGACACATGGTACAAAACTGTTCCTCTGTTGAGTTTGGGGACACAGAGTGCCCAGCGTGGTTATGATGAGAGTCCATGTAGGATGTCTGGGAGAGGAAGGTGTTGGTTAGGGCTGGCCTCAGGTGTGGAAACCCACAGTGGCCATAGTCATGGGGCTGTGCTGAAGGAGAGAATATAGGTTCTGGGTAAATGTCCTCATCCAGCCAGAACCATGTAGGACATGTGGCAGAGACAATGAGCTTCTCTGTCTCAGTGTTATCATCTCTGCTGAGAAAATCCCTTCTGGCAGTTGAGGTGGGACAGGCGTGGGACCCCAGAATGCAGGCGAGCCGTGCCAAGTGCCTACAGAAAGTGTTCTGCGTTGTTACTTCTGCAGATCAGGCTCCCCTGGGATGTCTTAGCTGTGTCTCTGAGACAGGGTTGAACCTCAGAAGTCAAGCGGCTTTTAGAATTAGATCTGCAGTCACCTGACCTTCACCCTCCCAGGGAGCATGGACACTGTATTTTGTGAGGGATCATCCGAAGTCATTTGCCTGAGGACAGGTATCGTGGACGTGCCCAGTCTCCCCGTGACCATCGTGGTTTTTCTCAGCAGAGCAGCATTGGACAGTTCTGCCCTCAGCGTTCTGGGCCTCAGAGGCCAGTCAGAGCTGGCCTTGTTGCCCTACCAAAAGTCTGGTGTGGTCCCTGGGCACTGGGACAGGCACAGGTGAGCACTATTAGCTCTAGCCAGGGAGCTATTATTATAATACTGCTGCCAGCCAAGGCACCCAGAACATTCCATGAGAAGAGCTAGTCTTCCTAATGGAGAATAGTAGTAAATACCCACATGATAATTCTTCATGGCTCAGTCAGCCCTGGGGAGAGCCATACTCCCCAAATTCGTTTCTGTTTTTTGCGTATACCCATTTGATGACATTCATGGGACACAATTTTACAAAACTGCTTACTCGGCCCCGCATAGCTTGTTTGCAGTCCTGTGACCTCAGGTGAGTTGTAATCCCGATCTGATCTCTCTGCGAGGTGAGGTGGCCCCCACCTCTTCTGCCTGCATGGTGGTTACCATAAAGGGAAACAGTGATTGTGTGTGTACTTTGTGAATTACAAAGCTGTATTAGGATGGAAAGTGCATGGATAAGTTTACCCCCCAGGACACGTAGCTGTTGTGTGTGTTTGTTATAAACTCACGTCACTCTGGCGCTTTGAACTGGAGGCCAGGTTTACACCGACCTCAGCTGCAGGCTCACAGTTTGTAGTTATGTGTTCTTTTCCTTCTCTACCTGACATTTCCAAACTAAAGAGGTTTGTGCCGAGCCACCTGCTGCCCAGGCTGCAGGGTGGCCTTGGGGGTGACCTGGGGCCTCTGCAGGCTGGGGACACGGTTGGGGTGGGAAGGGCGGAGGAACTGGTAGCCTGAGGACGGAAGCCTGCACTCCCCAAAGCGTGAGGCCTGGCTTGGCATGCTGTGAGCTCACTGACCCCTGTGTGTTTCTATTAAAGATCTACGTCCACCTAAAGGAGGGCAGCGGCCCCGATGGGCTGGACACGCTGAAGAATAAGCCGCAGCTGCACGGCATGGTGGCCAGGAACCTGTGCCGGAACGCGGCAGGCAAGAACTACATCATCTTCACCGGGCCCAGCATCACCAGCCTGACCCTGTTTGAAGAGTTTGAAAAGCAAGGTTTGTCAAGTGGTGAGCCGGTCGAAGCCCGGTTCCCCCCCAGAAAGGGGTGGAGAGGTCTGGGGGCTGGGCTGCGGCATCTAGCACAGACCATGGTGAGGAGGCCTTTCCAGGGACAGGTCACCATAGCGACTGCATGCCTGGGCCCTGCTGGGCACTGGATCCTGTGCCAAAGGGACCAGTCACAGGCTCGCCATCTGGGGGACATGTCAGCATAAAGCTCTGCCTAGGCTTCAGGGCACGTTTCTTTGTGTCCTTTGTTGTCAGCCTGTGGCCCTTAAGGGACTTCTGTTAGTGTTTCAGTCCGTTTGAGCTGCTATAACAAAATGCCACAGAGCAGGTGGCTTATAAACACAGAAATTTATTTCTCACAGTTCTGGAGGCTGGAAGTCCAAGATCATGGTGGCAGCATGGTCAGGTAGGGGCCTCTTCCCAGGTCCTAGAAGGCACCTTCTCTGTCCTCACGTGGTGGAATGGTGAGGGAGATCTTTGGGTTCTCTTTATAAGGGCACCATTCCCATCATGCCAGGTGGCACGCTCATGACCCAAGCACCTTCCAAAGTCCTTATCTCCTAGTACCCTAACACATCGTCGGGCATTAGGTTACAGCCTGGGGTTGGGGGACACACAAACACTCAGTCTCTAGTACTGGGTTGGCTCCTCCAACATGCCAGAAAGCCTGAACTTGGCCCCGTTGGTTGGCAGACATGTAGAGGCTGCAGAGAAGCTTGTGGCTCTATGCAGGTGCAGGACAGGGGCTTCGGGAAGGTCTTCCCTGTGTGCTAGGGTGCTTGGACCCTCTGTGGCAAAGAGAGCAAGCCTTCTGTGGCTCTAGCAGAGATAACGGCTGCAGTGGGAGGTCTGGGCCAATTCAGGAAGCCCAGTGGGGGCATTGGCCTTCAACCTGTCCGACATGTGGGGATTTCTGTTTAGTCTGCTTGGAGGAAACACAAAAAGCCCCCACTCAGCTGTGGGAGCCACCGATTGCAGACCTGTTGCTTAGCAACAGGTCAGACATTGGCCTTAACATACAACAAACTGTCTAGTAACAGAGTCACCACCTCTCGGATCTCGGCTACTGCAATGAGGAGCAGCCCCTGGGCTGCACTCCTGCTGTCTGAGGCACGTGTGTCAGGGTAAGTGGCATGGTGCAGGGTGAGGATGTCACATGACTGTCACAGGCCATCTATAATTCTGGGAAGGTGCACTCACTCCCCAGCTCAGGAAACTCGGGGAAGGTTGGAAGAGAATCTTCTAGTGCAAAGAAAATCATTAGACATGGAACTTGAGTTTTTCTGAGAGTGGGCAAAGATTTCACTGCTTGTTTTTAAGAAGGACCTAAAGGTGTAGGCCCTTCACACGGGCCTCACGGGCCTCGCCCGCAACATCAATGCTGAGCATAATGGTTCTCCGATGGCAGTGGCCCACGCTGAGGGCTGCTTCTGCCCCCAGGGGTGCTGACCTCCGCCTCCTGGGTCTGGACCAGTTTCCACCAGGAGAGTCCGATTCAAACCCAGGCCTGAAGCAGGGAGCCCTAGCTGAGCGTCCAGCTGTCCCTGCTAGGGTGCACATAGAGCGCTTCGTAAGATAATAGCCAGAGAAAACGTCCATCAAATAATTGCTGTTTCATAAAGAGACAGATTCAGGAGGCCTTGGCTGCTGCTGGGTTTTCCTCCTCCCCTCACAGGAAGAGGCAGTTATCTACACATCCTTATCCTGGTTCAGCTTGTCTTCCTGTCTCGTTTAAAAAAGTTCTCCTTTTTAAATCTTAAGAGCAGAGCAGTTTGGGCAGTTTTGTCTACAGAGGATCAAGCAGCAGTGCACCCTCCCCATGTGGGACCCCAGCCACCATGGGATCTCCCTCCCCCCACTGCTGATGGTCAGGAAGGAAAGGAATCCCCCCACCATGTCCTCAGGCCTGGGGTGGGGATGCGATGATGCGGGGCTGATATGGACATTTCTGGTGATACTTTGTGGGCTTCCAGTGGGGTGAGAAGAGAATGAAGCATGAAACTGTCCCCAGGTCTCTGTCAGAAGTGTCACCTCCCAGGCATCCAGACTGAGGACATGGGCTTCAGGGAGGACGGGTCTTCCCGTGGCTGCCTGGCCCACTGGCCCCTGAGCAGGGGGACCCAGAAAGGCCTGGAGCCCAGGGAAGAACTTAGAGGCCTCCTGTTCCCACTGGTCTTTGCTCACAGCCCTGCCCCCATGGAACCTTCTGGGACTTCGGGGCTGTGCAGGTGCTTCTCCCCCAGGAAGCCCCCTCACTGCGCTTCATGCTCAGAGGTGGGCGCTGCCTTAGTACATACAGTCTGATGGCTCTTTCCTCTGTGGGGTTTAACATCACTCCCAAGAGGTTGGGCCACCTCTGGTTGCTGTGCCAACAGGACAGGGCTGGCCCTCAGTCAGTCAAGTCTTGGTGACAGTGTTAGTTATGGTGACCTAACTGTGGTTGGGGTTGGAACCAATGTTTCCCCTCCTAGCTGTGATCCTGGGGGCCTCCTGGAGCTATGGTTCCTCTTTTGTGTGTGGGGATGATAATGGGAGTACAAAAGTTTCTGGAAGCAGAAGGGATGCCTATTCAGTTAGCGCTCTAACCACGAGAGCGCTGTTGCTTCCCTGCTTATGTTATGTCTTACATAATCTTAAATATACCCATGGGTGTTCTATAGGGACATCACGTCTGGGAGAAAAGTCCCCAACCTTCAGCAATGTCTTCTAGAGAGACGTCTAGAGGGCCCGTCTCCCATACTCCAGCTTCAGATGGGCAGTTACATCCAGTCTCCGAGCATGCCGGGGGCTGGAGGAGCCACTGGGGACTCTAGTGATGTTTCTGCGGTCTTGTGCTCCTGTTCCGTCCCCCCCACCCCCGCCCCAGGGATTTACTGCTGTGGCCTGCTCAGCTCCAGGAAGAGTGACTGCACCGGCCTGCCCCTGTCCATGCTGACCAATCCGGCCACGCCGCCAGCCCGTGGCCAGCACCGCATCAAGATGAAGGGGAACATGTCTCTGATCTGCTGGTACAACAGGGGCCACCTCCGCTTCCTGACCAATGCCTACTCGCCCATGCAGCAAGGTGAGGGCATGGCCGTGTGCATGGGGCAGGCGGCAGAGGGAGTGGAGTGAGACCTGTGTGGGAGTGAGTCTGAGGTCCCGCTGCCCACAGCTCTGGCCTCCGCCCCCCCATTATGCTCAGCTGCTGGGCCTCGGGCTGCAGCTCCTGCTACTTGTTGCTGTCAAAGAAACAGTGATGGTGGAGTTTGCAGGGGACAGAGGCTACCTCCCTTGGGTCCCCGTTACCATCCAGGATCCTGTAAAAGTCTATTCTGATGGAAAGGAAAAAAATCAACTGTTTTTATCTTTTTAGTTTATACCTTAGAAGTTAACGACTTGCTCTGGGTTTTGTTGGGTGCTCTATTGAATTTGTCATTACTCTTCCTTGGGATTTAAAATCCATTGATAACAAGGGGCTTATTTAGCAGGGAGTCTATATATTTAAAATACTGTAGCTAAGACATTATTAAATTGCTGAAAAGGAAATTGAAATGACAAAGGGGCACTTCACAAATACACTTAGTTGTGTAGTGTATATGAAAAGTCCCTGTGTGCCTTTACATTATAGGGCGTCTTTCCTTGTCACTTCTGCAGAAACAGTACCGGGAACTCAGTTGTGTGTGCATGTGTGTGCGCATATGTATGTGCATGTGTGTGGTGTGTATGTGTATGATGTGTATATATGTGGGGTGTATGTGTGTGTTTTAGATGTCTGTTGTTTATTTATTCCCATTGCTCCCCCCCCACAGAAGTAACATTACATTTTGGTGGAGATTAAATCAAGGGACTCAAGTACATGGGCATTTTTATCTTACGTGGATTGAGAGGGTATGGAAACCACCTCTCTCAAGTGCTAGGTCAAGTGCACTTAGGGGAAATGTTGGGGTTGACTTTGCAAGTGCAAGGCTAGAGTTTGAACTGGGCTTCTGCACTCTAGCGGTGGGGGCCTTGGGGCAGGGCAAGGCACGTTTAGGGACATGCTTGGGAGTAGCGTGTGGGCACTGCTTCCCTCCAAATTATTTTAAGTGATAACCCCTGAAAGTATGTCCCAAAGCAGGACATTGCACTTGACTGAGCTGGGTGAAATGGGTAACACAGAGAGGACCGTGTCTGGCGGTAGGGGAAGCGTGCAGTGGGACTTCAGAGGATAGATCTAAAAACCCTGATCTCAAGGGTTGGGATCCTTAAATCAAGGGAATGAGGAAGGAAGCTATTGATCAGGGAAGAACTGTGGGGTTTTTTTTGGTTTTTTGTGGGGGTTTTTTGGTAGTTTTCTGAAGTGAGAAGTGGGGAGTCAGAGAGACAGACTCCCCTCATGTGCCCCCACCAGGATCCACCCAGCATGCTCACTAAGAGGCGGAGCTCTGCCCATCTGGGGCAATGCTCCACTGCAACCAGAGCCATTCTAGTGCTGGAGGCAGAGGCCATGAAGTCGTCCTCAGTGCCCGGGCCAACTTTGCTCCAGTGGAGCCTTGGCTGTGGCAGGGGAAGAGAGAGAGAGAGAAAGTAGAGGGGGAGGGTGGAGAAGCAAATGGGCGCTTCTCCTATGTGCCCTGGCTAGGAATCAAACCCAGGACTTCTACACGCGGGGCCGACACTACCACTGAGCCAACTGGCCAGGGCCAAGAGCTGATTTTTAAATATGCTACAGTTCCATTTCTGATGATCTCTTATGAATCAAAGTCTCAAGTCCTAGAGTGTGCCTATATTATCACCATAAGCTGACTCCACCTATGGGGCACTGGAGCATGCCTGGTGGGGTGGGCACCTGATCCAGGTCAGCACAGGAGGAGGAGGGTGCCAGGGGAGGGAGACTGACAGTGGAGAGCTGGTAGGGCAGCTGCTCCTCCCCACTGCAAGTTGTTCTCCTGGTCCACAGTTTACATCTTCTCTTTTAAATGAAGGGAGAGTTTTCCTTTCACTAAACTTCAAAAGCATGGTGTTTTAAAAACCAACCAGTATTCCATTCTGATTGTCATAGTTTCTTTCTCTCTCCCACTGTTAGTGATTAATTTTTCACAGTGTGAATAGTGATGTGGTGAGTATCTTCATACATAAATCTTTGGGTACATCTTTGACCATTTCCTCGTGCTAAAGCTACAGGTAGAAAGTCTAGGCCAAAGGGTCTGAGCGTGGCTAAGGCTCTTGATGATGTCACCGAAGGGCAGTATGTACCATTGTGATCAGTTGCAGAGGGACCGACATTCCTTTCTCTTAACCCACACTCATTTTTTTTCTTTTCTAAATTTTCCCGTCTGGTGGGTGACTGTGCTACAAGATGTTAAATATAAACTTCCATGGTTGTGGTGAAGTTGAAGATCTCTCCATGTGTTTTGGGCTAATTTTGATGACTTCTTTTTCTTTTGCGGTATTTGTCTTACTGACTTGAAAGCAAATTTTATGCTTATAGCAACTATTTCTCTCTACTTGCTTTCCTTTTGACTTCTGGTTAGTGTTTTAACATAAGCCTAGGCAGGTCTGTTGATTTTGCTCTTTGACCTCATTCTTTAGAAGTGTCTCCTCTGCCCAAGGTAGGTGTGCCTGTCTGGGGGGGGGTGTAGACAGGTTGTCCACCTTCTGCTCTGTCCTGTGGTTTTGTGCTCACATAGTGATCCACGCCAAGCTCACTTTGCTGTCTGGCACCCATGGGCTTTCTTTTATGTATTTTTTGTTACGTGGCAAGGGTTGGTTGACCAGGAAGCCCCGTCCCTGTGCCTGAACCATTTATTGTATAAGTCTTCCTTTCCCTACTTTACTTTAAACGTCATCTAGACAGTGACAGCTCGTGTATTCTAAAGACTGCTTCTCAGCGTTCTACTGTGACCATATGCATTCTTTTCAAACTTGAGCACAATTGACAATTTTAGAAAATCTGTAACTAGTTACCAGTCTTTTAAGAATTGGTTTGTTCTTTACTCCAGAGTCTAAGGAGACATGAACCTTCTTTCAGAATGTATAAGCATGTGCACAAGTTTTTTAAAAATGTCATACTGTCACATGTCAAGGGACGTGCCCATCAAGAACTAAATCCTGTTGCTTTTCTTCTGAAATCCATTTTGATTTTCCTGCCCACGTACGACTGAGGGTATGAGATACATGTGAATCACGAATCTCTCCATGGAACCCTAAGTCAGGTCCTGACTCATTCCGACTCACAGAATGACAGGAGGGATGCCAGCCAAGCCATGGAAAGCCCGTGGGAAGTGGGAGGCAGAACTGCTGGAATATTGAAGACACAGGGTTTCTTAGATCTACGCAGTGGCACTGAGGTGGTCATGCGGGATACAGCTATGCCCACGGGTCCACATAGAGCTGTAAATGAACAGGCTCCACCCAGGGTCCTGTGGGCTCCGTGCATGGCTCTCCTGGTTAGGGTGTCAACAAAGACAAGAAATACCAGATAACCTCTCACCCACATTTCCAATGTCTATTTTTGGGCCTCGGAAAAGGTGAATATAAGATAGTAACCTTACCCTTTCCAGATGGAATAGTATCTTGAAATGCAGAGGGTTGTCCTGGAGGAGGGCAGTGTGGTTTCTAAACCAGGGGACTGCTTGAGGAGATGGATTCAGACCCAGGCTCTGTAGCCGCTCTCTTGAAATCTCAAGCTGAAATGTTCAGTTTTCAGTTAGGAATGAAAAGAATGGGAAGGAGGGCAGAAATGAAAGTTGGTCCCCTGTGGCCAGGTGTGTGGGGACAGTGGCAGTCCAGAGCTAGTGTCCTGACCATGCTGAAGCTCGGAGGCCAGAGCTGCGGACTGTGGGAGCTCCAAGCACTCGGCCACACACTGAAGTTTGTCCTTGGAGAGAAAGCCTGACCCTCCGGGGACTGGTGACTCAGAGAAGCTGTTCTCCACTTCTGGGAAAAGAACAGAAGAGGATCTGTTTCTTTAACACGTGGGTATGAGCAGAGATGGTCTGAGCTGCGTGTACCCACGTGGACTCCCTGGGGCTCTACAGGGGCCTCTTTAGCCCCAGAAGGTGCTGTAATGGAAAGTCGGACAAATGAAAATGGTGCTGCAGATGAGACACTTGCCAAGGCCTGGGTCTCCCGGAGGGACAATTCCTACCAGGTCTTGATATGAGACGATGGCAGGGATAAGGGACTGAGAGCAGGTGTGCTCAGGAGGAGTGTTAGAAAGAGGCAGCCCTCCTGGGAGGCTCTGGGACATGTCCACCCAGGAGCTGGTGAGCCCAGCTTTGGAAAATGCCCTTGAGGTCAGGTTCCCTGATGATAGAACATCTTTGAGTGGAGAAGGCATTCATAGGCAAGTGGAGTCCAGAACCTGCCAGCCAGGAAGAGGTCCCTGGTCTGCGCATATCTGATTCTCAGAACTTTAGGAAGTGCATCTCCTGGGCCCAGTCCCCAGCCTGTGAGACCACATCCCTGTGGACATCTCAGTTCCTCACCAGCTCCTCAGTAGTTCTCTAGTGTGAAAAACCAGACTTGTTTGGAGGCAGAGGCAAGAAAGAAAGAAAAAAGGTCCAGTCCCAGGACTCAATCTATGCAGGTAGATGTGTAGAACTCTTGTGTCCCACATGTCTCTCAGTGAGGGGGGACACTCCAGATAAAGCCCCTTATGCTGCAGGGACATGCCATTCCTACTTCAACTACGTCCAGTTCTGTAGTACTAAAACTTTACAATCCTTTGAACTAATCCCCTAAACACACACACACACACACACACACACACACACACCCACCGACAAAAGGCACTGTACTCAGTCCCGTCATGCCTGAGGAAGGCTGGGCGGAGGAGCCAGTCCGGAAACCTGACCGCACCTGCGCACTGGGCCGGTGGGAAGAAGGTGTCCCGTCCCGACCGCACCTGCGCACTGGGCTGGTTGGAAGGCGTCGGTGCGGTGTGGGCTGCGGGGCGAGGGGAAGCTAACCTGTGCCTTCTCTTCTCACGCCCTGTCAGTGTGACTTAGGAATTTTGCCAGAACTTGGGCATCAGTGGTGTCCCTAGGATTCTCTCCCCTTTGTGTTAGTGGAGGGAAAGGTGTGTGGTGTGTGCGGAGTTTCAGGACCAGCTCGGTGCAAAGGGTGTTTTCCATCCCTTAGACCACAGAGCCCCCCAGAAGTCCTCGAAGGCATGGCAGGGACAATTGTGGGGGCAAGGACACCTTCTTATTCTCCTGAGCCTCGAATTTCAGCTTCTGCTTTGACAGAGGCAGGTGGAGCAGGCGGAAGTGACTTCCAGTGCTCCCTGACCTCAGCCTCTGCCACCTCCTCCTCCCTGCCCTCCTCCCCTCCCCACTCCTCCTCAGGGTGGAGACACGCACATTTGTCAGTCACAGGTAAGGCGCACTTGGAGGAGGCGGTCAGAGGAGACTGATGCTCTCTCTTCCCTGCAGGGGTGATCATCAAGAGGAAGAGGGGGGAGATCCCCTGCCCCCTGGCCGTGGAGGCATTTGCTGCTCACCTCAGCTACATCTGCAGATACGATGACAAGTACAGCAAGTAGGTGACTCAGCCAGCTCCATCCCAGGGTGGGGCAGGGAAAGGGGGGTCCTGCAGTGTCACCATCTCAGAATACAGAAGCTACTGGGTGGTCAGTAGTTGCCCCAATTTCAGAATTTTTAAAATGAAGACCCAGTGATATAAATCCTGAGCCCTCATCCTGGCCTCCCAGGCTTGGCCAGGCAGCTGCCTCCACTCTGGGCACCTGTCCCCTTCTCCATGCTCTCCCCACTTCCCTCCCCCACCTCCTTCCCCCACTTCCCTCCCCCACCTCGCTCCCCCACTTCCCTCCCCCACCTCCCTCCCCCACCTCCCTCCCCCACCTCCCTTCCCCACTTCCCTCCCCCACCTCCCTTCCCCACTTCCCTCCCCCACCTCCCTTCCTCACCTAAAGGTGCCTTTCCTTCCTTTCGCCTCTCAAATTTGTTGTCTCTCAGCAGTTGGCCTAGAACCCTGGTCAGCAAACTGCAGCTCTTTGGCTCCTTGAGTGTGTCTCTTCCACGAAATACCACGTGCAGGCGCTACCTCGATAAGGAATGTACCTACCTATATAGTTTAAGTTTAAAAAATTTGGCTCTCAAAAGAAATTCAATCCTTGTACTGTTGATACTTGGCTCTGTTGACTAATGAGTTTGCCGACCACTGGCCTAGACCCTACACTGTCTGTGTTCCTCCTGCTAGGCTGGACCACCATCCTTCTGGTTCTTGTCATTGGCATTGTCACAGTGAGGTGTATGTCTGCCAGAACAGTCTGCCAGAACGCGTTACTTAATTATCCCAATGAGGGTTACCTGCACTAGGTGTGGTCTCGTCTTGAGTGTCCATGTGGGATAGATGGTTCATACCCACAGTGTCATCTTCTGGCCAGACATCATTATGCTCCTACCAGAAACTAAGAAAAAATTGCTGTAGGACCTCGGTATGCCACTAAGTTGCTATTATTGGGCCTCACACCCAGAACAGGGTCAGACCAACCCAAGAGGCACCTGGGCATTTACTCAGCCCTCTTTGAGGGCAGTTGACATCTTTTGGCCTACTCATGGCGGAGAGGCAAAGTCAGGGACCGGTGCCCCCCGGAAAACTCAATGTAGGTCGGTAGGGGGCCCCTGCCTTAAGGTGTCACTGAGCTAGTCTTTACTGCACACCGTCCACGCTCAGCACCTGGCCAAGTCATGCAGTCATGACAAAGAAGCCTGCATTGTGGAGTTGACAGCTGCTGGGTGCCGCTCCAGGTGGGTGTTTGGGCACCGCTCCAGGTGGTGCAGGGTGTGCCCCTCAGACACTTTGCACTCAGTGAGCAGAGACAGATGTGTGGATGGAGGACAACGCAGGTGTCCGGTGGGTGTAGAAGGAGCCCCGTCCTCATCCTTAGGGGCAGAGAAGGCCCCTGAGATGCCATCTGTCCTCTATCTGAAGGGAAGGCGGGGTGGTGAGGAGAGCATGCTCTGCAGAAGCCTGCAGCTGGGGGCGAGCGTGACCTTGGGAAACAGCGTAGGGTGCACAGAACACAGCCCTCCAGAAGGGTCCTGAGCTGGCCCAGAACCCCCCCTTCCCAGGCCCTTGTTCTCTGAGCCATGGAAGGCCAGGCTCCTGGTGTCAGTATCTCATCCCCCCAACTTGGGATGGAGCCTGTGCTTATCTGTCTTAGGGAAAGTTCCTTGTGACAAAGCCTCAGCAAGAGCTGACCAGCACTGCACTCCAGCCTGCCTCCTCCCCCCAGGCCCCTGCTGGCCGGGCCGGGCCTCTGGGGACTCTCGCTCCAGAATTAGGAGTCCCTGAGCCACCTGTCTGGGGCAGCCTTTCTCATCCCCTCTGTTCTTGCAGGTATTTCATTTCTCACAAACCAAACAAGACCTGGCAACAGGTGTTCTGGTTTGCCGTCAGCATTGCCGTCAACAACGCCTACATTCTATACAAGATGTCAGACGCCTACCACGTGAAGAGGTACAGCCGGGCGCAGTTCGGCGAGAGGCTCGTGAGGGAGCTGCTGGGCCTGGAGGACACCTCTCCGACCCACTGATGCTGGAGGCCAGGGCTTCGGGAAGGACCAGGTGGAGGGAGGGGGAGAGAAGGGAGAGAGCCTGCCATTCCGACCTGCCCGCCCAGAGCCCTGGAGACGCCAGTGTGGCCGCTGCCTGGGAGGGGTGCTCATGGCCTCTGCAGGGACCCGACGGATCTGGTCAGGACGGCTGCTGCCTGGTTTCCATTCAAAGAAGAGCACGTCCTCCCTCTGAGCAGCGGCCACCCACCTCGTGGGGATACCATGTGAGGACGAGGAGCCACACTCAGACTCCACGTGTCACGTGCCATCAGGGTTAATGTTCCGCTCAGCAGGGCGTTCCATCCTCACGACACCGTGGAGCCTGCAGGAGAGGTCAGCTCTTAGCACCGGGGACCTGGGGAGGCTGTGGCCACCAAAGGTGCCAGGGATGGGATGAGCCGTAGCATGTTGTGCTAAAAATACCTGCTTTGTAGAGATGTGAAGACCCTGGTAACATGGTTTGCTCTTAGGCCATGTCCACAGGTGACCGGCAGTAAGCAGAGAATGGCCCTGGGCTACTAAGGTCGTTCAGGTGTGTGGAGGAGACCAGATCCCGTGGAAGAAGAGATGGATTGGGTACGGTGATGAGTGGGGAAAGGGTTCTAGTCTGATGAATGAACGAGGCCTTCCTGCTCCTGTTGTCTGTGTGGCTGGTGATGGGGGAGAAAGGGGAACTGCCAACGATCACAGTGAAGTGTGATGCTATTTTTATTTTTAAATATATCTTCAGGTTATTTTCTTACTGTTGCTTCAGATCTTCTGTAAAAGGAAAATGTCTCCCCTTCCTCACCTCTTCAGCCCCTTGCCTTACCCCAGTTGCAGCTCCTTGCATGATCATGGTTCTGTGTCCTGAGCCCTGTGCCCACTCCAGGGCCAGAATGGGCAGCTCTCTTCGAGAATGAACGTGGTTGCACCCACCCAGGATCACAGGGGGCCTGCGGGCCTTGAGCTTTGTCATAGACCTTATCACCGGCAGAATTACTTGTTTTGAAAAATATGTAGCATTGCTGAGACAAGCCACCAATGTCCCTATGGTTAACCACTCACTGATCTCTTCCCCTCATGTTCAGCAAGCAGCCTGGCGGTGCTTGCCTGTCACAGGCGCACCCTTGGGAGGGTGCGGCTAGTACTGCCCACCCTGCGGGGGTGGGTGGCCAGCATGGTGGATTTCCTGTGGGCCGGGGTTTGCTCACCGCAGGACGGGAAGGAGTACGCGACAGCCAGGGCCCTGCTTATTCCCTACAACATCTGGGGCTCTTTCTGAACCGAGGCTCACGTGTCTCCGTGGGAGCCCTCAGCTGGAGTGGCCAACGGGTCTGGCTGTCCGCACAGATGAGAAACAAGTAATTTCTGGAGTTCCATGATCCCCCATCAACTCTCATTTTTACAAATGCAAAATCTATTCTACTCAGGCTTTGGGACTTTCTTCTGTGTCCACAATCAGTGACTTCACAGTGTTGCTGGCAGCATGCCCCAAACTCTGTCATTCCCATGTCCTCTGTTCGTGACAGCGGCCTTGTCCTCACTTTCATTCAATGCCACGGAGTGTAGGCCAAACTTTAAATTGTGTTTCAAAACACCTTTACCGTGTCCTTTAATTGGATTGAAAGCACTTTTACCACGTGGAGAAATATATTTTTAATTTGTGATGCTTTTCTACAAGGTCCACTATTTATGAGTTTAATGTGTTTCCAACACTTAGGAAGACTCTGATGAAAGCTGACAAATTTTTTTTCTGTCCAGATGAGTAAAAGAAAAAAATAAATAAAAGTCTATTTAGATGTTGATTCTGTGTCTGTATGTGAATCTGTTACAAGGTCGTCGGGTGTGACCATGAGACCCATCCTTAGCATTTAGCTGTGGGGGGACTTGTAGGGGGGGCATCTGTGAAGGAGGAAGTAAGGTGACAAGTCAGTGGTGAGTGACGTCAGCAATCACCAATCCCACTCCTTCTCCTCTAGTCTGTGTTGAATGGCAAAGCTGTGTCCCCGCAGGCCCTGGAAGCGGGGTGGGCTCGGCTCACAGATGTGCTGATGGGAGAGGGAGCAGCATGTCTGGGGACCGTTGACTCACGCGGCTCACTGCACTGTCCAGTGGGTAGTGGTTTGAAAGGCATAACAATACAGGTGAACAGCCCAGGACTGCCTCGTGTGGCTCAGATTGCTGCCTAGGCACCAGCTCTTCTCCCAGGGGCCCCTGTGAGGTAGGCATGGGCTGTCATTGTCCCCAGTTTACAGGGGAGAGGTTGGACAGCCTGCCCAGGTGAACCGCTGACTCCGCCTGGGCTGGCCGGACACTGGAGGCCCCATTCCGACCACTGTACACACTGGCTCCCGGGGTTCTTGGGGGGGGGGGCAGCTGGCAGTTTTATCCCTGATTGGTGTAATGTCTAGATAGGGAATTTCCTCCCTTCTGTGGCAGGAACTCAAACATCTTCTGGCCCCAAATTGTGCTCCCTGCCAGCGCCGTGATCACTCACGGGCATTCTTGTGCTAGACCCAGGTGGCTTTAACATCTGGTAAAGCCCAAGTTGACCTGTTGGTGACTGCAGTCTGAGAGGGCATTTGAGTCCTGACTGCAGCTGGCCCTGAGCCAGGACAGCTGGACGGCACCAGTGAAGCGTGGAGGAGTGAGGGCCAGCCGCAGAAGATCCTTGGTGTGTGCCAGCTACCATCCTGTGGGTGAGGGGTCAGTGACCGTTCTCCATATGCCTAAAATGCCACAGAGTCTACTCAAGTCTTTGCCCATTCATCAGCTTGTTTCTGGTTCTGTCCCCTGCAGCGAGGTAGAAAGCAGAGCCTTATCTGTCAAGGTATCAACGGAAAGGGACTCCCCCCCCCCCCGAAGGTGCCCTCCTCCAGTAGCTGCAGCCTGCTTATAGGGTCCCTACCACTGTGGCCCCTGTCTGTGTAGCCTGGCTGTGTCCCCAGATGCCTCTCTCTTTATTAGGAACACTGAGACTGTCCACTCCTAACGCCATTATTTAACCTTTCAATCTGTGGCTCCTCTGTGTTACACCTTTGGAAGCATTCCTAAGCCTGCCTTCTAAGAATGTCATTCTCTCTGAATGAGAAATAAAAGAGGGTGTCAGGCACCACAGTGGCTGCAGGAGCTGTTGCTGTGAGCTCTGAGCAGAAGGTGAGGATGTGTCAGCTGCTCATAGCGTCCACCCTTTGTCCATCACACAGGCTGCTCCCGGTGTAGGTCTGCACCCCGTGTCCCCACTGTCCAGGGACCTCAGTTGGTGGCAGCCTGGTGGCTTTCTTTTGGGGCACAGGCTGCTGGTGTTGTTGGTGGCTCTGTGAGTCCTTGCACACCTTCCCAATGTCCGTGGGGCGTGTCCACACTTCATTGCGCAGCTACATGGTCCTCATCAGAAAGAGGCTCCTGCAAGATGTTTGCTGTGCTCTGTCGTCTTCACTACTTACTGGAAATCGTGACCTTTGTGTCCACATTTGAAGACCAAGGTTGGGGAGGGGGAGAGGGACCCTATCTCTGTAACAGGCCCACGGGAAGAGTATGACTGGCCCCTGATGCTCAGGTGTGAGGGCCTGCCCTTCCCTGGGGTGAGGGGATATCTGAGGCCCAGGGAGGCAGAGAGGAATGAAAGGCGACTGCTGAATGCCCCAGAGAAATCGCTTATCTCTCCTGCCAAGGGGCACCAGCTGGGTAGTGCGCCTCACTGCTCAGTATGTCTGTTGAGTCTTCCATTCCTTCTCTTACTCATTCCTTTGACAAATCCTTACCGAAGCCTGACCATACTGAAAAGCATAGTTCATGTAAGTGGAGGACTCATGCCCCAGGCTCGCTCACTGCCTGGTGATTTCATTTCCTTCCCAGGACTGCCCAGTGAGCTAAGACACACCCCCACTGGGGAAAGGGGAAAGTGATGCTTTGAGAGAGAGCATGGGGGATGCTAGAGAGGGTGGAGCTGGAGTGAAATTCAGTCCCTTCACTAGTCATTTCAGCCGTGGTCACTCTGAACTGCTACCACCAGATATGCGCTGGGCACAGGCTGACAAGCGAAACAGTCAGTGCCCCGAGGGTGCTGTGGGACAGTCCATGCAAGCAGCTCAGGACTGACAGTCCATCTACGGCAGAGGTTTTGGTGACTTGGGGACCCACCATGTAGTAGAGGGGGCAGTTGACCTTGCTGCCAATCCAACACACACACTCTCTGAGATTCGGGGTGCTTTTCCTTATCAGGCACCAGATGCACCCGGGTAAGAGTATTTCACAAATACAGGGTCTAAGCCTCCTCACCCTGCCAATACCTGCCAGCCCACCCTGAGGTCAGTTACATAGGTGTCTTTGGAAAGCTTGGCACTGTGTGTGAGCAACTGGGCAAAAGTAATCCTCACTCTCCCAGAGGTCTTAGCCCAGACCAAGGAAAGAGTGTGGATTTATGAATACAATAGGCAGTCATGAAATCTGTATTCTTTCATGCCCCTGGTTGCTCGGTTTTCTCCAAGGAAATATGGTGCTGACCTTTCTCCAGCTGGACAATGGACATGAGGGATTGCTTGTCCCCAGTTAACTACTAGTGACCCAGCTTCCTTGCGAAGAAAGGGCCACAACTTTGGTCAAATTAGTGGTAGAAGAAAGTCTTTAACTGGGCAGAAGAGATTTTAATCAGCTCTTTATTTAGCTGTCTTTTAAACAATTTATCTAGCTTCAAATAAATAAACATAAACATAAAGATGCATCTAGTTTTACACTGGGACCTCCTCCCAGTAAACAGAACCCAGGAATGAATCGAAGAGGGAGGGAAGGGATGGGGTTTCTATTATTTCAATAGGTTAGGAAGATGGGTGTGTGTGTGTGTGTGTGTGTGTGTGTAACTTTAAGACCTGGATTTGTGAGGTAGTAGGATTCTGATTGCAGCATGTTGGGGTCACTTTTATCTGTGATATTGATAGTGGCCTAATCAACACTTATGAATGGAAGGGCAGTGTTCCCACATGAGACTAATGCTCTGCTAGTTCTTGTAGCATTTAGGCCATGTGTCCATCCCTGCCCTCACCCTGTAAGTGACATTGTTGGGGATATCCAGGAGCAAAGACAGCAGGTCCACATAGAAACCAACTGAAAGGAGGGCATTGGAAACCCGGAGGGGCAATTTGTCTGGCAAAGCTCTGACTTAGGAGAGGATGTGGTATTTCTCTGCTCTTCCCAGTCCCCTTCTAGACGCGGGGCACGGCACTGGGAGGCAGCCTTCAGCTCACTGGGGAAGCATTTCTCAACATTCAGAGCTGCTCAGCCTCAGACCAGGATGCCTACAAAAGCAAGGAACATTCTCCTGCTACTGAAAGTCTCCACCAGGGGTAGCTCTGGAATAGGAAGGTCCCAGAGGGTGTTCATGGTGGGCAGGAGGTGGCCCTAACTCCTGGCTGTGGGCTTGGGCAGGACACCCCGGATGGCAGCTCTGATCATAACTGAGGAGAAACAGGAAATAGCCACAAAGTGAAGCCTTGACCTCTGGGCTCCCGGACAGATAAAGGAACCAAATGGTGAAGACAATCATGTCTCCAGCAGGTGCCCTCACCCTCCCAGCTGCTCACCTTCCTCTTCCTCAGATGGTGCTCAGGGGTAGTAGCCATCAGTGACAAGGAAGTCCCTGTCAAAGAATCTGGCAAGGTTGTGATTTCATTTGAAAATTTCTTTGCCACTATTACACTATTTTTCAGTGAGAGGAGGGAAGGCAGAGACAGACTCCTGCACATGCCCCAACTGGGATCCACCTGACAAGCCCACTAGGGGACAATGCTCTGTCCGTCTGGGGCCCTTGCTCAATTGCAACTGGAGACATTTTTTTAGTGGCTGAGGCGGAGGCCATGGAGCCATCCTCAGTGCCCAGGGCCAACTCATTCTAATCAAGCCATGGCTGCAGGAGGAGAAGAGAGAAAGAGAGAGAAGCGAGAAGGAGCAGGGTGGAGAAGCAGATGGTCACTTCTCCTGTGTGCTTTGACTGGGAATCGAACTCTGGACATCCACACACCAGGCTGACACTCTACCACTGAGCCAACTGGCCAGGGCCACATCAGGGGATCTGTTGCTAGAAGTGATCATAGCAAAGGCTGGACTGGGCACTACTACACCAGGGATCTCCTTCAGGTGAGGAGGGATGGCAGGTAATGGGGCCCCAGGGGCTGTGGGCATGTCTAACACCTGAGCTGCTGATCCTGGGGGGCTCCCACAGGGTCCTTCTTTGTCCCCCTGGTCTTCTGCACATAGGGGGAGCCTCCACCACCGGAGGCTGGATTGTGCAGCCCGAAGGTCCTTCCACTGCTGCCATCCCCGCTGCCCTGTCATCCTCCCTCTCCTCAGAAGATTCCAGAATCAGAAGCATAAAAATAAGGTGAGTATCATCTGTGAGAAGGGAGGTCCTGGTGAGCAGAGAGAGCAATGGCAGGAAAGTGCCCACGAGTGGCAATAGCAAATGAGAGGACATGTGGCTGACTTTGTGGTGATATCCCCAAAAGATGTAAAATAGCAATGGTTTTTATTAACATAGAAAATCTTTATGTGTGATGACACTCAGATCCCACTTTCCAGGGTACATTTTACACGTATGGCAGGAGAATAAAAAGATTTTGAGGAGCATGTGCTTTTCAACTTAGAATATTTTATAGCACGTTCTGGTGATGTTTTCAGTTCTTTTATAAGCCCAAAATGATTTTCAAATACTCTTTTAAAGTTTTAATGATTTCAGCTCTTTGCTCACCAAGCCTTTTAGTAAGCATTGCCTTTACCTTGACCTCAGTGTGTTCTGTGACCCCAATGGGATCACATTCTATTTGTCCCTACACCATCCTCTCAGTCTCACCCTCCCCGCCCCATTTTTCCTTTCTACATCTCTCTGCCTCTGACTCCTCTTTCTGCAAACTTCCCTCTGTCCCTCTTTCCTGCCATCCCCCTCCCCTCTTTCCCCGTCCTGCTCCCTTCCCCCTTCCCCCTCCCTTCCTCTGTCCTCTCCCTCCTCCTCCCCCACATTCCTTTGGTGAGCCACCATCATTCTCAGACTTTCCTTTCTGAATGCAGAGGGGCCTGTCTGGATTCTTCCTTCCTGTTACCTGGTCCAGGCTCTCAAGCCTCATCACCACACAGGCCAGAGGAACATTCTGGCTCAACAGTATTAGGAATGTGCATATGATCCTTTGTACTAAAGGCATCATAAGGGGACAGACACACAAGAAAGAGGTGAAACTTCAACAAGGAGACAAAAGCTGGGAATGGATTGTGACAGGGTACTAGGGGCCCAGATTTTTATGCCACATTTATTAAACTTTCCTTATATCTCCTGGTGCTGTGGATCTCTTTGGGGCTCACAGAAATATTCAGGAAATTAACCAGCTACTTCCTGGTTTGAGAGAGGACAACAGAAGGAAAGTAGACTGAAAGTCATTCATTACAGGAAACTTTTATTAAGCTCTTCTAAACCACTAAGGCCCTGGGGATCTGAGCAAGGACAGGCTTTGCTATCAAGGGTTGTCAAGTAGCAGAAAAGACACAAATACCTCATGTGGCCAGAGTAATAGCAGTGTAAAAAATAAAGAACAGTGACCATATTTTGTCACTCACCAATGAGGACACATGGGCTGAATGATTTTCAGTCACTGGGGAGGAATATTTTTAAAGGATTGTTACAGGAGATCCCTAGGGTGCAGAAAGAGATCAGGTGTGGGTGTTACTTAACAAAAATCAGTGGGCTTACTTCTTGGAGCAACCTGGGCCGAAAAGCTCAGAAATTTGCCACTGGGCGAGTCTTGGCACCAGGCATACGCTCAGTGGTTCTGTCCCACTTGTAACACTGATGTTACAGGGCAAGAGAATGTGAAGTCTCCCGGGGTTAACATTTCTGCTGAGTGATGAGCAGTCAGGAGGAAGCAGCCCCCTCCTGAAGAAGTCAAAGGCACATCTAATTAAGGAGCAGTGGCTGACACCCCCCTCCTTCTCCTCAGTCCCAGGAAGTAGAAGTTGGAGTAAGATTTGTCCTCAGTGGCCTCCTCACGCAGTTGCCCTTAGCAAGGAGCCTGCATGAAGCCTTGTGGCTCTTCATTCACATTCCCCATCCAACAAGGTGAAAAGTCTAGAGGTCAGTATGAGGGAATAATCAAACTCCAAAATGAAGACCCACCGCCTGCAAGAATAAGGGTATTTGTGGAGATAATGGGATAGAATATTTAAAAACCAAGAAGGATTGTTGCCTTGCCTTGCCTTGCCATAGACGGCAAAAAGGCTGGGAAGAGTGGGAAGGTATAGACAGCTTTGTTTGATTTCAACAAGGGAGAGAAATATTTAACAACCTCAGTTCAATTGTTTTTCAAATTTTGGGTTCCTCTTCTTTCTGCCTTCCCCAAAACTATCGCCTCCTTTGAGATGAAGCATTTTCCCCATGTGCCCAGCAGAGGGAAGCAGACTACACCTTATGAGCCTCAGGTGTGCCGAACAGTGTCCCTTCAATAATTGTGCTCTGAGTTGGGGTCAGGCAGTGTTCTAGGCACTGTAGATACAGCAGTAAACAAGGCAGACAAGATCTCTATTGATCCAGAGTGAAGACAGAGGACAATAAGCAAGTCATCAAGATCGTAAAACCTCAAGTCTTGGGAGCAGGAATGGGAAAGAGCTGGGTACTTCCTAGGCACCAGGCACTTTCAGGGACAGTTGACAAGACAAGATCCCTGCCCTCTTGAAGCTTACTTCTAGCAGGGGGCAGGGTATACAGAAAACCAAACAGCATTGCGTAGTATTTTAAAAGACATCAAATATTGCAGGAAAAGGGCCAAAGCAGGGTTTGGGGAGTGCATGGACACGGGGTAACCTCTGGTCAGGTTAGGCTGTGAGGGTCAGATTGGAGCAAATTCTGAGGGCAGTCAGCCCAGCAGCTCCAGGGGCTTCTGCAGCCAGGTCCTTGGTCCTCAGCCCAGATGACTGGAACCACATGAGGTAATGGTCTCACCCACAGGTCAAGGTTGGGGACGGTGATCCGAGGCAGCAGTGCCCGGAGCTCCTGTGGAAGAGCTGGGGGAACCGCGGGGCTGAACGGAACTGTGGTGGGAAGGGGGGGAGGGGGTCAGAGAGGATGGGAGGCCAGCCCCGCAGGGCAAAGCCGCTGGCTCTGGGAACCTGAGAATGAATACGAACAAGCGCGAACAAGCGCAAAACAGAGGGCAGGAGGGTGACCAGGCCTGAGGGGTCAGGAGAGAAAGTGCTTCCTGGATGAGGGGAAGAAAAGGGAAGGAAGGAGGGAGAAAAGGGAGGGAAGGCAAAGCGGGAAGAAATGTGGGGATGAGAGCAGCCTGGAGCGCACCCTGCTGGGAAGCTCAGGGAATAAATAGCCTAAATAGCCGTATCTGTCTTCTCCTCCCTGGTCTCCTGCCACTACCCCAGCAAGCCAAGCCAGTGGAGGTTAGAGGACTGGGAGCATTCCATACAGACCCCCCTTAAAACCCGGAGGAGAGCTGAGCGGCCAGCAGAGGTGCAGGGCAGTGTTCTTGGGGTTGGGGAGGAGCAGGGAAGGGCGAAGGGCGTCCGGGTTGTGGGGCCACTGAGAATGTGCTGCTGTGATCTTGGGTGCAACAGGCTCTGGAGGGGCTTGGCTTCCAGAACCACCCTCTACCCCCAGAGTCTCCCCTAGGGCACTGCCTGGAGGAGCCAGGCAGACCTTGACCTTTGATTGGAATGGGACTCTTTCTGCTTCCATTTCAAGAATGGGATTCTTTCTGCTTCCATTTGGCTATAGTCCCAAAAGGCCAAGGAGAAGTAGAGTCCCAGACCCTGCAGAGCTGGCGGGTTCCACTTGGGGATCCAACACCCCAATGATGATAAGGCTGAAGTTGGGTCTGACTTCTATGTCCCGTGGGGTCCCCATCCCCCTGAGCAGGGGAAGCAGGTTTCTAGAAAGCTGTACAGGGTTTACTGGATGTCCGCTGTGTGTCCTTGCGGGACAGGGAAGCCTAGAGCATCTTGGTCCTCCCTGAGGGACCTGGCCCCGTGCCAGGGCCGGACTCCTGTGCTCAGTGTTCTTAGTTGGGAAAGCCCAGCATACGAGTGCCTGGAGGGGTAGGACATGCCCCAGGAGGGCAAGAGGGCCCCCTGCAACCCCACCCCTGGGGCAGGGAGCCAGAGAGGCCATCTCCTGCCCCGCAGGCTTTGCTGAGGGTCTGGACTGAGACAGGTGTCCTGGGCTGCCCCCGCCTGTGACGGAAACCATAGTGACTGTGGCTGAGCGTGGACAGATGGCAGCGGATCAGAAAGACTAGTCTTTGTGGGACCTAGCTGTGCTGGGCTGTGAGGACCGGACCATAGAGCAGGCCTGGAGGCAGGCAGGGAGGCGTGAAACCCTGCTGGGTCCTGCTCTGCTGCCAGCACCCCACGTCTCCCAGGCATGTCCGCTGCCGAGATGACGGCGCCAGCGGCAGCCACTCCAAGACCACGTTGCGGGCCTGACCTCACAGGGCCAGCCTCCTGTGTACAGGTTCTCTGCCCTCCACGTGTCAGCATCCTCTCTGGGTCTCAAGGACAGGGAAAGCTGCTGGCTCTCTTCCCACGGTCACAGCAATGACAGTGGGGATGTGGTCACCTAGCACGTGGGGCTCAGCCGGCTGAGTGACAGAAACCCCAGTGCACACGGGTCAGCACGGCCCCAAGCTGCCTGTTCTGGGTCACCCAGTTGCTTGTGCACGGGCGGGAGGTAGGTGCTGGTCCCGGGAGGGCCCTGCAGCCCTGAGCCAGTCCCAAGCTTCCCTCTCATCACCCCACACGTGTTTGCAGGTGATTCCAGTGTGTTGTACATGTCACCTAATTAGCTAAGGAAAAGCTAGAAAATGAGAAATTAATTCCCTAATTAAGCTTATTATAATTGCATATTTAATAGATAAATGATAGATGATAGATATGGATTATGATAGAGATAGATGATAGATAGATAGACAGACAGAAAGCTGTTTTTTGTCAAGATGACCTGTGACAAAAGTCGGCCTGGGCAGCCCATTTGGGATCTCAGTCTTTCTGAGAATTCACTCTTCACTCTGCCGTGTCTTGCGTCTCATAGGCTAAAAGCACAGAGGTCTGGCCTGGGAGGGCCACCTGCGCTGGGGAGACCTTGGGGAGGTTGCATGAGTCCCCGTTCCTGCTTGCTCGCTCTCTCCTGGTGACGCACAGGAGGGCTGAGCTGGCCCCAGTACCTGAGGCGCGGCCACAACTCTCCATCTACAGGCCGCCACCCCCGTTCTGTGTAACCATGACTCTGTGGCGACAAGAACAGTCCCAGGTGTGGATTGAGTAGTGGCAGGAAGCCCGCTGGACTGGGTATATTTTTTTCATGGATAAACCAGAAATGAGACATGTCACAGGGCAGGAGTGTGGGTGCTTCTGAGAAGACCAAGCTGCGGAAACAAAAGCTCTGGGTCGGTACCTGACGGCGGGGGACTCACTAAGCTGCTAGCCGGCGTGGGCCTCGCCGTTCCCATTTTGTGAAATGGACATAATAATATTGATTTGAAGAGTTGTCCGGTGTGGGAAGGTGGGTCCCACTCACCCTGCTCTCCTGTGCCTGGCAAACAACAGCCCCAAGGCCAAGGAGAGGAGGAAGCATCCTTCATGAGGGAAATGCAGGACAGATTCTAGGCAGAGGTCCCTCTTTCTAGTGTGAGAAGTTAGACTCCCTAAAAATGAAACTCGGTGTGTGGGGGTCTTCCATGTTCCCTTTTCTTCCAAGCCACACGCCCCACCCCAAGCAGCACTAGAACTAATGGAGCTGAAGGACAAACAGTGCAGCCCTAACTGTGGGTGGGGCGTGTGGGGGAGCAAAGGAATTACAGTCCTAAAGGATGAGGGCAGGGTGACAGAAAGAGGCAGCTCTTCCCTGGGGGCCAGCCCCTTTCTGCTGGGAGGGGCAGGGCAAGCATCAGAAGGCGATCTGAAACTCCTCCGCGACTCCCCAGCCCCAGCTCTGCAGAGTTGAAAATACTGCTTGAAACCCTAAGACATTTCTTCTAAAATCCGTGTGTCTTACCAGCTATCCCTGTTTGTGCAGTGCCTGCCCTTCCTTTTGGTAATAAGGGACAATTGCTACATTAAAATATGCTAATGTATGCAAATATCACAGCACAAGAGTAGATGCTCAAAATAGGGGTAGATATTATAGAGATGGATAGAAGACCCTCAGGGGACCCCTGCTGACTTGTGGATGCCCATGTGATTTCAGAAGAGCCATGGCCTCCCAGGCAAACCAGAGGCTTTCGCTGGGTATTCTTTCTGACAGGCTGTGCTGCCTGACCCACCACCCTCTGGTGGAGGGGGTTCAAATGCAGAAAACGGAGCGCCTCCAGGCTTCCACGGCCGCGGCAACATTGTACATTCCCACTTACCGTGCACAGGGTCCCATTTCTGCACACCCTTGCCTCGCCAACGCTCGTTCTTTGTTTGTTTGTTTTGATAACCTTCATCCTGACAAGTGGGAGATGATATCTCATGTGGTTTTGATTGCATTTCTGTGAAAAAGTGTTAGCATTTTCTCATATAGCTGTTGGCTAAATGTATATCTTTGTTGGAAAATTAAAAATAGAACTCCTATGACCCAGCAATCCCACTTTTCACTTTTGAGTATTTATCCAAAAGAATTAAAATCGGGGTAAGAGAGAAATTGTTTTTCATTAACTGTTTAATGTGAATTGGTTCATTGCGATTATTCATTTTAATTTGTTCTGTCAGTCATTCAAGAAAGAACCTTGCAGAAATAAAAAAAAGGAAAACTGAGGTTTTAACTGTTTCCTGAATCCCAGCATGCAGAGATCAGTAAGGCCCAGGTGCCTTTCTGCCACCCAGCTGGAGGGGGACGCAGAGTCAGTAAGCTCTCTCCCTGACCAACTGGGAGCTCTGGGCAAAGTGCTCTGGAAGCCTAAAGAACATTCGTTCCCAGAAGCCATGTCTGAAAGCACACTGGGATGTGGAGGAAAGTGAGCTCAGCGTGAAAGGACAGGCCGGGAGCACAGGCGTAGGGTGGATGGAGTAGGGGAATGGTTAGAAAAGGAACCAAAAAGGTAAATTAAGAAGAGGCGGTGACAGCCTCAAGAGCAGGGAAATTTGATTTGGTTTCTTCATACAGGGCAGGGGTATGGGCTCTAACTTATCAGAAAATCCTCTTCTGTGTATGTAGATGTGATATTGTTTTCTGGGAGGGAGGTCCATAGTGTTTGTCACCTCTGCCTTGGGCAATGACTTTGAGAGCTTTGGAGTAGGGGTGATCTCCACAGGGACACAACTGCAGCTGGAAAAGTTCTGGTAGACAGCGGTGCAGCCGGAAGCCGAACAGCAGGTCGCCCTGGCCGAGGCCTGAATCTGGGTGGCAGGCGGCAGGAACATAGTGTCTGGGCACATACTGGGCACCATGGCCTCACCCCCTGCTCCATCCAATATAGGAGCCACTGAAACCTACTTTCTCCAAGTGAGAGAAGAGTCCACCTTG
Organism: Rhynchonycteris naso; assembly: GCA_037038555.1. Taxonomy (NCBI): domain Eukaryota; kingdom Metazoa; phylum Chordata; class Mammalia; order Chiroptera; family Emballonuridae; genus Rhynchonycteris; species Rhynchonycteris naso. The sequence continues at coordinate 189,838,747 of CM072995.1, read as the reverse complement.
ATCTCGGCATTTATAAGGTGGTTGCCATGGGATCAGTGGAAGCAGCATCTTTATGAAGAGAGACACCAGTTCTCTCTTCATGTTGTTGTTTATAATCCACCGATAGAGCTGACTCTGCCTGGCATCAGGTGGGAATAAATAGGCCATCGATGTCCCTGTCTGAGGGCTCTTGTGTCCTGGTCAAGAGACACACAGTGGCCTGACCTGTGGTGGCGCAGTGGATAAAGCGTCGACCTGGGAACACTGAGGTCGCCAGTTCAAAACCCTGCACTGGTCTGGTCAAGGCACATATGGGAGTTGAGCTTCCAGCTCCTCCCCCCTTTCTCTCTCTCTCTCTCTTTTTCTCTCTCACTCTGTGTCTCCTCTCTAAAATGAATAAAATAAAAATTAAAAAAAAACTACTAAAAAAAAAAAAGAGACACACAGTGAGCGTGCGAGTGCGCGCGCACTTACACACACACACACACACGTACATGACATTTCAGAAAGTGTTATAAAAATACCAGTGAGGATGGGAATGGACTTCAGAGCTTCCCGCGAAGGGCGTCTTTGAGGAGGGGCATTTTGAGCTGAACTTCCCTGATGGAGAGAAGGAGGCAGGGACTTAAGATTTTGTGGAAGACCATTCTCAGCAGAGGGAGGAGGGGCCCGGTGACTGCAGGCAGCCTGGCAAGCGACAGGGTTAGGGTGGCAGGTGGGGCACAGGGGGACAGCACCTAGACCGAGGAGCCCCCCCCCTTTAAGGGAGGGTGGCTTGGCCACTAACAGTATTTCAAAACCATTGGCTTATGTTTTAAAATAGGGAAGTAACCTTATCTGATGTCTTTTCCAAACAATTTTATTTTGACATAGTTCAAGACTCATAAGAAGTTGCAAAACCAGTACAGAGATTTCCCACGTACCCTTCGCCCAGTTTCCCCAATGAAAACATCTTATATAACTTGTCCACTATCTACGCCAGGAGATCGCTCTTGGTGCCGTGTGGATAACTCAGGCACAGACCTTAGTGGGATCCACCCAGTTTTAAACTGTCTCCCTCGGTGTGTAGATTAGACAGACCCCATGGCATTCTGTCACATGTATGGATTCTACCTCCTTGGGAATGATCCTCTGTGGCTTGAGGCTCTGCCTGGGGCTCAGGGTTGGACACCAGGGGCTGGGAACAGATGTCTTTGGGTGGCTATTATTGAGTCTACTCCAAGTGCTAGATGCATCCCAGTTGATACAATGGTATCAAAGTGTATTTTTTTATTATGAGCATGTGTTATAACTTTGAAACAGTAATAGTATCTTAGTTGGTGGTAGATAAGCTCAGGCCACCTGGCTCTTACTAAGCTAAACCTCCCAGCCCTTCGTTTTCAGGGCCAGTGGGGGAGCGCCAGCTGGTGGTGGATATGAGTGGGATTGTGACGAAGACGGCAGAACTGACGTGGACTCACGGTCTCTGGGGCAGCCATCCTTAGCTGTCTGTCATGCCACACCCCCCCAAAGGGCCTCGGCAAATGCGGCTGTTCCCAGGGCCAGGCCTCTCCCAAGGTTGAGGGCAGGACCAGGGGCTGCGGTGGGACAGCCTTTTGGGAAGCGGTTTAGCGATTTGCTCACAGCAACACGTGAGGCCACCCACTCCACACAGGGAAGGGACCGCTGTGATGGGCTCCCAGCACTGTCAGGCCTCCAGGTCTGAGCTCTCTCGCCGTCACTCTGTTCCCTCCAACCTGCAGGTTTTCCCATGAGGGACTCCACAGATTTCTACGTGAACCTTCCCACCACCTTTTGCTTGGTTCATATATAAAGCTGCTCACAAATGGCACTTTGGGAGGACGTGGACCTGTGCATGCTTTGGAGAAGGTGCTGGGATCCTGCAGGCCAAGAGGAAAGGGTCAGGCTGGCTGGGAGTGGCCTCATGGTGTGAGAATTCCTGGGAGTTAAAGGGACTGCCAGGAGTCATAGATCTGTCTCCTCTTCAGAGGCCACAGTGGTCAGGATGCCTTTAGGGCTGGAGTCTGGGGTGGAGGGTGCTCTGGCCTGGGGCAATTCCCCAGGGCAATGTCCCTTCTGCTCAGCATCTCCCTTCTCTCTAGATTCCTCTTTAGGGGCCTCATGCTGCTCAGTGTCCCCACCTAACCTCGGGGTGCCCCCTATTTACAAATCATTATCCTCAAAACTGTCCTTAGAATCCAAGGTCTGGATGCTGGTGTGGCATTCGGTGCAGCCATGTTTTTCCCTAACAGGAGAGGTTTCCATGCAGTGTCTTAGGAAGAAGCATTTATGAGCTTACTAGAAACGGGGCTCATCATTTCCACAGTAACAGCGCAGCACAGGGAGTGCCCTGACCAGGCGTCAGGAGCACTGGTGTTATCTCTCAGGTCCCCCACTGCCCATCTTTAGATCATTGGGTGGGTTTGGCCTCCTCTATCTGCCTATGAGGGTGTCATGTGGTTGTCAGGGCAGCTCCGCGCTAGTTAGTAGTGAGTCAGGTTAGGAGACACTGTGGTATTCCTTCTGGAAGACACTTATGTCCATCAAGGGACAACTGATACTAATGAAAACACTGCAGGTGGTGTGACAGTGTGACAGGTGGAATATCGGGGGGGGGGGTTTGAAATCGATCAGTTCTGTCACTCAGGCAACCTATCTCTCTAAGAGCTGGCTTTGGGTCCTGGTCACTAAAATGCAGGCTGTGTCCATGTTGCTTCAGTGGTATGACCCACGGACAGGTCAGAGAGCCCCGCCCTGTCGCAATGGGCTTGGACATGTGGAAAAGTCCTCATATTTGTATTTTTTGTCTCTTGGACTAACTTGGCTCAAATACAAGGATGAAGCAGGGAAGGAACTGTGTTTGGGAGGAAAATTCTGAGTTTTCATTAAGAGAGAGGGAGGGAAAGAGATGGAGGGAGAGGGAGAAGGGAGAGAGAAGGAGGGAAGGAGAGAGAGAGGGAGGGAGAGAGAGAATGAGTTTGGCTAATTGAATTCAGGTCAGGTATATGAGACTCAAGCTGCCAGCCTGAGCATCTCTTTCCCCAAAACCATCATTATGAAGAGACTAGACAGACAGAGTGTTTATCACTCTGGCAACTCTGTCCCAAACCCTCCCTCAAAGTAGACCTTTCAGGAGTCCTGCCATCAGGGAATGGGGCAGATGTGGAGGGCGGGGCATGGGACAGACATGGGGGGTCTGCTCCCCAACTCTCAGGTCTGCTGGGGACATCAGGAACCCATTTCCTGTCCTTCCCCACACACTCCCCCTTCAATGGGCACAGGAGTGAAGGCCAGGCCTTCATACAGTAATACAGGGACCGTGTGGCAAGTCCTTTCACAGTAAGACACTGAGAGCAGCCACTGGGCCACACCTGCTCTTTCAGAGCAGTGTTTTGCAACTGCTGGTCCGCGGACCAGTTCTCTAGAAATTTCATGCCGGCTGTGAAAGTGTTAACTGCCCTGATGTTGTATGAAGATTATAGACCCAATGATCTTAGACAAAATTCACTTACGGTCAGTGTAATTTCTGCCTCAGTGGTCCCCGAATTGATTCTCCTATATTTTTACCAGTCCCCAAGTGTAAAAAGTTTGAAAACCATTATTCTAGAGAACTGGTCCTAACCCACATGTTCCTTAAAAGGTTGATACACACAAACCATCGAAGCCACCAACATGGACCAGAAGAAAGACAATGTACTAGAAGGCTTTCTTAGACACAGTTCTCAGTGCTATTTCCTTCCCTTCTGGGGAGGTGGGAAGTCTGGCCAGCCCACATAAATTTTGTTTATTATCCAAACCCCATATCCCAGAGAGAAAGAACAGAGCTGGTTAGAGTTGTATGTCCAGGCATGTGATTCACAGACCTGAGCCTCACAGAGGAGCCGGCCAACCTCAGCCCTGAGCTCAGCGGCTACTCAGGACATGGGTTTCTGGGTACCTGCCCAGATCAAGGCTCAGTCTTTGCTCCCATGAAGCTTCCACTGGCCATATCTGAGCAGTTTGTGTAACTCGTGTTCATTGGGTCACCTACTTTGATCTGTAAGTTGTGTCCCCTCAAAGGCCTCTGAACCCAAGGGTTCCAAACTGAAATCACAGAGTAAGGAGCCGTGACATCAAATCCCTTTGAGCACAGAACGGGATGGTGGGTTTCCGCAGAAGCAGTTCATAGTGGCAGGAGAATCACACTGGCCTGATTCATTCATGCATTCATGCATTTATGTATGTATGTATCTATGTATGTATGTATTGTGTATAGAGAGAAAGAGACAGACAGACACATTGATTTGTTCCACTTACTTATGCATTTATTGGTTGATTCTTATGTGCCCTGACCAGGAATAAAACCCACAACCTTGGTGTAACAGGATGTCTAACCAACTGAGCTACCCGTCCAGGGCTGGATGGCTTTCTGAACTTTGTTGTCATTAATGAGAGAGATTCAAACACTTGCCCGAGATCATAGAATCAGAGTCCCCATTCGAGCCTGGGGAAGCTGTCCAGAAGCAGGTGATCAGATTGTGAACTTCTGGCTCCGAAGTTCACAATCTGATCACCACCCTCACTGCTTCCCAGTGCAACCAGGCAACTTGGCAGAAACATTTTAAATTAGAAGTGTGGGACTTCCGTTGTCTAACAAGGCTGTCCACCCAGTCACAGCCTGAACCAGAGGTGGTCCCTGGACCATGTCAGCATCACTTGGGAGCTTACTAGAAATTGCAGTTCTCAAACCTCGCCCGGGCCTCCTTCATCAGCAGCTCTGGTGTGGGCCCAGGAATCTGTGTTCATGAGCCCCTCAGGGGATGCTGAGCTTGCAGGGCGCTGGCAGGTCACAGCCTGGCTGCCCTGACTCCCCAGGAGAGCTCTGCAGACGCAGATGCCTTGCCGCATTTGTCCTGGGTTGGTGTGGGATTCTGCTGTTTGTTTGATTGTTTTGTTTAGTTTTTAACTTCCTAAGGAATTGTAATAAACAGCAAGGCTTGGGGATTTTAAGTTCCACACCGGGAGCATGATTTTCAAGTCTGAGAATTGGTTTTGAATGACTGTTCTGATGACCACAAGCTGCATGACTCAACTGTTACTTAATGTTCCTAAGCCCTGCTTTGTTCGTCCACTGAGAGCGGAAGTGAGGATTGAGTGAGCTCATTGTGAGAGCAGCCAGCATCGTTCTGGCCAATGGCAGGAACTCAGTGAACGAGAGCTCTTGTCCTTACAGCGGCCACCTACCAAGCTCACTGGCTGGCTCTTGAGTGCTAGGACAGGATTGTTGCTCGCCATCAGATCTGACCTTTGAGGCTCTGCCCAGTGCCAATGGCCGCCCCATAGATGTGCTCACATGTGCACTCTCCCTCCGTGCACATCTGGTTTGGAGCTGGCGGGCGGCCAAGCTGAGCTGTGCATGTGGCGCTGGGTTTCATTAGGTCACCAGCCTTGCATTAGTCTGCTGGGGTGGCCCTAACAGGACCACAGATCGGGTGGCTTCAACAACAGGAATTTATCCTCTCATGGGTCTGGAGGCTGGAAGTCTGATATCAAGGTGTCCCCAAGGATTAAGGTGTTGGTTCCTTCTGAGCCTGTTACCTTCAATTGTAGACGGTACCTTCTCCCTGTGTCCTCATGTCATCTTCCCTCTGTGTGTGACTGTGTCATAACGGCCTCTTCTTAATAGGACCCCAGTCACACTGGATTAGGGCCCACCTTTATGACCTCATTTTAAGGTATCACTTTAAAGACCCATGTTTGAGAATATTCTAAGGTCCTTGGGGTTAGGGCTTCCCCATAGGAATTTGGGAAGGGACACCACTCAGCCCACACTGAGCCTCAGGCCCTCATTTCCCCGTGTAAACGGCTGCCCCACATGGCTCTGTGACTGCACTCGCAGCTGCATCTCCTCTGGCTTCAACCTGTGGTCGCAGACGGGAAGTGGCAGGGCCACCTTCCACGGTTTCCCCTGACACGCAACTGTGGGCAGGGAGCATTTGAAAGGCTGTCGTGAGTTTGAGCTATCTGCTTGTGGTGCTGATGGCGCATATGCAGCGTGGTGTGTGTGTGTGTTAGCGCGCGCACTCGCACGCATGCATGCCGGCTGACTTCCTCAGAGTTGGGGGGGGCACGCCTGCTTCCTTCCCTCCCCCTTGTCTGCAAACCCTGCGGAATGCTGGCTTCACCCCACCTCGTCTGTCCTGGCCCCGGCTCCTCACAGGAGGCCCTGCTTTGGTCAGACTAATGATTCCAGAACTGCTTCCTAGAGCTCCCGGCACTCTGACCTCGGGGCGCACTAGCAGCCCATCCTGCACTGTCTGCTCCTCTCTCTGCCTGCCAGGGTTCCTCTCTCATCCTGGACGTGAAATTAGTATCTGTTTTCACACTCCTCCCTCCTGCCTCCGGCTGTCCCTTCTCTCTCAAGGCCCCTGGTGCCAATCCAGCAACATGCGATCAGAGCCTGACATCTCTCACTCCCGTCTATGTCTGTCTCCCTCACCCCACGCAGCAATTTTCACTGAGAACTCGGAGTCTCTAACCAAAACCTCCTTGATCCCCGTGCTCCAGCCCTGCTACCCTCTGTGTGACCCCCAAACATCCACCAACCTACAGTGACAACCAGGGGGCCCTGCGCAGCTGCAGCCCTAGGCTGGGTGAGGTGGCACTTTTTATGCTTTACCTCTAATCTGGGCAATGACCTTGTCAGGTGAGCAAACGGTCTGTGTGGCACAGGCCAGGTTAAGTGACCTTCCTCGGGTGACACGGGTGGGAAGTGGCAGGAATCAGTGAAGAAGCCCCATCTCTCCCAGTCTTGACACCTCACTTTTTACCCTCAGGCGGTACCCTGAGCCTTCAATTCTCCCCGCACCAGCCCATAAAGGCTGCCACCTGTTTCCCTGTTAGCGACAGGTCCCTGCCAGTCCCTCCTCCCATCGCCTGTGCCCCCCGCAGCTCTGCACCGGGCCTTGGAGCGCCTCACCGCTGCGCTGTGACCTGTTGCTCCTGCTGTACCAGGAAAAGCAGTCACAGCATCAGCGCTTTACTCAGCTTAGCTTATCGAAGCCTCAGTTTCCTCAGTGATGAAATGGGGTTCACCACTCTGCAGGCTGTACAGATCACAGGTGACTTGGAGGGTGAGACATTTATTCCCAGGCCTTGCAAGTCACAGCGGTGTAACTGGGGTCACCCTGCTTCCTTTTACTCACCCCTCTTCCTTATCGCAAAGCCTTCCTCCTACCCCTGCACTTTGGTTATATACATGGCTCCCACACATGGTGGTCAACTAATTTACACCCTCTGTCTGCGGGACTGGCTCCTCCCATCCTGCTGCCCTCCCGAAGCCCCGGGCAGCCCAGGATGAGGAGCACCAGCTACCAAGTTAGGCAGATGGCATGCACACGCCTGTCCCAGCTGAGCCCAGGCGAAGAGGACTTGGAGTTGAACGTTTCCTAGAGAAACCATCCCTGTGGCAGACAAGGCACACCTCTGTCTCTTATCAAGAGGCATTTTAGACAGTCCTGACATTTCTTTATTCTGGTGCCTTGCTCACTGGGCAATGTCCTGCCCACTTCATTCCCCATGCAGCTCCGATATGGAGAAAAGCTGGTCAGAAAATCCTAGGCCCCTGAGTGCACACCAGAGATCCAACCTGGGCCGGTGTCCTTTCCTGAAATGCCTCCTGGCTCAGCCTCAGCCACCTGCCCAGGGCACCTGCTGGCCGTTATTTCTCAATATAACTGCAGTTATGAGTGTCTGGAACTGGGCTCACGCAGATACATCCTCAAGGGGGTTTGCTTCCCACTTTGCCTCAGAATCAGGGCTGGAGCCCAGGTCCAGGGTCAGCTTGAGCCTCGGGCAGCTCCTGGACTGGCCCTGCGGATTCTCGTCTGTTCTGCTTCGCCTCTCACACTTTTGCCATCTGTCCTGCAGCGGGAAGACACCACCACTGATGCTGAGAGCTGTCCCAGATCACAGATGGAGATCACAGATGTCACCTACACTGACATTCTTCGAATTCAGAGGGTCTAGAGACATGGGGGAAGTGACATCTTTATTTTCATGAACCTCCAGCTGAATGTAGCCAATAATCTGGGAACTTTGTCACCAATAAAGAAATCTGATGTTTTTATATCACATTAATTACTGCAGACTTTTCATACTGTTTATGCTCATCACAACTTTGGAATTACAATAGCTGCTTGATATGAGACCTTGTCATTTAACAAATTAAGAAGCACATATTATAAAAATATTTTGATGTCTCTGTATAATTTGTCATCTCTATAATCCCATGCAATGTGTTCTACTCATCTGAAAACCTCAGAAGCCCCAAGTTGTCAACAAATAGAGACCCCGTAGCTGCAGCTCACTGAGGACACAGAAATCCTGTGACCACATGGCTGCCACTGCCCATTCAGCCTCTTCCAGAACTTTCAGTGATGGCAAACGCGGTGGGCACCACGGCTGTCCAAATGGTAGCTGCCCCTCCCTTCCCTTGCTAGCAGCTCCCCTTTCCACAATGAGCACGATGGTACTGGGAGGCAACTGGGTTCCTGGTTCTGGGCAATGGGGCTAAGAAGTCTGCAGGTCAGAGTGTGGGGGTCACTAAGACAGACATGTCCTCCCTAAGGAGAGAAAGAGAAAGAAAAGGGGAAAGGATGGATGGATGTCATACAGAGTGGGGGAAAGAAAGAAAAAGATGCTTTGTTTTCACTGAGCACCCTCTTGTGCCTGGAAGTGGTGGGCAGAGCAGGCAGAAAGCAGTGTGTTCACAATGCAACAACCAGAATCGACCTGGAAGCTGGCCAGCTTTGGGTGACTTGTTATACAAGATAATTAATGTCTCTTTTACTAAACTGTATTTAGTTGGGATTTTGGAAAGTCACAACGAAAGTACTCCAATTAACAATTCTCTGCAATTCAAAAGCAATGCGGTCAGTTTGTTTTTACAAATTCTTGTGTGAGCCTGAGTCACTAATACAAACTTTCACATCTCAGCCAGAGGATGGTGATCTTCCCCCAAAAAGAGTTCTTGCATCACTAGCAGAGGAGGCCAGGGCCTTGTTGAGACTCAAGCTTTAATCTCTTACCTGCATTCAAGCTCTGGTTCAAAGTTTGCCTCCCTTGTGGGTGTAACTGGGACGACTATCTTTGCTGTGGTCCCCCTTCCCCGCTCCTTAACAAGCCCCAGGCACTCGGGCAGGAGCTGTGGAGAAACCTATCACTCCTTTGGGACCTTATGGATAAAGTGTTCTGGAAACATGACGTATGTTTCCAAAACATTTGTGGGTAGCATACATGATACATAAAAACAAACACATATACATTGTACTATTAGTAAATTGCTCAGAAATATGTACTATGTCTATGAAGACAATTCTAGGTCAGTCCATGAACAGAAATAGCTAGAGATTTTATTTTCTGGCTGAAAAAAATATATATGTATTTTTAATGTGAAATATACCACAGAATTGAAGAGCTGAGTTGGGTTAAGTATTTTATTCTAAAAACATTGGCGCCTGACCAGACGGTGGCACAGTGGATAAAGCGTTGGACTGGGATGTGGAAGACCCAGGTTCGAGACCCCGAGCTCGCCAGCTTGAGTGTGGGCCCATCTGGCTTGAGCAAAAGCTCGCCAGCTTGGACCCAAGCTCCTTGGCTCCAGCAAGGGGTGGCTCGGTCTGCTGAAGGTCCGCAGTCAAGGCACATGTGAGAAAGCAATCAATGAACAACTAAGGTGTTGCGACGGCAATGAAAAACTAATGATTGATGCTTCTCACCTGTCTCTGTTCCTGTCTGTCTGTCCCTATCTATCCCTCTCTGACTCTCTCTGTCCCTGTAAAAAATAAATAAAAACATTGGCAAATCTGCTCCTCTCTGCTCCGGTCCTGAGCTCATATAGCTCTGTTCCCCCCAGGACCAGTATAGCCCTTCCTGGGCATTGGAGTGCCCACTTCTGTCCCTCCACAGAGATGCTCAGCAAATATTGAATAAACTTTTTCCTGTTGCCAAAGAAAAACACACACACACATTCTTTGTGGGCTCTAACACAGCAGTTATGCTGAGCTTGTTTTGCTATTTCAAGGTAGGAGAGCCAAATTTGTGGTTGTCTCAAACAGAATGATAAAAGAAAGAAGATGCTTAACTGTGGCTTCCAAAATGGTAAAAACACTCACCCGGGTGGTCTTTCTGGTGCACCGCCCTCCTCCCTCATCCTCCATTGGAATTATTAAAGAGAACTAGTCAATGTTGTGTTTGTTCTCTAGACACACTTGTGGGGGTGTTGAAAGGCAGGTGTCTTAAATGGCCAAGAATAAGGGAGAAGAGCTTCAGCCAGCCTCGGATGGAACAGGTGAACTCAGGTACCTGGTAAACAAGTATATCGTTTTGAAATATTTTAAAAGCTGTGCAAATACCGCCTTCCTTTCTCCACTGGGTTTGGACTGTTGGCTGTGGGTCTGGGTGCCCAGCACTGAGTCTAGGTTAGGACTCAGCAGTGGTGTGACCCTGACCTTGAGCAAGTTAATGGCTTCAAGCACCAGATTCCTCAGCCAGCTATAAAACACAGCCCCAAACACTACCTCACAGATGCCGCCATGAGAAGACAATGAGAATGTGTTTAAGGGCTTGGCTTTGTGCCTGGCACATCATAAACGCTCTACAAATGATAATGGTTATTATTACAAATAAGAATAAACACAAAAGGGCACAGTGGTAAAAGGTGAATGCATTTTAGAAGTGTGATAAGAAATGGTAATTGAGCACCGCCCTCCTCACCCCGAAGAAGACAGACCATAATCACCATCCTCAAACACCAGCCACATCCATCCATCCTCCAAAGGCCAAGAATGACTGCAGCTGCCACCAGGGAGCATTATCTATAAAGTATCTTCTCTTTATTTAAGTTAACAATTTTCAAGGATGGTTTCCATCTATAAAATGGACAAAGTACAAGCTCTGTACAGCAGTTCTTTTAAAAAATCAACTGGAAAAAAAATTACCAAACTATATTTTGAATTTGCAAAACATACTCACAGAGACCATCATTTTAGCTTTTATGAGGACATAAGAAAGACCACCACAGAGATGACGAACTTCACCACGCTTTGCTCCAAGGGCTCTTAGGAAAGACTCTTTATTTGTAAAAATGGAGTGGGAGGGTGAGATAAGTCCCGATGACTACAAAATAATGCAACCACAGTAAGTCACTTTGGCACACTGTGTCATGTAAACATAGCTCACCTCAAGGGAGCCCTCCCAGCCTACCTCTGCTCACAACACCCACTCTGTCCCAGGCCGCTGCGCCTCCCAGCTCAGGGACAGGGAGCGCTCCCCCAAGGGACTGGCTGTACTAGTCCTGGTGGAACCAAGGTTGGTTAGACTTTTGGGTTGGGTGGGGGTATGTGGGCAAAGGATCGTCAAGAAACTGACTGAAATTTGTTTCCATCTGAGCCAAATTCGTTTTCTGTCAGTGGGATTTTTCCTAATAGTAGTATAGCTCACAGGTGACAGGGTCTGATGACAGAAGCCAGTGCTGGGGGCACTGCAGTGACCAGCTCCTGCCCCACCTGCATTCAGCAGCCTTATGCAGGTGCCTATGACTCTCCCCAGGAACCCATGCATGGTCACAATCAGCTTTCAAGACGTATGTGTGCAGAGTTCACCCAGCCATGGCCTCCTGGCCACCAAAACACATCTTGCTGCTTGGCAAAAAGGGAGAAAACAGAGGAAAAAGTCACCCAATCACACTTCTGTGCCAATGCCATCATCATAAAGCAAACACACGTGGAGGAAGAAGGACTAACACTGTTCCTTTTTCTAAAAGAAATCAGCAGGGAAGAGTGGCACTCGGCAGTGTCCACCCAGCAGGAACTTTCAGGACCACTTCTTGCTCTGTGAGCCCCTGGTCCCCCACTAAGGGGCTTAAGACGTGCATCCAGGATGCACGTTCCACCATGCAGTCGCGTGTGGGCTGCTGGGTGTGGCCAGCCTCTTTGAGACTGGGCGTGAATGTGCGAGTGGTGGGCAAGAGGGGGGCGAGTGAAGGAGGCAGTGGCCAGAGTGACCAAGGAGCCCTTCTGCAGGGGCTGGTCTATATGTGGGCACTTCAAAGGCAAGGCGGGCTCTGCAAGAATTCCTGGGCATCCAGCCAGATGCCCGGGCATTGCTTCCTGTTATTACTTTTAGTTCGTAATTGTCTGTGGTTTACACTGACTTCCTAAGCCACAAGGCTGCTGCATCAGGCCCTGGGTCCTCACTACAAGTGGGCAGGTGGTGCTGGTTTCTTCTGCCCTATTTCTTGACCCAAAGCTCCTGAGGCATCACTGGGGCCTGGGAGGGACAGACAGGCAGGTCAGATTGCAGGGCCCAGTGACCCTGACAGTGCTGCCAGCACACCAGGACACTCGTGATGAGCCCCATGCCAGCTGGGGACAGCTTCTGACGGGCAGTGGGAGCTGCAGGGTGTGTTTGTTTTTATTTCTCCTTAGAGAAAAGAAATTTAATTTAAAAAGACCTAAAGCAATATTTGTCAAAACAAGGAACCCATCCAGGTTTACAGATACCAAGGGCACAAAAAGTAGATTCCAACACAGCAGTGACTCCCACGCTATAGCCAAACAGAGATGGTAGGCCCGAGGCCGAGGTCCAGGCTCCGGGCACCACTCGTTCCGGGTAGTGGCAGGCAAGCCCCCAGCCGGCCGGGGCAGCCCCTGCCAGCTGCTAGGGCCCCTCCCAGAGGGCAGAGGCCACTCCTCAGGGGGAGCCGGGCCCCATAGGACTCGTCTCTCCTCCCCACAGCCGAGCTCTGCTTCGTAGAGAATTTACAAGTGAGGACGACCTATGGAAACCATAGGGAAATGACCATACGGTCTCCCTTTATATGTATTTATATTTAGTGCCCCACCGTAGAAAAGTTCATACTCAAGTACAGCACGGACGGCATGTGGAGGGGTCTGCAGCTGGAACAAGGGCAGGGAAGGGGGGGAAGACGTAACCCTGCAGGATGACGACTGGGTGTCGTGGAGACCTCATGACTGTGATGGGGCCGCACGGAGATTCCCAGACTTCTTCTCCTCGCCACCATGTAGCGTCCACGCCCCTTCCCCTCCCATCCCCTGACCCTGACTGCCTTCGCTGTCCCATCCCCACTGTCCTGGGGATGGTCCTCAGCATCTGAGCAGGAACCAGGAGGGAGCCGGGAAGGAGGGGGTGGCTGTGGCCTCCAGAGAGGCGACCTGGCTGCGTGCTGTGACTCGAGGAAGTGGGTCTCTTTTCTCGCCTCTTCTGTGTCTGCCCATCCCCCGCCCAGCTGAGGTGCTCCAACTTTCAGACCATGATGGAATACTGAGGTATATAGTTCCGCGGAAAGTTTGAGAAACATAATTGATAACGTGATCATCCGACTCAGCCTGCTGCCGCGGGAGATGGCCGGCCGGCCGGCCTGACGCCCCTACTGCTGCAGGTTGAGCGAGAACTTCCACTGCTGGGATAGGGCGGGGCCGCACACCTCCACGCTCAGGCCCCCCGTCCTGGCCGTGCGGCTGTCCAGGCACAGGTTGCTGCCCACGTGCCGCAGCTTCGAGTTGCCCTCAATCTGCTCCCACTTCTGCAAGAGATAAGAAAATGCCTTCAAACACGGGTACAAACAGACTCATCCTCAGGTTCACGCGGCTGCACTAGAAATCAGCCAGCAAACAGTTCTTTCTGGCTTCTGACCATGAAGGGTGAAAGCTGACAAGCGCCCCCAAGACACAGCAGCAGCAGGTGCTACTGAGGTTCCAGGAGAGAAACTTGTGTTTGTGCAGGTTTGCAACCTCTTCTCTGGACCCCACTGGAGACCCCTCCTCTGGCCCCACGCTGGGTGTTCCCTCATCCAAGCCCCAGTGCTTTCTTGGAGGGAAGCTGTGTCCATTCACCAGAAGGCTTGATCATTTATTTCACCCTAGAAGGAACCCCAGGAAGCCAAGTCATCAGGAAGGGAACCCCAGTCCTGCCCTGGCTGTAGGAAGGCAGCCCCGTCCAGGGGCTCAGTCTGGGCACTGCCAGGCTCCCACTAACGGGCTATGCGCAGGCAAACCAGAGGCATGGCGCCAGGTCAAATAACAGGCCAGATGCTTTTGTGGCCAGAGCGTCAAGTTGAAGAATCTGCTCCTACATGGTGTGTCTTCTCTACTAGTGTGTGAGCCCCTAGGTGGGTGTGAGAAATTGTTCTCAGCCACCCTTGAGCCCCCCCTGGTGTTCTGCACAGCAGGGACGAAACAGTATTTGTTGAGTTCTGAATGTCCCACCTGTCAAATACAAGGAGGGTATATTGTATCCTACTAATGTGTGTACACACAAACGCCCTAATCACATCAAGTCAGCCACCAACCAAACTCAACCAAGCAGCCAAACTCAACCCACCAAGTCAGAAAACAGTCTGCCACCAGCCTGAGGAAATCTGGGGACCTTTCACCCAGTTTTTTATCCCCATGCAAAAATCTCTAATGCTTGTTCTTAAAAAAAAATAAAAAGTAACACACTTTTTTCTTCATAACACTCTTCCTTCATTAATGTGGTCTGTGATTCTAATTAATTTCTTATGCTGTGTGCACTAACGGAAATCCTTTCGATACCGCAGAAATAAATTCTCTTCCTCTTGCCTCCCTTCCCCTCTGACTCTGCAAATGTGCACATAATACAAACATACAGACGTGCTTGGAAACCAAATACCCCAACTGGCAAGGCAGTGCAGCTTTAAGATAAAAATAGCAGAGGAGCCTCTTCTCAGAGGGCAAATGGATGAGGAGAGGAAAGGGGTGGGGCTAGGCAAAGAGGGTCCAGGCCCCGCCCGACCTACAGGGAGGATGCTCTTAGAAGGACCCTGATGTGTATCCATGTGGCCTGCTAACCTGGAGACGCTGCCAAGAGTGAAATGCGGGGTGATCCGACGAGGAAGGCCAGGAGACTGGTGCTGCCTGCCCATCGCCCCCCTTCATGCTGGCTCCCTCTCTGCTGCCTATCACTCCTCCTGCTGATCTTCTCATTGTCATGGAAAGTGTGTAAGGGGCTGCGTACATCCCTGTGTCACACTGATGGTCAGGAATCAACTTGACAAAGAATACAGGATAAATGAAGTCGGAGTCCCTTCCCTGGAAGGGTTCTGTCTGTCATGTGTCAAAGCATCTCCTAAGTTGGGGGGCTTAAAAAAAGCAATCAGCAGCCAGGGGTCTCTGGAAGAAAGTCTTGTCAGATCAGACCCAGATCAGTCTGAGAGGGCTGTCATGGGGTAGGACAAAATTTGAGACATTGAGGATCTACTGAAATGTTGGTAGGAACTTCACTTTCTAATTAGGAGCATTCCTCTCTAACGGGCAGAGCGCCGGAGTGAACAGTGACGGGTCCTCACACAACTGGAAAAGCTGACTGTTGCAGCCTTTTCCATCTCGAGACAGGAGCCCTTTAGGGGGGCCAGTTATGGTTCCCACGAACTGGGACCATGGCAGGAGCACCTGTTAACCCTTGAAATAAAGTTAGCCGTTCCTACAGGTTACTCCTCTACAGAGTAGGCACCCATTTGTCTTATTGCAAGGTTTGGAGACCCAACGAAGTCATCACTATTATACCTCGACATCCTCAAAGACATCCAGCCCGACAGCCCCGATGCATCCAGAGCAGAATTCCAGGTGGCCAGGGTCCCTGGGACTGTGACTTCTCTTACCTAATAGTTGCTCTTACTCACCAGGGTGATACACAGTCAGAAACTGTATCATTGACACAGACGAGCATTCCAGGGACTGTGAACAGTGAGCAGAGGTGGCGCCCCTGCCAGACCAGGCTGGGTTCTGCAGAGCAGGGGAGGAGGGGCACCCGGGATGGGTCTGGGGATGGACAGAAGAAACACATCCCTCTGCAAGCCCTTCTCTGACACCTGGGGTCTAAGCAAGGGACCTGGTCTGGCCTCAGCCTTCCCAGGTGACACTGGGCAGGAGGCACTGACTCTGGGCCTCAGCTACCACTTTGGTGAAATTAGTGCTGGACTAGACACTCCCGGAGGCTCCTGGCTGTCTGGTCAGGTCCATGCCTCAGTTCCCCCACACCCATCTATCTCCTTGGGAGGGGTGGTAAGATGAGCCAGTGCCCCATGTGTTGGCATGCTGGAATGTCCCTATGGTGCCCTGCTGGCTCCAACACTTGCCACTCAGCCACGGCTCAAGAGGGGTCTTCCTCCAGCTTTCCCCCAGCGACCATGTCAGGACAAAGCAGCTTAAAAGGTAAAAATACATTCTGAAACTTTTGGAAGAAGTACAAAAACAACACACACACACACACAAACACACACACACTTTGAGGGTGTGTTTGAATACGATCTCACCCATATGGACTTCAATCACTTAGAATTTTTGTAAATTTATAAAGAAAAAATAATGAATCAATGAAAGGAGAATCAAGTTGGAAAGGTGACATCAGACCTCTGGCTTTCCGGGCTGTGGGTCTGCCAGCACACAGACACGACACACAGAAAGCCGTCCCCTCTGGTGACGTTACTAGGAACCTCACTTTCTCTTCTAGCCCTTTTTGTAGGTCAGTGCTTCACTAACTTCTCGTGAACAAAGTTCACCAACTTTTGTTTTCTAAACAAGGCTTTAAATTGCAGCTTTCACTCGTCCAGGCTGGTGTCTCAGCAAGGCGCCGGCACAGCGGGTCCTGCGCCAGGGTCGTGCTCTCGGTGTGTGCCCAGCACAGAGCCCATTCTATAAACCTTCGTGGGAGTGGCAGATGATCACCAAACACAGCCCCTGCCCTTTCAGTTTCCTTAGAGGGTGAGGCCCACATGTGAACAGACCACGAGGACATGGGAAGACTGGAACCAGGACAGATGACCCCATGGTAGAAGCTGATGGCAGGGGGCAGAGGAGAGACAGCAGTTGGTCAAGACTGGGTGCTGACGGGAGACACAACTGCCTTTCAGTGCTCACGCCTCACACCTCCTCTCACCAACACCTTGACCCCGCGTTCACCAGGCACGGAATTCACTGAGTGCCTCCTCCATGCCAGGGACTCTACACCATATTGGGGATGCAGGGGGAACAAGGAGCTTAAATTGAATAAGGCAGCTGGACATCATCCAGATAAGTACACACAGTGATCAATGCCCCGAAGGGCAAGGTGGAGGCCCGAGGGCCCTAGTGGGCAGCGGGTTGGAGCCGGGCACAGGCACCCTTGGGTGCTGAGAGCTGTACCTGTCTGCTGTCGTTCTCTCGGCAGCCCTGCAGCTTTATGAGCGAGCCAGGTGTCCGGTCCACCACGGTCAGACACAAGTCCATGTGCTTCACCGACTTCTCCTTGGTCAAGGCCCATTCCTGGAACACAGAGCCAGACAAGGTCAGGGGTATGTGCTGTGCAGGGATGAAAAGGGAGAGGAGCGGAGGTGGGGCCCCAGAAGGAAATGGGGCATGAGCACTGGGGACACCCCAACCAGCTCAAAACCATCAAATGACTTTGCGCCTAAGGGCAAATCTACAACTGGGGGGCACCAGGGGAGCCCCACAATTGTAAGTGCTCTGAGAGCCTCAGTAAGATGAACAGTGTTAACAATTTTAGCCCCAAATGCAAATCAGCACATCATTTTTTTGTCACTGAACTTGAGCTGTGAACACTGGTGCTCAAGCTTGGGCCCACAAAGCACAGTTCCAGGTCAACTTTCCACCCACGTTATTGCAGAAAGATCTGCCCAGGGCAGGTGTGGTTGCAAAAAGAGTTTGTAAATGTGGATTGCAATGTGTACATATTCTAAATGACACACGGCAAATGTGAGTCAACCATATAGTGTGCACCCTCACAACGGCAACTAAGTTGACCTACTGGTGCTCACGAAGCCTGTGAGCCCTGGGATTGGGTCTGCATGTTCATGCACATGCCACACAGCTCAAAGCAGGTGCCTGCTACGTGCCAAGCACTATCTTAGCCCTCGATACCACAGTCCCATGACAGGCTACTATGCACTCCATTTTACAGATGAGAAGACTGAGCTGTGGAGGGCTGAAGTAACTTGCCCCTGATTTGTAATACAAACAAATCTATGTCTGTACACATATACACAACATACGCACACATATCCCTCGAGGGCTGGGGAAGAGCAAAGAGCACAATCATTTATTTTGAGTCCTAAACAAGACCATCTGAAAGGGCAGGCAGCTGGAGAATGAAGATGGTACGTGTGGCCGCAGGCAGGGCTGTGGCTGGGGGCCTGCTCTGGGCAGGGCCACAGGAGGACAGGAAGGTGAGGCCTCTGACCTTCACTCTAGGACTCAACCCTTTCAAAGGGATAAACATCCAAGTGAGCTCAGGATCCAGAAGCAGATTCCAACTGAGAATTCCACAGTAACCCTTACCTTGCTAACTCCTCCCCACACCCAGAAAGACTGCTGCCACTCCTTCAACCATCCGTTTGCTCCCCAGGGACTGCCCCCTTCAGGGACTCCTGTGCTCTTGGGGCTGACACAGGGCAGATAGGCCGGGCCCTGCCCTCAGGGAGTTTGCTCTCCAACTGGGAGAATAGGTGACGCAAATAAACAAGTGTCTTCTGTAATTTCAGGTGCTGGTAAGCACTACAGAGAACTGTTTTCCTTTGTTCTGTTCTCAGGGGATGGAGGAATAAATTTTTAAAGAAGCGCCAGGTTCAATTCAGCACCTAAGTTGCCTCAGAACAAATGGTCATCTATGAGAAGGGCACTGACCCCTAAGGGGACATGCTGCCTTACCAGCCACTGGGGAGACGAGCGAGCGAGTCCAACACCCTGAGGGACTGGGGCCAGCTGTCTCAGGACAGGGGACGCCCTTTAGCCTGCTCCCAGGCTTCCTTCCCTCCTAACAGGGAGTCAGACTCCAGCCAGTCCCCTCGCCCCCCTGGAGTTCAGTTTCTCACCTTTTTAAATTCAGTTTCTCACCTTTTAATTAGTGTTTCTTAAAGTGCCATGAGGAATTCTATGAAAAGTCTGTTCCAAGTCAGGTACATTTGGGAAACACTAAACTTAGATCCAGTTTCTCTCCTGCAAATTCACAAATAGCCTATAAAAGGGTCTGAAAGCAGAGGCACCTGCTTGGCCAGTTCTCCTTAGTGTCACCCCTGACCCCATGGGTCCCCATTAGTGCTCCTGAGACTGTGCTCGGCACGGCACTCTCTGGGAAGGCCACACGCAGGCCTGAGGGTCATTCCACCCACAGGGGGTGCTGCCTGTGCAGGTCCCACAGGCACTTAGCATTAGTCACCTGCACCGGAGGACACACGCGGGGCACAGAGGTTCCTGGAAGGAGCCCATCACCAGCCTTCATTCATTCATTCAGTCACCAACCTGACCCTCAGTAGCCCCACACGTGGCTACTAAAGTGAATGACCCTAGGCTGGAGGAGAGAGACTGTGGGTGGTTCCGTATGGAGAAGGTTCTAAACTGTTTCCGGGAGGGTTAATGCTCACGTCTGAATGTTTCCACAACCTTCAGACGTTGTGGCCTGGTTTAAAGCAGACCTGACACTGAATTCCGTAACCACTAATTCAGCTATGCAAACAACAGAGCTGGTTGCCACTTTGTTCTGTTGCTACCTGTCAATGATCTGAATTTGTAAAATAAAGTTCATAAATATTTAAGAAATGCTTTCTTGGAGCTGCCATTCTTAAAAAGCACAGCCATTCACTTCCCCATTTTCTGAGTGTCTGCGGAGGCTCTGCGAGAAACCTGCGAGCAAGCCTCACTCTCCCAGAGCAGGGACCCTAGTTCCAGGTAGGGATGCTATTTACCCGCTCATCTGTCGTCCACGTGATGCACAACTCTCAAGGGTGTCACTTTCCATCAGTCCAGACCAGACCCCTCATAGCGTTTATAGTTGGAACACCCCACGGCAGGCTTGCACTCTGGCCCTGTTTCCGCAGAGCTATGCTCCCCCTATGGTGCCCCCAGCCACACGTGGCTACTGAAGTGAAGTAATGTTAAATAAAATAGAAACATTACATCCTCAGTCCCACCAGACACACTTGGGAGTGCTCAGTACACAGGCTGGTGGCTGCTGTCCTGGAAGATCTGGAACATTCTCACCATCACACAAAGCTCTACCAGACAATGTTGGTCTAGAAAAAAGTCCATGGCGTCAGACTGGTCCTTGGAGGAAGGAATGCCAGGTGTAAGTACACCAGGTCCTGCCTGTCACCTGCTGACATGTCCTCTCCTGCTCAAACATCCTTTCATGCTAGAACACCCTCACTGCTCAATTAGAACCAACCCTCTGGGGACTCTTAAATACCCTGGTCTCCTCTGGGACCAGATGGACTGAGTTGGGCTCTGAGTAGGGACCCGGCAGCAGCATTTTCTAGAAACTCCAGGGCTCCTCCAGTGGCAGCCATCAAGGGTGCCGATGGAGAGTCTAGGTCTGCTGCCAAGGACACGTGGCTATGTCTCCTCAGCCCTGACCTGAGGACCCAGAGCAGCACCCAGCACAGTAGGTACTCAGCAAAGATGGCTGGGAAGGTAGGGAATGGTCTCACAGCAGCTAAAGGAAAAGGGAGAAGAGAGCGGGCTGAAGTGCTCTGCGCATGCGACCCTGTCTTCACGAACAGTTGGCGCTGAGTTGAGCACGCGGGTCAGGAGCCAGGCTCTGTTTCAGGCCAAGCTCTGGGATCACAACAGCACGGTCACCTCTGTACACACTGTGTCCCAGATGGCTCCTTCCCCAAAAGGGCAACCTGAGAGCAGCTCATCGCCAGTGAGCTCCAGAGCCTATAAACACAGTGATGACATGATACTGACCAAATCAGCACACACGTGAGACTGAACGGGCCGCTTTTCCCAAGTACATGAAGTCAGCAGGGGTAAACCGGCCGTGTGCGGAGCAGACAGGCATGGCCAGCTGCCTATGGGCTTGCTGAGAGGAGGGCTCAGAGATCCATTCTGGGCAGGATGGGGGCGCAGAGCCAGGGCAACTTGCCCCTCCACCTGGAGTGAGGGTGGGGGTGTTCACACAGCCTGGGCTGCCTGCTGTTCAGCAGCCGCTTGCTTCTGTTACCAGCTGTGGGGCAAAGGCGCAGTCACTTCCCTGAGGCCACACTGAGCAGGGGTGAGCCAGGCTGGGCTGAGGCTGGGTGCAGGGACACTTCGGTGCCACGGGCAGGGGGACAGTGGGCAACAGGAAACCCTTTAGGAAGAGTCTGCACACGGACTGCTTGCTAAATGCTCTGTAGATAAGACTATCACTTTCAGTAGAGCTGCTGAGACATAAGGAATGACCCTTTGACTTTGAGTCACCAGGACACTGCCAATGTGACAGAGGCCAACCCAAGTAATAAGGCGAGGGGGGTGAGGCCACGACAGGTCTGGAAGTACAGACAGTGACTAATTTGGGTTAGCACCTCCTCTGCTCCATCACACGGAGCCCAGAGTGAGCTGCGCCCGCCCCACAGGAATCATCAACCTCTGCATTGACGCCAGGGGCCCAGACCTGCAGCACCACCCTTTAGACGCGGATGAACTCAGCATCGGAGAATGCCCCCTGGCTTCACAAAGCTTCGCTCTGAGGGTGGAATTTCAGTATCTTCGTTGTGGTTATGGATGGGAATCAGATAAAATCAATCTCCCTGTCCTCACACGGAGGCCCAAACTGCAGACAGAAACAAGGTCTGTGTGGGAGAAATATTGCCCGCACGGCTGTGTGGTCAAATGTGGACCAGAGCAAGAACGATGACAACACGTGGCCTGGCAGCGCCACCATCGTGTGAGAGTCTGCGCACATCCCAGAGGGCCCTGGTGTCCCAGCAGGAAATGATCCACAGTCAACTTTAGTGGCTCAGACCAAAGGGCTGACGAGGACACAGAAATGCTGACAGCGGGATAAGCACTTCCTGTCTCCCTTTCTGGGTGACCCCAGACACTGCCTGGCTCGTGCCTCCCTCTGTCCTCCCACCCCCCTTAGAGGTTCCTCTCTTAGGCCCAATCTAACATTTGCAAGGGGCCTGGAGCAAAGGTACAAATGGGGATCCACAAATTGAGCTGCGCCAGAGACTGGCCATGTGTTCACCCAAAGCCCAAAGACTGTCCCTTGGGAGCCAGGGGACATCCTCTTGAGATAAGAGTTGAGACCCTGGGAACCCGCAAGTGTTTTGTGTGTTCTGGGCTGAGCCCAGGGGATTGGCTGATGCCAGATGCTGGCCTGAAGCTGGATGGGGACCGCCTTCCCCTCCTTGTGCCTCCCTCGTCTAATTCAGGATGTCCAGGCCGATCCACACAACCACTAAAATGACATCACCAAGTGAAGAGAGAAGGCAAAATATCTGGGGACTGGAGCCATCTAGACGCTCCTTGGGAGGGTTCCGAACAGCCAACATG
Organism: Rhynchonycteris naso; assembly: GCA_037038555.1. Taxonomy (NCBI): domain Eukaryota; kingdom Metazoa; phylum Chordata; class Mammalia; order Chiroptera; family Emballonuridae; genus Rhynchonycteris; species Rhynchonycteris naso. The sequence continues at coordinate 189,816,437 of CM072995.1, read as the reverse complement.
ACAGGAAAGCAGGTGCCCTTGTATAATAATAGTTCTATTTTAAAGAATGTTCTGGGATCAATAAATCTGGGATACACTGAGTTAAGTTACCACCTTCTTCTTTTTTAATTACAAGGCCTTTGGGAGCTGGGCATATTTCCAAAGAGGTAAGAGCACATGGTACCTCCCAAAATATTTTGTGCAGAAAGCCCACATCTTACCAAAAGCCCATTATTGTCTCACAGGGAGACGGCCTTCTGGAACACACCTGCCAAGTTGGTTGGGCCTATCAACCCTCAACTCTCTATCCTACTCCATGGCGACAGAAGGCTTTTATGTCTCTAGGAAAGGGTGTGTGTGTCAACTGAAGCAGGAAACAACAGTGAGTCTAGCTGCAGCCATGGTGTCCATGGTGAGGACCCATTAAGCAGGAACACAGGCAGGTGTGCACAAGTACACTCAGAGACCAGGCACTGACGCAGGTAGAGAACAGGCACTTTGCGGATGAGTACACGCCACAGAGATGACAGAGGTGGCAGGAAGTCCTGGAGGAGGAAAAGGTCACAGGCCCTGACAGTGGATGGCAGTGGATGCTGATGTCAGCGTGAACCTGGCCTGAGGCTGATGTCAGGCTAGAGGCATTGGTCATAATGGGGACATTCCATCTGGTCCCGAGGCTGGCTACAGGAGGGTGTGACCAGGGGGAGGCAGGAGCTTTCTCATAGACATCTGTGATGACAGGAGAAAGGGGCAGCTAGGACTCATCACCTCAGGACAGCCTACCTGTCCTCTTTGTGCCTCCAGGAGCTTAAGTCCGCTGCATGCACATACCTGGTTCCCCCCAGCATTGTGACACTCGTAAACTCCAACAACTCCATCAGCAAAATGTCCCAAAGTGTCTAGGCAGTTGGTTCCCTGCTGCAAGGCCCCAAAAGCTATATCCTGATGGTCAGGAACCCTGGAAAGCAACGTGAGAATCATCTGCTCATTCCCCAGATGGCCAGATTCAGATGCCCATACCCCTGCTGGTGGTTGTCTCAGGCAGTGGGAACGAGGATAGAAAGGGGGGCGAGGCCACTAGCAGACATCACCCCCCCCCCCCACACACACACATGTTGTGCCTGGATTCCCAGCCCTAACTGAAGATTCTATGTTGGAGAAGGATTCTTCCCATTTCCTATCAGGAAAATGTTCTGGGAAAGAAAAAGCCCCTAAACTCTCAATGTGCCTTTCGGAAGTCATTTAGAAAAGCAATTGTGCTGCGGAGGGGTCCCACTGCCTCTAGGTGCAGTGGGCTCAGGATCTGATCTTTACAGAGTAGAGGGAGGACCTGCTGGTTTGTCAGGTGGCCTGAAACAAAGAACAGTGCCCTCAAGTCGCTCTTCCGCACATTCCCTCCCAACCGGGGCTGTGGCAAGGACCCCATAAGACATTTCATGTTTTGGCACAGAACCCAGCACCTGCCTGTGGGAAGCACTCCGCAAATGGCAGCAATTGTAACTGACACACACCAACATTACATGGGGTCTCCCTTGCCCTGCACCAACGGGAGAAGCAGGTTCACCTACTGGGCAGAGCTGAGTGGCGTAGGACTGAATGTCACCCCACATCACAGGTGAGCTCAGGGTGAAACCCTATTAACACCATTCCCAGTGGTGACCAGCACAGTTCTCTGTCCCCAGCAAAGCCGTCTGTCTTTAAAAACGGGGGAAGAATTCCAAAGAGTGGTATTCCTGAGGCAGGCCACATTCCCTAGCTCTCAAACAAAGCTCTGTGACGAGGCTCTGAAGGAGCAGTAAGCATGAAAGGCAATGGTGGCGACTCTTGCATTCACAGTCACCATGTTGGAGATTTGTGACTCGCTGGGCGGTGCTCTGGGATTATTCAGAACAAGAAATGTGCCTCACTAAGGCCGAACCTGTCTGGCAGCTGCCCTCAGTGAGCAAAAGCAACATGGGAAGGGGAGCAAGGAACAGGGAGGCAGGGCCGAGGCCTGGCAGAGCTGGGCCGGTCTGACAGCACAGAGCACACCCCCAGGGAAGCCAGGAGCTGCTCCTCTGGTCACTGAGCCCGTCATTTTATCAATGGGAAAAAGCTAAATGGGGTGACAATTTGGGATTGTTTTCAGGTCTAAGAAGAATAGGAGGGTTGTTCAGCAGGAGGCCAAGATTCAGAGACAATGTTCTCTGTGGTGCTTGGGGACAGCTATGGGGCCAGGACACAGAGTTCTCTCACTGGGAGCCCTGGCTCCAGCCCCTTGATGAACACAAACCTCACTTTCCCTCAAGAGATCTCCCTGCCTCTCTGACATTTGTTGCTTCAGAGTCCTTGCAGTAAGCCCCTCAGTCCCGCAGGACTTACCTTAATTCTGGATAGACGTTTTCAAGGTACCATTTGAATGGCTTGCAGCTAAGTTTCTTCCTAAGCTCAAGTCGGCTCTGAATACTGGAGGAGAGAGAGAGACAAGATTCTTTCACTGATTTTAAGGACTTTCGGGATCTCTATATCAAACTTGGAAATCTGCCCACGAGAACAGCGTTGGTTGGGGCAGGCAGTGGGGCAGATTGTCCACACTCATGCCCCTGTGACCCCGCCCTGCCTCCCACCGTGGGGCCATACCTGCCCTTGAACAGAGGTCTCCCTTTGAAACCTGGGCGGCTGTTCTCAACTCTAGCCACAGAATTGTTCTTGGGGTTCAGGCTGGCCACAGCTGCCATTCCATGCCCCTCTCCCAGGATCCCAAGCTAAGTAGCACAGGAGGGCACCACTGACACTTACTTGCCATAAGGAACGTTTCTGGCAGAAGGCACTGCTGCATAATAGAAGTTTTTGTACTCGTCCATCCAGACCTCCGCTGCCCGGCGGGTGTTACTAGAAACAAATAAATCTCCTTGATCTGCGATGTCAGCATCACTGCACTTGTCGGCCTACAGTGCCACTTAGGAAGGTCCTTCCAGGTGGGCTGGCAGCTCTGGCAGGGGTGCGGAGAGCACACTGTCCCTGCTCAGTGCCCCAGGCTGTGATGGTGGGGAGCTGGCATCCAGCGGGTGCTCACTGAGCAAAGAGAACTTGCCTTTCTTGTCTCTCAAGGAACACAGATTATCAAGGAGCTAAAGTCAAAGTTAGAATTCCAACATAGGCCAGTATTTTAGAGAAGGGACTGGAGTTGCTGCATAAAGGAGGAAATAAAAAGGGAATTATTCTGCAGTGATGCATATTATGTACCCATCGAGAGCTGGTACCAGGGGGCAGAGCCACATAATCCTGGTCTCTGGGGCCTCTCCCATTGTGGCTTTGACACTATGAGATAGGTCTGGGGAACAGTTAAGAGTTATTATTGAATGGACTTTCCTTTCTGCAGACTGAGCACAAGGAACAGTCACATGAAGGAGTCAGCAGCATTAGGCCCGTATCTAGGCCCTCCCCCCCTGCACTGTGTGGAGGGGCACAGGCAGCGCAGGCCTTTCTAGAAGGCAAGAAAACCAAGTCTCACAAGCATGGAGCAAAGCACCACTCATGAAAGATAAGGCCACTGAACAGGAGATTTGGAAGGCCTGACGTGTGTGACAGGCCAGCATGTGCACAGGCCCCAGTGTCTCAACCCTCCCACATTCTTCCCAAAGCCTCTGCACAGGAGCCTAACTGCAGCAAACCTGTCTGCTCCCACATCCTGGATGTGGTTCCCAAGCAGACTCACTCCTCAGGCTCATGGCGGTCATCCTCGAGAACCCAGACAGAAGGCTTTTGTTCTTTCAAAGTAAATACATAGGGAGGCAATGTTCTCCTTTTAAAATAATTTCTGTTCTCTACCAAAAAGATCTCTTGTAAATGGTGAGCCTTTCAAATGATCTGAGTTACTATTATTAAAATAATTTCTGGCCTGATCAGCGGTGGCACAGTGGATAGAGCATCAAAGTGGGACGCGGAGGTCCCAGGTTCGAAACACCAAAGTTGCAGGCTTGAGTACGGGCTCATCCAGCTTGAGCCCAAGGTCACTGGCTTGAGCCAGGGGTCATTGGCTCAACTGGAGCCCTTGGTCAAGGCACATACAAGAATCAATCAATGAATAATTAAAGTGCCACAACTACAAGGTGAAGTTTCTCATCTCTCTCCCTTTCTGTCTGTCTCTCTCTTAAAACGAAAGTCATTTCTATTTGACATGTCTTGTATATAAGGTGATATATGCCCCTTTTCCCTGCTCATGATGTGAAGGTGGACAGCTGTTCAGGATGCCATTTGGGAGACAGACAAGGCAATGTGAACACTGCCACCCTCTGATCCCGCAGTCCCCACTCCTAGAAACTTACCTCAAGGAAATAATCAACTAGGAATGAGAACATATACTACATGAAAACATGACCACTTCAGCAATGGGTATAATGGCAAAAACAATCGGAAACTGTATGACCACCAACAGGAAAGTGATCAAATAAATGGATGAACCCTGGTCATTCAAAATACTGGTGTACAGCTTACACGTTGCCATGGAATAATGTCCTCAATTTGTTGTTGGGTGAAGATAGAACATTACAAAACAGTACACAGTAGATATGTGTGTGGATGGAGAGAGAGAGAGGGAGAGGTTGAGAGATGAATTTACTAAATTATAACAGTGCTATCTTTGGTAAATGAGATTGGCAATTTTTACTTTCTATAAAAAAAATACACAACTACGAGTATTTAAAGCACAGGCAATACTGTATCCTGAGTTTTATTTCTCAGAAGAGCTGTTAAATATTCTTGTTGGGAATTTGGGGTCTTGCTAAGTGGCCCATGCCTTCACCTCTGTGTGGCTCTATGACCTCTGGCCTCTGAGGCCTGGGCTCACCAGCAATAAAATGCAAGAATCAAGAATTTCCCATGTTCCTTTCAGCCCTAATGGTTCTAAGTTTTATGAGCTTCAATCATACAATGGCTTTAAATCACTTAAGTCTTTAAGTGATTAAGTCACTTCTTAATTCCTAAATGCAAAGCAACCTTTTTGTCTACTTAACGGAAAAGACATGAAGGTAGTCTCAAAGAATAAACTTCATGTGCTATTCCAGTGATGGGCAATCTTTTGAGCTTGGTGTGTCAAAATTCGCCAAAAAAACAAGCATAACTCGGGTGGTGTGTCACTTCGAGAAAAACGGCCTAACTGGAAGTCCCAGAACTAGACGCTCTGTGCCGGAGTTCTGTTGTTTTGGCCTCCAGACCTCCGGCACAGAGTGTCTACACTACAGCAAGTGTTTTTATCCTCAGCTACTGCACCTGGTTGTGCAGAAGCCGAGGATGAAATGTCCTTCTCAGCATGTGGTACCATACTTCTCTGGTATACGGCCGTGTGTCATCGAAAATGGCTACATGCGTCAGTGCTGACACGCGTGTCATAGGTTCACCATCATGGTGCTATTCAGTACTAGTCTCAATTCGTTCATTTAAATATGCATTTATTATGTACTGACTATGTGCCAAACAGTCTTCTAGGTGCTATGGACACAGTGGCACCTAGAGAGGTTGCTTTCATTTATCCGGTTCTCTGGCTTCTGCTCTCCCCTTACCCCCTACTGCCTCCCCACTCAGTGCAGAAGTAGCAGTGCTCAAGCACACTGGACAGAGCGGGACTCATTCAAACCAGCCAGTTATCAAGCTAGGCGGTAATACGAGAAACGCTTTGTAAGAAAGTAAGTTTGAACCACTGGTTTCCTGTACTTAATTTGCTCATATTACCCCGCACCATGAATAACTAGTCTCACCACTAACTGCTTAACCTTAAACCCAAATGTCCATCCTAGGGATCTTCCCACTGCCACGTGGCCTTTGGGTAGACTCTACCCTGAGCACACACACCCTCAAGCTCTTCAGAGGCTAACTGGAAATGCAGCTGTATAAAAAAGGAACCACCAACTACTCCCCTCAGCTGGTCTAAGGAAGGTGGCTGTCTCAGCCAAGAGTCCACAGGTGCGGCATCACCTTATTCTAAAGCAACAGGTGCCATGTTGTACATGTGGGATGGCAGAGTGTGCTGGCATGTGGGCTACCTGCTCCATTCACTTGCCCATCACCCACTCACTACCCATCCAGCTGACACCACCCGCTACAAGCCACTATAGACCTACTTTAGACCCTGTACCTGAGTTCCTGCCGCCTCAGGCTCTGACTGTAAGGGGGGAAAGGAGATGACAGATCAGCATGTGGCTGTAGCCAGACTGCCAGCCTGAGTCCTTGCTCTGCCACTTTCCAGTGCGTGAACTTGGACAAAGAAACTCAACCTTTGTTGTACCTCAGTTTCCCTAATGTCCGAAGTGGAGATCAGTAACAGTACTTCATAATATGTGCAAAGTATAGCCCGCCACACATGAAACACTCTATTGATATTAATTTATACCCTCTATAAATATGTGTATACTCTATAGATATTCATATTTAATTTTTAGATGATGACATACTTATACACCTATTAATATCACCTATTAGAGGAAATTAGAGAGGACTTGGGACTGGAAAGGGACCTCTACCTTTGGACGAGTCACTGAGACAGAGGGGAGCGGAGGGCCCTGCCTGAGGTCTAACAGAGCTGAGCGGCCGCAGACACTGACACAGGGCCAGTTTCTTCCCCAGACTCTAGAATGCAGGCTCCTGGGCTGCAAAAGAGAATGGAAAAGTTTCCCTTCTAAAAAAGAGTACTTTTAAAAAACTAAAAGTATAAAGCAACATCTTGTGTGTTTTTGTAGACGGTTTTATGAAGTCCCACGTCTGCTGGCAAATACCAATGGCTTTGATTTGGGTATTTGATGTCTATACAAGAAGTTTCTGGAAAGAATTTCATGTTTTCCCCAGGGTACAATGCCTGTTTGATTTTGTAGAGTCCATTTTATAAGACCATATATATATTTTTTTCTAATAAAGAACAAAAATGAAGTTTAGACAATATTTAAAAAGGGATATATCTGCATTATTTGACAGTTGGCTCCTTTCCTAGAACTCATATTCTCTGTGCCAAAAAATTCAACTTCTGTACAATATATGTACTATATTGTGCAACTGGTACTTAATAAATTGGTACAAAATATTATCTAAAAGATAAGGTAGTAATTCTCCCCTGTCCCCCAAAGCACTGCCAATGTATTCCGAAGCCTTCCTTCTCTAGCAGGGGCACGGGGTCAGCAACGGGACCAAAGCCTGGGTGTCACCCTTCACTCGTCCTCTCTGTCCTATCTCGGCCAGTCTGTTAGGGTACACTGCCTGCCTCAGAAAGCAGCTGGACCTGGCCTCCAAGGTCATGGCCTTGGTCCAGGCCCCCTCATGTCTTGCCTGGCAATTGCTACAGCTCTCAGAAGTCACCCCATGGCCTCTGATCATGCCGTGGCGGGAAGCAGCACGTGCCCCACCTGTCTGTCCCCGTATCATCTCCTTGCCACCCTCCACCCAGCCAGAGGGACCTCTCTAAAGCTGAAAACAGAGGAGGCAGATACTGCCTAAACCCCCCAGTGGCTCCCCCACACCTCCCCCCATCATAACCATATCCAAGGTTTCCCACTACCTGCAGGGTGCAGGCCTGGGGCTGGACTCTGTGCCTACCCCGTCTACTGTCCCGTTTCCCAGGCTCCAGTCACACTTGGTGTCCTGTTCCATGTTTATCTCAGTGACGCAGACCTGCTTGTGCTGTCCCCACAAACCTTGCCTCTTGTTCCCACATGCCATTTTATCTTCTCACAGCATTTATTAAGGAAATAATTTTATCTGGCCATGGGTGTTGGGCTGACTCCCACCTCCCTGAGGTCAGGCTGACTGACTTGTACACTCTCCTGTCTTTAGCATCTATAGAACTCCCTAGGAAAAAAATGTGGTCCTATGGACTAAAAAGATGCTATTTATCTTCAGAAAGCTCTTATGTTGGCTAAAATATGTTCATTATTTATTATGAATCATATCTAAGTATCATGAGGTCCTTCTGACTTAAATTTACTATGGTTTGACTTTAATATTGTTAATACATTGTAACTTGAATAGTAACCTGTAATAAAAAAGTATAAGTTCTCTTCCTGAGAATAATATTTTCCCGCAGCATTCTTGGGTACCCAATTCTGGGAACTTTCACAGATGCATGCATCTCTCTGACCAGCCGATGGGCATTAGGACACAGAACATTCCATCACTCCCCAACCAGCCCATGCTGCCACTCTGTACCACATGCTCCCTGCCCCACCCTTGGCACCCTGACCTGTCCCCATGACAACTGGTGTGTCCTGCAGAGATTATCCTGTAAGTGGCAGTGCACAGGACCCGAGCACAATGCCCGGGAGAGGCACCGTGGCAGCTGCTCCCTGACATTGCTCGGTGGTGTGCTATTAAGGACATGGGTCCACATGGTCCAAGACAGACTCCTGTCCGGGGGGTGGTCAGCAGCGTCCTCGTCCCTACTTAGCCTCACAACCACTTACCGGGCAAAGACGGTTCCGCTGCCCCCGGGGAAAGTGTAGGGGTGCTGCTTCCGGAACACGTGCCCCACACGGCTACAGGGGATGATCTCCAGGCTGCCACCACACTGCCACACACGGAAGGAGATCTCTGTGATGGAGAATGAGACAGGATGACCGACAGAGCCTGGCTGTTCTGCAAAGCAACCACCCCAGACAAGCTGCTGACAATGCCCCTCCCCTAGCCCAGGGAAGCCCTCACTACTGAGGGAGACACAAGTAGGGAACACGCCTCTTCCCAGACATAGTCTGGAATGTTCTACAGTGGGGCCAGAGGACAAACCCTAGACTTCCAGTTCCCATAGCATAGTCAAGAAAAGTATGTGTTGATTAGCTTGACTGCACTGAATATTTCAATGTACATGTATCTCAAACCATCAAGTTACACAGCTTAAAGATCCACAATTTTACTTGCCAATTATGCCACAATAAAGCTGGAGGAAAAAAAAAAAACTGAAGGAAAGCTCACAGTTCAGTTCAGTGTGAGGGTGTCTCCATAGCAGTGTTGCTTATAGACACTATATAGTGGTATAGACAGAAAGGATTCATGCCAAACAATGTACCCACATTAGGACATTGACTATCTGACATTTTCAGCACTAATCAGAATTATGGAAACCACACAGATCCATGTCACTAAGTCCCATATATATATTTTTTTATTTGACAGAATTCTATTCCAAGTTAAAACCAGAAAAAGGAAGAGCACATTGCAACATTTTTCAGATTCAGACCGACACCCTGAGACAGGAGTGAGTCTCCGGTCTGCAAGTATAGGATGCCTGGCCCGAGGTCATGGGAATCCCTGTAACATTATCAAGATCAGTGGAAGAGATGCTCGGGTGAACTCTTCGCTAGCTGTTCCAAGACCGTGGAGAGTTCTGTTACATCTGCACTTGCTGAGTGACAACACTGTCAGAGCAGGCAACATTAGAGGTGTAAAAACACCCGTGAATCAAAGGCATGACGCACCTGTAATTAAACTCTAGTATTAAATACAATGGGCAAACACAGACACATTTTCCTCTAAAACTTATTTCAAGTGTGCCGATTGCCAATATGCAACTGCGTTATTTCCATCCAGAAGAAAGATCAGATCTCTTTCCTTAGACTGCAAAATTTATGTCTGCCCTTGAGCATTAGCAGGCCTAAAGCCACCTGGCAGCGTTCGCAGGCACCTCAGGGATTCTGGCAGTGACCGAGGATGCCTGAGGAACTGACAGGTCCCGTGGAGCTGCCCACAGACTCAGCAGTCAGTGGCTCACTGACTGCATCCCTACGAGTGTGCTACGGAGGCAAGCCGACCTACAGAATTAGCAGTCACTGTCACCGGTGTGATCAATCAGAGCTGAGGCGGGCATGCTGCAGACCATGAAGCTAGCTGCCCAGCACCCATGCTGGCAGAGCCCGGCCGCAGCCGCAGGTGCCCGGAGTACACAACAGGAGCAGGGACATCTACTCTGGGTATATGCACAAGAACTTCCTTTCAGATCCGACAAACTCAAGTCGTAGGAAGCACCTCATTCACTAGGAGCAAGCAACATGCTGCTGTTAGGGGACTTGAATAACCAATTCCCTCGCGCTATTAAAAATGAACGTTCCTGGTCTGACCTGTGGTGGCGCAGTGGATAAAGCATCGACCTGGGAACACTGAGGTCGCCAGTTCAAAACCCTGCACTGGTCTGGTCAAGGCACATATGGGAGTTGAGCTTCCAGCTCCTCCCCCCTTTCTCTCTCTTTCTCTCTCTCTCTCTCTCTCTCTCTCTCTCTCTCTCTCTCTCTCTCACTCTGTGTCTCCTCTCTAAAATGAATAAAATAAAATAAAAATTAAAAAAAAAAAAAAAAAAAATGAACGTTCCTGACCATCCAAGTGTATGCTGTGGAAGTTTCTGACTTTCCCTCTTACCACGTCCAGCAAAACATGGCATAAGAAGTTCTCTGCATTTCAGGAAATAAAATGTAATCATATATTTTATAATTACATAATTTTATAATTTTCCTAACTGGAAAATTCAAAACTGGGGGTTAGGATAGGCCCCTGGCTTCTTAGCAGGGAATCTGTTCAGAGAGTTGATGGGACATTTTAAAGACCAGATACAACGATTTACATTAAATTCTGATTTTGCTTGAAGTTGGAGCTGTTATAGCCTGGGGATGACTACTCAATATAACTCATTATTAGCTTTTTAATTAGGCAGCTCGTATTTGCATCTTGGTTCTGCTAATGACCAGCTCTAAGTTCTTAGGTAAGACCTCTGTCTTCAAAGAAGCACGATACAATGCATTGGAAGTGCTTAGACCAGCGATTTCCAACCCATTAGGGCAAGAATTTTTAAAACATGCACCACCTGACTATTTAGTCAGGGGCACTAACCTTTTTTTCCCTTAGCTTGTCAAATACAAAGTGACAACGGCCAACACAACAGCTATCTGGTACGAATGGATCCAAACCACACCCTTTTTTGTTGTCAGATCGGCAAAAGATATAATATTTCTCTGTGTGCTGCAGAATTTTAGTGATTAGTTTATGTGTGCCATGAGATAAAAATGGTTGAAAAATTGCTGGTTTAGATCGATCCCGATGGGGTGGGGACCTGCCGAAAAGGACAAATGATGTTCCCGAGGAACCTGACCCCTCCCTGTCTCAGGGCCCAGAAGCAGGTTCTTAGACTTCCTTAACTACTCCCATTAGGCTTAGCCTGTTAGCTAGGGAGACGGGCAGCCAGCTCCAGGGGTTCTGTGGGCACCTGCAAGAGGGTGGTTGGATTTTACTCGGTCATCCCTGCACCCACCTCTCCCAACACCCCCCTCCCCCCAGGGCAGGACACCGCTGCACTGCTGGTGAGCAGGGGACCCAGAAGACACTGGAACAGTGCCAGGAAGAAAGACTCCTGACAGGAACTTTTTCTGTTGAACCAGAGACCTCCTGGACAGCGGCCTTATTCAAGCCAGTCAAGGGGAGGAAGCCGCCTGAGCCCAGGCAGGGCAGCCCCTCTTCCCTGTCCTGGCTCACCCGAGTGAGTCCCCTCAGCCCCTCCACAGAACCTCGCACACAGCACAGCTACACAGATACAAAAACCACACCAACAACACACCAGATAATTGAAAAAGAAAGTTCTCTCCCGTCACTTTGGTCTCTGCGCTAAAATGTCTCCTTTGATACTGAAATCAACTTGCTTTGAAAACACTGACACAGGCTGGCTGCTCTGTCACTCGCCTAATCCGTGTTTGCAGCTAACAGCACACATTTCTGAACCCCCCCCCCCCCCCCCATTTGCGGGAAATGGTCACCTACACGATGTGCTGTCCTAGTTCTACTAAAGCCAAACTCAGACTTCTTTTCAGAAGTTAGCAATTCTGAAGCCTTCTGAGCTCAAAGGGCTTTATTCCTACCCATCAATACACCATTTGACAACAACAACAACAACCAGGAGCCTGACTCGGGGTCCTCTGTCCCTGCGTCCACCTGCTGTCGTTACTGAGTCTAAAGAAGCTTTCAACCTTAAGTGAAGGCAGAGAAATCCTCCACAGATAGATGTTATCACTAACTTTAACAACATAAAATGAGACGAAAGTAAGAGGTGACCCTGCTCTTTACTTTTAAACTGAAAGCTGCCAGTCTCTGTTACAAGTAAAAACTACTAAAATGACAGTGGCATCCTTTTCTTCTTCTTTCCCCCGCCCGTCCTTCCAGGGGCAAAGGTAATTTAGCACTCAGTAGCCAAAAAGAACCTCCTCAGAACCCCAAACCCTGCAAAGCTTCAAGTGAAACAAAGAAAAAACAAAATGAGAGTCTCTTTATCTTGTGGCAATAAAGACGAGGTCATGACCAATAGAGACCGAAGTCTATAAAATTTCCTTGTTTCTAAATCTGGGTAAAAGTGATTTGCACGGGTTATTTAAAACAATGAAATCAAGTTAGGACCATTCACAAAGGAGTCGGGGAGGGATTCAATGCCACGGCGTCCACTTCACTCGATGCCCAGGAGTACAACCTGCCCCCGGCCCCGCCACAGCGCCCTTCTGCTCCACACAGTGGAAAATGCATCCTAGAGCCTGAGATGGTAAGTGTGCTTTCCAAAACCTCGGAGTCATACATTAGGGAGTGTGCATTTCCCTTCAAGAGCTTTTCTATATTCTAGCATCCTGCCCTCTCAGGGCACCATATTTTACTGTCCAACACAAGATACATTGAAGAATAAAAGAGGTGCTGTTTATATTTATATGGGGACTACTTAGGTCTGATGAGTGGTCACCTACTGCCTTTAATTTGAGTAGTATGAACATTCATGTACGTACTTGTGCCTCCTGACTATCCAGAGTACGATCGTACATGTGTAAGGCAACATTACAAAAAAGGCAAATGTATGTTCTTCTTGTTTCCATAAATTGGTTATCAAACAAACATGATTTTAAGTTAGTAAAACTGTAACTGGAACTAATTTAATTTTTTGAATAAAACTCACTCCTGCGGGTCAGCGAGCATGAAAAAACTCACTACTCAAAGGGTCAAAAACATTTCCCAATTGGCACCCCGCACACCATAAACTCTTGCCTGTCTCTTCAGAGCTTCCATTTGTCATTTCTAGCCCTCGGTGGTGGGCAGGAAAAGACCATGGTTTCACCAGACTTGGAAACTGTCTGGTTGTGGAAGACACAAGGCTCATACGTACCCAGGTTCTCTCCTCCCCACACGTCCATCATCATGTCATATTTCCCCAGTTCTTCAAAGTAGAGCTTATCCATCACAAACAACCCTCCAGCAATCATGGGGGTTCTGAAGAGGCAGAGGGTAGAAGGGTGAGAGGGAGAGGCCAGAGGCCAAGGTTAGCCCACCAGCATTGTTATGCCAAGATCAAGCTTACACGCTGACCCTAGGCAGGTTCTCAACCTTTCAGTGCCCAGTTTTCTTAGAGGAATCCACAACTGCCACCCATGAAGCAGCCAGCGCCCTTAGGGAACGCTCGATAACATCAGCTATCTTAGCATGGTCACTGCACAGAGCAGGCTCCTCTTTGTCTATGGATCTGCCATCGTCCTCACTTCCCCATCAGCTTGGGAAGGGTTAACAGAATGTTTTCAGAGCCCCTGCTTCCTCCCAGCGGAGATGCTGGGAGAGCTAACCCAGTGTCAGGTGCTAGAACCAGGCACACCGCAGAGGAAGGCTGGCAGGTAGGCAGGCTTGTCTATCTGCTCTGGAGGGGTGGAGGTATGCCCCGACTCCCAGCATGAACCCCAGCATGGCCTGGTGCTAAAGAAGACAGTCACCTCCTCCGTGGGCCAACAGGAGAGCAGACCAGGGAGGGCAGCAGCAGAAAGCCTCCTGCCAGGCCCAGCCCTTTCTTCCTTGTCCCTGAGGTCCCTGGAGACCCCCCCACTGCCACGGAAAATGCTCTGCGTGAGAAGCACAGAGAGCACACAGCGCTGCCACCTCACCTTAAGGTATGTGCTTCATCTGAAGAAAGAAATCCCAGAGTGCTTCACTGTGTGACCTATTGGTTGCTAGAGCTAAGACGGGGGACACAGAGTTGGGGGGCAGAGGGTGAAGACTCCCATCAGGTCTCTAGAATGGGGCCAGCCTGGGGCCTTACCTGCGATCCTGGCACTTACTTTATGGGGGCGACAGGGTTCCCTTGCCGGGCTCTCCTCTGCTCAGGTGTCATGTAATCCCACTTGAACACCAAGTTCCAGTCAAAACCTGCCAACCACGGAAAAGAGAAACAAGGTGCTGACGACAGCTGCCATCTGCTCCCAGCATCCGCCAGTGCTCAGCACTTAAAATCATTGGCTATTTGGCTGAGACTCCCTGAAAACTAAACGATGCAAAACACACAACTGAACACAGAAAGGTGTAGTGGGGCAAGTAACCGCCCAGGACATTGCGGCCGGGCACCTCAGCCTGCTTCCCCGAAAAGCAGACCCAGATCAGAAGACGGGGTCAGGCTTCTCTAAAACCAAAATGCCTAAGAATGAACATAAAGGGAGAAGAGAAGTGAGGAGCACCACTGCCTGTCCAGGGGCTGCAAGGAGGCCAGAAATGAGTGGGGTGACGTCTGCCCCATTCCTCCAACACTGCCCCAGGGAGGGGACACTGTTCTCTAGCCCTGGAAAAGTAGCCCTTCACTATCTCTCTTTTTTAGCAAAAACAAAAATCGCTTATTTTCCCAATGCAGTTGACATACGATGTTGCTTAGGTTTCAGGTATACCCCGCAGGGACTATGTAGGCGACTTCGACATCTCGCGACTGGAACTGAACTGCACTGGAGGCAACAAGGCCTGTGGTGGGAAGGAGAGGGAAAGCTTTTTCATGAAAAGAAGCAAAAAACCCAGCAATGTGGGCAGGCATGTTTCCATTTCCGGGCAGCCTGAAGAATCCATAGACCGCACAGACCAGGGAACCCGGGCCTGGTGCCTGGCTGTGGTTTCAGGCACTTGCAGGCCCTGAGCCCCCAGCTGACGGCTCTCACCCTTACTCAGAAGGGGTGCCCGGGGTGCGCCCCCCCCCCCCCAACCGGCCGCTCTCCAGAGGCAGGAGGAGCGCAGGTCTAGGCAGCACTGGCTGGCTGCACTGTGTTCCACAGGTCTGACCGCCAAGCTTCAGGACTCCAGGGCCACCTAACCTTTGGCTCTGCGTCTTTCAAGCTCTCTGCCATCAGGCAAATGGTCAGCAGGGCTTCTGTGATGGCCGAGTTTGGGTTTCTCGTCTGCACACTCTGATAGCTCTGCAGTCCGCAGCCCAAGCAGGGCGGGACAGGAGGCAGGGGCTCAGGACTTTCTGGGCCAGCTCAGCATATCCTTTAGCTCAACCAGAGGTGTGGAACCAAAAACGTCACTGGCTGTCACTGCAGAGCGGAGCGACTGGCTGAGCAGCCAGCAGCATGGACAGTGACACAGGAGAGGAAACTGATTCAGGTCCCAGGCTGACCTGAGGAGTCTGCTGTCCCCCAGACAGCCAGCCAGCCTCAGACACACCATCAGCCTGGAACAAATGTCCTGCGTGTTGTTAGCAGAGAATGGAAAGCTCCACTGGCTGGACCACGTAACGTTATCTGCCTGCATTTTTTGAATGTTATAATTTTATTAATTTGGTACAAAGAAATAACCTATATTAATTTTAAGAATCTCCTAAAAACGTCATCTTTGTTTTTCTCCCTAAAGGGATTTCATAAAATGTTCCAAGAGTGAATTTGGGCCCCTCCATTCTTCAGGAGAGACAGCCCATCAAACGTCTGTCCTCGTTAAAGCCCCAACCTTCTCACCAATCGCCGAGCACCTCTCCTGAATTTTGTTTCTCAACCTAAGTCTAGTCCTTCTGGCACAAACAGCCCCTTGCTGATGCCCTGGGGGAGAAGCGCTGCTTGGCTGCATCCCTGAGTTCACGCTGGTCACTCTCATCCCTTCACTCCCTGATGTGGCAGCACGGCCATCGCCCCCCTTCTCAGATGGGGGCGCTGAGAGTGCAGGTGAACCACCCGCCCACAGTGACGAGACATGAGCGGGCAGATGGCGCCAAAGGCCACGCCTCACTAACTCTCCCAGCACTCTGGTTTCCGAGAGTGGGCCCAGTTTTATACCTTCACTGCTTTCTGATGTAGGTCTGTCTGGAATGACCCGTCTTCTAGTGAACTCAAAGTGTGAGGAGATGGGGGAAAAGTCCTCATTTTAATAAAGAAACTGGGATGCTGGGTGGCTAGACAAGAATTCCCTGATCTTGGGTATAAACTTTATACTATACAGGGTCAACATTGAATTACACAAATAGGCAAGGCTGTGACAGCAGTTTGAGCTGCTCAGACCAGTCCTTGCTGACCTCCTGGCTCTTGGCCAAGTTCTGAGAGGCGAGGCTGCCAACCAGCTGAGTCTCAGAGTACGGAGCACTCGTTACTGGGCTGTGGCAGAGTCCTGGCGAGCACAGGTCACATCCAACATGATCCCAGGGACAACTGGTAAGAGCCAGCTGTAGGATGGCCAGGTCCTCAGAGGGGCTGGTGTGCACATTTCTGTGTGTCAGCATCAGGAGACCAGCGGTTCTCCAAGTGTGGTCCAGGAGACAGTGGGGGTCCACAGACCCTTTGACGGGGTCTATGACATCAAAACTACTTTTATATTTATACTAAGACCTTCTGTGCCTCTTTCAAGCTTATTCTTCAAAAGTACATGACAGAATTTTCTGAAAGCTCCAGGAAGGTGGTATCAGCACTCTAATGGATAGCAGGCCTTGTACTTGCATCATCCTATGTTTTATCAATTTCTTCACTTTATTATCTAATACAGCAAATAATGATAATTGATTTCACATGACCAGAGTTCTTTGGGGCCTTCGATAATTTTTAAAACCATAAAGGACGTATTAGACACATCATTCCGGGGAGCTCCGTGTAGACTGGGTATGAGGGTACACACCCGGAGTCTGTGAGAACCAACAGGACACTGGTGTGGTCATTCAGACACAGGCTGCCAGAAGGGAAGCAGGACCTGGAGGTCTGGGTGGGGAGAGGGGCCATAACCAACCACATGTAGGGGAAGAATCAGCAGGACTTGGTGACAAGTGAGCAGGAGTCAGGGTGACCAGGTGAATAGGTGTGCCACCAAGACACGCAGGCCGTCCGAGAAGCTGGCAAGAGGGAAGGGTAAAGACAGACTCCAGTGCCATCAGCATTCACCATATATTGCCTTCACCATATACGCTGCTCATCCTGGATGTCTGGTGGGCAAGACGGAGTCTTCTCTCATGAAAAACGACACCAAACTGAACCAAGCCACACGTGTCACAATAGCAACAGAGGTCAAAGAGACATGAGAAGAACAGGAAACATGGGAGCTCTCAAAGAAGAGCAGGGCTGTTCTTGCTCTGTATGGGACTGAACTTGTCGGCACAGACACTTGGAGCCCGAACCCTGCGGTGTCACAGCCACTGTCCCTGTCACCCATGACACTGAGGACACAGCACTCAGATGCCAAGTGGACAGGAAGAGCAAGGTGGAAGGACCGTGAGCAGCACTTACCACCCTTTAGATCAGCAGACGCCCCCACGTACTGGAAGTTGTCCATATTAATGACATCGATGATGGGGGACACAACCCGAGTCCTGTCCTGGAAAACAAATGGAGAAAAGACAAGAGTAGGTACCAGAACACACTGAGAGTCTCACCCCCAAAGAAGGCGTGTGTTAAGCAGTTACAGTGACTCCCAGCTGACCCCTGTACCCTCACAGCCCGAGCGCCTAGCTCCACCACTGCAGACGGTCTCGGCTTGTGCCAAGGGACAGAGAGCCAGCATGCAGACTTTGAAATCGCTCCCTAAGGTATGCGCTGGGCACAGGACAGAACAGGCATTTGGGCACTTAGCTGATGGCCTAAATGACACCAGTGTGTCCCTAAGGTCCTTTTCTGTTTTCCCAAATGTCAAAACCACAGGGCTGCTTTCATTCCGACAGGCTCTAAGCTCAGCTGCACTTGAACATGGGTAATCTGTGAGCTACCGTGGTCCTCAGAAAAGGACTCAGGGCTGCCCACACAGCAAAGTCAGGAACACGAGTGGTGCATGATGTGGGAAGTATCAATATTATCCCTATCACAGCACAAGGGAAACCAAACTGACTAGAAGATTCTAAGTCTGTCTTATCTGTCATTCTACCAGACAAAACACCCCTCCCCCCAGCCCCAACATTGAGGCACACTTTAAAGTCACCCTGCCACTGTCCTGGTAAGAGACTGTGAACACAGGCCTTTTACCTTTCCTGCCCTCTTTAAATTCGAATGGTTGGTGCTGGTAACAGATGCTGTCCTATGTTACAACAGTTAACAAAAGAGTAAGTGCTTTCCTGAGTCACTTAAAGAACCCCGTGTGAACCGAAAGAAAGACTTCAACAAACAAATTAGTAACAGAATCAGCAGAGCTAAGAACATAACACACCAGAGAAACACACAAGAGAATACTGTAAAGCTGGGTACAAATGTGTGTAGGAAAAACAATGACCTGTGTGGTGCACGGAGAGCAGAGAGGGATCACATCCTCAGTGCCCAGCTCAGCCGGACCAGGTATGGAGGTTCAAGGACATGATTTGCTCTACCGCTAAGTCCACTTCATATATTTTCCTTTTGATAGGACTGGCATTAGCGAGAATGAATATTAAATATTCTTAATTCTTCCATCCTTAATTTAGGAAGGGGTCCTTGAAATAACCCTGACGGTGGCCTGTGTACATTCTAATTCTTGGTTGCAGCGTGCGTGTGGCCTGTGCTTGCCCAGGATAGCCTGGTGGACTGAGAAATTGGGGGTGGGAAGCCAGGATGGTTTCTTCTCTTAGGAAGGCACGTGTGTGGTGCAAGACACCTCAGTCAGGGACTCGGTGAAACCCGTTGTGCAATCCTGACTCTGCCACTTGTATGACTTTGGACAGGTGACTCAAGTTCCCTGAAGCCCAGTTTCCTCATCTGTCAAGTGGGGTGTTCCCTGGACTGAAGGTAATGTATCACGTGTCTAGCATGTAGTTAGTACTCAATAAATGATAGTGACCATGATGGTCATAATGCCAGCAGCTTGTGGTTTCATGGTTTACTGCCCATCAATTATTCTTGCCACCATAAAAAGAATGACTTGGGCATGTTATATTTCTCCAGTAGTTTCATTAAGTTTCTTTCTCACTCCGAGAAAATGCTTTCTTAGCAGGGAGGAGAGAAGCTCAACAGGCAAGCAGAAGGCAGAAGAAATGACAGAAGGCCAAACGCTCTAGTAGTGATGATATTTGTAGATGCACAAAATGTGCCGGTAGACCACCCTGACAGTCTTGAACAGTGGCTGTGTGCTTACAGTGCCTCCTCTCCCCTGGGAGCCAGCATCTGTCCTCTGGAACGTCCCCAGCCCACCCACCCTTAGCCGCCAGTAACAGCAGCAAACTCTCAAGGGGCACTAGCCAGATGCCAGGCAAGAGTTCTAGGCACCACGCTTCCTGCGAGAAAGGAAGGGCCTCACACCAGTCAAGCATTCACCACCTCTGCGATCCTCGCCCCTCCATGTCAAGATGGTTTCCCCCAGAGACAGACTCCTACTGTGAACAAACATCCCCCTTTCCAGCATCAAAGGAAAGCATGGCTTGAGCCCGACTTCACCTCGGCCACCCGCTCCAGCAGGGGCTCCAGCCAGTGCTCATTGCACTCGCAGTGGCTGTCCAGGAACGTCAGGACTTTGGCCTGGGCTGCATCGGCCCCCCGGACCCGTGAGCGCATGAGGCCTGTGGAAATGATTCAAAAGCACATCAGAGACAAAGGCAAAACCAGCACCCCCGGCCCTGCACTGACACCCACACACGCACTGCGGGCCTCTCACCAGGCAGTTACCTGCGAACTCACGTGGTGGGATGAGTACCAACCCATAGTTACCCAGACAGAGATCCATCAGGACTTTTTAAAAGTTCATAGGATGCCTGAGAAGACAACTTCCTTAGAAATACTGCCTTCTGAGAAAGTCCTTTATATCACTGAAGTCTCATTTATCGAGTAATTGAAATGTGGGAACTTTAAAGCTACCCTTTTCTGACAGAGCAAGAGCTTCCTAGTTAG
Source organism: Rhynchonycteris naso (assembly GCA_037038555.1). Classification (NCBI taxonomy): domain Eukaryota; kingdom Metazoa; phylum Chordata; class Mammalia; order Chiroptera; family Emballonuridae; genus Rhynchonycteris; species Rhynchonycteris naso. Next base: position 189,796,437 of record CM072995.1, on the reverse strand, counting down.
CCGGGCTAAAGAGGGTATTGCCCGGAAACTTCCGGACACTTTAAGTGCTAATGGTGCCGATTTTAATGGCGATTATGTCACAGAGTTGCAAGTATCTTTGCCATCTAAGACTTAACAAAAACCCAATAACATAAATGACAAAGTCCATACAAAATGAGTTACACTATTAGTCAAATTATACAATGTATCTATTTGTGACCCGTTAACAACATAATAACATTTTAAAATCACACAGTCTTAACACAAATAGCACTTTTATTCTCAGATGATGTGGTCACAGTGGCTTTACTGTGTACGCTGGGCTTCACTGATGAAGGTGATGCAGCTGTTCACAACCAGTGAGAACAAGTGTTTTAAGTTCCTTTATACACAGCTGTCAAAATGGGTTTTCTAGCTGTATGCTAGTGTAGAGAAAAAAGATTTCTCTTTCTGGAATTGCAAAGTAGCGCACAAGCGACATTGGGCGAACTCTCATTCAAATAACAATTACAGACTCTGAGCAAAACAAAAAAAGCAACCATTGGAAAGGGCTAGGGAGCATCCAGAAGCAGGCAGAAACTAGAGGGGACTCAATCCTTAAAAGAAGATCACCCGGAGTGACATTGTGCTTATTGGGTGTTTCCCTGAGGTTCCTCTCCAATCCACTGCAATGCAGCCTTTTTGGCTTGAGGCGCCAGAGGACAGAGCTCTGGGTCTCTTGAGAGGTTAGAACCTGAAGGAGGCCATCCTGGAAAGTAGGTAAGCCCTAAATCTGATAGCTTCTCTTTAAATCCTTGGCTGACTCCCAAACATGAGGTACAGGGGAGACTCCACAAAGTCTAGGAAAAGAAATAATTTAGAAGGCAGAGGGAACTAAGGTTTTAGGCACACAAAATTTGGAACTTCAGTCCCATCAGGTTAAACGGGCTTCCTAAAGACCCGAGTTATATATAAAATCCAGAAGGAACACCTCTAAGAATACAGACTATGTCTCAGGAATAAAGGATTCACCCAGGATATACTTGTCCTAGTAGAGTACAAAACAAGCCTACCCAAGTTAAAGGTCATCATCCAGTAATTTAACTGCCAGACACAACGAAGATTAACGCTCTTTCAAGCAAGGTAACAGAATCTAATGTCTCTACAACACAGAAAAACGTTACCAGGCATGAGTAAAACAGGAGAATGTGATCCATACCCAGGAGAAAATAAGTCAACAGAAACCCAGATGTAGAAATTAACAGTTGAAAAACTTAAAGCAGCTATAATAAGAACTAAGTTCAAGAATTCAAAGGAAATGATGGTTCTCATGAGTGAACAGATGGGGAATCTCAGTAGAGAAATAAAAACTATAAGAAAGAATCAAATGAATATTCCAGAACTGAACATTGCTATTTTCTGAAATGAAAAATTCACTGACAGGGTTTAATAGCAGATTGAAGATGGCCGAGGGACCAGTAAACTTGAAGATGGATCAATAGAAATTAGTTAACTGATGGTTAACTCAGAATTCCATTCAGGGAAAATATTCCTCAATAATAGACAAGGAAAGACTGTTCAGACAAACGGAAGTGGAGAGGTTTTGTTGCCTACAAGAAAGAGAAAGTTCTAAAGAAAGTTATTTTGGGTTGAAGGAAAATGACACTAGATAGAAACGTCAATGCATGCAAAAAAAGAAACGTTCTGGAAATGGAAAATTATGAGCATACATTTAATAGTCCACATATATTCTCTTGATTTCTTTAAAGATAACGAGTTACTTTAAGCAAACATTTTAACCCTTTATGGTGAGATTTAAAATGTATGTATAAAAGAAACAAATGTTAACAGTACCTAGCACCAGGAAGAGACAAGGAATTAAACTGTTGCAAACTTCTTATACTTGATGTAAACTGGTGTGACACTGACTCTAAGTAGACTGTTATAATTTAAAGATATGTGTTGTAATCCTCAAAGCAACCACTAAAAATTGTGCAAACACTACAAGAAGAATTCAAATGGAATGATTTTTTAAAAGCACTTCAAATTGTACAGTGTGTCTGTAAAGTCATGGTGCACTTTTGGCCGGTCACAGGTCAAAAGTGCACCATGACTTTACGGACACACTGTATTGGCTATATTACAAAGCTATAGTGATCAAAACAATATGGTACTGGCCTAAAAACAGAAATAGCTCAATGGAACAGAATAGAGAGCCCAAAAATAAACCCACACATGTACAGTATAGCAAAGATGCAAAAAAATATATACAATGGGGAAAGGACGGTCTCTCCAAAAAGTGGCATTAGGAAAACTGGACAACCACAAGCAAAAGAATAAAACTGAAGCCCTATCTTGCACCATACACAAATATTAAAATAAAAACTTCAATGTAAGACCTGAAATTACAAAACTCCTAGAAGAAAACATAGGGAGTAAGCTCCTTGATATGGGTCTTGGCAATGATTTTTGTATCTGACACCAAAAGCAAAGGTAACAAAAGCAGAACAAACAAGTGGGACTATATCAAAGTAAAGAGCTTCTAGACAGAAAAAGAAACCATCTGCAAAACAAAAAGACAAACTATGGAATACGAGAAAATATTTACAAATCAGATATCTGATAAGGGGGCTAATATCAAAATATATAAAAACTCATGTAGTACATACAAAAATAGCACAAAACCCTACAAACAATCCAAGTTTTAAAAAGTGGGCAGAGAAACTGAATTGTTTTTTCCCAAAAGCTATTCAAATGGGCAACAGATATATGTAAAGGTGCTCAACATTGCTCATCATCAGGAAATGCACATCAAAAGCACAATGAGATACCACCTCATATCTATCACAACAGCTGTCATCAAGACAAGAGATAAGTGTTGGAGAGGATGCGAAGAAAAGAGAATCTCTGTGCAGTTTGTGGGAATGTGAACTGGAGCAATTTGACTTCTAAGTGTTTATCCAAAAGAAATGAAATCACTGTCTCAAGGAGGTATCTGCACCCCTAGGTTCATTGCAGCACTACTTACAATTGCCAAGATATGGAAGCAACTTAAATGTCTGATGGATGATTGAATAAAGAAAATGTGATACATGCACATATAAATATCAGCCACAAGAAAGAAAGAAATCCGGCCATTTACCCCAACATGAATGAATGCTGAGGGCATTGTGCTAACAAAGTGAGTCAGTGAAAAAAAGAACACTGTATATCTATCTAACTTGTATGTGGAATCTAAAAACTCCGAATTCATAGAAATGGGACAGGTTGGTGGTTGTCACAGGCAAAGGTTGGGCTGGCGGAAATGGGTGAAGGTGGTCTAAAGGTACAGACTTTTAGTTATAAGTTCTAGGGATATAACGCACAACATGGTGACTATAGGTAACAATACTGTATTGTATAATTTGGAAGTTGCTAAGATCTTAAAAGTTCTTACCATAAGAAAGTATAGTCATAACTATGTGAGGTGATGGAAGCTGAGGAAACTTATATTTGAACGTGTACAATATATACATATATCAAATCCTTATGTGTACACCTTGAACAGATACAGGATGTCAATTACATCTCAATAAAACTGGAAAAAATAAGTTGATGCAAAAGAAGGCAGGACAGTCAGAACAGAGGAAAAAAAGCACATGAGACAAACAGAATATGAAGTATGAATTTGGTTTTCCCCCTACAGCTGTTTTAAATAGCTCTATGACCTTGAGAAAGCCACTTAACTTCTTTGGGCTTTAATATTTCCATCTGTAAAATGAGAGAGAAGGGTTAGGTTTTCAGAGCATATGAGAATCATTTAAGTAGCTTAAAAAATGCAGATGCCCAGACCCCGCCCTTGAAATCCAGACCTTTTTATTTAATGTGGGTAGGGTCAAGGCATGGTCATCTTTTAACTTCTCCAGGGATTCTAATGAATGGCTGGAGTAAGAACTGCTGGCACAATGGGACCTGAGCTCTAACACGAACCGAAGGCTGCTCCTTCACTGCCATGATGTCTTATGCAACTTTCTCTGTCATCTACCAGTGTCACTATAAGCCACTGTGTAGATGTTTAAATATATGGGATCTATACACATATACATACATACCGTATATATACACACATACTCTTACATACACAAACATGCCCACATGTTGTGTGCAGATTTTCTACCTTGACCATCATATTCATCTGCTCCACACAGAGCTACCTTGATTTCACTTCACACACCTGCCCATCCCTACCCTTTCCCAAAACAATGTGTCAGTTTGGGTTCTCACCCAAATAAAGTACCTAACATATAGTAAATAGAAAGTTTATATTTAGAGACATTTTTTACTTGTAAGTGGTTTAAAGGCACAAATAAGGCTAGCAAGTGACCTGTCAGTTATAAAATGCCAACGTAAAAAATATATTTTTGTCTTCCTCCTGTTGTTTATTTTCCTGCTGTGCCAGCAGATACTTTGGGTTTAAAGTAAAAAATTATCACGGCCCAAGATGGTTAGCTCAGTTGGTTAGAGCGTTGTCTTGAATGTCAAAGTTGCAGGTTCAATGAATGCATAAATAAGTGTAACAATAAATAGATGTGTCTTTTCTCTCTCTCTCTCTCAAAAAAAAATAAAACAAAGAAAGTGATTATGTAGCTTGTTTAGGGCCAAATGCAAATATAAAATACAAGATTTTGGTTGATTCTAAGCTTGGGAGACAGGTTTGAGTCCAGGAAACAGAGCTTGCCTAAGGGTAAGGCTGATACCATTGTTGATGTATCTGGAACATCTGGATGGATGATGATCTTGTCATTGGTTAAAATATGGCGTGATGATGTGGCCCTTATGGGCTAAATCACTTTACTGGCTGATAAGATTCTTGCTAAGAAAAACTGCATCCCCAACTCCAGCTGGACTGCACTGGGAACCAGAAGAGTACTCCTGATTCAAAAATACAGGCACCATTCTAGGACCAACAGTTAGCTGCAAAGAGCAAAAATGGCCCATATTTTAAAAGCTCTGCAATGTCTCTCTGCAGAAAGATTTCTCAGGACTCTGGAGAAGTCAAAAAGCTCTCTAACAGACTGATGCAATGGATGCTAATTTCATTGTAATTTCGGCTTCCTATCCAGACACTTCAAAGTAATAATTTCCCCCTCTGACTCACTCTTATAACTGCAATAAAGTAGACTTGATGAGCCCAGCTTTGGCACAGACAGGACTGACTGCAGGTTTTGAGGTTGGCATTTGCAAATTCCAATAAGCATGTATTGTGGTGCCTGCCCTTTTTGGGGATAGCTCACCTCTGGCAGGCTGTCAAACTTGACTCTCAGTTATTCAGATGCCTGGAGCATGGAGTCATTAAACTTCCCATTGCTAAATCTTTGTATTTCTTCTAGCAGTACTCAAGAGATTGATGATAAAACTTCCTAGGTTGTGAGAGAACCAATTTTCTAAATACATAACTAAAAATGTCATTTGAACTCTTGCCCTAGTGTACAATTTCAATTAGTTAAGCTTTGAATGTCTTTCCTGTGTTTGCTGGGAGAGGCTTCCAAGAGGCTCTGGAAGTGGGAGAAAGACAAGAAGACCACACAGTTCATTGTTCTTTGAGCTGAAACCTTCCTCTAAGTTATTACGAGCTCAGGAAGAGCCAGAATTCAGCCATCCGGGACTGAACTAAGAAGAGTCTTACCTTCTCGCCGATCATTTCTGAGAACCCGCACTTTCTCGATTTTCCCCAAGAGAGCCCCGTCCTCAGCTAGGAAAGGAAAAGAAACAGAGATTTGAACCTCAAGTTCATAAAGGACTGTGCATTCAAGCAATGAGTCTTGACTGTCTACCTATAGGCATCACTGAGGCGCCTGTCCTTTTGGTGGCCCTGATTCTGGCCTTTCCTAAACCCATCATTAGCAGCCATGCTGTGGGAAGGCTGGCGCCTGGGAAAGGACCAGTGCAGGGGAGAAATGGGCCTCGGAACTTACAATCGTTGCTGTAGTCATCCACCAAGATGATTTCTTTTATGAGGTGGGGTGGGCTTTTCTTAAGGACACTGAGAAAAGACAGAGAGATGAAGGTTATAGGCCTTTTAGGGGTGTCACTTGCGGTGGGGAATTCTTCTGTCTTGGCACCAAACCCTGGCAGCAAGAGTCATCAGCCCCACCTTAACCTGCATACTCAGGTGACCTGCCTGCACCCCCAGACAGCCCCGACCTGGCCATGCTGGGGACACAACCCACATGCAGCGTCCCTGCCAGGGAAGGCCTTGTAGGAGCTGCAACAGGTGGGCAGTGGGTGGAACGTCCCGGACTCACCTGACCACTGTCCTTAGCAAGGCTGACCTGGCTTCATTGTGGAATGTGATCACCACACTGGTGGCTGGCAGATCCACCCTCCACTGCTTCCGCTGACACCTGAGGAAGAAAAAGTTCATCCCCTGAAAGAGAGACCCAGACTGGCCAAGGCAAGGCCCCTGGAGAGCGTGGTCAGACCGACCCACCCACAGATGGATTCCAGGGGAACCCCGCTGTCCGCGAAAGGCTCCAGCCTATTCCGAGATACAGTGAGAGACAGACAGGAGGAAACAGAAAAACACAGAGTCATGTTTTAAAAAATGAATGACCTGACCAGGCGGTGGCACAGTGGATAGAGCGTTGGACTGGGATGCAGAGGACCCAGGTTTGAGACCCCAAGGTCGCCAGCTTGAGCACGGGCCCATCTGGCTTGAGTAAAAGCTCGCCAGCTTGGACCCAAGGTCGCTGGCTCCAGCAGGGGGCTGCTCAGTCTGCTGAAGGCCTGCGGTCAAGGCACATATGAAAAAGCAATCAATGAACAACTATGGTGTCGCAACAGCAACAAAAAACTAATGATTGATGTTTCTCATCTCTCTCCGTTCCTGTCTGTCTATCCCTATCTATCCCTCTCTCTGATTCACTCTCTGTCCCTGGAAAAAAAAAAAAAGAAGAATGATTTCAGCGCAAAGTACCATATTGAGAACATCTTCCTCACATGTTGAAGGAAAGGTACTTTGAAACAGTGAGTTCCCATTTACCGTCAAGTGCAGAAAGGAGCGCTTCCCACGTCGTGGTGGGTATCCTCAGTGCTGGAACCAATGGTGTCACTGCTCTTTGCCTGCAGCAAGCACGAGGGACGTCTCTGCAGCCTGGCAACAGCCCCCTGGCTGCTAGCCCTTACCCTGGACAGCAGGGATGCATGTCCCTCACCCCACCAAGCCAGCTCCAAACAAGGTAGGGGACAGTGTGCAGGCTAGTGCAGGGCGAGGGACTCGTCAGCTCTGTGGGGAGGGCCTTGAACTGCCTCAGAGCACAGCCATGCAGGAACCAGGTGTACACCCTGCGGGCTGATCACAGGTACTTCTCAAGCCTCGTCTCTGCAGACACAAGTGCAAGGGCACAGAATGGCTCTTCTGGAGACTAGGACTCTTGATACCTCCAGGCTAAAGATGCTGATTGATTAAAATCAAGCTATTCAAATAACCACAATAAACAAGGAAGCCCATTGTGATTCTGACCTAACTGCTTTTTATTTCACTGATTTTCTTGTTCATTTTCAAAATCTGCTTTTGCCATTATCTGTGGGAGACAGAACTGGTCAGCCGGGTAGGACCAGACTCAGCAGAACCCATGAGGGACCCTGCCAGGCAAGCTGCACAGACTTGGAGAATGTGAATATGCCCGCAGAGGTGGTGTTCCGGAGGGTCCTGAGAAAACACTGCATCCAGGGAGGAGATTAAAACCTGTGGAGGGCACAGTGGGCTTACAGCCTGGAAGGATCCCTGGGGACATCCAGCATGGTTTGAGGGCATTCAGAGTTACCACACTGGTGATACTGCTGGCCCAGCTCAGAACAGAGGTTGGGGCAGACAACAAAGGCATATTTGTCTTCTGGGAAACAGTCTCCCAAGGTGCAGAGAGTGAAAAAGTCTTGCATGAGCCTGCAGTAGGTAGGGACCATCATCAACCCCAGGACGGGTCCCAGCATTGGCGACCTGTGAGCACCCATCGCTTGGGCAGTTAGACCCACTGCTGCTGGCATCAGAGAGCCAAAGCCCTTCCGAGGGCTTTGCATCCCTTATTCCTGATGCATTTACAACATCTTGCTTTGCTTCCTATCTTTCATCTAGCCTACCATAGCTGTGAGGGGTCTGCTCCCAGAGTTAAAGGTCCCTCTGCAATGTGGAGTCAGTCATTGGGAGAAGGACGTGGATGTTTCAGTCTCTGGAGCTTGGAGTGGCTCACAGCATTTAAGCAGTTAGGGCTGAAGCGGAGGCTCACACAGCCAGGGACTGGCGGGTGGGTCCACTCAACAAACATGCTGCTAATTTTCCCTGCTGCTGGGGAGAATGGCTTCTAAGAAGCAAATTTTGAAAATGAGCAAGAAAACCAGGGCAATTAAAAGGCAATTAGGTCAGAATCACAATATGGTCTTCTTTTTGTTTCTTATAGGGATAGCTTGACTTTAATTAATCACAAGAAAACATTATACCAGTTGTTGTTGGGGGGTGGATGCATTCCAGAATTAATATCATACTTTATTAGAGCTCCTGACGCCTAAGTCTTCAAGGACAAGTGGATTGGTAGGCCATTTTTTTTCACCCAATTTCAAGAATTAGCTGATTGTTAGATGAAGGAAGAATCTGCAAGGTTCAATGGTGAACAAATTACCAAAGAATGTCACCCCAGAAAGGGATCTGTAATGCTAATGAAATAAAGCTTCCTGTTAGGAGCCCAGCTGCTGCCCCCTCCCCACGCATAATTCCTTCCCCCCCCCACTCAGGGAGAATTAAAAAAAGGAGGACTCAGGCTCAAATCATATTCAACTTCAAGGATCCAATCATGTCCTATCCTCTCATTTTCCTTTTCTCTGTGGGTAGCCTCGTCTTCCACGAGCCCTCAGAAGACTCAAGGAGCTCTAGAAGCACTTCTGAGAACACACAGCATGCCTGTGCTCACATTATTTTATTAAAATTCCTCTACATATTCATAAGGCACTGAGTTTTGCTAGGAATTGGCAAGCAGGACATTTAAGAGGTCTCCCATTTGTAAGTAGAAACCAAGGACTATGTTACACCCCATGAGGTAAGACTGAGTATGCGTATGTATATATATAAATTCAGATCCCAAATCATCAAGGTAAGCCAAGAGGGGGGGGGGGGAGCTGAAGAATTTCTTTAAAAAGAAGCAATAAATCTTGAGTGTGAAGAGCCACATCCTTGCCAAGCAGTCTTGACTGCCCCAGAGAATGAGAGACACCCAACACAGAGACCCCTCTGGGCGCTGGCTGCTAGTGACTTTTACACTTGAGCTTCCTTTGGGGACTGAGTAGAAAGTGCAGTTGATTTGAAGTCAGCAGCAGGAAGAGTTTGTGGTTAGTCTGTTCTCCCTTCCAGACGAAGCAAATTCCAAGGAACGTGATGCTTAGGAAAGAGCGTGATGCCAAGGGCTGTGGGATCAAGTTCACTCTGGTTTCCAAGGGTCTGGTACTACAGTGGTCATTCTGAGAATTTCTTGTCCAGTGAAATGGAGATTTTAAAAACTGGATACACAGTCTACAGCCATACCAAACTGAATTTGCCCAATCTCAAAAAAACTGGGTACATAAAGATTGTTTTTTAAAGCCTTAATTTAGTTTTAAATTTCTTTGAGATCACATGGCTATCAATATCTGAACACCTGATTGAATGGAAAAACTGGCTGACGTCAACAGCACTGTGTCCCCTTGCCCCTCGGGATGAGAAATGATGCTTGCCGGGGCAGATTTTTCTTTGATGTAGACATCATCCTTGAGGTTGATCAAGACATTGATGAAATAATCAAATGTATGTCTTTAGACTGGGAAGCTAGGGGCTCTGTTTAGTAATATAGAGAACTGTTCCATGGCAATGAATACAGATACGTGTTTTCCAACCCTTAGCTCGTGCCAGTGGGTCTTGTAATTTTGCAAAGAACCTTTGGAAACCTTGGTTACTTACTGTGTGATCTGAGGCACCTCATATCACTCCTCATGTGGAAAAATGGCCCTTATAATCTTGCATGGTTATTAGGAGTATCAAATAAAAATGTATGAAAAGTAACTCTGGAAACCGGAAAGGTTCCTGTAATTCTAATTTAGGGTTATAATGTGCCTTTGGCAGCTGTGTGTCACTGGTGACTGTCATCACGGAGGTTAGAGGGAAACTTCTCCAGTAACTTGAAGATAGGGCCAATGCAATGGGCTGCGACACACTTCCCAATGGACACATGAGGGTCTGGGTGTAGAACATCGTGGTCACTTAGAGCAGTGTTCTTCATGGACATACAACATCGAGGTGGTTAACTTTTGTGGACAAGCACGAAATTTTTGGCAGACTTATAGGGTGAAGGGTTCTTGGGTTTGCAAGAAGAGCTCAAATGATGGATGGATAGGGGAGATGGAGAAGCATACGTCAGTAAAAGAGAAAATTCCAGAACATCTACGAGGTCCAGGGAGGAGCTCATGGCTAAGATCAAGACCACATTTACGGTGAGACAGCCATAAGGACCAGATGAAGAGTCACAGGAAAGAAGAAATGTGGGGAAATGTTGCCCAATCCCCCTGAAACTCCCCTTTCACTCAGATTTTTGTAAGGAAAATACTAAGCAACTTGACTGGTAATTAAGCATTATTTTATGTTAACACAAAACGGGTTTCTATTATGGAAGAGATAGGAAATACACACATTTTAGAAGATTAAGAAAATAAAAGTTAAAACCAATGCTGAGCCGGGAGAGGCACGTTCTGGTTGCCCAGCACCCAGAGGGTACCCTACCCAGGTCTCTCTCCCAGCAGTCCCTATGAGAGATGTGAGGACCCTGTCATTCTGGGCATTCAACACCAACCCATGCTCTGATAATGACCTGCAGTCTGACATAGTAGGATGTTTGTTGGCAACAGGGACCCTGAATGTCAGCCTTCACAGGAGTGGCTTCTTGCTGCCGGTCCATGAGCAGGCCTTCTGGCCATATCTTGGCTTCATGGGTCACAACTCAAGAGGCAACAGCATCAGGACCATGAAAGGAACTATCTCAGGTTCTAGTTGCTGTCATAGGTGTATCTCTTTATAAACTACTAAACTGGCATTCTGGATTCATTCAATCTGTGAATTTAGTTTGTGTCTGCCTCTGGGAGACAAATCTAGCTTTGATTTACTGTAAAAGAAAAAAGGCAGGAAAAAATACCAAATAAGCAAATAAAACAATTTTCTGGGTTTGCAAAGCAAAGGGCCAAGTCTTGGACCATGATAAATTCACATGGCAATGAATCTCCTGTAGCCTCTTGGGAAGAGAGGCAGTGGGCCTACCTTTCCCAGCAAGCCTGCCACTACAGACATCACTGTGTGCATGTCTCTGAAATATTTCAAAGATAGAATGTGGGAACAAGCACCCGTGCACCCTCCACTCAGCCTTACCAAATCTTAATATTTTATAACATTGACATCTAATTCTGATTTTCTTTTCTTCTTCTATTTCATACAACATTCAAGAAGCAAAGTCTGGAACTAGCTATGCTCTTCAAGCATACTGTGATCTGTGATATGTGAAGGCCGGTATTATCTCAGGAGGAGATCATAATGCTTTAACCTAAAGAAAACACCACACTATCACCAGCCTCTCTAAAACTATCATCAGAGCAAAACAGTGTTTAAAAGCAAACAAAGAGGAAAGGTGATTAATAATGCCACTTGCAAATATATCCAATTTTCAATTCTTTTTTTTGTAAAACTGACATGTTATGATTCTTTTTTTTAAAATATAAAATAAAACCTGACAGGTAAGTTATAGTCTCATCCATGTCCCTTTCCACCTGAATTCCATCTGCACCAGGAGTAACCATGACCCTGAATTTGGTGCTTCATTATTCCTATCGATATTTTTCATACGCTACCTATATACATATTCATGAGAAATGGACAGCATTCTGCATATACTCAGAATTTACGTGATGACACGGTATTATGACTTGCCCTTCTCACCTTTGGGGACTGTATCTGTTTTGACACACATAGCACTATTTCATTCATCCACGATCCATGGGGTATAGCTTTTCATTGTAGGAACTTACCAACTTAATCCCTTTTCTGTTGTCTCTCTAGCCCTTTCAGGAATAAGGCAGCAGTGAACACTGTCTTTCCACATACGTGGGGGGGTTTCTCTGCATTCCTGACCCAAAAGTGAAACGGCTGGTCAGAGAGGGTTATCTCTTCACCTTACATGGCATAGCCCAACCACCCCCACGTTGGCTGTCTCTAGTACCATTCTCACCAGGACAGGGGTTCATACTGTTGCATATTCTCATCTCATAGCGTCAGATTATTTTAATTTTGCCAATCAGATTGCTTTAATAGCCTCTTCTTAGTCTAGTTTTCATTTCCCTGATTTCTAGAAGGGCTGCACATCTTTTCATATGTTTAAGAGCTGATTGAATTGTTTCTTCTATTAATTGACTGTTCATATTCTCTGTCCACTTTCTAATTAGGTTTTTACATCATTGCTTTTTGCTTAAAAATTTTCTACATTCTGGATATTATCTTTTGTTAGCTGTATGCATTGCAAAAATCCTTTCCATGTGACAGATCTTTAATTTTGCTTATGATATCTTCTCTCAAACGTACTTTAATTTTGATTTTTCACATTGTGGCCCTGGGGCAAAATTCAGGAAAAGCTAATCTCTAACCTAAGGTCTTTAATATATTCTTGTAGGTTTTCTTTCAAATGTTTGAACATTTATAAATGTGATCTATGTACATATATACATATATGTATGTGTGTGTATTTAAGAATGGTGAAACTAACTAATCTCATCTTTTTCTATATGGATAACCTGTTGTCTCAGCATCCCGTCCTAGTTCATTACTTCATCACTGATTTGTAATGTCACACTGTCACACCCAGTATTTTATATGCAAAGGTCTACTTCTGTTTCTGGTTCTTTATCTGCATAACCCTGTGTTTCCACTTCTTCTTCTTATTATTTTTTTACAGGGACAGAGAGAGAGAGAGACAGGAACAGACAGACAGGAACGGAGAGAGATGAGAAGCATCAGTCATCAGTTTTTCGTTGCGACACCTTAGTTGTTCATTGATTGCTTTCTCATATGTGCCTTGACCGCAGGCCTTCAGCAGACTGAGCAACCACATGGAGCCAGCGACCTTGGGTCCAAGCTGGTGAGCTTTTTGCTCAAACCACATGAGCCCGCACTCGAGCTGGTGACCTCAGGGTCTCGAACACTGGGTCCTCCACATCCCAGTCCGATGCTCTATCCACTGCGCCACCGCCTGGTCAGGCTGTTCCCACTTCTTGATGACTATGGCTTTGAAGACTTCACATGGGACAAGGAAAGTCACCTTGCCATGTGTTGCTCTTGAAGATGCTATCGGCTATTTGTGGCCATTAAAAATTATCTCAATTATGCTTTTCTTTATGAATGTAAGGTTGAGTTCTTTAAGTTCCATGAAAAAAACATTGTATGACACAACACTAAATTTATAGGTTAATTTGAAGAGAATAACTTTATAATATATATAACTTTATTATGCAATTTTATGTTCTTCAATTGTTTTGAATCTAATTTTCTCCATAAAAGTCTTGCACATTGTTTGTTGCATTTACTCCTCAGTTCCTACAGTCCTGCTCACTACAGTGCAGTGTGTCTCCCTTCTGAATGCATTTTCCAATAGGCCATTACTGATGCTGGATTCTATGCGTAGACCTTCTACTCCAACTGAGCTCTTTTCTCTGTTGTGAAAGTTGGTAGGTCCTGTTGGATTTCTCACCCATCCATTCATCAATATTCTGTCCTTTTCTTTCCATTTCCTACACATGTTAGTGTTGTCTTAATAAAGCACTGGTTAGGGCCTGTAGTACAACAGGCAATACAAAAAAGGGTAGAAAACATCTTTGCCTTGATCCCATCTAAAGTGAACGCAGTTAGATTTCCTTCAGCAAAATGTTTGCGATGATGTTTTATAGATACCTTTAAACAGGTAAGGAAATTCTCTTACAAGTGCTAAATTTTACTGATCCCAAACCCCTGCATTTATTAAGGTGATCATTTAGTTTTCCTTTAACCTATCGAGTATATATATTGTATTAATATATTTCACTTTTCATGCTTGTATTCCTAAAATAAATTCAACATGACTATGATATTTTTAAAAAATAGAGCTCTATTAGATTTCCAATACTGTATTTGGCTTAGATTTTTATTTTTATTTTGGCTCTACAACCATCACTGTGATTGGTCAACAGTGTTCTATTCTTATTCTCTCTTCTTCCACTTTCCAGCAAGATGTTCCTGTGCTCATGAGGCAACAGGGTAGCTTTCCTCACTTTTGATTGTCTAAAATAGTCTGTTTTATGCAAACCCACTAAACTTTGTGAATTTTTTAAAGGCAAATTTTGTATTATTGATAAATTCTTTCATGTCTGACAGTTATTCATATTTTCTGTTTCTTTAGAGATTCTGGTAATTTCCTTTTTCCTAGATAACCACACATTCCACATAAGTTTTCAAACTTATTTGTACTTACAATTTACAGTATTTTTCTCTCTTCTTTTTTTAACAAGGGAGAGACAGAGAGAGGGAGAGACCGACAGGAAAGGAGAAGCATCAATTCTTCGTTGTGATACCTTAGTTCCTCATTGACTGCTTTCTCATATGTGCCTTGACTAGGGGCTCCAGCTGAGCTAGTGACCCCTTGCTCGAGCCAGTGACCTTGGGCTCAAACAAGACACCTTGGGCTTCAAGCCAGCAACCATGAGGTCATGTCTATAATCCCATGCTCAAGCCAGCGAACCTGCACTGAAGCCAGATGAGTGCACATTCTAGCCGGCAACCTCAGGGTTTCGAACCTGGGTCCTCTGCATCCCAGTCTGATGCTTTATCCACTGCGCCACCACTTGGTCAGGCTACAATTTTCTTATGATCATTAAAACTCTACTTTAACTATAGTAGTCTGCTTTTTTCTTCCTAATATAATTTAATCATGTTTTTCTTGCTTTTTGTACTATATAATCCTCTCTTTTGTTTCCTGTTTTCCTGGTTAATGAACTCCTTTCTTCTTTTTATTATTTCCTTCCTTCTGCTTTTGGGTGTTTGCCCTGTTGTTCCCTTTCACTTTCTTGAGGCACACCGTGGGCCTGGGCTCAGCCTGTGGATGTAAATCTGATCCACTGTGTGGATGGAGAAACAAAGGCAGTCCTGTACTAACAGTGAGGAGGGAGAGGTGAGATGCGACTCCATGCCCTGAGGAGTGATTATCAGCTACTAACGGTGAGCTTGACCTGGTAGCTCCACCACCCTGTGCCAAAGTTCACACCCAGGGCCAGGCCAGGACCGAGCACCTGAGAGTGTGCCAGTCTCCATGCACACCTGTGGGCCAGGGGAGACAAACCAAGAGAATCCGTGTGCATGGGGAGGGGGGGGTCAAGTTCAGGTGGCAGGGGCAAGAAATTTCAAAAACTGTAAGAATCTATTAAAACAGATTCTGTCCCAGAAATGGAAACTTTGTTCAATCAAATCATAGCAGAAAACTTCCCTAAATTAAGGCTGGGAAACATTCCACACGTTCAAGAAGCACACAGAACTCCATTAAAGAGAAACCCAAAAAAATCTACACCAAGACACATCATAGTTAAAATACCAAAGCTAATGAATAAAGAAAAAATTGTATAAGCTGCTAGAGAAAAAATGGCTATCACCTATAAAGGAGCCCCCATAAGGATGACATCGGACTTCTGAACAGAAACACTTGAGGCCAGAAGGGAATGGCAAGATGTAATCAAAGTAATGCAGAACAAGAACCTACAACCAAGACTACTTTATCCAGCAAGGCTAACGTTTAAAATTGAAGGAGAAATAAAGAGCTTCCCAGAAAAAGAAAGCCTCAAGGAATTCATTAAAACCAAACCAATTCTGCAAGAGATACTAAGGGGCCTGTTGTGAACAGTTCAAAGGGAGGAAAGAATATAGCAAAAGAATACAGCTTTAAAGAATAAAATGGCAATAAACAACTACATATCAATAATAACCTTAAATGTAAATGGATTAAATGATCCAATCAAAAGACATAGGGTAGCTGCGTGGATAAAGAAACAGGACCCATATACATGCTGTCTACAAGAGACATACCTTAAAACAAAAGATGCACATAGACTGAAGGTAAAAGGATGGAAAAAAATATTTCATGCAAATGGAAATGAAAAAAAAAGCCGAGGTAGCAGTACTTATATCTGACAAAATGGACTTTAAAACAAAGGCTGTAGTAAGAGATAAAGAAGGACACTACATAATGATAAAGGGAACAATTCAACAGGAAGATAGAACTATTATAAATATCTAGGCACCAAATATAGGAGCCCCGACATACATAAAGCAGACTTTGATGGAAATAAAGGCGAGATTAACAGCAATACTATCATAGTAGGGGATTTCAATACCCCACTAACAACACTGGATAGATCCTCAAGAAAGAAAATTAACAAAGAAACAGCAGACTTAAAGGATACACTAGATCAACTTGATTTAATAGATATCTTCAGAACTTTTCACCCTAAAGCAGTAGAATATACAATATTCTCAAGAGCTCATGGTACGTTTTCTAGGATAGACTATATGTTAGGACACAAAAATGGTCTCAATAAAGTTAAGAAGATTGAAATCATATCAAGCATTTTCTCTGATCACAATGCCATGAAACTAGAAATTAACCACAAAAGTAAAACTGAAAAATACTCAAACACTTGGAAACTAAATAGCATGATATTAAATAATGAATGGATTAACAATGAGATCAAAGAAGAAATATAAAAGTTTCTAGAAACAAATGATAATGAGCATACATCAACTCAAAATTTGTGGGACACAGGAAAAGCAGTACTGAGAGGGAAGTTCATTGAACTACAGGCATATCATAAGAAGCTAGAAAAAGCTCAAATAAGCAACCTGAACCTGCATCTAAAAGAACTAGAAAAACAACAGCAAATAAAACCCAGGACAAGTAGAAAGAAGGAAATAATAAAGATCAGAGCAGATATAAATGACATAGAGGCTAAGGAAACAATACAGAGGATCAATGAAACCAGAAGCTGGTTCTTTGAAAAGGTAAACAAGATAGATGAACCTCTAACTAGACTAACCAAGAAAAAAAGAGAGAGGACTCAAATAAATAAAATTAGAAATGAGAGTGGAGAAATACCAACTGACACAGCAGAAATACAAAGCATTGTAAGAAAATACTATGAAGAACTCTATGCCAAAAAATTAGACAACCTAGGTGAAATGGACAAATTTCTTGAATCATATAATCTTCCAAAAATCAATCTGGAAGAATCAGAACACCTAAACAGACCAATTACAACAAATGAGATAGAAACAGTTATCAAAAAACTCCCAAAAAAGAAAAGTCCTGGGCCTGATGGCTTCAGAAGCGAATTCTATCAGAAATTCAAAGAACTAACTCCTATCTTCCTCAAGCTATTTCAAAAAATTCAAGAGGAAGGAAGACTTCCAAACTCCTTTTATGAGGCGAGCATAATTCTGATCCTAAAACCGGGCAAAGACAACACAAAGAAAGAAAATTATAGGCCTATATGCCTGATGAATTTAGATGCTAAAATTCTCAACAAAATATTAGCCTACCAGATCCAGCAATATATGAAAAAAATCATACACCACGATCAAGTGGGATTTATTCTGGAGAGGCAAGGCTGGTTCAATAATCGCAAATCAATCAATGTGATTCATCACATAAACAAAAGGAAGGACAAAAATCACATGATAATTTCAATAGATGCAGAAAAGGCATTTGATAAAATTCAGCACCCATTCATGCTCAAAACTCTCAGTAAAGTGGGAATACAGGGAACATTCCTTAACATGATAAAGGCCATCTACGACAAACCCACAGCAAACATCATACTAAATGGACAAAAATTAAAAGCAATCCTTAAGATCCGGAACCAGGCAGGGGTGACCCCTTTCACCACTCTTATTCAACATAGTTCTGGAAGTCCTAGCTACAACAATCTCGCAAGAAGAAGAAATAAAAGGCATCCAAATTGGAAAAGAAGAAGTAAAACTGTCATTATCTGCAGATGATATGATATTGTATATAGAAAACCCTAAAGTCTCAGTCAAAAAACTACTGGACCTTATAAATGAATTCAGCAAGTTGGCAGGATATAAAATTAATACTCAGAAATCAGAGGCATTTCTATATACAAACAATGAACTGTTAGCAAAAGAAATTAAGGAAACAATCCCCTTCACTATTGCAGACAAAAACATAAAGTACCTAGGAGTAAATTTAACCAAGGAGGTTAAGGACTTGTACTCGGAAAATTATAAAACATTGATAAAAGAAATCAAGGAAGATACAAACAAGTGGAAGCATATACCGTGCTCATGGCTAGGAAGAATAAACATCATTAAAATGTCTATATTGTCCAAAGCAATTTATTAATTCAATTTAATACCAATTAAAATACCAATGACATACTTCAAAGATATAGAACACATATTCCAATCACTTATATGGAACCAAAAAAAGTATACGAATAGCCTCAGCAATCTTAAATAGAAATAATAAAGCAGGAGGTATAACTCTTCCAGATATCAAGGTTTACTACAAGGCCATTATACTCAAGACAGCCTGGTACTGGCATAAGAACAGGCACATAGATCAATGGAACAGAACAGAGAACCCAGAAATAAACACACACCTTTATGGACAACTGATATTTGACAAAAGAGAAAAGAACATACAATGGATTAAAAACAGCCTCTTTAACAAATGGTGTTGGGAAAATTGGACATCTACCTGCAAAAAAATGAAACTAGACCATCAACTTACACCATTCACAAAAACAAACTCAAAATGGATAAAAGACTTAAACGTAAGCCGTGAAACCATAAGCATCTTAGAAGAAAACATAGGCACCAAGCTTTCCGACATCTGTAGCAGCAATATATTTGCCAATTTATCTCCACGGGCAAATGAAATAAAAGGCAAGATAAACAAATGGGACTATATCAAACTAAAAGGTTTTTGCACAGCTAAAGACAATAAGAACAGAATAAAAAGACAAACCACACAATGGGAGAACATATTCGACAGCACGTCGAATATGTTAATAACCAAAATTTATAAAGAACTTATAAAACTCAACACTTGGAAGACAAACAATCCAATCAAAAAATGGGCAAAAGAAATGAATAGAAATTTCTCCAAAGAAGACATACAGATGGCCAAAAGACATATGAAAAAATACTCAACATCACTAATCATTAGAGAAATGCAAATTAAAACCACAATGAGATATCACCTCACACCAGTCAGAATGGCGCTCATCAGCAAAATAACACAGACCAAGTGCTGGCGAGGATGTGGAGAAAAGGGAACCCTTCTGCACTGCTGGTGAGAATGCAGACTGGTGCAGACACTGTGGAAAACAGTTTGGAGATTCCTCAAACAATTAAAAGTCGAACTGCCTGTTGACCCGGCTATCCCACTTTTAGGAATATACCCTAAGAACACCATAACACTGTTCGAAAAGAGGAAATGCGCCCCCATGTTCGTGGCAGCATTGTTCACAATAGCGAAGATCTGGAAACATCCCAAGTGTCCGTCAGAAGACGAGTGGATTAAAAAGCTTTGGTATATATATACTATGGAACAATATTCAGCCATAAGAAATGATGACATCGGATCATTTACAACAAAATGGATGTACCTTGATAACATTATACGGAGTGAAATAAGTGAATCAGAAAAAAAAAAGAATCTGAGAACAGCATGATTTCATACATAGGTGGGACATTAAAGTGAGACTATGAGACATGGACAAGAGTGTGGTTGTTACGGGATGGGGGGAGGGAAGGGAGGGTGGAATAGGGAGAAGGGGTGGGGTACAGGGAAAACCAGATAGAAGGTGACAGAGGACAATTTGACTTTGGGTAAGGGGTATGCAGCACAATTGAATGATAAGATAATCTGGAGATGTTTTCATTGTATATATGTACCCTGATTTATTGGTGTCACCCCATTAAAGTTAATAAAAAAAAATGGGCAAAAGAAATTGTTAGCTCCCGGTGGTCCTGAAGGGTCCTCGGGGGGACCTGAGGAATGAACAAAGAGACACAAACACACACAAAGACGAACAAGACTGCAGCCCCGAAGGACTTCAGCTTTTTATTTTTATACTCTTTCACTGCCCTGGCGATGGTCCACATCCTGCTGCTATTTTACAGCTTACGTACTTGGACACAGCCTGTCTCTTGTTCCTTCAAGGCCAGCGATTTCCCATTCTCAGCCCATCTTTGCTATCAAGCAAGGGCTTGGACATGTCCGCCTGCAGCACATGTCCTCTAGCACATCTTGTATTGGTCTTTATCTCAACGAGGTTACTGTATTTACACAGCTTTCTCAGTTAACCCTTCATGGCACTCTGTCTTGTTTGCAAGTACAGTTTAGCCATGAGAAATCACAACACTCTTACAGAAATGAATAGAAATTTCTCCAAAGAGGACATACAGATGGTCAATAGGCATATGAAAAAATGCTCTACATCACTAATCATTAGAGAAATGCAAATTAAAACCACAATGAGATATCACCTCATACCAGTCAGAATGGCACTTATCAGCAAAACAACACAGAATAAGTGCTGGCGAGGATGTGGAGAAAAGGGAACACTTCTGTACTGCTGGTGTGAATGCAGAATGGTGCAGCCACTGTGGAAAACAGTTCGGAGATTCCTCATGAAATTAAAAGTCGAACTGCCTTTTGACCCAGCTAATCCACTTATAGGAATATACCCTAAGAACACCATAGCACTGTTTGAAAAGAAGAAATGCACCCCCATGTTCGTGGCAGCATTGTTCACAATAGCGGAGATCTGGAAACAGCCCAAGTGTCCGTCAGAAGACGAGTGGATTAGAAAGCTATGGTACATATATACTGTGGAATACTACTCAGCAATAAGAAATGATGACATCGGATCATTTACAACAAAATGGATGGACCTTGATAACATTATATAGAGTGAAATAAGTAAATCAGAAAAAAAACTAAGAACAGCATGATTTCATACATAGGTGGGACATAAAAGTGAGACTATGAGACATGGACAAGAGAGTGGTGGTTACGGGGTTGGGGGAGGAAGGGGGGGCACAGGGAAAACCAGATAGAAGGTGACAGAGGACAATTTGACTTTGGGTGACGGGTATGCAACACAATTGAATGATAAGATAATCTGGAGATGTTTTCATTGTACATATGTACCCTGAGTTATTGGTGTCACCCCATTAAAATTAAAAAAAAAAAAACAAAAGAAAAAACAATTCTGTCCCTTCCCAGCTCCTTTGCTTGGTGCTTGCATACAGAGATGTGTGAGCAGGAGGTGTTAACACAGGGACACTGGGATGATGGTTCTGTACATCATGTGACCCAAATGAGGCCAGGAATGCACAAATGCCCGTTTGTCCCCACACCCTCACCCACTGAGACTGCTTACATGATTTCCACTTCAAAGGATGAAAAGGGTGGGCCTGTAGTTTGAGTAATTATGTCGTGTCAGCCTGACACAGTTGTCCCCACAGGAGCTGAAATTTCCCATACAAGCTCTGCAGCCAGTGCACCTGCCAGGCTGGAGCCAACATGGGCTGGGGACATGTTAGGCATAACTGCTCCTCTGGGACTCCTCTGTGTTCTGGGGACCAAAACGCCACCCTGGCAGGGGCTCCTGTTCACCGTAACCCTGGGCCAGTTAGTGAGGGTCAGGCAAGTGAGCTCACCCAAGAGCATATTAACTTCAGCTGCCTGGGCCCTGCCCACCTAAGTAGGTTGGGTGATGCCTGGGAATCTGAACTTGAGAAGCTCCCTCCCCTCCAGGTGAGGCTGATGCAGGTCGTTCGTAGGCCTCACTTTAAGAAACACCAAAGACTGAGTGATGTTACCAGTGACAGTGCTATGATGGAGTTGTATTAGACTCATCTGAGATTTGGAATTATGCATAGAATTCAGATATGAACCACATAGCACAGAGGTTAAAAACTCAAGTCTCCGCAAAAGACTGGTTTCTCATCCCCATTCCCCTCAACCTGAGCTCCAGCGCTCACCATGAATGAAGCAGCCAACGTGCTGCATTCCTCACACTCTAACCAGGGCTGCAAAATGAGATGCCTCCACCCCTGCTCCCCAATGCCTAGGTGTTAGAACAAGACCTCGCCCACAACTGGAGCATGGATTCACAGTAAGGGGGGATATTCAAAACAAGCTGTCCCTGTACCCCCAGAGCACGGAGAATACCTAGAGCCCCAACCGGGGTGAGAATGCTCTTCAAGCCCAGGCACTCTGCTCTAACCCACCTAAAACAAGGTGAGCAGTTTTCACGGTGTATTTTGGGGCATCTTGGGGAGGATGGAAAGGCCATGAGACAAAATTGGAGGTAAAAATGGAACAAGAAAAAAAAAAAAAGAAGAAGAAAGCTAAATAGCTGTTGTATAATTTCCATTTAATTAAAGCACACTGTTAATAATCCTCCAAACAGTGATAATGGCATAATAGTCCACCTAATCAACAAATTTTTGATTAGTCCTAATAGCTAGAGAGCTTATTCTGCAGAGGTCTTTTAAAATTGAAGAGAACCAAATCCTAAGCTATTTAAAAACCTCTGCAGGACCCATATGAAATTAAGCTTCTTAAGGATCTCGTTGGCAGGAGATCTGAATAAACCGCATTAATCAGCACAGGTCAGTCTCCTTCCCAAAGGATCAGCCTAGAGGAGTGTCCTGCATCCTGCAGGCTCTTGCATTCTGTATTGTACACGAAACAGAAGACTGTGCTAAAACAAAATATTTACCCTCCTGAGATGAGCCTCTCCTTTTTACTGAATTCCCTTTGAAGTCCCTAATCCCTGCAAAACCAAGAGTTCCAGAGGGAAAAGCAACCAGGGCAAGCCGACAATCCAGGAACACTCTGACCACCAAACACTGCATGTGTCAGAATGGGCCATGAGAAAGCTGCCGGAATCCAGGACTGTTCTTCCCCCGAGCGAGGGGGAAACGCCAGGTTTCCACGCCCCTTTCAGCAAGCAGTAACACTGTTTCTTTCCTATTCCAAGAGCATCCTCTGCCCTTTACTGCCTCCAGCTTTATAGACACTAAATTTTAACCGAAAATTTTTTCAGAAGTCCAAAACTACTGGAAGTCGAGATAATAACAGCCGTGGATGAAGCCATTTGAGGTTTGTAAGACCTCCAAGTGCACTTCAGCCATCACCTCCTGCTGCCCATTCTGATGGAATCCGTGCAGAAGGAAACAGAGCACTTAAAACCTGCATTCCTCCTGATGTCAGGGAAAAGCAGCCCTCTCTGAAAGGAGACACACTTTTATCAGACAACAGAACCACATGCTCCATGTCTGCCTCCTTGGCTGTCCAGCGGAACATGAGCCACCGCCGACAGCCCTGCTCAACTATGCTCCTCTGCCTCCTGGTGCCACTGTCTTCCTCCCAGCTGCGTGAACTCTGGTTTCCAAGTTGTTGAGGATGTACTGCTCTGTGAAGAGGTGTGCTTTTCTCTTATCTGCTCCTGGCTGTCTTAAAGAGGTTAATAATCCTTAAAGGTACCTACCTTTGGGTTCATCTGGTTTGCCTCTCTTTTCTATGTACATCCTTCTCTCAGCCTGCCCCAGATATTTGGGCCAAATGATGAAATTTGTGTGGCTACTCAGCAGTGGCTCTGACTTTTAAAAGCCGTAGAAGGAAGCTGATGGGCTGTTTGTTAAGGATGGCACTTTAGGGAACCACCCTTTCCCGAGATACATTTGCTTCCTCTGTTTTTTCTGGTTGTACAAAGCTCAACTTTCCTCCTTTCTTCCTTCCCCTCCCCACCCTTCCTTTTTTTAAAGCTCAACTTTTCATTTAACAATACAGTTACTAGTTATTAAAGGTTGCACTGGCTCTATTTCCTCACAAGTACAGAGGGCAAATGGATGGTCTTTTCACTGGACAAGTATAAGAAATGTAACCCTGAGGTAGAAGAGTCACTATTTTAGGACCTCCCTTGGCCCCAGACTAGCAGCATTCCAAACGAGAACGGAACCGGCCGCGTTTGTCTTGGCCTGACTAGTTCACATTCTCTCCAACCAGGATAATTTGTTTGGTTCCTATAAACCTTGCTTACATCAAATGAAACATTCTTTGGGAGTCTTGGGGAGAAAATCAACTATTAAAAATGACAGAATGGTAAATTATGGTAAAGAATGATAAAGTTCATATATACTTTCTGGACATTGGTTACTAATTTATGTTCAGTCCTCTGACTCTATAGTTCTGTGGAATGCCTTTCTTTTACACCTGAAGAAGAAGGTTATCCCCTTCTTGGTGACACGGAAATCATCCCCCTCTTGCTCTTGTCTTACAGATTTAATTTTGGGTGAATTGTTGAGCCCCAGATGTGAATCCTGATTGGCCTAACACATATTCATTTCCACACCTGCCTCACCATCACAAATAGCCATGCTTAGATCTAGATCACAGATCACAAGAGAAAGCTGGTTGGGAAATGCCCCAGAGATTTACTTTGTTGATAAAAGAAGACAGTCACTAAAGAAAAGGCCATTTCTAGTTCTTTTGCTTCTTTTTTTTTTAAATTTTCCTTTTTATTTTATTTTATTAATTTTTAGAGTGGAGACACAGAGTGAGAGAGAGAGAGAGAAAGAAAGAAAGAGAGAAAGAAAGAAAGAAAGAGAGAAAAGGGGGAGGAGCTGGAAGCATCAACTCCCATATGTGCCTTGACCAGACCAGTGCAGGGATTTGAACTGGCGACCTCAGTGTTCCCAGGTCGACGCTTTATCCACTGCGCCACCACAGGTCAGGCTGGTTCTTTTGCTTCTTGTCTTGAAAGTGAGAGTGATACATGGAGCCACGGCAGCCTTTTTGCAACCATATATAGCTGAAAAACAGAATGCTGAAGACGATGGTGAGGACAACAGAAAGCTCCCTTCCTACTGAAGCAGGCTTATCAGGTCCTCTCCAGTCTTCATGTAAAATAATTTAACAAAATGTCTTTTTTTGCTTAAAGTATCCTATCTGAGGTAGCATAATAAATGAAAATCAGAATGGCTCTCAGGCTTCTCAGAAACAATGAAATAATATATACAGAGTTTCAAAGGGAGGGAATAAAAGACATGCTACAGGAATTCTATGTATTGTACATTCGTTATTACCATATGAAATGAATGGAAAGGAATTCTCAGGTGAGCAAGCCCAGAAAGGAGTTCAATGATCTGAGCTGCTGCCTAAAAAACCATCTGAAGATATCCTTGCTCTAAAAATAACAAATATAAAAATAAAATTAAGTTAAAATCAAGAACTCAATTTATGGTATAAAATGTTAGAATGCATTAAAATTATTTCAGTAATATAGTCCAGTAGAGTTGTGTAAATACATTTATGCAAATGAAAAATTTCTTTAAAAGTAATTATGTAAAATATAATTTTATTAAACAATTATACAAAATGTCATTTTTATAATAGTCTGTGTCTAAGTCCATATAAATCAAGCAGACCAGAAAGTGGGAGGAGAAAGTAAAGGCCTAGGAATTCTTCACCCTAAAATGCACCTGTTTTATTTCTGGTGACAAACCAACACTCCTTTCATTTTTTAATTTTTTTTGTTGAACTAGTATAAACAAAAATATAACAACTCAAATCAGATATGGCAAACAAACTTTCTTCACCACTGGAGAAAAAATAATACTAATAAAAGAGACCAGCAAAGTAAAACAATGTGTCTTCTGGGTAAAAGAAGAAAGAAAATAGTGGAAAAGCAAGGAAACATAAAAAAGAAACAAAACAGATCTACATAAAAATTAGATAAAAGACCAAACATTAAAACAGCTAAGTGTCCTATTACACTCCAGACTGCCAGACTGGCTGAAAAGCAAAAATACAATACTAGGTTGCTTTAAAAAGACAAACCTAATAAAAGAAAAAGAAAGAAAAATCTAACAGAAGGCCAAAATATATCAAGAATAAGCAGAATAAAGTAGGAAATTAACATTATATAAATACCAGAGGGTAATTTTATGTTCATAAAGATATGATTTCTACTTTCCAAATCACAGTATTCAAACATGTCAAGCAAACCCTCTTAGAAATACCATAAGCAGAAACTCACAAAATTGGAGTAGAAGCTTCAAATTCTTCTATCAAGTGGACATTAATTGAAAGCAATTAATCAAGTAGGTTTAACATATAATTTTGAATTTTGAAACAATTATAAGCACTACTAGCCCTTCAAAAAGCTCCACCAAGCCTGACCAGCGGTGGCACAGTGGGTAGAACATCTACCTGGGACACTGAGGATCCAGTTTCAAAACCCCAAGGTTGCCGGCTTGAGTGTGGGCTCATTGGGCTTGAGTGCAGGCTTGCCAGCTTGGCTGCAGGGTCGCCAGCTTGAGCGTGGGATCATCAACATGACCCTGTGGTCGCTGGCTTGAGCCCAAAGGTTGCTGGCTTGAAGCCCAAGGTAACTGGCTTAGCAAGGGTCACTGGTTCACCTTGAGGCCCTACCACCCAGTCAAAGTACATATGAGGAGGCAATCAAAGAACTAAAGTGACACAACTACAAGTTGATGCTTCTCATATTACTCCTTCCTTGTCTGTCTGTCTCTCTCACTATATTTATATAAATGAGAATTCAAGACTCTTGCCTCTGGGGTCAGGCCACAGCTATTCAGACTCTGCCAATGCCTAGTTATGCAACCCCATGGAGTCTGAGTTTCTCCATCTATAAAACTATAGGAGCAATAGTAAGAGAATTTACGTACTTCAATGGGCTGTTGTGAGAATTCCATGAGTAATACACTTGAAATGCTTAGTATAAAATCTGGAACAAAACCTCTATTATAGGGAGATATTGCTGCTTTCTCCAACAGCATGCTGAAAACAAAACTCTACATACAGTCCAAGAAAAACCATCAAGTTGCAATAAGTTTAAACAAGAAAAAAAATAAACTTCCTATAGTTTTGAAACTTTCTCCTGAATAAGGATGGTATTTAAAAAGAAACCAAAAGTAGAATTCCAGATGAATGAGAAATAACACATTTAAAAGTAGGTTGAAAAATATAAATCCTAACACTGTACTCGGAAACAAATTTAATTGACATAAAGTAAACATTGAATTCTGACAAAAGGGGGGAAGGCAAGAACAAAGGATAACAGAGGGAAGAAAGCATGAAAACATCAGTAGACACGGATGTGCTAGAAAAGAGGTAAACATTCCAATTTATATAGAATCCCAGCACTTAATTCTTAAGGATGAAAGGAAGAAAGAAGGAGAGGAACAAAAAGAATTAAAGAAAAGAAAAAACAACCAGAGAGACACACCACTAGCATTTCTTAATAAGAAAAAAAGAGACAAGTTCATATACATACACTGCTCTGCCAACAAATTTGAAAGTCAAGTGACATTTATAATCATCTGGGAATACATAAAGTATCAAACATTATTGAAGTAAATCACAGAAAAACTTACCATATGTCAATATCCATGGAAGAATTTTAAAAAGTCATCAAAGGGTTACTTGATTAAAGCAAAAAATGGCTCAAGCTCTAGATTTTTATAAGTGAATGTCAAGAAACACTTCCTTTGTAAATAAATTTTTCTTAAGCATCTTTTTAAAAAAGACATTTGTTTTAAATTCATTTTACAAAGTTAGTATAAATATGGAGCCAAAGTCAGATGAAGGAAAGAGGGAGGGAATCTTAATTCAAAACTCCATATAAAACAGTAATCAAATTCAGCAACGTACTGAATAAATTCTAGCAAATTCTCGGGATCGAATAATATACTGACATTTAAAACAGCATTTCCTTTCAAATGAGTGGGCAAAGAGGTCATTCAAAAATATCTCCACAATGGCATCATTAAACAAGAAACCCTTTCCCCTTTTATGACCAAAGAATGAGCTAAATAAACGTGAGAAAATCTATAAAGCCAGTAAAGATGAAAGCTATATGTAAAATGTTTCCTGTGTACATATTACCAAGTGAGAAAAGCAGACTATCAAACACAAATTCAGTTCATGTTGTTTGTATGAAGGGACACGCACCTACCTATGCAGCAGAGGAGATCGAGACTGACGGAGAAGGACATCCTAAGAATGCTAGCTAATGCTTACCCTGCCTCTATAAGGTTACATTCCTTTAACTTCTTTCTCTCTGGTATGATTTCCTTTTTTGTTTCTTGGTACATAGCAATCATGTATACAACATGCCTGAGACAGGATGGTTTAGTCAGACCCAGGGATTTGTCTCCTTTACCAAGCAATGCTCGGATGACCCTGTCTTTCTTGCTCACATTTCTTTCTGAGATAGGTAAGATCACTGTTTCAAAGTTACTTCCTCAACTGGTTTTGGTCAATAACGATACCCTCCGAGCTGTGCTGCAGCAGGAAGACAAACCTGCCCCTCAAAGTAACAGAGGTGTGTATACAGAAGCTAAAGGTCCTGCCTCAAAGTCACACATATCAACAGTGAAGCGTAACAGAGTAACAGCTCAGTCCTCAAAGCTGTTTTCACATTTGCACAGCTGCTGGTCACATACTATTATAACAACAATACCATAATATCCTGCATTTGTGCTGTTCGTTACAGCTTATGAAGTCCTTTCATAGATATATAAGCCCAGTAACAATGTGTAAGATGTGCAGGGTAGGCATTATGATTGCTTTGCAGGTCAGAAACCCAGCATGCAGAGAAACTGTTTCGACCTCAGTCTGGGAGGACATGGTCGAGCCAGTCACAACGGCTACGCCTCCCAACTTCAAGTCCACCGACAGTTCAATTTACTTTCATTTGAGACAAACATCACTGCACAGAGCAAAATTTATGAACTGTGAACTTCATACTGAATTTAGGTTCTAAATAAAACACTTGGGTTTTTCCTGCTTTCAGTGCTAGTACAGTTCCTTGCTGCAGACCAGCCTACCCACAGAAAGCAACTAGAAATTTTGGATAAAACACACCAAAATAAATCTGTATCTATTTGAAGGAACTGGAGAGTTAAGAAAACAGCCAGGTTCCAAGAGAGAAGAGAAAGCTCTGAAAGTAAGGCCAACTCTCTCTGATTCCCTTCTCCTCTGGCAGTGTGAGGCAGAGAGGCTGAACCAGGCGGGCACAAGTGCCAGCTCTTTTGTGGGAAGCCAAACTGAGCTGCAGGTGTCCCGGGGCTGGGGAGGCCAGAACTGGAGTTCAGGGTTGCTGAAGAAGAGGGGCTCTAACAAATGCCCCTGACTTCCAGGGAGAATTCCAAAGGACCACTTCCAAGGAGTAAAGAGAATGGGAAATTCACCAGCTCTCAACAAAAGACTGAAACCCAGCTTTGTAGCCGCTCGATTGCAGACTTGATCAAGGCAAACTGCCCTGTTTCAATTGCCTGCCAGAGGGCAAAACTAAATCCTCTCTGGAGGATGAAAACATCAGCTAGAGCCTTTAAATATCTCTATGCTTGTTCACACACAATGAAACATAATAACTGAAATTAAGAATTCAATAGATGGGTTTAAAAGCAGAACAGATATTCAAGGCAGAGACGAATCACAGAACAGAAGGAAGGCCAGTAGAATTGTATCCAGATTGTAGCACAGGGAGTTAAAAATGAATTAGAAACACAGAAAAGAGCATAAGAGAGACAGAGGATGTGTGGAAAAGCCTAATACATATGTAATTAGGGACGAAATGGAAAGGGAAGAGAAAATGAGGTCTCACTGAATAAAAAAAATAAATAAATAAAAAGAAATGAGCATAAATGGAAAGATAAATAAGTGGACTAACCCTAAAACTACTACATAAAATCAGTCAAGATGTCCCGTGACAACATGAGTATGAAAGGGAGAGGACAGTAGGTGGAGGGTAATACAAGAGCCCGTTTATATTAGACTCTAATAAGTCAATGATGCAACTAGTTAATAGAGGGGTGACACCTGATCCAAAAGAAAGACAAAAGAACAAGAAAAGGAACACAAAACAGGTGGGACAGTGAGGTGCTACAGCTTAACCCTGAGAACCAGCAGTATGTGTACAAAATGCAAAGGACTAAATCCTCTAACAAAAGGACAAATATGTCAGAGCAGATAAAAATCTAACATCTAAGTATATGCTACTTACAGGAGATATGCTTTAAATACAAGCATACAAAAAGGGAGGGAGTAAAAGCAGGGGAAGGATGTACAAAGAAAGATGGTTGAGCTATACCGATACTGAGCAAGACAGAAAGCATTACTGGTGATGACGAAGGCATTTTATAATGGCAGAAGGGTCAGTCCACTGAGACGACAATGGCAACTCACCAACGGGCCTAACATATAAAAACAGAGGTTGGTTACCCTCTCTAGACTACTGCACAAGCCCCTGGGTGATGAGGATGCCCACGTTCGTCACTGTATTCCCAGGAGGACAGTGGAAAGACAGGGCCAATGACTAAAGAAACAGAATTATGTTACTCATTTAGAACTGTAACCCCAAATTATAGGCAGGGAAACTGAGCCACATGGATAGCCAGGCACGTGGGGATTAAGCTCTGAAAATACGCTTGCTAATAATCTGTTCAGAGACCAGCCCTTCGGAGATGTTAACAGACACTAACTGAACGTCTCCTGTGTAAGGCACATTCTTTATTTTAGATGCAGAAAGCTTGAAATGATCAAAGAGGGGAACACATAAAGGGAAAAAGATGGGTGGTCTGTTCTTGAAAGCCTGGAGTTGGTTTTATAAACACTAAAAATAAAAACAAGCCAAACAAACAAAAACAAAAGAAAAAGCCAATGAATAATAGGGGCTCTGGTTACTCTGGGGGAAAGATGGCAGGGGACCTGGTAAAAAGAAGAGCCACCTGTTATGCAAAGGTTGCACACAGGTCCTGCACCTGCAGCACCCCCTGCTGTGTGGGCAGAGGCCACACTGACAGGCACACAGCAGAGTCACTTCCCGAGCTGTGTGAGTGATGTCTCCAGGGAGCAGAGACAGTGTGCTCTTCTAGGTAGTGCTCAGGAGACAGGACAAGAGAAACCAAAACTCGCCGCTCCTCAACTTTTCAGGATTCTGCCAGCCCGTGGCCAGCGAGAATGTGATTTCCCTTCAGAGACTGGCTGCGAATACCAATGCCCAACTCTTCCCGCTTTTTTTGCTGCATTCAGGCTTCATGCCAGACTCATGCTTGACAACCAGGTGTATAAAAGACACTTCTGTAGAGAGGATGGCGAGGCAGCCAGGTTCAGAGGACAGAACTCTGAGCCATCTACGTACTTAGCACTCCAATGCCTCACTAACCACCCCATCCGACATCAGGCCAGTCGCCCAACATTTGGGGCTCAGCTTCCCCATATGCCTCCTAGATAAGCAATTCAACTTCATGGCTTATTAACTGTAACATCCCGACTCCCCAGGGGTAAGAGCACCAGATATAAGGTGGGATCTTAAGTGTCCCAGGGGTTGAGAGCCCAACCGCCTGCCACCCCCGCCTTCAACACATAAAAAGCCATGCACATAAAAGACTGAGCACAGGACATGACACAGATACGTCCAACAAATGTTTTGTTATTTATGGAACAGATTTGTAAGGCTCCCTGTTAGGCCACAGCTGAACCCCTCTGCCTTACTGGCCACAAATGCCCACAAGGCCACCTAAAAGTCAGAGTAAGCAAGTGGGCCCCTGCTTTGAGAAGCTGTGGTCCCACATGAATGTCTCAGGGTGGCGCCTGCCTCCTCCCTCCAGGATCCTGCAGAGCAGGACATATGAAGTTAGAGTTGGGTCTGCAGGGCATGGAGGCTGGGACTTCACATGTCTGAGCTCTGCTGAGCAGCCCACAGACAAGGGAAGGCGCGTTGTGCGTGTTTATAGGACATCACTTTCCTAAGAAAAATGAGAAGTGAAAGCAAAGCTCTGGGCCCCCTGAAATGAGACCCCCTCTCATGAACCCACTATCTCTGGGCAGAGGCTCCCTCCATGCGAGCTGAGTTTCTTGTCTCCCCGGATTCGTTCCCCTAAAAATAAGACTGAGACCCAGAATAACTGCCCTCCCCTCAGCTTCACGCCAAGGGGCTGAGTTTCTATTGAAAACTTTTTCTTGGCTTCAGTACTGTTTATTCTTCCCCAGTAACAATGAGAGGGTTTGGACTGTGTCTCTCCCAGATACCCTTAATCTCGATTAGCCACTCTTTTAAAACTGACATCAACCATGACATTTCAGAGAGACTAAACAGCACAGCCCACGGCTTCAAGGCCAGTCCTCTTGTTGAAATTTTGTAAAAAAAAAAATACAGAAATAAATAAATAACGGTCCCTCAAGAGTTGTGATCTCTGGGTTGCGTTCAAACAGACATTGAGAAAAAATGAAAAGGTCAAAACCGAGTCCTTCAGTGATTCTTATAAACAAAATAAGACAAACCTTATAACTGTCATTTATAAACTGAGTAAAAATGGTATGCTCCTGATTTAAAGGCTGCCAGGTAAGTCCATTCAGTGTGCGATTTGAACAAACCTCTTTTTGAGGGGTTCCCTTGTGGAATGTGCTTGATGAGACCTGTTCTCAGTAGCTATAGTTCAGTTTTAGACACAAAAATGTTCCAGGACCCTTCAGGTTGAATTTAGCGATGAAAAAAAAAGGGCAGCAACACAGGGAGAAAATTTTTAATAATTTACCTTTTGAAACATGAATAAAATCTCTTCCTTTACTAAGTGGTTCTCGTTTTGAAGGGACTAAATAAATGAAAAGGAATAGTGTTTGGCTGACTTCGGGAAAAAAAAAAAAAAAGAAAACAAGATAATGTTTTTCCGCCTGACGGTTTATTTGATTTTACTTATATAAACAATTTGAAAGTAAACCATCTCAAGCCTTCCTTGGTAGACAGAATGATAGTCCATAAACATCTCAGGTTCACTTCATTTTTTTCCGTCACTTTCCCATCAAATACATTTTCAGGCAAAACAAAACAAAAGACTGCTCACAAGACCTTCTCAGCTGGATTCTGGAAAGGCTTTTGCAGGAGATAATCACCTCCTTAACATACCCGTCCTCTAGAGCTGCCAGCAAGTGCTTCTCCCTTGGGGCTTGGGCCCCATACACAATTGTGAGTGACTATCCCTGTTAGGCTGGACCCCAGGCGCTGGCCTTGGTTATCAGCCTTGAAGACCTCAGGGCTGGAGCAGTGGGCAGCTCAGTCTTCAGGGCTCTCCTTGTTCTGTCTACTGCCTTTGGGGTGATGTCCAATCTCCTGGTGTTAAATGCCACCTATACACTGAACATTCCCACATTTACATCCCTACTCAGATCTTTCTCCTGAACACCAGACACCTATCCACTCACCCATAAAACAGATCTGCCTACATTAGATGCTTTATGCACCTTGAACTTAGCATCTAAAATTTAATTCCTGATGTGTCCTCTATGCACTCACAGCCTCCCCGTGTAACATAAGGTAACTTCATTAGTTCCCATGTTCTGGCCACAAACCTTGAGCTGTTCTCCAAGCCACACACAGTCCTTTTCCAATCCATCAACATCTCCTGTTGCTCTATCCTATTCAGAATGGGTCCAGACCTGTCCATGACCTGACAGGACAGTGACAACAGCTTCTCAAAGCGGAAAAGAGAAGAAACAAGCAGTCTAAAACCACCTTCAAAATTTAATCTGCTTGAGTCTTGATCATTTATTTGAACCTTCAAATAACATTAAATAAGGTAGAAAAGCATTTTTCTTTCTTTTTCTTGAGTTGAGAAACTGTATTTTCACGAATCAAATGGGCTACCCTCTTTCTAATTTCCAAGAGTCTAGTATATCATATCTACTATGACATGGCAGGCTTTTCTATGCTTGCTGCTTCATGTAAATATTTTTTGGGGGGCAAATTTATTGGTAAACTTATAAAAGTAAATAAAACATAGCCCCAAAGTGCACTTTTTTTCAAGGCTCAAAACCTTGAACTCTCGCAAAGATCTGACAATAGGCAGACTGTCACCGCACTACTTCCAGTGGGAGAACACAAACCAGTGTGGTTATTAATGGTTCCCCTTGGAGGTGACAGGATTCTACTGCTCAAACATTTTCCTTTCATTCCCCTTTATTCTCTTTTTTAAATTTTTTTTCCAAGTGAGAAGAGGAGAGATAGAGAGACAGACTTACCCCCATGCACCCCAACCAGGATCCAGCCGGCAACCCCCATCTGGGGCTGATGCCTGGCCATCTGGGACCATGCTCGCAACCGAGCTATTTTAATTACCTGAAGCAGGGGCTGCATAGAGCCATCCTCAGCGCTCAGGCCAATATGCTCAAACCAATTGAGTCATGGCTGTGGGAGGAAAAGATAGAGAGAGAGAGAGAGAAGAAGGGGAGGGGTGAAGAAGCACATGGTTGCTTCTCCTGTGTGCCCTGCCCAGGAATTGAACATGGGACTTCCTCATGCCTGGTTGACACTCTACTACTGAGCCAACTGGCCATGGCCTCCTTATTCTCTTATCACTCAATATTATTAACGATATACTCGGTATACACCGCATACTAGGCATTGCACTAAGCAATGCACTCACTCAACAAATACTTATGGATTTGACCATGACTTGTCCAAACAACAATCCTATATAATAAATAACTAACTATTCCAATGACTAAAGAAGGATCAACCTATAAATAAGGAAAACCGCATTATATAGGCTACACAGAGGGAGATACTGCAGAGACAAAAAAAAAAGATAGTTATATAGAAGGTCAATTGCTTTAGTAGCTCTCTATTAGATATATGGGGTTGGGGTTTCAAAAGAAGTAACTTGATCTCCTTAACCTGACACTCAATAAGAAGGGTTATTCTAAAGCTTACACTCTGAAGACAGTACATTGGTTCAGCTCCAGGCATCCAGTTGACTTTGGGTAGACTTTAATTTTGCCCAAATCCAACAAACGTGGAAGGCATCCCAGCTGCTCATTTAACACATGCAAATGAACGTAACAGTAGCTGGCACTAAAATTAAACCCACCTAAAGCGCATCCCATTATGGGATGAATATTTAAACATCTGTTTGGACAAATTCCTATTTTAAAAACTGAAAAATATGTGTGTGTGTGTGTGTGTGTGTGTGTGTGTGTGTGTGTGTGTGTGTGTGTGTATATATATATATATATATATATATATATATATATATATATATATAAAGAGAGAGAGAGTGTGTGTGTGTGTGTGTTTGGTAATGTGTAAGGGACTTATGATGGAGGCAGACCCCACTGACATGTTGATAAGACATAAGAAAGGACACCGTTTTCTCTCTGCTTAAAGGACAAGTCTGCACCAGACAAGTCCCAGCGAGAAAACCAGCTCTTAAACCAAACAGCGGAATGAAAGTCACACCATTTCACAGAGATGTAACTCTAAGCAGTTGAATCCCATCACCAAGTAAGATTCTTGAGCTAGATTTTGCTAGCACCCCTCTTCAAAGTCACAGTGACCTCCTGGTCTTAGGCCAGCTGTTCCCGTCATTGGGAAAGTTCCTCACTGCAGAAGCCTCGGTTCCCTCTCTGCACAGTGAGGACAACCTTCACATCCAGCAGCGTGTGAACATGGTCTGAGCATGCCCTGGGGAGCATTTGGCGCAGGCCAGGTGCAAAGTGCCCTGAGCAGGGACAGTGGTGGTGATGCATGTACCCAGGATCCTCTCCCCAACTATCCA
Organism: Rhynchonycteris naso; assembly: GCA_037038555.1. NCBI lineage: Eukaryota > Metazoa > Chordata > Mammalia > Chiroptera > Emballonuridae > Rhynchonycteris > Rhynchonycteris naso. The sequence goes on along the minus strand of CM072995.1, from coordinate 189,760,748 downwards.
GGCATGTATGAACCTGCGATCAGTCACACATTTAAAGGACTCTCACAGAGTCCCAAAGTCCTATCATGGACTCTACTTCACATTAACAGCCAATCGTGCTGACTTCAGCCCCGGAGTGCATAACTGAGTTACGGCAACTTTAAAAAAAAAAATGAACGGGTTACAGAAAACATTAAGCAAAGGCAATCTTCTGGCCCAGATTTAGAAAAAAGATGAGATTCTTAATAGGATGTATATGTTCATGTATCTATTCTATGTTACATACATTAAAAATATCACACACACTTACTCACTCTTACTTCGCTGGTCTGAAAGAACTATAAATCTACATACTTATGAGCAGTTATGGATAAAGAGAGCTTGGCCAGAATCCATAGAAAGCTGTCACAAAAGGGGCCTAGCAGTTTACTGGTACCTATACTGTTAGGAAAGTTCCCTGCAAGTTAGGAGAGAAGAGAAAAATCCTCTTTTAATGATGCTATTAAATTATAAGCCAAAGTCACTCTTTAACATGTGTTCACATGTACAGTTGACTTGCGACTTGTTTGGAGGTTCTAGCAGGGAGCACAGCTACTTACACCCTTGACCGAAGAATAGTCCTCTCCTCTATTGGGGAAGGTCGTCCTCTTCAACCGAGCACACAGCTTCGGGAGGGACGCACATGGAGTGGTGAGGGAGGAAGAGGACACCAGCATAGCCTGCCAGATCATTTGAATCAACCACAGCGATCAATGGGGTGACAGATGTCACAGCCAGATCACCCTCACATCCTACAGTTGACTTTTAAATGACATTGCTTTGAACTGTGTGGGTCCACTTATATGCAGATTTATTCTTTTAATAAATACCTGTACTGTTTTTGAGCCAATAAATACCTGTACTGTTGGGAGTCCGTGGATGCAGAGGGCTAACCGTATGCACTGACCTATGACGTTTTATTCAGGGCTCTTGAACATCCCCAAATTTTGGTTATTTGTAGGGTCCTGGAACCAATTCCTGGTGGATACCAAAAACAATTTAAATTTAAGTTTTGGGGGAATTGAAAAGCACACAGGCTTGGCACACAGGCTGGTGAGATGTCACCTTTCCTCCTGTCTCCACTTGTCTGGTCAATTCAGCATCTACCCTGCTGAGGTTTTTCCTTCTCCTTCTAGTCTCTAGAACTTTTCTAACTTAAGTTGTCCCGATAAGCAGAATTTACACTTTCTTCCTTCCAGCAAGGATGTGCAGAATGGAAAACTGTGCTTTTTTTGTGTGAGTGAACTTAAAAAAAACCCAAGCAATCAGTAAATATGAGACCAGTTACACAATTCTCTCTTGCTGGTTCCCATGCCCTGGCCAGCAAGCCCAGCCTGCATGTACGGCCACGGGCATCTGAGAGATTAGAATATGGTCCCACATGATTCTTTGCTCCTGTGGGTGAAGTTGCATTGCCACACACCTCAGAGTTTTTCCTAGTTTTACACTCCCATAAAGATACAACACGTGTTCAGTTTCCCAGAATAACCGACGAATGTCAGTGTCAGTGAAAGCTACTTCCTGGTTGTGGGACGGCAGGTAAAGCCCCAGGCCAAAACCCAGCTTGTACTTACTGGTCATGTCTGGTGTCAGGAATGGCTCTGTCCATCCGCAGCTTATCACTCTCCACTTGGTTGAATTTGTTGCGGGCGTAGGGGTCCTGCCCAGAGCGGACCATGGTCCCTCCAACATAAGCCTCCTGGTTAAAGTCCCGCCATCGTACTTTTCCTGAAAGGAACAGAGCAGAGGGTGTGGGACAAGGGGACCAGTGTGCTGGGCGTGCACATTCCAGTAACAGTGTCATTTCAGGAGTCAGCACCCAGGGCTGCTGCTTCTGGCCATTTTAACCAACAATTTAGCCGAAAACATCCTGGGCAAGCATCTCCATGTCTACAAACTGGAAAGCTAAATGCTTGTAGTTTATAACGTGAAAGGTAAAGACTTAGACTGCAAGTGAACTATTTGTTCAGTGAACAAAATTCTCTGCCTATCAAAGTATCCATGAGTCTGATACCATTTACACGTCCTATAAAAGGAGATTACTGTCTACATGTCCCACATTTTCAGGGAACAATGACGATGCCAAAAAGCATCACAGATGTGTTGAACAGATAATGTACAAATTAAACAGAAGAAATCCTATCATTTAACATCAGGTAGCACAAAATAAATGTTGAAACAAAAAATTACCCCCCAAAAGAATAAAAAATTACCCCCCAAAAGAAAACATCCCTCAGTGAGACCTGCTTCAGGGATACTTCTTGCAGCTGTTATCACGTCTGCCGCCATGAGGAGGTGAGTAAAGTCATTCCTTGTATGCATGCATCCAATATGCATGCACCCCAGCACACACAGATCCGAGAGCACATGCACCCAAACACACACATTACAGTACACATGCATCTGAGTGCACGCGCATCCTGGAACACAAGTATCAGAGTATACATGCATCCTGGCACACATGCATCCTGGCACACACATATATCTGAGCACACTCATAATGTTCCCTTTCGAAGGCAATGAAGCCAAGCAGGCCTGGCCCATTTATCCTACACTGGCCATGATTCAGTTGATCAGATTAGCGGGTGCTGCTTCAGAATGCAACACACAAGGTTCCCCAAGAACCCAACACTGGACTGGAAAGCCTTACTAGGATCCGGGGTAGGAGCAGTGCTGGCGGCAGGCTGGAATGGACAGGAGGACAGGAGAGTGCTGCTGGGTAGGGGGATCCCACACGAGCCTGGCAGTACGGACAAAGCCGGAAAAATAAGCACCACAACAATGCCCACACAGGAGGAAAAGTGGGAAGGAAGACGGACTCAAGCCAAAGAGAAAAGTCAGAAATTGATATCCACCCTGGGAGTAAATCATTGTTTACTACTTGCTACCTATGTGACCCTGGGCAAATTATTCATTCTTTGAAATTACGTTTCCTAAAAATAACAAGATAAAAAAAGCGAAAAATGGTTTATCATGAGGATTCCAGTTCTATACTATATAGCAAATTCAAACAGACCAAGCTAGAAAAATACAAAGGAAAAGAAAAACAATAAGAAGAGCCCTGTCCCCAAGTGGTCGTGAGTGCTGTGAAGAATAAGGCATTAAGGGGTAGGCAATTCTTGGGTTGCTGTTTTACACAGGTGATATCTGGTGTGGCCTGTCTAGTAGGGGGACTTTGAGCTTACATCTGAGTAAAGGGAGGGAGTAGCCAGGTAGCCTTTTGGGAGCAGACCAGACAATGACATAAGGAACTACAGTGCAAAGGGCCGGTGGTAGCAGGGAGCTTGCTGTTCAGGAACCAACCAGAAAGCCACTTTAACTAAGAACATGTGAGGTACCAGTCAGAGAGGTGAAGGAAGGCAGGGCTACTGACAGCAACCGGGGACAGGCAAATGTGCTGAGCCAACGGCTCTTGTGCAGCATGTCAAGTGTTGAGTCTGTGACTCCAGCATGTGCACCTACACGTGCTTTCCCTGCGTGGTCCCTCTGCACACATGTAACAGAAAGTCACGTTCCCTTCTCCAGGTCAAACGAAACCAAGGTTCCGTTTACGTGATTTGTTCAAGGCTGCAGGGGAAATTTTCTACCCAAAAGCTTATCTGCTTCTTGTTACAATTATCCTGCCAGGTCCTAACCCCCATCTCATCGCAGCTGGTTGTTATGGAAACAATGCTCTGGTTCAGCGAGGTCCAACCTCTCAAATGAGAACACAGTTCCAAACCATGAGCTCGCTGGCTACCAGACGAACTGGTAGCCCCTCATGAATGTCTGGCTATGAGAGCCAGTGGAGTGTCAATATTTTCTCCCACCTAAAATAAAATGTTTCTGCCTCCACCCTCATACACAGTCTCAAGGCTAAGAGGGAAAAACCACCCACCTGAGTTCAAAAGCGTGTGGCCCACTACCTTAGTTCCACAGACTAATACAAACCAGTCGCTTCAGCTAAAATCTGTTCCTGCCACACCTCCAAAAGCAGCCAAGTGAGCTTCTCCCACTAACTTTTTAATGACCTGAACACTCCTCACTGCAACCAGGAAAACACCTGAAACTGTGGAGCCCCATCCACAGCCAAAGAAGAGTCTGTCAACCGAGATGCTTTGCCTGCATTCTGCATATGCCCAACTTTCTTCTCCCTGGCGTACCGGGGCAGGAAGAGGAGGGTTCAATCTTGGCAGGCAGGGTCTGTGTGCGGAACAGCAGATGCGGGCCTCTGCTGAGCTCTTGGAGCCTTAACTCTTCTCCTACCTGCACATCCCTGGGTGCTATCTCACCCCCATCTCCTTCTAGAATAAGACATGAGAACAGCAGAGAGTTCTATGAATGCCCCATGTCAATCAATGGTGGCGTGGGAGTGTCCCTGACTCGGCCCCAAGCCATTGGTGTAGACAGGTGTTGACTACATGCTCAGCTTCCCATTGGCAGGTACAACAAGCAAACCAGATCTGATGTCCACCTACTGAGGTCCTGTTCTAGGATGTCAGGGATAGGGTGAGGGAGACAGACAATAATGTAATGACCATAGTAATAAATGTATCATTAAAACTGTGTAAAGCACTCCCAGGTGAGAAGCTGCTTCTGTGGAACAGCTCACAGAGGAACCTGGTCTAGACGGGGGTGGGGGGTTAGGGCAGACTTCCAGGGGAAGGTGTATGCGAGTTGAGATCTGCACAATGAGTTGGAGTGATGTAGAAGAAGCCCTCTGCAACTCTGCAGAAATGCCATCTTTCTTCAATCTGCAACGACTATGTGAACCGCCTGAGAGGTCTCCCTAACCCCATGATCCTTCCCTCTGACACAGGAATGTCTTCAACAGGACTCTCAGGGCCCTGCTTTGCCTGTGACAACTAATCTTCCCAAGGCACAAAATCATGTCCTGGAGTTAGGTTATAAGTGGTTTTTCTTCATTAAAAGCTTAGCAGTACGAGCCTGACTAGGCGGTGGCGCAGTGAATAGAGCATCGGACTGGGATGCGGAAGACCCAGGTTCGAGACCCCAAGCTTGCCAGCTTGAGCGCAGGCTCATTTGGCTTGAGCAAAAGCTCACCAGCTTGGACCCAAGGTCACTGGCTCCAGCAAGGGCTTGCTTGGTCTGCTGAAGGCCTACGGTCAAGGCACATGTGAGAAAGCAATCAATGAAAAACTATGGTGTCGCAAGGGCAACAAGAAACTAATGATTGATGCTTCTCACCTCTCTTTGTTCCTGTCTGTCTGTCCCTATCTATCCCTCTGTCTGACTCTCTCTCTGTCCCTGTAAAAAAAATAAAAAAATAAAGATGGTGTTTTAAAGTGATTTAAAAAAAAAAAAGCTTAGCAGTGTGTTAGAGTACAGCAGGGACTTCCATCTGCCCAGGACATACATTTTATACCACGTCCCAGATGTCATGGTGCAAACATATGCACACAACTGAAAAGAAGGTTTCACTATTACTATGTGTGAACAGATATATTCTTCTTTTTCAGATGAGTCTGACTTACGAAACTGGCTTCACACACTAATAAAAATGGGTCACAAACCATAATTTGAAAAATACTGGGCGAAAGAGACATTACTGAAGTCAGGTGCATCTGTATTAGATGGAATTGCTAGAGTTAGAGCCCCCCTAGAAGCAGACGCAGGAAGATGCAGCAAGCAGGTCCTCCCCCGTCCACTCCCAGGCAGACCGGAAAGCGCCAGACGTACAGACAACTGAAAACTGGAGGGACATGAGTGAGTGTAAGGGGAAAAACAGCCACAACATGAGCTATGACGTCTGAATATACTGGCTTTTCAAACAATAACACTCATAAATCATCTTGTATTTCCATCACCTCTTTATAAATTTTAGAAAGAGCATTAGAAAACAAAGAGACATGAAAATCGAGTGAAAACGGACCTGGCCAAGCAGAAGCAGCAGATGGGAAACACCACAAAGACCTAAGACTTAAACGAGAAGGCAGAAACAAGCTTCATTACTAAGGACAATAGGACACAGAAAACACATTTAAATAACACGGGGAACAAGTGAACTTTACCCTCAGAGGGGCTGTGAAAACAGCTCACTTACTAAATGAGGTTTTAAAAATATTCATGAGGATATCTATTTCCAGGAGATAGACTCCTCTTAGAAGGTGGAATTGTGTGACCTTGTGAGTGTTGAAACCTGACTACAAAAATGAGATGCTTACTGTGCAAGCAGGACAAGCCCCCTGCCTGCAACCTCACGCCAACCTACCAGGGCTGGACTGAGGACCCCACCCCACTCCAGCCAGGCCCTCCTGAGGTTCCTTGTCCCCTTCCATGAACACATGCAGCAGGCCCAAGTCTCCCACCCTTCAAGGTCACACTGCTATTCTCACCCGCAGGACCCAGCACCCTACATGCACTGCACACAAACACTCACTGACCCATCAACTCCCAGTGGTCTTGTCCAGGGACTAAGGCACCCGAGGCTTATCACAGAAAGGCCTCCCAAATCCTGCACGCTGCCATGAAGAACACAGTTTCATGCTGGCTCTTAGAGGTGATATTACTGCTGTCGACTCCCACATCTGAGACATGTCCTTGGCCCTCCCTCCATTTGTTGGCAGACATGTCCTCTCGAGTTCATCACGCTGATGAGGGAATCAGCTCACGGGTCAGAGCTCAGAGAATCTGCAGGCACAGGGTCCTAACAGTGGGCCCTTGTCAATGCCTGTGTCACAGCTGGAGCTCAGGGGGCCATGGGTCCTCTAAAAGCTGGTGGTCACGGGACACAGCAGAGGGAAGCCGAAACAACTCTACCAGGAAGACGGAGGGCCCAAGCCAGGCCCAAGGACCTGGTGTGGGAGCTTGGGCCCCAACTCCTCCTGACTTTTTGGTCTCTATGGAATCAGAGTAATGGCCTACCTACCAAGTCACTATGAAAAACAACTGAAATAATGACAGCAAAAGTAACTCTTAAGCCACACTGACTACCACATGAAATTAAGGGACCTTAATAAGCAGAACTGGTCAAACACAAACACAACTACCTGGCTGATATGACCCCTAGGCTTCTCACTCGGAAGGGCTGTTGGGAGCTGCCACGTCCACCAGGGTCCTCCAAGGCCTCCATTTGGGGGTCCTGCTTCTGCACCTGCCCTGACGAATGAGTGGTAGGCACTGGAGGGGATCCTCACAACCTTTCCGAGGTTGCCTGTGAGCATCTGCCCAGGTGAGCGTGGAACCTGCCCAGGTGAGTGTGGAACATGCAGATGCGCTGAGTTCACATCCCAATTGTCGCCTATGAGCACCTTCCCCCCTTTTGCCCTAAATGCCTGTGGAAGAGAGAAGAGGACCAGCAGGTACGTTAGTCTATACCTCTGTCCTTCCATTCCCATCTGCTGTTCCCAGGGAACACCTGGAAAAAAGTAACCACTCAGCGTCCTTCTCTGCTCGCTTCAGGCAGGAGACATGACCTCACCTTTCAAAGTGGGTGGGAGAGAGAAAAGGGCCTTGTCAGAAGCATGAGGATTAGAGATGGAAAAAGGAAGAGCGAGCATGGAGCCCAGTGTAGAAAATACAAGTTCTAGTGCAGTGATTCTTAACTTGGGTTCTATTGAACCCAAGGAGTTCGATGAGTCGGTCTCAGGGGTTCGGAGAAGCCTCCGCCGCGGAGGCCAGAATAAAGTAATACTGTAATTTGTTGTGAGTTCATGCACTTTGTTGGTTTTGTTCTTTGAGCAAGGTGATGTTCATGCACGGCTCATTTTGTGCACCAGTAAAGAAACATATACCTATGTCTTGAATTTGGAAAAAAAATCATATTTTATTTATCACTAAAGAAGGGCTTGGTGAATGCGCATATGAAACTGGTGGGTTCGGTACCTCAAAAAAGGTTAAGAAACTGGTATTTCTGAGGTAAAATAAGTTTCACTGTCAGACAACATCTCTGAGGCCCCTCAGTTTCTCGTTTGAGCTGCTTTTAGAATTTCTCAGAAAAGGGAGGCACGTTAGCAGTAATGGGGCTGAGACACCCCAGGAGTGTCCATAGGCAGGAGGACCCCACCCTGTATGTCACTGGATGCCTCCCTGCACCCACACCACCCTGAGGGCCAGCGGGGCCACAGGGCCTCATGACGCTGCAGATGTAGATGCCATCCTTCTGCTCCGCAGGGGACGAGCGGGGAGGAAGGGCTGCCCCGGCACTGGCACTATGAATGCAGGGTGTGTGCTGGACGTGGTGGAAACTCAACTGGCTATTTCCTGTCACATTGCACAACCCCTCCTCACACAATCTTCGGGCTGGAAGATTCCCTTTTCAGGGGCATCTCAGCATTTTGTTCCTGCTAACATTCACATTCCTGGGGAACTTCTGATTTCATAAAACAGCCTTTGTATTTCACATATGAACAGACACAGAGGTTGCTGTTTGGTGCTTCACTTGAATTTCACCCACTTAAGTGAGCTGTCTGTCAGGCACAGCGTGTGCACGGAGGTGTGAGGGCTGTGGGGGGCCAGCTCTGTGGCCTGCTGGGTCAGGACACGCTCTGGCTCATGCGGGGCCCCTCAGTCCCATTCCCAAGGGAAAACTTGTCCTAGGCTCCCAATAGCCAATCCTCAAATGCTCTTTGGGAAAACAGGCTTTTATATTATAATCAGGGAACTGCTTACATATGAAAGACTTTTTCAATTAAATTTAATTGAAAATAATGCCATGTTTCTAAACAACGTCATCTCTTCCTTAAAATTTTTGTTTTTTCTAAACCTCATGGTTAAAGAAACAATGATGTGAATTGATGACAATGAATCTTCAAAGGATTAAAATCACAAAACATAAGGAAACTCAGGGGCTCAGAGACGCAGCATGGTTCTCAGATTAGAGACCTCTCAGGTCCTGACATATGCCCCGTAGACCTCGCCTTACACCTGCAACCACCCGCAGGTGACCAGGAGGAGAGGGAAGGTGACTTTGCAGTTGCAGGTCCCATGGGGCTGGGGCAGCAAGAGACTCGGATCCTGCGTTGTTCTCACGTCCTCACTTAAGACCTCCCCAGGAAGGAGGCTTACACATGCTGAAAGCAGCCTGTGTAAAACAGAGCAGCCTATTCTGGGAACGTAGCCAAGAAGGGAAATAGAATATATTTTAAATCAAAGGACAAAGCTCTCAGATTTATTTCAGCCTCTTGGTTGATGTCCAACTGAATGCAATTTTACTATACTTAAGAGAAAAATAAAATCCTAATATTCTTCCTCTAAAAGGTCATAATGCTACAGCATAAAGAGAAGCCAAGCTTACAAACAAATATATCCATTTAAATGATAAAGACATGTAAATAATTCTTTATTATTTGTCACTGGATATCTAGCGAGACAGGAAATTTTGTTGCCTGTGAGAAACTGTTTTCTGAAATAACTCCTTCACAATGCATTCTGAAGGATGAAATTATGGACAATTCAAAAGTGGTTAAAAGCTATTTAAAACAAAATATAAAAGAAAAATCAGTTTATAGGGTAAATATTTTTAATTTATGTGAAATTACTTGTGCCATCAAAATAACTTTAAAGATGCAATGAAACAGTCTGATTTGTATTCTGAGTCCTACATCTGGCTTGAAATCAAGGAATTATCATATATTTTCTGAATTTTAAATAGAAATGCTTCATTTTTCCTCTATGTGTGACAGTGTCTAAATTTTGTCGTTGTACAGGTCTCTACCAATCTTCTGTTTCACACCACGTATCAGTAAAAGCACCAGAGTGAAACTACCACACAGGGCAGGTAGAGAGACAGGGCATCTGTCACCCAGTGACCACAGGGCACCCACTTCACACAGATCCAACCACATAAAAACCCTGCAAAGTATGCATTATTAGTATTCCTCTTTCCATTTTACATATTGGGAAACTGAGATTTAGAAGTTAAACTAAAAAATGATGGAACCCCAGGCAAAACCCAGGTCTCTCTCATCCTAAATCTGTGTCCTTCCACTATGGCTGACAACTCCTTTTTACATGGGTGAAATTCAAGTGAAGCACCAAACAGCAACCCTCCCATCTGTGCAGAGCCCACTTCCCCTGTAAGCACCTTTTTAAGACATGAACTATGTGGCCTGGCTGTCCCCACCCTGTCCCAGTCACTGGGTAGAATGGAGTCTCTGAGTTGAGACTGTGTGTCTTTGTCTGGCTTGAATGTTGACATAATATATTGTTAGAGTCAGAAGCAAAGGATATCATCTCTCTGTTGCATATGTGTGAAAATATTGTCATTAAATCCCAAACGTGCAGCCACAGCTCACAAGTCTCCAACGACAGGGAGCTTCTCCTCTCCCCAGACGGCTGGAGAGCTGGCAGAGGCTTGCTTACACAGCAACAAACACACTTCCCTGTCACTTCCAATCTCCGCAGCCTCAAATAAATAGAAAAAAACTCAGCTTCTTTTACATGGCAGCCTTTCCAATAACTGGGCATCACGATCCCATGTCCCCCTTCTAAGCCCTCTGTAAAAACATCCAGTTATTTGGAGTATTATTCATAGAACACTGTTTCCAGTGACCAGTGGAGTCACCATCACCTGGAACTATACAAATTCACAAGCATCTCTGAATCCCCCGAGCCCAGGTGAGGTGTGACGTGACAGCAGAGCACTAGATACTGTCTGCATTGTTTTGGACACTATACTTCTGCCAATAAAGCTCCAGATAATTCTCTTTCAGTAGCTCCATCACACTTCTGGCTAGTGACCTGGTCGACATCCTTGATTTCGCTTTCCTCCTTGTCGGAACAGGGAAGGACAATGGATAATTTGTTTTTTAATGTTGGCCAGGATGCAAGGTAATAAGCCTCGGGGAGAAAATTTGGTAATTAATGTTAAAAAAAATCTTTAATCATGTGCATTGCCATTGACCCTGCAATTTCATTTCTAGAAAGTTATTTCAAGGGAATAACTAAGACATATAAAGAATGAGTTCTAAGGACGCTGGCTGAAAAGGCTCTTTATGTCCTACAACATAGGATAAGCTGCTGTCATTAAAAATGCTGTCAGAGATATTTATGGCAGTGGAAAGGCATTTATGACCCATTACCCCAGGAGGAAACAGGTAAGGACAGTGTGGGACCATGTCTGCAGAGAGACCAATGCATGCAGCTGGTGGGGGTTGCCTGTCTCGAGCCCTCTAAGGAGGAAGACAGAGCAGGGTGGCCTCCCCCAGGGGAGACTTAGGGCGAACCCTGAGGTGCGGCCAGGAGAGGGGCACAGGAGTGTGCATTTCTCAGCTAATCCTCCAAATCCTTATCAATGTTACTCATTTAGTGGACTACCTGAATATTTCTTGCAAGAATTCATGAAAAGACTGAACTCTGACTGGGATAAAGTCAGGGCATGTGGATGGAGAGGCCAAAAGGCCCAGGAGCTGACTGAGAAATTGCATCTGGGCTCGGTGCACCTGAGAGGAGACAGGGGCCAGCTCACTGGAGTCACGTGGGTGAGTGCGCCCTACACATGCCCAGGACAAGTCTAGAGGAAGACTCTGTGAAGAGCCATAGTTCTATTTGGATGGAAGAATCTTGTGTAAATATAATTTTCTCATTGCTGCTTATCTGAATTTCTTAAATTTTCCACAATAAAGATATTGCTTGCTTTTAGAAAGATGCTTCTCTTAGGACACTCAGAGCCACTTATTTAAGTAACAGCACATTGTGCAGACAGGCCTCAGGCCTGGGTCATGTCAAGGACATGGAGTTAACTGCCCCAAGGCTGTCACGCTGTGTGACCCAGATGACATGGCTCGCAGGGGACATGGAGCACAGAGACACAGAGGAAGAGTGTTCAACTTTAAGAAAGAAGGAAACTGACACACGCTACCACGTGGGTGCACCTTGAGGACATTATGCTCAGTAAACCAGTCACAGAAGGCCTGACCTGTAGTGGCGCAGTGGATAAAGCGTTGACCTGGAAACACTGAGGTCGCCAGTTCAAAACCCTGCACTGGTCTGGTCAAGGCACATATGGGAGTTGATGCTTCTAGCTCCTCCCCCCTTTCTCTCTCTCTCTCTCTCTCTCTCTGTCTCCTCTCTAAAATGAATAAATAAAAAAAATAAAATAAAATAAATAAATTAAAAAAAAAAAAAAAAAAACCAGTCACAGAAGGATATTGTGTGATTCCACTTATATAAGATATCTAGGAGTCCAAATCAGACACAGAACCTAGAATGGCAGGTGCCGGGGTTGGGTATGGGGGGGTCAGTGTTTTATGGGGACAGAGTGTCAGTCTGGACGATGAAAAAATTGTGGAGATGGACAGTGGTAAGGGCTGCCCAACAATGTGAGAGAACATAGTGCCACTGAACTGGTCACTTAAAAAGTACTAAAATGGGAAATGTTGTTATGCGTATTTTACCACAGTGAAAAGAATGCACAGTGCCAGGACCCACTAAGTCCTGGGAGTTGGAAAGGTTAGGGGGTATCCCTCCCTCATTCTGCAACAGTGCTGAACAGGCAAGCACACAGCGATCCACCTTATCTTCCTCCCAGCTGCTGGCAAAATCGTTTCCATTCACACCCAGCAGTTCAGTCAGGTTCACATACGCCATCCATCCCGTTTCATTCATCTTTATGTGAACATGAGCAGTTTCTATTTTGAGAAATCAAATGTCTTGGGTAATGAAGCAGCAGCAGGTGATGGAGGGGTGGGGTCCAACACAGCATATTATGGGAGGGGACTGCCAGGGGACCAATAACTTAATTTTGACTTTCCCTTCTCAACTCTCTCCCTGCCCATGTTTCTCCATGGCCTCGTCCCCTATAGCAGCTACTAATGAACCAGAATGATACTCCGGCTTCACACAGGCAAAAAGAAGATCTGTTTGCCTGAGTTTATGGGTTGATAGCTCCCTCCAAGGACCTCCATCAGAGACAGACCCCGACCTTTCAAGCTCAGACGGCCCCTGTTCCTTTACTGGTCCTTCTGCGCCAGTGGTGTCCTGCCCACTAGTCTCACCAACAGATTAGAGGTGCCAAGGACACAAGAGGATAGGATGGGGAAGGAGAATTACTGAGAGAAGCTAAATTTTCAAACCATAGAGCTTCTTCCATAACTGGGGAGGGGGGGAAAATAAAATTTATCTCCAGCCAATAGATTTTCAGAAAATAAAAAGTGATGCATAAACACTCTATTTGAAACAACACCTTGAAAATAGACATTGAAAAGAATTCAGTGGTTCCAACTGGCTGCTGATATAGAGGCACTGATCAAGGGATCTCAGGGCAAAAGTCTGTCCACTCTAGACTTCAAATTTGGTACCAGGGGTGGAGGTGGGGAGAACATGTAGATATATTCCTACCCCATCTGGAGGACAGTAAGATGGGTGCTACTGATCTGGGAGGAGAGATTAAAAGGAAATGAGATACGGAGAGTCAAACATCAAAACCAGGGGTTCTCAGAGCTAGCAAGGGCTTCTGTTTGACAGATAAGGCAAACAAAACTGCCATCCATCATTGGCTTTGCTAAGGCCAGATAATTGGTGGCGGTGCTGAGCTCTGAGTCCTGCCCCTGATCCTCGCCTGCCAGGCCGCTGTCCTGGTCCCTCAAGCCCATTACTTCTCATGGGTCTCTCACATTCCAGGTCCTCTGCTGCCGGGATTATGGAAATGGAAAAAAGACTGGGAAGAAGATGTGAGGTATGCTACCCTAATGTGCTCAGGAGTGCAAGAATCTTGTAGCTTCTCCTCGACTTCTAGAAAGCAGCAGCCCTAGAAGAACATGTCCAACTGAAGAACGCTGAGCTGCTGTGTCCCTGAAGTAGGGGTGGAGGAGGGGGGTTGGAGGACTGTCCCTAAGGTCATGACCTTAGCCTCTGGAAACTCACCTGATAGGAGAGAAAGCAAAGTGCTCCTTCCTTTTTTGAAAAAAAACCCCATTTTTAAAAAATTCATTTTAGAGTGGAGGGGGTGGGGAAGAGGTGGGGGGAGAGGAGGAGGAAGCATCAAGTCCCATGTGTGCTTTAACCAGGCAAACCCAGGGTTGCCTGGCAACCTCAGCATTCCAGGTTGATGCTTTACCCACTGTGCCACCACAGGTCAGGCCCACCTTCATTTCTTTAGTCAATTTGCTGAGAACTCTCTGACACCCAAGCTGCTGGGACCCAGCTGACCCCTACTTCTACAAAGGAAAAGGGAGGGCCCCTACACTTGGGGCAATCTGATAGAACTCCTGGCCTATGTGAGCTGAGTGAGGACACAAGCATGTTGGTCGCTCCAGCAACAATGGGACCAAAATAAATAAAACTGATAAAGGATGCTGACCAGATGTCTCACCCCAGTTGTGAGACATCTTCTATGGACTTTATGGGTTTCGACTGAAGAACCTGGTAAAGAAATCACGGGTCTCCTGAGGGCAAACATTGGATTTGGGTTGCTTATGTAGTGACCGCTGCTCACATTTGTAGTGCTGCCCCTGTACATCTCTCATGAAGCCCTCCGGGCAGAACATGGCCATTTGCCTCAAGCCCCAAGGACGTCCTGCCTAATGTGAAGGACTGGGCTCCCAACACAAAACGAGGGTCAGGACCAGGACCCTCTAGGCCTTCGTCTGCATTAGCCACTCTGCTGGTGAACTTTATCAAAATTACAAATTCTACCCCAAATTAAGGTGGGCTGGGACAAGAAATCCACTTATAACAATAAGCTGGGCTTGTATGGCCATGGCCGACCCAAGAGCAGTGGTCCCCAGGGCAGGGCCACACAAAGACAATCGTCTGGGGCACAGGAAGTAGACAGCAGACATCTTCAAATATCTTTCCCCATCCTTTATAACAGAGGTCCCCAAACTTTTTACACAGGGGGCCAGTTCACTGTCCCTCAGACCATTAGAGGGCCGCCACTTACAGTACTCCATACACTGACCACCAATGAAAGAGGTGCCCCTTCCGGAAGTGTGGCAGGGGCCAGATAAATGGCCTCAGGTGGCCGCAATTTGGCCCGCTGGCCGTAGTTTGGGGACCTCTGCTTTATAATATCTTGTTTAAAATATGCTTTAGAATGTGTCAGTAGATTAGTATACAGTGTGTCCGTAAAGTCATGGTGCACTTTTTTTTTTAAACTTTTTTTTTCAATTTCTTTTTATTTTATTCATTTTAGAGAGGAGACAGAGAGAGAGAGAGAGAGAGAGAAAGAGAGAAAGAGGGGAGGAGCTGGAAGCATCAACTCCCATATGTGCCTTGACCAGACCAGTGCAGGGTTTTGAACTGGCAACCTCAGTGTTCCCAGGTCGACGCTTTTATCCACTGCGCCACCACAGGTCAGGCCGCATGGTGTACTTTTGACAGGTCACAGGAAAGCAACAAAAGACGATAGAAAAGTGAAATCTGCACCAAATAAAAGGAAAACTCTCCCAGTTTCACACCTATTCAGTGCAGTTCGATGTGGGCTCCATTTGTTGCCCTACACACATCCAAACAATAGTGAAGTTCTTGCCACACACAGGTAAGGACGTCTGGTGTAACAGAGTGAATAACGTCTGTGATTCTCTGTTTTAAGTGATTAATGTCATTGATACATTCAATGTACACACGTTGCTTCACATAACCCTAAAAGTAAAAGTCTAAGGGGGTCAGATATGGGGATCGTGGTGGCCATGGCTTGACAGAACCCCTGCCTATCCACCGCCAGGGAATGTTCTATCTAGAAGCTCACGAACAATGGTGGTGTAGTGTGGAGGAGTGCCGTCCTGTTGAAAGATGACACCTTCTGGAAATTGTGGCACTGCATACAATTCCAACATGCCAAGATAGGTGTTTGCCATCACAGACTGCTCTGCGAAAAAAGATGCGCCTATCACCGCATCAGGCCACACCACACGTTCACTTTAGGGGTGTTATGTTTGTACTCAACGTAGGCATGAGGATGTTCAGCAGCCCATATTTGGACGTTATGGCGATGAACATGTCCACAGATATGGAAGGTCGCCTCATCGCTAAACAATCTTCTGCAAAAACCTTGCATCACTGTCGATCTCATGAAGCATATCTGTAACAAACGCGCATCGTGTGGGTCTATCCACCGGTTTGATAGCGTGCAACAGCCGCAATTTGTACCCCATAAAACAGAGACATTTCTTTAACACCTTATGAACTATAATCTTGCTTAGGTGTAATTGTTGAGCACACGCACACACAGATTTTTTAGGGCTCCTTAGGTAGCTATCCCGTATAGCCTCTACAGACTCGTCACTGACTGATGGCCTGCCAGAATGAGGTTTCTCCACCAAACTGCCGGTTTCCTTCAACCGCTTATCCCACCGAGTAATGTTATTCCTATGTGGTGGCGCTTCGTTATAAACGTGCCGATATTCATGTTGCACTTTGTTCATGGATTCGAATTTAGCGAGCCACAGAACACACTCAACTTTCCTCTGTACCGTCCACCTCTCGACTGGCATGGCCGTGGGCTGTTACGCTGTATACACAGTGTTACGTCATCATCTGCGCATGCGCACATGCTGCCACATCATCCTACAGAAACTGGGAGGGTTTTCCTTTTATTTGGTGCAGATTTCACATTTCTATCGTCTTTTGTTGCTTTCCTATGATCAGTCAAAAGTGCACCATGATTTATGGACACACTGTAGTGATGTGTGTATACTTTATGAGTATTTTAATATATATGGGGATAGGGTGATTTATATTCAAAATATTTTAGTGCACAGGATGTATGATCTAAACAGTTGGAGGCCTGGGCATCAGTGCTGTCTTAGACCTGGCTCCTTCATCTGTCATGGGGTTCTGTGGCCATGCTGAGAGACACCAGCTCCTATATTCGATTTGGTGGTACCTCCTCCCACCCACCTGTCTACACAACTAGACATCTAACACCCAGAACACAGGAAGCCACTGAGCTTCCAAACAACCTACTTACACAGTAGGAAGTATTATAACCAGTGGTTACTTGCAAAACACAAAATTCTAGCTGTGTCCATCATTCTTGGGGAAAATATATTTCTTAACCATAGAAAAATAATTTCTACAGGACAAAAATCACACGTGTGCTGGTTTGGTAAGAAAAAAGGGTTGCAACACACAGAAAAGAGAAAGTCCTTTGGAAGATAAAAATATGATATAGTTTGTGCATCAAAAGTTAGTAATAATTTGCTCAGTTGGTTAAAGCATCACCCCAATGTGCAGAGGTTGCTGGTTTGATCCCCAGTTAGGGGACATACAGGAAACAAATGTTTCCACGTCTCTCTCTCTCTCTCTCCCTTCCTTCCTTTCTCTAAAATCAATAAAATAAACATTAAAAGTTAGTAATAATTCAAAAAAGAGAGTAATTAGTACATTCCCAGTTCTTTGAAGATAATAAAAACAATTTTACAACAGTTTAAGAATATGAAAGCCAGGGTCAATGCCAGATTAAATTGAAAGAGTATGGCTCTTAATAGTCATATCTAGTACAAGGTTTTAAGATGGCTTCTCCCTCCCTCTCTATATATGCCTTAAAATCTACCAGAACACTGGTATTTTTAATAGAAGATAATCCACAAGAAGTCTCTCATTAATCCACACAGCAGAAGTATATCCTATTATTATAATAAAGAAATGCTTATTAGCTAACTATTCTATTAGGGTGCTCCCCAGCACGTGGGCAATGCCTATTTCACATTGGAAGGAACTGTGGCTCAGGGCTTCATGACTCATCTAGGAGTCAGGGAAGAAGAGCGGGACAGACCTAACAGAGATGTCCAATGCACTCCCTCTCCCTGCTCTCTGCCCCCTCTTGCCATGTCTAGTGTAGCTGGGACAATTGGGAAGGCACAAAAAGGGCCTGGACTCCCTGACCAATGCTTGTCCAACCCAGTAAGAAATACAAATATATGAACTCATCATCAAAGCAAAAATTTCATGAACCAACTTCCAATTTCCAGTCCAGCATATAAGAAGCTTAGAAGTCATCACTCCATCCTAACAACAAGTAAAACTTTGAACAAGGAAGAAAAGATGGCGACGGAGTAGGCGGACGTACCAACTTCCAACTCCCAGAAGCAAAGTGGATTATAACTCAATTTAGAGAACCATCATCGGGATAAACCAACTATGAACTAAACTAAGTGAACTCTTCAACCAAGGAACACAGAAGAAGCCACATTGAGACTGGTAGGAATAGCGAAAACGCGAAGAGGGCTGCCCAGCTCCCCGGAGCAAACGGCAGCCCAGAGAGACCCGTGGGGCGGGAGGAAAGTTTGGCGGAGAGGGAGGGACCTGGGTCCCAGGAACCAAGCCCCAGCCTGCAGTCCTAGAGCCTAGAAGAGGCGTTTGGACAGTTTTGAGCTGTGAAACAAGTGAGGGAGCTCCCAGGCCTACAGTGTGGAGTATTAGGTCCCTTCCTACTCTGCTGAGGGCTGCTTAAGGGTTTGGGGCGACAGGACGCTGAAAGGCGGTTCTGTCGGCGTGGGCAGAGGCCAAGCCGGTGGGAGATCGGTCTAGCCCAGAGGGTCGGAGGGGACGCGCAAAAGCGGTCCGGAAGCTGCGGGCCCGCCTTTAATCCCACTTACGGGGACAAAGCGGGAGGCCAGGAACGGACAGGCACTGCGCAAGCCGGCCCTGACCGTGGGGACTGGGCTAGGACCAGGAACGGGCAGGGGCTCGCGGCTGAGCTGACGCTACCAGCCCCCCACCTCCCGGGTCGGAGAAACCGCGGTTGGCCAGTATACGTGCGCGAGCGGGCTCCGAGCGAGGGAACGGGGTAGACGCTGAGACAAGTGGAAGCTCGCAGTTGAGCTCTTGCTACTCTCCCCACCCGGCTGGAGAAAACGCGGATTGCATTCATACGTGCACGAGCGGGCTCCCAACAGGGGGGCGGGGTAGAGTCCGGGACGAGCAGAAGTACGCAGCTGAGCAAAAGCCAGTAAACACGCCCGCCCCAATAAACCTTGGTTTCCGACCCTGCGCAGAAGGGCCCTGGTCTCGAGGGTGGACTAAAACTCCGGACGGGCAAAAGCTTACAGCTGAGAGCACGTCAAAAGCCCCGCCTAACCCGCGGAACTGTAGCGAGCAGGTTCCGACAGCTGGTTCTGGGCGGAAGTGGGGAAATAGGCTGGGTCCGCAGCTGAGCAAAGGTGCTCACCTCTACCCTTGGTGCTAAGTCTTGTGGTTTCAGTGACAGCCCCTCCCAAGGAGGAGAGGAAGAAATCACAGCAAAAGCCACAGTGGGCCGGCGCTGGCAAGGCTCATACCCAACCACCCTAGGCATAGGCAGAGGGGGTGGCAGGCCTGCAGACAGACCACACCTAGACAACACAAAGGCAACACCTATTGGACTCCAGTGGCCACAACTTGCTTATACACAGAAAAAATGGGCAGGCAGAGGAATGCAAACCAAATGAATCAAGAGAAATCCCCAGAGAAGGACCTGAATGAACCAGATATAACCAAATTACCAGAAGCAGAATTTAGAATAATGATAGTTAGGATGTTCAAAGAAATTAGAGCAACAATGGATAGTCATTATGAACACCTAAATAAAGAGATAACAAGTATAAAAAATGAAATTGAAATAATAAGAAAGAATCAGACAGAAATGACAAATACAGTATCAGAACTGAAGACCACAATGGAAGGAATTAAAAGCAGGATGAATCACACTGAGGATCGAATAAGCAAGCGAGTTAGAGGACACAATAAACAAAGGCACAGAAGCAGAGAAGAAAAAGGAAAAGAGACTTAAAAAATGTGAGGAAACACTAAGGGAGCTTTGTGACAACATGAAGAGAAACAACATTCGCATCATAGGGGTGCCTAAAGAAGAGGAGAGAGGACAGAAAATGGAAACTTTGTTCAATCAAATCATTGCAGAAAACTTTCCTAAATTAAGGCTGGGAAACACTCCACATGTTCAAGAAGCACACAGAACTCTATTAAAGAGAAACCCAAAAAGATCTACACCAAGACACATCATAGTAAAAATACCAAACCTAATGGATAAAGAAAAAATTTTAAAAGCTGCTGGAAAAAAAAAGGCTATCACCTACAAAGGAGCCCCCATAAGGATGACATCGGATTTCTCAACAGAAACACTTGAGGCCAGAAGGGAATGGCAAGATATAATCAAAGTAATGCAGAACAAGAACCTACAACCAAGACTACTTTATCCAGCAAGGCTAACGTTTAAAATTGAAGGAGAAATAAAGAGCTTCCCAGAAAAAGAAAGCCTAAAGGAATTCATAAAAACCAAACCAATTCTGCAAGAGATACTAAGGGTCCTCTTGTGAACAGTTTAAAGGGAGGAATGAATAGAGCAAAAGAATACAGCTTTAAAGAATAAAATGGCAATAAACAACTACATATCAATAATAACCTTAAATGTAAATGGATTAAATGATCCAATCAAAAGACATAGGGTAGCTGCATGGATAAAGAAACAGGACCCATACATAGGCTGTCTACAAGAGACACACCTTAAAACAAAAGATGCTCATAGACTGAAGGTAAAAGGATGGAAAAAAATATTTCATGCAAATGGAAATGAAAAAAACAGCAGGGGTAGCAATACTTATATCAGACAAAATGGACTTTAAAACAAAGGCTGTAGTAAGAGATAAAGGAGGACACTACATAATGATAAAGGGAACAATTCAACAGGAAGATAGAACTATTGTAAATATCTATGCACCAAATATAGGAGCCACAACATACATAAAGCAGACTTTGATGGAAATAAAGGGCGAGATTAACAGCAATACTATCATAGTAGGGGATTTCAATACCCTTCTAACAACACAGGATAGATCCTCAAGAAAGAAAATTAATAAAGAAACAGCAGAGCCTGACCTGTGGTGTCGCAGTGGATAAAGCGTCGACCTGGGAACACTGAGGTGCCAGTTCAAAACCCTGCACTGGTTCGGTCAAGGCACATATGAAAATTGATGCTTCCAGCTCCTCCCCCCTTTCTCTCTTTCTCTCTCTCTCTCTCATTCTGAGTCTCCTCTCTAAAATAAATTAAAAAAAAAATAAAATAAAATAAAAAAAAAAGAAACATCAGACTTAAAGGAGACACTAGATCAACTTGATTTAATAGATATCTTCAGAACTTTTCACCCTAAAACAGTAGAATATACATTCTTCTCAAGCGCTCATGGTACGTTTTCTAGGATAGACCACATTTTAGGACACAAAAATGGTCTCAATAAATTTAAGAAGATTGAAATCATATCAAGCATTTTCTCTGATCACAATGCCATGAAACTAGAAATTAACCACAAAAAGAAAACTGAAAAATACTCAAACACTTGGAAACTAATAGCATGTTATTAAATAATGAATGGATTAACAATGAGATCAAAGAAGAAATAAAAAAGTTTCTAGAAATAAATGATAATGAGCATACATCAACTCAAAATTTATGGGACACTGCAAAAGCAGTTCTGAGAGGGAAGTTTATTGCACTACAGGCATATCATAAGAAGCTAGAAAAAGCTCAAATAAGCAACCTGACCCTGCATCTAAAAGAACTAGAAAAACAACAACAAATAAAACCCAAGACAAGTAGAAGGAAGGAAATAATAAAGGTTAGAGCAGAAATAAATGACATAGAGGCTAAGGAAACAATACAGAGGATCAATGAAACAAGAAGCTGGTTCTTTGAAAAGGTAAACAAGATTGATTAACCTTTAACTAGACTCACCAAGAAAAAAAGAGAGAGGACTCAAATATATAAAATTAGAAAGGACAGTGGAGAAATAACAACTGACACAACAGAAATACAAAGCATTGTAAGAAAATACTATGAAGAACTATATGCCAAAAAATTAGACAATCTTGGTGAAATGGACAAATTTCTTGAATCATATAACCTTCCAAAAATCAATCTGGAAGAATCAGAACACCTAAACAGACCAATTACAACAAACGAGATCGAAACAGTTATCAAAAAACTCCAAAAAAAGATAAGTCCTGGGCCTGATGGCTTCACAAGTGAATTCTATCAAAAATTCAAAGAAGAACTAACTCCTATCCTCCTCAAGCTATTTCAAAAAATTCAAGAAGAAGGAAGACTTCCAAACTCCTTTTATGAGGCGAGCATACTTCTGATCCCAAAACCAGGCAAAGACAACACAAAGAAAGAAAATTATAAGCCTATATCCCTGATGAATTTAGACGCTAAAATTCTCAACAAAATATTAGCCAACCGGATCCAGCAATATATGAAAAAAATCATACACCACGATCAAGTGGGATTTATTCTGGAGAGGCAAGGCTGGTTCAATATTCGCAAATCAATTAATGTGATTCATCACATAAACAAAAGGAAGGACAAAAATCACGATAATTTCAATAGATGCAGAAAAGGCATTTGATAAAATCCAGCACCCATTCATGCTCAAAACTCTCAGTAAAGTGGGAATACAGGGATCATTCCTTAACATAATAAAGGCCATCTACGATAAACCGACAGCAAACATCATACTAAATGGACAAAGATTAAAAGCAATCCCCTTAAGATCAGGAACCAGGCAGGGTTGCCCACTTTCACCACTCTTATTCAACATAGTTCTGGATATCCTAGCTATAGCAATCAGACAAGAAGAAGAAATAAAAGGCATCCAAATTGGAAAAGAAGAAGTAAAACTGTCACTATTTGCAGATGATATGATATTGTATATTGAAAACCCTAAAGTCTCAGTCAATAAACTACTGGACCTTATAAATAAATTCAGCAAGGTGGCTGGATATAAAATTAATACTCAGAAATCAGAGGCATTTCTATATACCAACAATGAAATATCAGCAAAAGAAATTAAGGAAACAATCCCCTTCAATAGTGCAGCCAAAAAAATAAAGTACCTAGGACTTAATTTAACCAAGGAGGTTAAGGACTTGTACTCGGAAAATTATAGAACATTGATAAAAGAAATCAAGGCAGATACAAACAAGTGTAAGCATATACCATGCTCATGGCTAGGAAGAATAAACATCATTAAAATGTCTATATTACCCAAAGCAATTTATAAATTCAATGCAATACCAATTAAAATACCAATGACATACTTCAAACATATAGAACACATATTCCAAAAATTTATATGGAACCAAAACGAACACAAATAGCCTCAGCAATCTTAAAAAGAAAAAATAAAGCAGGAGGTATCACTCTTCCAGATATCAAGGTTTACTATAAGGCCATTATACTCAAGACAGCCTGGTACTGGCATAAGAACAGGCACATAGATCAATGGAACAGAACAGAGGACCCAGAAATAAACCCACAGCTTTATGGACAACTGATATTTGACAAAGGAGGAAAGAACATACAATGGAGTAAAGACAGCCTCTTTACCAAATGGTGTTGGGAAAATTGGACATCTACCTGCAAAAAAATGAAACTAGACCATCAACTTACACCATTCACAAAAACAAACTCAAAATGGATAAAAGACTTAAATGTAAGCCGTGAAACCATAAGCATCTTAGAAGAAAACATAGGCAGCAAGCTCTCCGACATCTGTAGCAGCAGTATATTTGCCGATTTATCTCCACGGGCAAATGAAATAAAAGGCAAGATAAACAAATGGGACTATATCAAACTAAAAAGTTTTTGCACAGCTAAAAACAATAGGAACAGAATAAAAAGACAAACCACACAATGGGAGAACATATTCGACAGCACATCTGATAAGGGGTTAATAACTAATATTTATAAAGAACTTATAAAACTCAACACCAGGAAGACAAACAACCCAATCAAAAAATGGGCAAAAGAAATGAATAGAAATTTCTCCAAAGAGGACATACAGATTGCCAATAGGCATATGAAAAAATGCTCAACATCACTAATCATTAGAGAAATGCAAATTCAAACCACAATGAGATATCACCTTACACCAGTCAGAATGGCACTTATCAGCAAAACAACACAGAATAAGTGCTGGCGAGGATGTGGAGAAAAGGGAACCCTTCTGTACTGCTGGTGGGAATGCAGACTGGTGCAGCCACTGTGGAAAACAGTTTGGAGATTCCTCAGAAAATTAAAATTCGAACTGCCTTTTGACCCAGCTATCCCACTTTTAGGAATATACCCTAAGAACACCATAGCACTGTTCGAAAAGAAGAAATGCGCCCCCATGTTCGCGACAGCATTGTTCACAATAGCGAAGATCTGGAACCAGCCCAAGTGTCCGTCAGAAGACGAGTGGACTAAAAAGCTATGGTACATATATACTATGGAAAACTACTCAGCCATAAGAAACGATGACATCGGATCATTTATAACAAAATGGATGTACCTTGATAACATTATACGGAGTGAAATAAGTAAATCAGAAAAAAAGAAAAACTGAGAACAGCATGATTTCATACATAGGTGGGACATAAAAGTGAGAATGAGACATGGACTAGAGAGTGGTGGTTATGGGATGGGGGGAGGGAGGGAAGGGTGTGATAGGGAGGAGGGGAGGGACACAGGGAAAACCAGATTGAAGGTGACAGAGGACAATTTGACTTTTGGTGATGGGTATGCAACACAATTGAATGATAAGATAACCTGGAGATGTTCTCATTGTACATATGTACCCTGATTTATTGGTGTCACCCCATTAGAATTAATAATAATAAAATATAAAAAAAAAACAAACAAAAACTCTGAACAAGCTGAAAAAAATCAACCATTCTTTTTAGATCTCTCAGAGAAGCAAGGTAATGGGGCAAACTACTGCTCTAAAACCTGCCGAGACCAACAGATGGCCAGAGAGAATCACAACTTACTTGAATAGCAACCTCTGTGGGAACTGGTATTTGAGTGAAGAATTGCTGGGGGCTCACTGTGGAGAAGCCTGAGACATAAATATTCCAGGGGGCAGTAATGGGGGCACAATTGTGAGTTTTACCTCTTGGAGTTTAACCATATTTCTCACAGTGAAGACAGATTCCCCTCTTGCTGCCAGCAGGGAAGGGGAAAAGGAACAGTTTTGAAATAGACTAGATATTCTATTTTTAACAAGGCCTGCCCTCAAGAGAAAGTTCTTCACCAAAGCCTACCTTATTGGATTTATCAAAGCCTAACCAACCTGGAGGAAGGTAAGCACCCAATGACCAAGGGCTATCCTAGCCTTCCACATGGGGGAAGGGAAATACCCAATTTCACTTGACTGTAGCCATCCTGTTCCATGTAAATGGGAGAAAAACTGAGAAGCATTTGTGAGGTTTATAGCCTGAGGACAGAGGCTCACTAAAAGACGAAGACATCATATAAACATAGAATGCTTCCCCTCCCCCACACCTCACCACCACATCACCAAAGGCCTATTTCCTGGACTTCCTTTTTCCCAGGAAATTTTATCTGGCTTGTACGAGAAAAAAAATCACAAGGCATACTAAAAGGTAAGCAAACAAACAAACAAACAAAAAACAACAACAACCAAAAAACAAAGAACAGTATAAAAAGACAAAGCAGACATCAAAGCCAGATTCAAATATGTCAGGGATGTTGGAATTATCATACCAGGAATCTAAAACAACTATGATAAGCCTGACCAGGTGGTGGCACAGTGGATAGAGCGCTGGACTGAAATGCAGAAGACCGAGGTTCGACACCCCGAGCTCGCCAGCTTGAGCACGGGCCCAACTGGCTTGAGCAAAAGCTCGTCAGCTTGGACCCAAGGTCGCTGGCTCCAGCAAGGGGTTGCTCGGACTGCTGAAGGCCCACGGTCAAGGCACATGTGAGAAAGCAATCAATGAACAACTATGGTGTCACAAGGGCAACGAGAAACTAATGATTGATGCTTCTCACCTCTCTCCGTTCCGTCTGTCCCTATCTATACCTCTCTCTGACTCTGTCCTTGGAAAAAATAAAAATAAAATAAAATAAAACAACTATGATGAATATGTTAAGGACATCACTACAGATCCCATGAACATTAAAAGGAGAATAAAGGAACACTATGGATATTTCTCAACAGAGCCAATTATCAACAGTACAACAATTGAAATTTCTTTTGAGAGCCGAATTTTTTAAACTTGAACTATATAGGTAGGTACATTCCTTACTGAGGTAGTGCCTACATGTGGTATTTTGTGGAAGAGACACACTCAAGGGGCCAAAGAGCCACATGTGGCTCGCGAGCTGCAGTTTGCCGACCAGGGACCTACATGAATGGATTCATTGCTTGAAAGACGCAATTTACCAAAAATCAGATAAGAAGAAATAGACTATTTCAATAGACCTATATCTATTAAAGAAATTATATCAATATCTATTGACCTTCCAAACAGAAAGCACCAGGCCTAGATGAGTTCTTTGGTGAATTCTATCAAATATTTAAGGAAGAAATTATACTACAATCCCTTCCAGAAGACAGAAATAGAGAGAATGCTTCCTAACTAATTCTATGAGGTCAACATTACCCTAATAACAAAACAAGACAAAGACATTACAAGAAAAAAAAACTATAAACCAATACGTCATGAATATAGATGTAAAATCCTCAACCAAATATTGGCAAATTGAATCCAGCAATGTATAAAATCAATTATATATCATAATCAAGTAGGATCTATCCCATGTATGCACGGCTGGTTCAACAAATGAAAATCAATTAATGTAATCCATCACATTAGAAACTAAAGACAAAAAATTGTATCATCATATTATTAATAGACATAGATAAAGCATCTGACAAAATACAACACTCATTCATAATAGAAACTCTCAGCAAATCAGAAGTAGAGGGTTCACTTCTTCAACTTGATAAAGAACAACTACAAGAAACCTACAGTTAACACCATACTTAAGGGTGAGAAACTAGAACTTTTTAAAAAGATTTTATTTATTCATTTTTAGGGGGTGGGGGAGAAAGAGAGAGAAGGGCAGAGAAGCAGGAAGCATCAACTCCTATATGTGCCTTGAACTGGGGACCTGGGCTTTCGAACTGGTGACCTCAACATTCTGGGTTGATGCTTTATCCACCGCGCCACCAGAGGTCAGGCCGAAACTAGAATGTTCATCAGGGAAAAGGCAAAAATGACTTCTCTCACCACTCCTTTTAAAGATTGTACTAGAAGTCCTAGCTACTACAGTAAGACAAGTAAACCAAAAGTGTAATACTGATTTTAAAAAAAGAAGTAAACGGTCTTTGCTTGCGGATGACATGATTATCTATGCAGAAAATTTGAAAGAATCAACAAAGAACTCTTGGAACTAATAAGTAATTATAACAAGGTTGCAGGATACAAGGTTATTATATAAAAGTCAATGAACATGGTTACGGGGTGGGGGGAGGGAGGGAAGGGTGGGGTAGGGAGGAGGGGAGGGACACAGAGAAAACCAGATAGAAGGTGACAGAGGACAATTTGACTTTGGGTGACAGGTATGCAACACAATTGAATGATAAGATAACCTGGAGATGTTTTCATTGTACATATGTACCCTGATTTATTGGTGTCACCCCATTAAAATTAATAATAATAAAAAAGTCAATGAACAATGAACATCTGATTTTTGAAATTAAAAGCACAATACTATTTCCATTAGCATATCCCCAAAAGGAAATACTTTGGTATAAATCTAACAAAATAGGCATAAAGTTTATATGAGCAAAACTATGAAACTCTAAAAAAATTTTTTTTTATAGAATTAAGTAAATGGTCTTGGCCAGATGGCTCAGTTGGTTAGAGCATCATCCTGAAGCACAGAGTTGCCAGTTTGATCCCTGGTCGGGGCACCCACAGGAACAGATCCAAGTTCCTCTTTCTCTCCCCCTTTGTTTCTTGCTAAAATTAATAATTTTTTTTTTTTTGGAGTAAGGAAAGGTTTATTGAGAAGATCCATCTGGAGAAGATGGGGGTGCCTTCTAGTGCCCACAAATTTATATTAAGGGAGTCTAGACTTCAGGTATCTTGAATTGTCAAGGGAAGGAAGGAGGGGTGAGGGATGTGGACAGCTAGGCAGGTAGGCATTGAGAGGGATCCAAAGAAGAGCCCTGAATTTCTAAATCACTTTGTTCCCAGTCTGTTGATCCCCAGCTGATCTGAGTTCAGTTCTGGAGACTCCTATAAATTTATATATATATATATATATATATATATATATATATATATATATATATATATATATATATATATATATTTTATTATTATTAATTCTAATGGGGTGACACCAATAAATCAGGGTACATATGTACAATGAGAACATCTCCAGGTTATCTTATCATTCAATTGTGTTGCATACCCATCACCAAAAGTCAAATTGTCCTCTGTCACTTTCGATCTGGTTTTCCCTGTGTCCCTCCCCTCCTCCCTATCCCACTCTTCCCTCCCTCAACCCATCCTGTAACCACCACTCTCTTGTCCATGTCCCATATTCTCACTTTTATATCCCACATATCTATGAAATCATGCTGTTCTCAGTTTTTCTTTTTTTCTGATTTACTTATTTCACTCCGTATAATGTTATCAAGGTACATCCATTTTGTTATAAATGATCCGATGTCATCGTTTCTTATGGCTGAGTAGTTTTCCATAGTATATATGTACCATGGCTTTTTAATCCACTCGTCTTCTGACGGACACTTGGGCTGGTTCCAGATCTTCGCTATTGTGAACAATGCTGTCGCGAACATGGGGGCGCATTTCTTCTTTTCGAACAGTGCTATGGTGTTCTTAGGGTATATTCCTAAAAGTGGGATAGCTGGGTCAAAAGGCAGTTCGAATTTTAATTTTCTGAGGAATCTCCAAACTGTTTTCCACAGTGGCTGCACCTGTCTGCATTCCCACCAGCAGTGCAGAAGTGTACCCTTTTCTCCACATCCTCGCCAGCACTTATTCTGTGTTGTTTTGCTGATGAATGCCATTCTGACTGGTGTGAGGTGATATCTCATTGTGGTTTGAATTTGCATTTCTCTAATGATTAGTGATGTTGAGCATTTTTTCATATGCCTATTGGCAATCTGTATGTCCTCTTTGGAGAAATTTCTATACATTTCTTTTGCCCATTTTTTGATTGGGTTGTTTGTCTTCCTGGTGTTGAGTTTTATAAGTTCTTTATAAATTTTAGTTATTAACCCCTTATCAGATGTGCTGTCGAATATGTTCTCCCATTGTGTGGTTTGTCTTTTTATTCTGTTCCTATTGTTTTTAGCTGTGCAAAAACTTTTTAGTTTGATATAGTCCCATTTGTTTATCTTGCCTTTTATTTCATTTGCCCGTGGAGATAAATCGGCAAATATACTGCTGCTACAGATGTCGGAGAGCTTGCTGCCTATGTTTTCTTTTAAGATGCTTATGGTTTCACGGCTTACATTTAAGTCTTTTATCCATTTTGAGTTTGTTTTTGTGAATGGTGTAAGTTGATGGTCTAGTTTCATTTTTTTGCAGGTAGATGTCCAATTTTCCCAACACCATTTGGTAAAGAGGCTGTCTTTACTCCATTGTATGTTCTTTCCTCCTTTGTCAAATATCAGTTGTCCATAAAGCTGTGGGTTTATTTCTGGGTCCTCTGTTCTGTTCCATTGATCTATGTGCCTGTTCTTATGCCAGTACCAGGCTGTCTTGAGTATAATGGCCTTATAGTAAACCTTGATATCTGGAAGAGTGATACCTCCTGCTTTATTTTTTCTTTTTAAGATTGCTGAGGCTATTTGTGTTCGTTTTGGTTCCATATAAATTTTTGGAATATGTGTTCTATATGTTTGAAGTATGTCATTGGTATTTTAATTGGTATTGCATTGAATTTATAAATTGCTTTGGGTAATATAGACATTTTAATGATGTTTATTCTTCCTAGCCATGAGCACGGTATATGCTTCCACTTGTTTGTATCTGCCTTGATTTCTTTTATCAATGTTTTATAATTTTCCGAGTACAAGTCCTTAACCTCCTTGGTTAAATTTAGTCCTAGGTACTTTATTTTTTTGTCTGCAATAGTGAAGGGGATTGTTTCCTTAATTTCTTTTGCTGACAGTTCATTGTTAGTATATAGAAATGCCTCTGATTTCTGAGTATTAATTTTATATCCTGCCACCTTGCTGAATTCATTTATAAGGTCCAGTAGTTTTTTGACTGAGACTTTAGGGTTTTCAATATACAATATCATATCATCTGCAAATAGTGACAGTATTACTTCTTCTTTTCCAATTCGGATGCCTTTTATTTCTTCTTCTTGTAGCTAGGACTTCCAGAACTATGTTGAATAAGAGTGGTGAAAGTGGGCATCCCTGCCTGGTTCCTGATCTTAAGGGGATTGCTTTTAATCTTTGTCCATTTAGTATGATGTTTGTTGTCAGTTTATCGTAGATTGCCTTTATCATGTTAAGGAATGATCCCTGTATTCCCACTTTACTGAGAGTTTTGAGCATGAATGGGTGCTGGATTTTATCAAATGCCTTTTCTGCATCTATTGAAATTATCATGTGATTTTTGTCCTTCCTTTTGTTTATGTGGTGAATCACATTGATTGATTTGCGAATATTGAACCAGTCTTGCCTCTCCAGAATAAATCCCACTTGATCGTGGTGTATGATTTTTTTCATATATTGCTGGATCCGGTTGGCTAATATTTTGTTGAGAATTTTAGCGTCTAAATTCATCAGGGATATAGGCCTATAATTTTCTTTCTTTGTGTTGTCTTTGCCTGGTTTTGGGATCAGAATTATGATGGCCTCATAAAAGGAGTTTGGAAGTCTTCCTTCCTCTTGAATTTTTTGAAATAGCTTGAGGAGAATAGGAGTTAGTTCTTCTTTGAATTTTTGATAGAATTCACTTGTGAAGCCATCAGGCCCAGGACTTTTCTTTTTTGGGAGTTTTTTGATAACTGTTTTGATCTCATTTGCTGTAATTGGTCTGTTTAGGTGTTCTGATTCTTCCAGATTGATTTTTGGAAGGTTATATGATTCAAGAAATTTGTCCATTTCACCAAGATTGTCTAATTTTTTGGCATATAGTTCTTCATAGTATTTTCTTACAATGCTTTGTATTTCTGTTGTGTCAGTTGTTATTTCTCCACTGTCCTTTCTAATTTTATTTATTTGAGTCCTCTCTCTTTTTTTCTTGGTGAGTCTAGTTAAAGGTTCATCAATCTTGTTTACCTTTTCAAAGAACCAGCTTCTGGTTTCATTGATCCTCTGTATTGTTTCCTTAGCCTCTATGTCATTTATTTCTGCTCTGACCTTTATTATTTCCTTCCTTCTACTTGTCTTGGGTTTTATTTGTTGTTGTTTTTCTAGTTCTTTTAGATGCAGGGTCAGGTTGCTTATTTGAGCTTTTTCTAGCTTCTTATGATATGCCTGTAGTGCAATAAACTTCCCTCTCAGAACTGCTTTTGCTGTGTCCCATAAATTTTGAGTTGATGTATGCTCATTATCATTTGTTTCTAGAAACTTTTTTTTTCTTCTTTGATCTCATTGTTAATCCATTCATTATTTAATAACATTCTATTTAGTTTCCAAGTGTTTGAGTATTTTTCAGTTTTTCTTTTGTGGTTAATTTCTAGTTTCATGGCATTGTGGTCAGAGAAAATGCTTGATATGATTTCAATCTTCTTAAATTTATTGAGACCATTTTTGTGTCCTAACATGTGGTCTATCCTAGAAAACGTACCATGAGCGCTTGAGAAGAATGTATATTCTACTGCTTTAGGGTGAAAAGTTCTGAAGATATCTATTAAATCAAGTTGATCTAGTGTATCCTTTAAGTCTGCTGTTTCTTTATTAATTTTCTTTCTTGAGGATCTATCCAGTGTTGTTAGAGGGGTATTGAAATCCCCTACTATGATAGTATTGCTGTTAATCTCGCCCTTTATATCCATCAAAGTCTGCTTTATGTATGTCGGGGCTCCTATATTTGGTGCATAGATATTTACAATAGTTATATCTTCCTGTTGAATTGTTCCCTTTATCATTATGTAGTGCCCTCCTTTATCTCTTACTACAGCCTTTGTTTTAAAGTCCATTTTGTCTGATATAAGTATTGCTACCCCTGCTGTTTTTTCATTTCCATTTGCATGAAATATTTTTTTCCATCCTTTTACCTTCAGTCTATGAGCATCTTTTGTTTTAAGGTGTGTCTCTTGTAGACAGCATATGTATGGGTCCTGTTTCTTTATCCATGCAGCTACCCTATGTCTTTTGATTGGATCATTTAATCCATTTACATTTAAGGTTATTATTGATATGTAGTTGTTTATTGCCATTTTATTCTTTAAAGCTGTATTCTTCTTTTGCTCTATTATTTCCTCCCTTTAAGTTGTTCACAAGAGGCCCCTTAGTATCTCTTGCAGAATTGGTTTGGTTTTTATGAGTTCCTTGAGGCTTTATTTTCTGGAAAGCTCTTTATTTCTCCTTCATTTTAAACGTTAGCCTTGCTGGATAAAGTAGTCTTGGTTGTAGGTTCTTGTTCTGCATTACTTTGAATATGTCTTGCCATTCCCTTCTGGCCTCAAGTGTTTCTGTTGAGAAGTCCGATGTCATTCTTATGGGGGCTCCTTTGTAGGTGATAGCCTTTTTTTCCCTAGCAGCTTTATCCATTAGCTTTGGTATTTTAACTATGATGTGGGTTGGTGTAGATCTTTTTGGGTTTCTCTTTAATGGAGTTCTGTGTGCTTCTTGAACGTGTGGAGTGTTTCCCAGCCTTAATTTAGGAACGTTTTCTGCTATGATTTGATTGAACAAAGTTTCCATTTCCTGTCCTCTCTCCTCTTCTTCAGGCACCCCTATGATGCGAATGTTGTTTCTCTTCAGGTTGTCACAAAGCTCCCTTAGAGTTTCCTCACACTTTTTTAGTCTCTTTTCTTTTTTCTTTTCTGATTCTGTGCCTTTGTTTATTGTGTCCTCTAACTCGCTTATTCGATCCTCAGCGTGATTCATCCTGCTTTTAATTCCTTCCATTGTGGTCTTCAGTTCTGATTCTGTATTTGTCATTTCTGTCTGATTCTTTTTTATTATTTCAATTTCGGTTTTTATACTTGTTATCTCTTTATTTAGGTGTTCATAATGACTATCCATTGTTGCTCTAATTTCTATGAACATCCTAACTATCATTATTCTAAATTCTGCTTCTGGTAATTTGGTTATATCTGGTTCATTCAGGTCCTTCTCTGGGGATTTCTCTTGATTCATTTGGTTTACATTCCTCTGCCCATTTTGTCTGTGTATAAGCAAGTTGTGGCCACTGGAGTCCAGTAGGTGTTGCCTTTGTGTTCTCTAGGTGTGGTCTGTCTGCAAGCCTGCCACCCCCTCTGCCTATGCCTAGGGTGGTTGGGTATGGGCGTTGCCAGCGCCGGCCCACTGTGGCTTTTGCTGTGATTTCTGCCTTTCCTCCACGGGAGGGGCTGCCACTCAAGCCACAAGCCTCAGCACCAAGGGTAGAGGTGAGCACCTTTGCTCAGCTGCGGACCCAGCCTGTTTCCGGACTTCCGCCCAGAACCCGTAGTCAGAGCCTGCTCGCCACAGTTTCGCGGGTTGGGTGGGGCTCTTGACGTGCTGTCAGCTGTAAGCTTTTGCCCGTCCGGAGTTTTAGTCCGCCCTCGAGGCCAGGGCCCTTCTGCGCAGGGTCGGAAACCAAGGTTTATTGGGGCGGGCGTGTTTACTGGCTTTTGCTCAGCTGCGTACTTCTGCTCGTCCCGGACTCTACTCCACCCCCCGCGTTCGGAGCCCGCTCATGCATGTAGGATGGCAATCCGCGGTTTCTCTGGCCAGGTGGGGATAGTAGCGTGGGCTCAGCTGCGTGCTTCCACTTGTCTCGGTGTCTTCCCCGTTCCTGCGGTCGGAGCCTACTCGCGCACGTATAATGGCAAACCACCATTTCTCCTGCCAGGCTGGGCTGGTAGCGTGAGCTCAGCCACGAGCCCCCGCCCGTCCCTGGTCATATCCTGGTCCCCGCGGTCAGGGCCGGCTTGCGCTGGGTCGCAGAGCAGATTTCTGCCCGTTCCTGGCCTCCCGCTTTGTCCCCGTAGGTGGCATTACAGGCAGGCCCGTAGCTATTGGACCGCTTTCACGCGTCCCCTCTGACCCTGCTGGGCTAGACCGAGCTCACACCGGCTTGGCCTCTGCCCACGCCAACAGAACCTCGTTTCAGCATCCTGCCGCCCCAAGCCCTTCAGCAACCCTCAGCAGAGTAGGAAGGGACCTAATACTCCACACTGTAGGCCTGGGAGCTCCCTCACTTGTTTCACAGCTCAAAACTGTCCAAACGCCTCTTCTAGGCTCTGGGACTGCAGGCTGGGGCTTGGTTCCTGGGACTCAGGTCCCTCCCTCTCCGCTGAACTTTCCTCCCGCCACGTGGGTCTCTCCGGGCTGCCGTTTGTTCTGGAGAGCTGGGCAGCCCTCTTTGCGTTTTCGCTATTCCTACCAGTCTCAATGTGGCTTCTTCTGTGTTCCTTGGTTGAAGAGTCCACTTAGTTTAGTTCAAAGTTGGTTTATCCAGATGATGGTTCTTAAAATTGAGTTATAATCCACTTTGGTTCTGGGAGTTGGAAGTTGGTACGTCCGCCTACTCCGTCGCCATCTTGCTCCTCTAAAAATTAATAATTTTAAATAAAAAATCCTTTTAAAAAGAATTAAATATATGGAGAGATACTGAAGACTCAATATTGTCAAGATGTTAGTTCTTACCAACTTGATCTTTAGATGTAACACAACTCAAATCAAAATCCCACTAAGTTACTTTGTGGATATCAACAAGCTGATTCTAATGTTTATACAGAAAGGCAAAAAAAAACCTTAGAATAGCCAACACAATATTGAAGGGGAAGAATAAAGTTGGAGGATTGACACTACCCAACTTTAAGACTTAACAGAAAGTTAAAGTAATCAAATGAGAGTAGTAATATTTGGGAAAAAATGAAAAAATATCTGCGGAATAAGACAGAGGACCCAGACATAGACCCACATAAATAGTTAAGTGATCTGTGTCAATGGAGCAAAGATAATCTTTTCAGGAAACAGTGCTGGAACAACTGGACATCCACATGCAAAAAAAATAATACATATAAAGAAAAATCTAGATATAGACCTTACACCCTTCTCAAATATTAACTCAAAATGAATCACGGACCTAAATATGGAACTCAGAATTATATAACTACTAAAAGACAACAAAGAAAAAAAAGTCTAGGTGACCTTGGATATGGGGGTCACATTTTAGATACAATATCAAAGGTAAGATCCATGAAAGAGCTGGTAAGCTGAACTTTATTAGAATTAAAATTTTATACTCTGGGAAAGACAGTGTCAAGGGAATGAGAAGACGAGCCACAGACCAAGAGGAAGTATTTGTGAACAACGAATCTGATAAAGAATTGTTATCCAAAATATACAGAGAACTCTTTTAAAACTTAACAATAAGAAAGTGAACAACCCAATTAAAAAATGGACCAAAGACCTGGACACCTCACCAAAGAAAGTACACAGATGGCAAATAAACATCTGAAAAGATGCTCCACATCATGTTGTCAAGGAAATGCAAAATGCAAATTAAAACTATGAGGTACCTCTTCCAACCTATTACAGTGGACAAGAGGAAGAACACCAACAACACGCAGTGCTGCTGAGGGTGTGGAGCAAAAGGAATTCTCATTCATTGCCTGTGGGAATGCAAAACGGAACAGCCCCTTCTGAAAGATACTTTGGTGGTTTCTCACATAAATAAACATCCCTACCATATGACCCAGCAGTCGCACTCTCGAGTAGTTACTGAAATGAACTAAAAACTTGTGTCCACACAAAAACCTGCTGCACACAGATGTTTATAGCAGCTTTATTTACAATTGCCAGAACTTGGAAGCCACCAAGATGTCCTTTAGTCAGGGAATGGATGAATAAATTTTGGTACACCAGACAATAAAATCCTATTCGGTGATAAACCAAGCTATCAAGCCATGAAAAGACACAGAGGAACCTTCAATGTGCATGACTAAGTGAAAGGTGCCAATCTGAAAAGGCTACATACCATGCAGTTCTAACTATAGGACATTCTGGGAAAGAAAAAACCATGGAGACAGTAAAAGGATCAGT
The DNA here is from genome assembly GCA_037038555.1 of Rhynchonycteris naso. Taxonomy (NCBI): domain Eukaryota; kingdom Metazoa; phylum Chordata; class Mammalia; order Chiroptera; family Emballonuridae; genus Rhynchonycteris; species Rhynchonycteris naso. Next base: position 189,724,809 of record CM072995.1, on the reverse strand, counting down.
GTTTGCCAAAGATTAGGGGGATGGGGAAAGGGAGGAACAAGCAGAGCACAGAGGATTTTTAGAACAGTGAAACTATTCTTTACGATACTATAGTGGTAGGTTAGTGTCACTGAATATACAACACCAAGAGTGACTCCTAGTGTAAACCATGGACTCTAGGTGATTATGGTATATCAGGCGACTTTAACAAATGCACCCTACTGGTGGGGGGTGCTGAAAGAGGGGAAGGCTGTGCACGTGTGGGGAGAAGGGGTGCGGAAGTTTCTGTACTTTCTGCTCAGTATTGCTATAAACTTAAAACTGCTGGAAACTGATACACACCATCCTATATTTTCTATTTCATTCTACTTTTTCTTTCAACAAATTTTAGTCACCCCTCCTGCCAGTAAACTTACTTCATCACCCACTAATCGGCCCAAAGGAAGTCAGAAAACCATGGCGCTCAGACAGTCTCACTCTGCCCTATGAAATCCACTCTCTGCTCCACAGGACACATGCTCTGAACGCGCCACATTCCGCTCATTCACAGTCAGTGGGTAAAATGACTTCCCGACCATTGGCCACCAGCTTAAGACGGAACAGACCCCTCCCTGTGGGCGCTATGGTACCTGGAGGGAGGGTTTCCATGCTCTGCGCCTTCTCATCCCCCTTGCTGTGGTGAAGGTCTTTCTTCTTAATTGGGTCAATTTCATTCCAGTCTTCCTGCGGAAACGAAAACACAAAACGAGTTGACTGGTTCATCAAGCACACCTTCAGTCATCAGCTCCAAAAACAGTGAGTCCTATGACGCCAGTGAGCCCTGGGGGCGCAATGATGAATGGCAGAGAATCTCCATCTCAGGAATCTGCATCCAGAACTCTGGTGGAAGAGAATGCAAGGGGAGAAAAGTGTGCAAATGGCCTTTTCTACGGAAGGATTTGCATTTCTCTCTTTCATTTTATAATTGTATTGTATATCTTTGAGAAAGAAGTACCATGGAAACTCCCAGGGCTTCACAGATCTGTGAGGGAGGGGAAGGGAGCCAGGGGAAATGGATTAAATAAACAAATTTAATAGTGCTTAAATTATTTATATTTTAAAAAAAGACTTCATTTTATTCATTTTAGAGAGAAGAGAGAGAGAGAAGGGGAGGGAGGAGAAAGAAACATCAACTCCTGGGCCAGTGCAGGGTTTTGAACCACCGGCAACCTCAGCTTTCCAAGTCAATGCTCTATCCACTGCACCACCTCAGGACAGAATAGTGCTTAAATTAAAGCCATTAAAATCAGCTCTCCAGACATCTTAGATGGTTTAAGGACATCCTAGGACCAGATTGTCCCTGCAGGGCCCTCCTCAGAGGTTGTTAAATGATTTGTTTCATTCCACTCAGTAACAGTGGAGGGAGGAAAAGACCTATTGGGCTTTTCCTAGGGCTTACCCTCACAGGGTTGCCACAGAAACAGAGGTGCACATCCAGGGCTTAACACAAAACTGGAATAAGATATAAGCCCTGCTAGAAGGTACTCAACTCATCTGCACAACCAATTTACTCTAATCTATCAACATTAAATCAAATTAAATAGCAACTATAGGACCACAGAGCTAAATATATTTTTCAATCCTTGGAATCTGGTTCCTGTGAATAAATAACTGTTTCTGTATATAGCTAAAATCTGAAACCCCTCGGAAATACTCTCCAACTAGTAACTGACCAGCACAAACTTGTATGAGCCAAGTCCACTGGCCAGATGTTATGAGGACTGTCTGCAGCATTTAGTCCCCCCTTCAGAGCAGACTCAGCCCATCCTGTATGGGTCGTTCAACCAGCATTCCCCCGGACCAGCAGGGACTGGGTGCTGTGTATAAGTTGACTACTGGAGACTATTGGGCTCTTTAAAATGTAAAGTGAAATCCCCAAGAAGCAAAATCCCTGGGGCTGAGCTAGATTGTACATTTTCCCAAATGCAAGTTTCTCTGCCAATAACCTGCATTTTGACTCAAAAGATACAGTAATGGACCAGAAATGGTGCCAAGGTCCCCGCCCTCTGGAGGCCAGCTTTTCCTTGGTTGCCTCTGCCATGAAAGAGCCATCAGGGCCATCATGGAAACTTCCTCTGCAGACCAGTGGGCTGGCGAGAGGGAACCCCCTGCACCCAGTGGTCCTAGCCACCAATCCCCTCCATCACAAGGCCTCTCTCAGGCCTTCAAGTCCCCCCAACTACTGAGATTTTTGAAGATCTTATCCCACACATCCTAACAATTGCATTGAGATGCATCTGTATCCGGATCTAAATATTTTTCCTGCAAAAGATGTTTGAAAGATATTTATAATTTGGCTTTTGAGATTATTTGGTTATTAATAAATTTTTCTATTTACTATTGCAATGCTTTTGCAGCAATTTTGGCAAATGCATGGAGTGAGAGCATCTAACCTACCAACTGCCTTTATGCTATTGGGACATAATTGTGAATGCTAAATTCAGCAAGTAATGACGATACTAAATCACACCAGTAGGCTTTTAGTTAAGCATTATTAATGTTTTATTTTGTAGCTTGCCTGTTGCATTTTCCAGCTAGTAATTTTTGTTTGCAGGCCTACTACATACATTGGTTAATGGGTCAAATGTTTAACCTTATACTTGAAAGAATCCAAAAGCGGACATTGCTAGAGGGGCCCATGACTTCAGTCTTATTTTCTACATGTAAGAAGAATCAAGGTGTTATCTGTAGTGTTCACCAAATCAAATCAACAGATGCATCAATGTTTTCTCAGGAAATAAATGTTTCTTCTCACCAACAATACTGACTAGTCCATATATAACATTCCTTAACCTCCCGTCCCCCTCCCAATCAACCATGCCCACTATAAATCTGTGGCCAGCGACAAAGACTGTGTCTAAAGAGAGCACGACATAGTTTGCAAGCAGGTAAAATAATGGTAAGTGCCATTTATGAATGCCTGCCACGCACCAGCATTGTGCATAGACAGTTTCTCATCCCTGCGACAGATTTGGCATTATATAATTCCTGTTTCACAGTGGGGATACAGATAATCAGAGGTTAAGCAATTTGTCCAGGTTACACAGTGGGTAAGAAGCACAAGTTGGCCCTTTATAAATCAGAATGAGGATAGCAATTAAAGGTTTCATTTAAACTAAACTACAAGAGGCTGATTTGCACAATGTCATAAAAATCTAGGGATACACTTGAGTAAAATGATGACCATGACAAAGAGGAACAGGAAAAGCAGGGGCCACCTCAGCTGCTATTTGACACACAGTATAACAAGGGGCCAAGCCTCATTCTAGACACCACACATGCACTGATCTTTCTCATAGTGCTGTTACTACCCCATTTCACAGATGAGGAGGCCAAATCGAAGCACTGAAGGTTTAAGCAATACACAATACATAGCAAGGCTAGATGTGAACCATAGAGAATCAGTACTGAAGCTCATGGTCTCAATCATTCTACTGTCCAACTGCCTTCAGATAAACCAGCTTCCCTCTCCGCCAGTTAGATAGCCAAAATGAGATTAAAACAATGCTTTACCTGCTCATCTCAGGATGCATGATCACTGCAGGTGCCGTCGGCTCGGGATGACTGACTGGATCCACTAGCTGAGACAGCCCGTGTGCATACCACCCACCATCTATCTACAGCTTCCAGACACTTGTCATTTTCCACTCCCACAGCCTTGGGTGGATAGTAACAAGTCCCTAGAGATACCGTGGGGACCAGGCAGCTTCGCCTTGGTTGAGTGTTCACACACAGGCTCAGACAAGCACCAGGCAATGATGGCAGTGTCACACGCTCTACACAGGGAGAGGGTGGGGAGGCCGGCAAGAGCACTGGGAAGCCTACACATGAGAAGCAACACCTTAGCAGAAATCCGAGGCATCAAAACTGACCTGACAAAGAGAAAATAGGTGGGGGGGGGGGCGTACGGAGAGGATGTCTTCAGCTGGAGGGAAGAAACGAAAGCTAGAAAATGGGAAACCATGGACGTGGCAAGATAGGCTGAGAAGCCTAACCTGTGGTGGCACAGTGGAAAGTGTCGACCTGGAATGCCGAGGTTGCTGGTTTGAAATCCCAGGCTTGCCTGGTCAAGGCACATATGAGAAGCAACTACTACAAGTTAATGCTTCCTGCTCTTCTGCCCACCTTCTCTCTCTCTCTCTCCTTTCTTAAAAAAAAAAAAAAAGATAGCCTGAGACTTGAGATAGGGAGCAGACTGGAGGGGACGAAAGAGAAGCCAGGAGTCCATCATGGCAATACAGCAAGGGAAGGCGGTGGCCCAAAGTCCTGGAGCAGCAGCAAGAGATGGGCAGAGCTGCAAGGGGGGACCAGAGGAGGGTAAGAAGGAAGGTAGATGGTGGGAGGGAGGGAGGGAGGATGGGAGGGAGGGAGGGAAGGGAAGCAGAGGTGGCAGGCTTATGATGTGAACATTTCACAGACAGGAGTGACAGTCACTCATAAAAATAAGAGAAAGTATCTGAATGGGGTAAGGAGAGGCACTAGGAAGAAAAATTTGTTTCGGAAATGTTGCGGTTGCTGTGAGGTACCAAAAGGAGGTATCTGGAGTTAGAGAGACAATCTGGAGGTCTGGAAAGGTGTGAGGTCCTGGGGGCATGAGAGAGACCACGGAGGGTGTGAGCCTTGAGAACAGGGGCAGTGGGAGACTCCAACATTTAAGGAACAAGTAGGACACGTGGCATGTTGGGACGAGCCCTGGCCTAGGAGCCAGAGCCTCAGGTTCTAGCCATAGCTTTGCCAAAGACCATGGGCGTCTGCATAAATCGCCTAACTTCCCTGACACGGGGATGCTGGCTATATGCCCAAGCATCCTGCCTGCCCGAGCATAGCTGTGCAGATATACTCAGCACTTTATTATACTTTCTGCCTATTGCGCAAATGTAAGGGATCCAAATCCATTTCAGGTCCTTGGAGGGCAGGAGAAATGTCACATTTCTGTTGGGTCCCTACAGCACCATGAGCGGTGGGAGTCTTATGGCTGTTGCTCAATAATAAATGCAGTTGGAAAAAACCCCTCACCCTACTTCTCAGATTGATTTTCCTGGCTTTGCCCACTCTGCAGTGGAAGCTGCTCATTAGGACAGCCCCGCATCCATTTACATGCATTATGAGACTTCACACCAGTGGAGGCTCCGTTGAAAACTGGAAACGTACTCAACACAAATGCATAGAGAAGGCTCTCACGCCCAGTGGTATCCAGGAGGTGCTACCAAGTGATCCGTTTTCTCCCTGTTAAGGGACGGACAGACCCTCTTTTCAGTGACAGGTATATAAGATGCTGAGATTGAGGAGTAATTGTGTGGTTTGACACTGGCTCAAAAGTTGCAGAGAACTCATAGCCAGTGACCCAGAGGCAAGCATGCTGTTATTTCTCCTGCCCCCACGGAGGGAGGTTGGCACCAAGTGCATAATGACTAACCCACACACAGACGATGCTTCAGACAAATACAAGGCGGGATCAGGGCTCTGACCGAATGGCGAGTTGTCAGGGCAGTTTAGCCAGGGGTCTAGGACTCTGCCAACCAAATCAAGCCGCATGGAGCAGGGAGTGCTGCTGCCTGCCCAGCCTCACCATCAGGACCACAGGAGTGGTTCATCCACACCCAGTGAAAGACCCTGAGACTTCTTTCCTTTGTTAACTGGCATTTCAGAGAATGCAAACTCTAATTCCTGTCCTCCTGCTAACTGGCTTACTGAAGCCAGCAGTCATTATCAGGTCCATTCTCATAGTCTAAACCCCAAGACCTGCGACCTGCCTGTATGATTCTTACAACAGGAGCGGTCTACTACCAGAGGCACGAATGGAACGAAGTCAGGCCAGGAGTGAGATCAGACGGACACACGCGACAGAGTGATCTCTGCTTAGCTGCCACAATCAGACAGAGCACGGGCCAAGGTCAGCCAATTTCAGAGATAAAAGAGCAGTGACTGTTAATAAAGTGACATTTCAGAAACAGTAAATCCAACTGGTTGGTTTATTGGATAGTTATGAAATTAACTGACTGTAAATGTAGGTTTAATTATTAGGAGAATAGTCCCCCGTTATATTCACATAATCTGTTTCCAAATAAGAAATAATAAATAAAGAGTGGACTTGGCTTTTGCTGGAGACAAAACGTGAGTCACTGTGGGTGTGCTTCAAAGGTAAGGGTCCATAGAAGCTGCTGGCAGGTCAGAGGAATGTGGGGGCAGGGGACAGATGAGGAACAGCTGGCTGAATAGCAGTGTCTGGAGCACTGAGACACAGTCATCAATTGGTTAAGGGCGCTATTTAGTCCAACCCTGCATTTCCCTTATGGGGAAAGGGCTAAGCAACATTCTGTGTTACCAACTGATGCAAAACAAGTTCCCTCAAAACAACAAATATTCTCATCTCACACAGCTTCTGAGGGTCGGCAATCTGGATGGTGCTGGCCCTGGTCTCCAGGAGGCTGCAGGCAGGGTGTCAGCCAGGACTGCTTCTGTCTGAGGGTTTGACTGCCGTTGCGGGGCTGCTGCCGAGATTGGTCACGCACAGGATTGTTGACTGGAGGCCCTAGGTCCTCGCCAAAGACCCCTCTACAAGGCTGCTCTAGTGTCCTCCCAACATGGCAGCTGGCCTCCCCAGAGCAAACTATCCCAGAGACAGAGAAAGGAAGTGACAGAGGGAGAGAAGAGGACACCAGGACCCCTTTTATGTCCTGGTCTCGGAACTCATACAATGTCACACACCACCACGCTGCCATCATTAGAAGCAAGTCACAATGTCCAGCCACCTTTGAGGGGAAGGGAATTCAACCCATATTTCGTGAGGACTGTCAGAGAACTGGCAAACATATTCTAAAACCACTGCATTCATCAATGCAGTAAGACCTGACAGTGGCAGAGAGAGCCGAGAATATTCCCGAGGAAGAGAGAGCACGGCTGTACCCAGACCACTACTTATTGTGGAGGTTATGAGGCTGGGAGTACAAGACTTAAGTCACAAAGGGGACAAGTCTGTGCAGTTAAAATGGCACTGCTTCTCACAGTGACCGTCACCCACAGTCCAATAAACAGATAGTTACTACCTATGGTACGGTTTTTAAATTATAAAATGCCAACCAAAATAAACATGCTTACACATATAAAACTAGATAATAAAGAACAACGGTATAGGTCCTCGGGTTAAGACAGTTTTGACATATGTAACGTTTTGAGTTTACTACACTCCCATAAAAATGTTTTAAAAATTGAGACATGAGTGTTTTGGCTTACGCTGTTAGAGTACTTATGGGCTACGAGGGCAAACTCGTTTGGTTGCCCGTGATGGAAGAATACGCAGTACAGTGTATACAGTACAGTGTATTTATGTCCTTTTCCTTTTTCTGTGGGTTAGTCATGTTTTCATGTTCTAGGTTATGATTTTACAACTGTGTTAGGATAGGTAAGTGACTTAGGCTAGGTTGTGTTTTGATTTACACCAAAATTTGGGTTACGTCTCTGTCAGAGGAATGGAACTGTGTCGTAACCTGAGGACTCCCTGTATTGCTATGTCATCAAAGACCACTTTCATAAAATTCAAATGGCTAAAGTTGTATTTGTTAACAAAGATAAAAATACCACTATGAAAGAAAAAAGAAAATGAATAGGTTGTTTTTAATCTCCCCTTACTGAAATATATTTTGTCACTGTTAAATTATTTTGGCTGACTAGACCATATGCTCAGAGGCAGATTAAGTTACCAGAAATAACCATCTGAATGACTGATTCTTTTCTCAACAACTGTCTACTTTCCCCTGTTATTTAGTGCCTGTTCAGGAATTACCACCACCACCACCACAATCAATCTGCATGGCAACATTCAAGTGCTAAAGAAAAAAAGCCAGGTTGTCAGATCTGTTAGAAAGATGTGATTTATATTTTCACATCCCATTTCTTAAGAACTTCTGCCAAGCTGAGACACAAAACTAAAATGTTTACTTAAAAGCAAATTTTATAGAGTAAACTTGCCGTCCTGCTGAAGACACAGACCTCCTATAACCTAGCCTCCCCGCCTCCATAAAGTGATGCATAGAGGAACCACGAGAATTATTTATTGTTTCTAATTCCTCAGGGGGCTGTCCCACCAGGGTGGCGCTGGGGAAAACCCCTGGTCTTCCTAAGAGAGGATAAAGAAACCAGCTGAGATATTGTGTCACTACCCACACTTTTATTTTCTAAATAGGATGTGTGATATAGTAACAAACTGACAAACATAATTCAACTCACTGGGAAAGGGTCCTGAAAAAATGCCAGAATGCTGAGGGGAGGTACTCCTATGTAGGTTAGTGGGTCACTCTGAACCACGGCAAACTTCCCTTAACACCAGAAGTGTGTACTCTGCAAACATGGATATCTATGCATTTATAAAAGACTCAGGTTCCTCTTTCTCTTGGAGAGCTTCCTTCCTCATCAGCATTAGAATAGGAAGGGGACAGTACATACCTTAGAGACCAGAAACACACTTGGCTCAGTAACTCAACCTCACTCAACCATTTCTGAACATGTTTTTTGTGCAGGGGCAGCAATGGAACCTGCCTCCCTCCACCCCTGACCCAGGTCCATTACTAGGGAGCTGGCCCAACACCTGGCGGGGTGAAAAAGCCCAGGGGAGCTTTCAACAGCAACCTCATGACAGTTTCCAAAACTTTCTGCAAATAAGACTCAAAAGATCCGTAGGGTTCACAAACCAGGATCTAGGTAGAGCCTTAAGACAGAAAGGCTTTCTCCAAGGTCTAGTCCTGCCCCAGCTGACTGACTCCCAGCCTCAGGGGATAGGCCGGCCTCAGGCGTTTCCTAGCTGCTCCCTGGCAGTTCTAATGCAGTCAGGTTTGAGAACCCTGGCTTTATCAGTATATAGTTACACATTCATTACTCCAACTTGGCTCATGAAACTCAGTGTTTGTAAAACAGGAGGGGACCAAGTTCCTAATGCTGATACAAAGCCACAGACTGCTATATATACATAATCATTCCCTCTCAAATAAAAATATATATTATGATAAAGGTCACTGCTTCATTTATTTTACTGTTTACCCTCAGAGAAAAGCAGGCTGGAGAGAAATACCATGGGGCGGCTTGATATTTGGGAGCTGTAACAACCACTTGTACTGAAGTCAAGAGCTACAATAACATGGTTACTGGACTTTTTTAATAAGCAGAGGGATCATCCTGCACACTCCTGTGTGGTCAGCCAACTGTATTAATTTAGCCAAAATCATCCCCTTAAAACCCTGTGTCCACATACATATGAAATGTCCAATCAGTACCCCAGCCTGCTCAATTTAGAAAATTTTGACACCTGAAACACAACTAGGAAAGGCTTGGAAATGTGTTGTTGCATGGCATTCAGTGCTGGTCTATGTCCATCACCTTGGGCAACTCAGGTGACCTTTCTAGGCTGCAGCCTCTCAATGTGTGACATGGAAAGTTAAAATCACATTTACCCTATCCCAGGAGCTGATGTAACTGATGGAGCTCCACTGACCTGGAAGGTATTGTACGTGCTATACATAATTCCCACTGTGGAGAACACTGAACTTGCATTTCTCCAATCGGAGGGTCCAGGCTTCACCTTTCTTTTAGTTCTACTCAGGCTGCTAAACTTCCCCCTTTCCTCCTACAATTAGCTCAGTCACTGTCTTTTGAAATTGTATGCATATGTTTCCCCTGTGGTCTTCTTCCCTGAAATCCAGAACCACAGTCTCACTGTGAGAAAATCATACAAACCCCAAATAAGGGAGATTCTACAAAATCCCTGACCAAGACTGTCAAGGTCATCAAAAATAAGGAGGGCAGAGAAATAGTCACAGCCAAGAAAGACATGATGACTAAATGTAATGTGCTATTTGGATAAGAAGTAAGAAGAGAAAATGGATATTAGTGGAAAAACTCAGGAAATCTGAATAAAGTAGAAATTGGGTTAATAATAACACATCAACATGGGTTCTTTAATTATGACACAGGTATCATGCTAAGTTAAGATGTTAACAGTAGAGGGAAACTGGGCCTCAGATATATGGGGACTCTGTACTATTTTTCCATTTTTTCTGGAAATCTAAAACTATTCTAAAAATAAAAATTGGCCTGACCAGGCGGTGGCGCAGTGGATAGAGCGTTGGACTGGGATGCAGAAGACCCAGGATCGAGACCCAGAGCTTGCCAGCTTGAGCGCGGGCCGATCTGGCTTGAGCAAAAGCTAGTCAGCTTGGACCCAAGGTCGCTGGCTCCAGCAAGGGGTTGCTCGGTCTGCTGAAGGCCCGCGGTCAAGGAACATGTGAGAAAGCAATCAATGAACAACTATGGTGTCGCAACAGCAACGAGAAACTAATGATTGATGCTTCTCACCTCTCTCCGTTTCTGTCTGTCCCTATCTATCCCTCTCTCTGACTCTCTCTCTGTCCCTGTAAAAAATAAATAAAAATAAAATCATAAAAATAAAAATTGTTAAAATATTAAAAATAAAATGTGTGCATAGATCTGATTTACATAAAATAACTACATTGACCTCTCCTGGGCCCAACGTCTGTCAACTATGTGTTTGTAGGGTGTCTGTCCATTTTTAGTGGCAGTTTTAAGCTCTCTTTACTCTCTCGCCATTCAGGGAACTAAGGTGAGTCTCTTGATAAATGTTAATTTTAAAGCCAATTTTGCAATGAGACACAGGCCCAGGATCAAGCTTTTTCATGCCACAATCTTCTTTTTAAGAGCAATCAATCCATCTTAAATTCCTGTGCTCATGGTAGATGACCAAAGCTGTAGGTGGCCCAGGGGCAGAGAGCATAGGGCAGGCTATTAACATGCAGCTCTTCTTTAGTCCTGCTTTTAAATAAGAGTTTATGAAGCCAGATGGCTTTTGGGTCAGGTTATAAACATCCCTGAAGGCATGAACAGCAGGCCCTTGAATGCGGACTCGGGTATGACAGCATTAGCGCCTACATGTTAGCTGAGCACCTGCCACTCTAAGGAGCCACTCATGGCCTCACGCTTTAACGCCTGCTCTGATCCTACCTTTCCCTTCCGGTAAACCAAGGACCAGCTTCTCCTGTCAGGGGGTCTCAGGTAAAGCCACTTCTTAACTGCTGCTCCACTTCTGTTGGGAGGGATTCTCCATGTTAGCCTGAATTTCAGCAAACTCAACTAAAAAACATTTTTTACAAAACATCTTAGTAAGTTCTTTGCTACTGACTTATGTAAAAATCATTTGTATCTTAAAATTAAAAAATATATAATAATTCCCAACAGATAAAGGGAAAAAAATTAGTAGGAGAGAGGCTGAGTGGACAGTCAGCCCAGTGCAACATCAGGGAGGCAGGGGGCATGCATCCAGGTCAGCCCTGTCCCACCATGCTCTCCCCTTCATCTCCAGATTCCATGCCCATCTCCACCCCATTCACCACTAGGATTCCTCCATGCTTGGCAGCACACTCACTGCAGTCTCAATACTCTGGCAAAGCAAGTTCCTCATCACAGGTTTATTAGGTCTCATAGAACCATGTTGCAATGCTACCCTGTCACCAGTACGTGCCACCACCTTCTATATAGTATGTTCGCTGATTAAATCCCTCCCACTGGGGGCCTACAGTCAGTACATTTGGTTCCTTCCTAAGGCAGCACTGGCTACTGGTAAGGACGGGTCAAGATTCTCCATAGACATCAGATCTTGAGTTTGTTTAGAAGAGCATCTCCAGGAGAAAACTGAGTCCTAAAATGATATGCTAAGGGCCCCAAGGGGACCTGGGGTTAGAAACTAAAGGGAAAAATGTGTAATTAACCCCCCACCACCTTATCAATTCATAAATCATCACAGAGTCAGAACTTCCTACTAGTATGGCCCAGGGACAAATGACCAGTATGAGTGGAATCCTGGGCCAGCACTGGTCTTGTCTCTCCTACTCCTCATGACGGCCCATCAGGGCAGATAATGCAATTTTTCCCCAACACTGAGCTCCCCTTAAAGTAAATCACTGTCCTTTTCAAAGGGAGAGTCTCAGTTCAAGTACATTAGATTTCGATTCAATTCTCTTTGGGGGCAATTAAAATCGGAGAGACCTGGATGTCAGAAAAAGGGATGAAGGAGAGAAGTGAGGGGAGAGGAAGAGGCGTCCTCGCAGAGCCCAGCACATCTCCACGGCCAAGGCCACAGCTGTGCAACCTGAAGACCGAGGAAGGAGGTGCTCAAAATATATATAATTCATGTCAAGGTTAGTAGGTAAGATGATGGTGACTCACAGGGTTTATTTTGTTTTTTAGAAAACTAGTGAATGTGGCTGGAAGACCAGAAATACATGTGAGCCTCACCTTGAAAAACACATGTCATGTGCCACCAAGGACAACAGACTCCTAAGCATTTCAGTGAGATGGTGGGAAGACATTTTCTGAAGTTTCTAACAAATAAGAAAGAGTAGATGGGAACTGTATAGCATTTATTTTTATTAATTTAAGACTGACCTGTTCTCATTGACATCTTCTTCATTTAGCGTTCACGGGCTACTTGCCATGTGACTATTACCTAAAAGCCCTAGAAGAGTTGTCTTAAATCTGCTTTTCTCATAAGATCTTTGTTTTATTAATTAAAAGTTCTTCTTTCACAGAGACTCATTTTACATAATTAGCCCATTCCACAGGTAAGTAAACACCTGTGGGAAAGTGGTGGGTGCAGAAACACCAGAGCCCAGATCCCACTTCTTCCTGCTCCAAAACAGTGCTTTTCCCCAGCTCCAAGCACTTTTCGATCTGACCACAGGGGTCAAGCACAGCGTTTACATCTGCACCCTCACGTGAGTGACATGGAGTAGGAATCTGCACAGAGACCTGCACCCAGGAGCAGGGCTAGCCCAGCCCAGCAGGGCACTGTGCACTGGCATGCTCCAGGGGTCCTGGGTGTTGCAGGAGCTGCCTTCCCTCTAGTGCTCTGTCCTGAGACAGGACAGACAGCTCCAATTGGGGACCAGCTATCTGATTCCTTATCTCTAGCTCATTTATTTCCATGTCCATTCTCTGCCTTCAACAGCTGGGAGACTTTTCACACTATTCCAGTACACGGCATGACAACATGGGCGCATCTATCTAGATGACCCACTATTTTATTTAAAAGCAAAAGAACAAGGTGTGAATTAGTTCAGCCCGACTGGAAAGCAATTTGGCATCACAAATCAAGAACCAACAAGAAAGACACATAACCTTTAAGCTGAGAAATCTCATTTCTGTGATCTTATCGTAATGAAGTAACCCAAAATAAGAAATCGCTTTTATGCATGAACGCTGCAGCATTGTTTATAAAAAAGAAACAAAGCATTCACCAATAAGAGGTTGGTTCTGTTACAGCCCCTCAAGAGAACATTGAGCAACCATTAAGAACTATAATTATATAGATCACATAGCCATATGCAAAATGCTTACATGTTAAATGAAAGAGCAGGAGACAAAATTTAATGCATACAATGAAACAACTATATAAAACCATGTATCCATATGGATTAGCTTGGAGTGGAATGTGCGGAAATAAAAATGGTTGTGTTAGAGTGGAGAGTGACGAGAGCTGTCTCTGCTTCTCAAACTCTTGTCATATTTTTAAATTACCTTCATGAATAATAAATTTTAACACAGGCATGTTTAGATTGGAACCTCAAACCTATGCAAAAGATCGTGTCATTACAGCATCCATCGTGGCAGGTGGCCTATGTCTAGCCTGAGGCTGTTCAAAGTGACTGGGTAATCCACAGCAGCACATGAGCTATTTCTAGAAACAGGTGTGAGCCTGACCTTTGCTTTTAAGATGTGAGGTCAAGGCATGATTCTAGAACATGGAGAGGTCTCCTCTCTCCCCAGGAATTGGAGAAAGGGCCAGAAAGGTCCCTGCTATCCGACAGGCCTGTTGAGGTGCCCAGCTTCTGTGTCCGCTCCTTTCCCTACTGAGCAAAGAATGGTCAACAAAACCCAACTTGCTCTTGTGTGCTTATGGCCACTGCTAGCAGTGAACTTGTAAGCTAAGGGGTGCACTTCCGCTGAGCTCACACACAACCATATGCACAAAAAGGGGAGTCAAAGCACACTCCTCTCCCTAGCCGCCAGCTCTGGCTTGCCTGCCCCTGTTCCTCCCGCAGAGAACGTAGAGGGACTGGCGGTGCCAACAGCAGTGCCCCCATGTCCATAGAACTGCGCTGACAAGCTCCTCCATGCCAGGAGTTGTAAAGCAACTGTTTCTGTCTTCTCAGCATCCTGGAGGTGCGGTCTTAATGTCCCCCTTAAAAGATGAGAAAATCGAAACCAAAAAGATAGAATCCAGCGCACGTGGCAGGAGCAGCGGCCATGGCTCTGTGCTACCCCATGGTCATGGGCCCCAGCGAGGGCCACAAGGTGACCAAAAACGCAAGAAAGCTGAGGCCCGGCTGCGCTATAGCGCCTCACCAAGCTTGTGTGGATCGGATCCCAGAGCTGAGTGGCTCTCCCCCTATGAATGGCGAGCCATGGAGCTCTTCAAGGTCTCTAAAGGCAAGAGGGTCCTGACATTCATAAAAATAAATGGCTGGGGACACACATCCGTGCCTAGAGGGAGAGAGAGGAGCTGAGAAATGTCCTTACAGCCGTGAAGAAGGCAGCAGCCAAGAAGAATGGAGCCATGTCCCCACTGTGTGTAATAAAACATGTCTATAAAAATAATAAAAAGCACATGGCAAATAGGCATTGTATCCAGTGTCACCAGGTGTTACTGGCCCAGGTCTGACCTGACCCGGGAACCAACCAGGTAGTTAGAATAACTAAATCCCAGGCCCCATAGTAAGTTACACAGTAACTGGGACTGCCAGTTAAAATGTATCCTTCCTCTTATCTTCTCTTAATCCAACTTCAGAAAACTATAATCTTACACTAATATTTGTTTTCAAAGGTTGCTTTTTCCAGCCCACACACTTTATCTCATCTAGTCATAATGGAAATGTTGGGGGGAAGGTGATTTGCTGCAGAGAACTCCAGTTTTGCAGGCAAATTCTAATTCCCTGACTGGAGTTCACAGCAATAGGAATCATGTTTTCTACCCTGTCCCATCCAACAACCTGAGAAGTTTTAAAGCATCCATTTTATAGGAGAGAAAACTAGGCACGAGAAATCGCCTGAGCTTCCCAGGATCCTGTAGTTACTGATATAACCAGTCGCAAGTCTTCTTTCTACTGCAGACCCAGAGAGTGTGGAGTTCAGGAACCACCACCAAGATGTGCAGACACCATGGAGTTTGCTCCAACTGGCACACGCATCTCACCTCTCTGCACTTAAGCTCTGAGACTGTGACTTTTTCTTTAAGTACAGAGTTCCAAAGAGCCTGTTCACCTGTTCATTTCTGTCTAGAGGCCAAAGATTCACGTGTCCACTGGCTTTGATGATAGAAAGATCTAGATTATAGATTAATTCCAGGTTCCAAAATTTGACAAATTATCAGTCAGAACGCTAAACTTTTGAGCAGATTAGAAAGGGTTTGTGAAACGCTTGGAACATACTACACGTTGAGATATAGAAGCCTCATTGTAACACCCTGAGGATATGTTAAACCAGGTTAACAAAACTCCGGAAGAAATGCACTAGAAAGTTGGTAGGCCACCCACAGTTGTGAAAAACAGCAAAGTTCACTTGAGTCAAATCGAGCAGGACATACAAACTCACTTTCATTCATGTCTACATAAGCTTATGCAATAGTACTACGGTCTTGAGTCTTATCAGCAAAACCAATGAATTGGGAGTGCCAGGATTTTTTAGTTTTATAAAAAGTCTGTTAGTGAGTCTTACCAAAGGTTTAAACCCTGTATTATCCCTAAAAGGATCAAGCAGCTTAAAACAAAATGGAAACACAAAAGAAATGGAGCATCAAGTTGAGGAAACCAGGAACCAAAAGCACTGAGACCGACTAGAATTCTAACTTGAGCTTCCCAAAGAAGGAAGTAAAAGGAGTAACAGAACCAGAGTGGAGATGTGATGAGACTCAGTCACGGGCTGGGAGAAACAGATGCCAGCAACCTGCCAAAGGCAACACGGTGCACGATCGAGTCAGAATCTCAATTCAGACCAGATTCAGAGGGATGTATTTCATTAACTGCATTCTCCTCACCCAGATCAAGTCGTTAGTACCTAAAAGACACTGAATTTCTCGTAGAAAAATCCTAAAATTTGTCATGAACTTAATGGATTTGAAGAAATTGTGGTGGGTTAGCAATGGCCACCTGACTTGTCTACTCCGCCCACAGGGAGCTGGAGCGAGGGCCTCCACTCCTGGACTTGGCTTGGCCAATTGGATGTCAGCAACCATGAGGCCAGGAGGGGCTTGTGCACTGGACTTTGCACTCCTGGAATGCTGCCCTGGGGTCACCACGCTACAAGGAAGCTGGCCTAGGCTACTGGCATGGGGGCCCACTTGGAGAGCTGATGCACCCAGACAATAGTCAGCAATACTGTGGGTCAAGTGAGTGAGGCCATCATGGACCAGTCACCAACTCGGCTGTTATTTCACTGCAGGGACACACATGAGCCCCAGTGAGAGCAGCAAAGGAATTATCCAGCAACCCACAGGGTTGTGAGAAGTCTTTCATCGCTGCCGCTTCAGGCTGCTTGTTCAGGGTGGTTTGCCAGGCAGACCTGAGACGAGGATGTGGAATGAAATCACAGAGGAAGTCCTCAACAGCAGCTTGCCAGTGAACAGGAATCTGGGGGTGTGACTTAAGGGCAATCCAGCCAAAGGATTCTATATGGAGCAAACCCAGAACCATCTCCCCAATCTGGGCCAATAGCCCCGTTTTGAATTTCACATCCCCTTCAGTAAATATAAAAAGGGACCTGGGAGAGCTTGGGCTTTTGGACCTGAGAAGCCATCTCTGATATAACCCTTTTCTCATCTAATAGGTGTAGTTCTGATATTTACCAATGTCAGGCCCTTTGCTGGGAGGCAGAGATGCAGAGATAACAGTATGTGGTCTGACCTCAAGAGTATCAGAGATGTGAGTACAAGGCATGGTGTGTGACCCTGGGCACATCTGTACCCTCCCTGAGGCTCAGGCCCTTGTCTGCTGGGTGGGGACAGAAGTGAGTGGTCATCACATAGGGCTTTGGCAGGTTCCTGGTACAGAGTTTGATACACACTACATGTTCAATAATATTAGCATATTGTTATTAACACTAAAGCCTTGATACTAAAAGTAGTATCATTTTGCTATGATGTGGAGAAGCAGTCAAGTGGGGGTGGGGGAAGCGAGGAGGGACTACTAGGAGATGGCAGCGGTCATCCTGGAGAAAAGAGATGGAGGTCTGGCCAGGGAGCAGAGACTTAGGGCTCTGTCCCCAGCCAGGAGGAAGCACCTGGGTGGCATGGCTCCTGAACTGAGACCACACCCCGAAGGGTTGTGACTTCGGTCTCTCAACCACCTCTCCAAAACCCTCAGCATCATTCCTGGTCAAGAGGCAGTAATGGAAGGCATGGTGACCAACTCCTCCAGACCCCACAGCAAACTGGCCAATGGGGCTAGGTCAAGAGCCTGGGAAAAGTGGCATTCCCTAGGATTCCAGTACCCAGAGGCATTTTGGGCCCACAGGTCCATGGGCGAAAAGGTATTAAAGGAAGAGGAGGGCCACTGTGGCCAGAGCCAGCCAGCCTGCAGGTGGTGGGGCAGATGCCACAGTTCCTTCCAGAGCTGACCAACACCCACCTGGCCCTGCTCTGTGGGAGAGATCCAACTCACACCTCCACTACGTTCAGTGGGGCAGCCTGTCCAGTTAGAACCAAGATGGCCCTGGGCCACGTGGCTCCCGAGGCCACTGCATACCCCAGGGCTCCTGCAGGCTCTGTGTGTGGCCCTCATGTGGCTTGGCAGCATGGAGCCCTACAGCCAAACGCAGAGCCAAGTGACTATCCCTTCGTTTTCCCCTGGGAAAAGTCTGGCTCATGTGATCCCAAGCCAGACTTTAGTTTTAAACATTTTCTTCATTCCCAACCAAAATGCAAAGCCAGGATCCAAATAAATGAAACTGGGTGAAATTTTCTTGTTGACCCTCTCACACTGAATGCCATCTTTCTTGAGTCCCTTCTCATAAACTCAAGGGGGCCCTACATATTTTGAGAGAAAAGCCACAGAAGGATTTGGCCTCATGTGAATTGCACGGTTTGTGGAGGAAGGAAGGAGTAAGTAGTGTGAGAAAACAGTTCCCTCAGTAAATAAAATATTGCATCGATAGCAGCCAAAAGAGCAGGTGGATGGTGGTCTTCCCAGGGCAACGGCAATGACATGTTTACAGATCACAGGTTAAAGAGTGTTCTGTGTAAAGCTCTACTTCAACCACTACCGTCTCATCTAAAAGCAGTGTCGGCAACCTCGCCAAACACACGAAGCCTGCATCTTCCCCCACTTCAAACAAGCTTCTGGGAGAGCAAACACATTGCTAAACAGCCACAGAAATCTGGCACAGGGCTGGGGTGTGCTCAGAAACACCATCTCTGGGCTCAGCCCTCCCTGTGGCCACCGACACGCTGTGCATGCAAACAAAGCCTTCAGACAGCATTCACCCACCAAATTCAGAGGCTGAGGGTGCAAAACCTTTGTCTGTGACCAGGATGGCAAAACCAGGAGCTCCTGAGAAGGGGTGGGGGCCGTAGCAGGTTGTTGACTCACAGCCTGACTTGGAAGAACCACAGGAGCCTATACAACGAGGCGGATCAGGCTCTGCGGGCCAGGCTGGCCACTTCCACTCTCAGGTAGAGTGGGGAACCCCTGGCTAAAAATATTTTGCTGACCACCCACGGGCCCAGCGCACAGAGTGCCTCAGGAGGCGTCACTGTCACCCTCCTAGTGGCATTTTTCTAGAGCAAACATTGGTGATCGCAGGCCTTTGTTTCCCCATCTCTAAGAAAGGCAGAGTACGTCAGGAAGGGCTTCAAGCGTATGTCTACAATCCCTTGACAGACCCATGTTCAGGCCTCATCCATGTGCTCGAGAAATGCACTGGCCCCTGGCTGGGCCCTTGCCTGTCACCCGCTGCCACCCGTTGCCTAGGGAGCCCCGGGTTCACTCTCCTCCATCTCATCAGACATGCTCACTTCCATCCCATTGCCACGGCTCTGCCTGCCTGCCCAGGCCTGTTTCCCTCTCGTGCCCCTTGCTGCTTAACTCAGGCCTGCTCCAGCAGGTTATCCACAAGCAAGGATCCCTCTCCCTTCTTTGACTTGGCTCATAATTCGTTTTTCTACTTCTTACATTCAAGTACAATTTACCTACAGTGTGATTTACTTCAATGTGCAGCTGTGAGTTTTGACAACTGTTCACAATTGTGCCACTGTCACAAGCAAGATGCACAGCAGTTCTGTCACCTTCAAAATACCTGCTGTGGACCTTCACCCCTCCCCCAGACCCTGACCACCCGGATCTGTCCTCTGTGTCTATAGTTTTGCTTCTTCCACATCACGGACATGGACTCATATACAGTCTGTGACCTTTTGATCCTGACTTCTTCCATTGTCGCCATGCACTAACATCCACACATGCTGTGTGTGTCCATGGAGGGTGGTGTCCCACTGCTTACGGCCACAGTCCATCCTGTGGACACAGCACAGCCTGTTCACTATTCCCTACTTGGGGACAAACATGAACTAAGTCTTCCGGGGGCTGTGAGCACATACATTTCCATTTCCCTTGGGTAAGAGTCGAGAGTGGGCCAGTGGGTGTGTGAGAGCACGTTTAACTCTGTAAGAGACCGTCAACTGCTTTCAAACTGTTTGTCACTTTGCAGTGCCACTGGCAGCATGTGACACTTTCAGAGGTCTACGTCCTTGTTAGCACTTGGTGTTATCATTTTTTTAAGTCATTCTAACAGGTGTATGGCAACATGACATGGCTTTCTTATTTGCTGTCATTAAGCTTACCACACCCACACCAGGTGCGTGCTCAGGGGCTCACATACCCCCCAACTGAGGCTCGTTTCAACTCTACCCAGTAAGTTCCAGTGTTTTTTCTCTGCTATTAAATGGGGAAACCGAGAAGGCTTTTAGGGTAAAGCGACCATCAAATTCATGACCTTAGGTAACATCTCTCCTCAATGACTTTATTCAGTCCTTCATGAATTCTCCCAATATTTCCAGGCCCTGGCTCCAATTTTACCTCCTATGTCCGTGACGGCGAACCTATGATACACGTGTCAGTGCTTTTGATGACATGTGGCTACATGCAGCCGCATACCAGAGAAGTATGGGGCCGCGTGCCGAGAAGGACGTTTCATCCTCGGCCCCTGCGCGGCCAGGTGCAGTAGCTGAGGATAAAACATTTGCTGCAGTGTAGAAACTCTGTGCCGGAGGTCTATAGGCCAAAACAACAGAACTCCGGCACAGAGCTCTAGTTCTGGGACTTCTGGTTAGGCAGTTTTTCTCGAAGTGACACACCACCCGAGTTATGCTCGGTTTTTTGGCGAATTTTGACACACCAAGCTCAAAAGATTGCCCATCACGGTCCTATGTGGTACTTTTTCTAAATCATAACGTAATAATATGCTATCTGACCTTGCCTTATGTTGTACCTGATCGAGTCCCTAATTATTTCATTTATTTCCAATTACAGAACAAAAGTATCCTCAAGATAACGCATGTTTCTTGTTTCCCAACCAGCTTCTTAGGGCCAGAGGACCTGTCTCCCCAACACTTCCTTTACACCTTCCACATTTCAGGCACGGATTTAAATGAATAACATGTGAGAAAGTGTTGTGAAACCAAGGAAATGTGCTATAAAAACACATGGCACCAACTTCTGTGTCATGGCCCCAGAGTTCCACACTGCTTCATAAAGTAACAACCTGTAGGTCACAGCCAGCCACACCTGGCATATCACAGAGTTAAGGTGGTTTAGTTGCAGAAAATATGGTATGTTAAGAGTTAAGGTAAAGCCCCACCCCACCCCCACTAAAAACAATTACCATAAACTGATCCATGAAGAAAGATAATGAAATATCCAGTGTCTAGAAAGCAGGGTGAAAACAGTTGGTGACATCTTGAAGAATCAGTTTTAGTGAATCAACATTGACGGCAAAAGAAACACAAGAGGAGCCTCTTGAGTTAACTAACGCACCCATTAACATCCTAGCAGGGACAAGGAGGCGTCCCTAGGATGACAATGCAAACCAGCGCTAAAGCTGGAAACAGGCTTACTAGCAGACCTCAGCCATGCACGGGAAGCTGCAGGAAGCAGCTACACGTGCAGTGGAGTCCAGCCATTCCGTGGGACCTCCTGGGTTTGTTCTCAGTGTTACTTCGCTCTCTCTCCTAAGCCCAGTCCCACCACTCAGCACCAAAAGGCAACAGGTGAGCCTACTTGCTGTAGCAGTCAGCATTTCAATCAATGCCCCCGCACACAGCCCCCACAACATAAAGAAACAAGAGCCTTATCCTGTTTCTTTCACTTGCCCAGAGAAAGCTCCCAGTCACCTTTACCTGTGCCCTCCCCTCATTGCCGATCATCCATGTCCGTGGGCTCTACCCCAGTCTCTCCCACATCCCTCTGGCCTTCAGAACCAATGTGCCCAAGTCCATAGCACGGATTCATGGCTTTCCCCTCACTTCCAGTGGACCAGTCACTCCAGAATCTGCCTTTTAAAGCAATGCGTTTATCCTCTGCTCAAACTCTGGAACTGTCTAGACACTGATGTTTCATTTCTTAGCAACACTCAGGCCCTTCTCCTGACCTGGCCCCCTGATCTAATCTCTCTCTTCCTCAACCCTCCTCCTCCTGTCAGGCTGGGTCATTCCTGATTTCATCTATGCTGCTCACCTGGGAATCCAGTTTTGGGTATATAACCACTTTCGCTTCAGATTATAAAAGCATCAGTCCCCACAAAGTCTGGCTGTGCGGTGACTTTTTTTGTGTGTGTTGGGAGAGTCCTGCCCTGTCCCTACCAGCCCCGGGGGTGAGATCCTGTTCAGCCACAAACCCCTACACCTGTACTCACCATCATAAATAACGTCTTGGGGGAGGCACTCTGGGTGTCCTCTCCCCCACATATCCCAATTCCTGATCTGTTTTTGAAGATCCCAGCATAAACTAACATTTCTTTATCTTAAATTTCTGAATGACTGGCCCCTCCAGAAAAAGCTCCTGGTTGAGCTGTCTTCCAACCTCACTTCACAATGGCCCAGGAAACACGGACGGGGGGTAAGAGTGAGCTGTGGTTGGGAAGGCAGATGAAAGCCACTCCCCCCGAGGTCAGAGGCAGTGGGCAAGACCCAACTCCAGAGACCAGAGGGACATTCTGGACAGAAAGCCTGAGGCAGTTGGAGAGGCAGAGACATGTGCTTCGAGAACCCTCCAGCAAGACAATGGGTGGCTGCAGCCTGATTTATGCTCTAAGCTTGTGCGGAAAGTGACTCTTAAACAGAAGGGAGCCGAGGCATCTGGGGAAGTACTCCTGTAGAAAACTGCGGAGAGCAACCTAAACTGAAGTATGTCACGTAAAACTGAGTGGCAGGCCAGCCCTACTTGGGAGGGCCCTGACGGTTAGAGCCCCACCCCACGGGCCCAGCCAGCCAAGACCCTACAAAGTCACAGAAAGTCTTTAAACATTAAAACTGCCAAGGACCCTAGACCAGCGTGCCAAATGGCAAAACCTTTTATAAGATCAATTTATAACAGACTGACAAACGCTACCTGAATGAGCTTCCCAGGGCTGCCACAACTGAGTCCCACAGACCAGGTGGCTTAAACTACAGAAATGTTGCAATTCTGGAGCCTGGAAGTCCAAGGTGCCAGCAGAACCATGCTCTCTTTAAAGGTATAACGGGCCCTGAGCAGTTGGCTCAGTGGACAGAGTATTGGCTTAGCATATGGATGTTCCAGGTTTGATTCCTGGTCAGGGCACACAAGAGAAGCAACCATTTGCTTCTCTCTCCACCCTCTCCCCCTTGTCTTCCTCTACCCCTCCAACAGCCAGGGGATCAACTGGTTCAAGTATCAGTCTCAAGCACTTAAAATAGCTCGCTACTCAAGCATTGGCCCAAGACAGGGGTTGCCGAGTGGATCCCGGCTGGGGTACATGTAGGAGTCTGTCTTACTATCTCCCCTCCTCTCACTAAAAAATAAATAAAAAAAAAAAAAAGGTGTAACAGAAGGAACTGTGCCAGACCTCCACCTTAGCTTGTGGACGGCTGTCTTCTCCTTAAATCTCCTCATATCATCTTCCCTCTGTGTATGTGTGTCTGTTTCCATGTCCAAATGTACCCTTTTTATAAGAACCCCATTCACACTGGAGTAGAGCCCACACAAGTGCTTTTATGTTAACTTGATATCTCTGTAAAGACTCTGTGTCCAAATAAGGTCCCATTCTGAGGTCCTGGGGGATGGGACTCTGCCCTCTTTTTTTAGGAGGCAGGAGTGGGGGGCACTTGTAATACTTCCTCTCTCCAGAGATTCCCCAGAAGGGGCAGATGCACAAACCCGAAGGCTCGGCCCTCCCACCCACCCTCGCATGCATATTTGTTCCTGGTCCCTCTGCCCTGGGGCTGTTGTTAGAAAGGCAAGTACATGGCTGGGCACCACTGTGGGAAAGCTGAGTGGGGGTTGGTCAGCAAAAGGCCCAGGGTCCTGCTCTAAAGCAGTGTCCACGTGGAGAGGACTGTGTGCACCGTGTGAGAAAGGGCCACATCCATTCCAAGCATGGCGTGTGCAGCCACTTGATTTCTGACAGGACTGAACAGTGAAATATTTAAAATGTGCAAAATATACACTGCGGCTGCACAATGGGGGTGAGTTCTTGGCATCGCAGCTTGCAGCTCAACAGACACTCTGATTATGCAAGCTCTTTTCACAAAGCTCCAGCCTCTGAGAGGCTAATCTGACAGAGACATATTATTCTCTCCAAATAATGGGTGGAAAAAGACACCATTTCTGAACCTTTATAAGATAGACAGCCAAGCAGACAGGCCTACACAATAAACCCGCATAAACACTGGTAAGGGATTGGGCACCAGTAGCTTTTATTAACATATCGATTCCACCAGACTCTGATGCAGGAAAGAGAATGAATGATAAGGGCCACTGGCTGGAGGTCCCAGGGGGCTGTGGCCTCCTGCCCACTGTGGGGGGACCAGGGAGGACAATGGCTATATGCATCTCACGGGAGTGGGGAGCAGGCCTGCGGCCAGACGGCTGAGCTCACTGTCTGACAAAGGAGACCTCTGGGCTGGAATATGAAAAGGAAGCAGGGTGGGTCCAGGAGGGCACTTTGGGAGACTGGTGACTGTTGGACTCACACGGCGACCTCAGACAAAACTGGAAACTCTCTACGAATTATTTTTCAAAAGGACTAGGTAAATTAACACCAAGATCGTTGTAACTCTTGTTTCAATGCAGAAAGTATTATGGGTATTTCATTTCCCTCTGTTTCCTTAATACACTAAAATGTGCTTACTGTGATGTTAAAGAAAGAAGTCCTTAACATGTTAAAAAATGAGCCCTCATAAGTCACTGTTGCAGGGTATTTGTCAAATCTGACTACAGAAACACTCTCGTAAGAAAGATACATGAACTTGATGATCAAGGTGTATACCGAGTTCCACACTGAGTCCTAAGCATGGAACTAAGCATGTGTTTCCATGATCACATCTATTTTTCTCATTTAAATGTATTTAGAAGGACTGAGGAGATTTCAGTCAAGTCACCAAATATGAGTTTTACTCACAGTGGTGGGCAAAAAACCCTAAGGCTCAGGAAAATGGGAGTGATTTTCCCAATACCAGAGCCAAGAAAGTGATTAAACAGGTGACAGAGTCAGAAGCTGAAGCCTGAGAATGTAGAGACAGGTGGGCAAATCAACCTCCTGTTACTGCACCTGGGACCTGGGACCAAGGAGGTAAAGAGAGGTGTGACCCTGTCCCACAAAGACAAGTAGATTGAAAAGCTCCATCTGTGGAGTGGACCAAGGCTGGCCATGATTGACACTCATCTTGTAGGACAAAGAACACATAAGTGTGTTACAGTCACACAGAGAACATGTGTGTGTTAGTTATACAGAGAACACATGCACGTGTTATAAACCTGATTAGCCAGTACCCTGGTGGCCTTTCCTGGCTGGTGAGGCACTAGCCAGCAGCTTTCTGACATTATTTTTTCCAAAACCCACATTAAGAAATGAATTTGATTAAGAGACCCAGCACACACTTTATACATTTATATGTAACACACATCCACACGTAGTAGTAAGTTTTATAAACTACTACCTACTTTTGCTATGTACACTGTGTTCTAGTATTCTCTCTTCTATTTATTTTTCTTCTAAATACAGATGCTGTCCTCCTAAATTAGTTTCATGGTCCACTTAGCAGGTTGTGACTTACTTTTTGAAAACCCTTGCCCTAGTCTTTGGTAGAGTCATGTTCAAGGTTCCTGTCTGGTGTCAGATGCACTTACAGGCAGGCCAGGAGTTCTAGCCTAAGCCAGCAGAGATCCCTCAGTCTGAGTCCTCACCTGTAGCAGCACACCCGGATGGACTCTGGGGGTTGTGCTGTCCTTCCTTAGGTCCGGGAAGAGCAGGGCCAAGTAGGGGAGACGTCCCAGAGGAAAACAATTCTGAGCTGATTAAAGAACTGAAAATACTCCTCCCAGGGTCATGCTTGGGGTATGGGGGGTGATCAGGGTCTTAGCACTTCATTAAGGAAATGGGGACCATGTGTTACCTCTATGGCACCATCCTTGGCTTCCTGTAGACAATGAGACCCTCACCTTTGTCACTGCCCTGCCTTGGCCCCAAATGTGCAGCACTGTGTTTGAATGGAAACAGCAGTCAGAGCCAGAGGGGCAGAAATGAGGTTCTATTGGGATACCTCCCAGTGCTCTTCCCTCCTGGAAGTCCCCAAGTTGCAGGGGACAAGAGGACAGAGCAAGAAGACAAAGGTCACACTGATCACCAACTGCTCTGTAATCATCATGCTGGAAAAGCTGCAAAACCCAGTCTGGGAGGCCACACAGAATCCTGAACATGTTTTCCCAGGAGAAAGAATATTATGTTCCAGAAAGCAACTTGGGTAATGTACTTTAAATAGAAAAGAGCTGAATGGAAGTCACACACAGGCACAGAACACATCTGCAAGCCTGCTGCATCCAGCCAGGTCCTGAGAGGGTGACAAGTGACCCTAAGTGGGGTCCTGCAAGTCGCGCTGATACAGAATCCTCAGGGAAGGAAAGGCAGAGACAGAGAACCTATGCTCAGAAGATAGCAGGAGAGCTGCAAAGCCCCCACCCAGAAGGCTGGAGGGGAGAGGGCTGTTCTTGTGCCCCCTGCCACCTCGACAGGGTGAGGACAGGGCCAGAAGTTCCAAAACATCCTTCAATGCACAGCCAAACATGGCCACAGCTCCACAGAGGTGCGAGGGACCAATTACAAGTAGAGCTTCATTCTCAGGATGAAACAAAAAAAAAAAAAAAAAAAACAAAATGCCCAGCAGCTGCCTGAAGCTATTATAAAGGAAGAAAGAGCTCTCTATGAGAAAGTGCAGCAGAAGAGACTTTGCTGTCAGGCTACAAGAAGAAACATCCCTCCAATTCCCAGTTTAATCACCAGGAGAGATGGTGGCTATCCTGGGAAGGCTACGGACACAAACAAAGCACAGGAAAGAGAAGCTAGAAGTACACAGTTTGGGCATCTTCTTCAAGTTGCTTTCAGAAATACGTTCAATAGTTTAAGGGTTTTTGTTTGTTTCATCCAAACATAAGTTTCTGGAAGCAAATATGCCATTTTGGGGGATATATGGAGTGCAGCCTTTTATCCCCAGCATAAGAAGTCTCTTCTGGGTGTGGCAGCCCAGGCTTCCCGGTGAGATGAAGGAGAAGTGCCTTCCTTACAGGGAAATGGCTCATCCAGAGGTGGGCAGCTACCCATCGCCCCAGCTCCTCTCTGGGCTCTGGCGCAGTGGCTCCAAAGCCCAAGCAGCCATCCTCATCCTAGGGCTCCCACATCGTGTGGCTGTCACTTCCCATTACGGCATAATTAGGTACCACACCAGCATGATGTGAGTTGTTTCTAAGGATTAAGTCAGGAGTGGGAAGCCCGCAATGGCACGCACGCTCATGTCAGGATCTATTGCTCTGATGGCCACCAGGCAGCCCTGCTGAGCAACCTGCCGATCTGCCCAGGGGTGCTCTGCCAGTCTGCAGAGACAAACCCTGAGGTGGGCACTGTCAAGCGATTCCATGGGTGTCCGCTCACCCATGCTATTCTGAAAGTGAAGAGCGCTTGGTGGCACTTTTCTGCTCTGGACATTGAATTATTTAACGTATCTGTCTTTGTATATTTACATGGCTGAGATGTAAAACAACAAAACCAAAACAAGACTACTGCTGATCTCGTTAAGCCGATCTGGGTGACATATCATAGCAGGATGTACACATGTGCACAAGCATGTACACATACATACATGCATGCACACACAGGTACACACATACATGTCCATGCACACTGTACTCTAGGGCACCACCAGTGAACACAGTGGCCCACCACAGGGTTACTAGGGAAGTGAGGGAATGCCATTAGCTCAGAAACCTCCCTTCTCCCAAGATGAGACCCAGGAATTGCTGCAGTGACACACCACTCACACTGCTAACCCTGTGCACACAATGTGGCCAGCCAGTGGAAGAGAGATCGATGCTCCCGCGCTGTCCCCTCCTGGGAGAGACAAGATCTATGCTGTAAAATCACCCCAGGAGCCAAAACACAGCAGCAGAAGCTTTTGCCATTAGGCAACCACGACTCAGACAAGGAAAACCTATCTGGAAGGCTGAGCTACCCAGGAACTACCTTAGAGAGAGTGAGGCATACCTTTCCCGAGAGACATTTAAGGACAAGGTGTCTGGGCGGGGAGGGGAGCAACCTGTGCTAAGCAAGGGCTTTCCCAGTCCTGTGGGACCTCAGGGACATGTCACCCCTGGACTGAGAGATCAGAAGAGGATCCCGCAGTCACAGAGACTAGGGAAATGGTCCAGATCTAAGGAAGGCCCCGCTGTGTGTCAGGTTTCCCGATTCCACGTCTGGGAGCAGAGCGCCTCATCACCATAGGGCTCTCACTCTGTGAGGATTCAGAATAGAGAAAAAGAATCAGAAATATGATATAATTACTATCAACTAATAATGGAGAAGGAGGGGTGGTCACACATATCCACGAAATGGCGTGGGCAAGTTCTCAAACCTGGGGTCTCACTCCTCCAGCATCCCCTAACTAATTACATGAAAAGGGGTGGGGTGGGTGCCGACACCCAGTCTGCCATTAGTCAATTTCTCATGTCCAACTCCCAACAACAGAGGTACAATGACTGTCTTGTTAATTCCTACCCAGGAGAAGGAAGTAAAAAAATGCTCATTTCTAGCCTGATCAAAAACATAAGCATCTACAGACCAGTGGGGAGCAAAGCAGAAGAAAGAACCCTCATGAAATCAGAACCTCAAGAAAGCTCCACAAGGAGCTCCAGAACCATGTCCGCCCGCAGCAGCCTGGACAAGACGGACTATCGCCTTTGTTCTCATTTAACCTCAGGGTAATGAAAACGCAGGCCATGGGCTGTGGGAAGACGGGCACTTTCCGGAGGAGCTGGGCCAGAGGGTAGGAAGGCAGCAGGAGTGACCCCTGTTTTCTCTGTAATTAAATTCTTCACAGAGACCTTGTTTCAAATGTGCTCTTTCCAAGTCCAGACAGAAACGCTGCCACCAGGGAGATGGCGATGGTGCTTCCCACCTCGTCTGGAAACAGCAGCCACTTCCTTTTGTCCTGGCTCCTCAGAGGCAACACCCAGCACCAACATGACAAAGCCCCCATAGGCACCCTGCCTGAGAGATGCTGTTCAACACCAGCTGTGAGTCAGGTTTGTTTGTTTTTATACCATGCAGGTGCCTAGGCCCAGCCTCAGCAATAGAAGAGGAGCTGGTCTAAGGATGCCCCAGGTGATTGTGATGCGCTAAGAGCTACCTACTGGGCTATGTTTCTCACCAAAATGTTTTATAAAACAAACTATAGCAAAAACTGGAGACCAGCTTCAAATACCAGATTCACAGGGAACCAAAGGAAGCAGAAGACAAGACCCAATTTCTAAGACAAACCACCTGGGAGGCCTGGGTTTGACCCCGACATTCCCAAGCTTTGGGGACCCAGGAGGAGCTCAAAATGTAGACTTCTGAGCCCCACCCCCAGATTCAGAGGGTCTGGGCTGCAATCTATCTGTTCTCAATAGTGGAGGGAGGGTGCTCTGAAAAATGCTGGTCCAGCGATAATCCTGGTTCAAGACAGAACAAGGGAGAGTCTGCAGGTGTCACAGCAGAACAGATGTCCCCCACCAGGGGGCCACTGGGACCTCCGCCCTGCTCTCCTAGGTATTGTAGGTTTCCAGGCAGGAGGAGCCAAATGCACTCAGAGAACTTTCCTGGAGGCCTGAGGGCAGGTATCTGAAGGTTGCTGAAGATGACTTCAGAGTTTCTATCCTCCTACAAGAAGGCTGGAAGCCACTATTTCAGAAACGCTCACCATAACCTCTGCCCAGAATCAATGAGCTTGTCTCAAAGCTTTCTTCTGCTTTATAAATGCAGCTCCCTCCTGGTCCTCAGCCCCTAATTAATCCTCTCTTCTCTCATCCCACAAGAGAATACCCACACATGCTAATGATGCTTACTTTGAAGTAAGCAATACAAGAAGAAAAACAACACCTGGATTTGCTTGAAATACACAGGCCAAGAAAAGAAAATAAGACAATGAAGCATAAACCAATGGGAAAAGACAAAACAAGCACAGTAAAACACAAACGGTTGCAGGGGTGGGCACATAGGAGCTCACAGTATCTACTGCTGTAGATTTTTCATAATAAAAAACTTTTAAAGAAAAAATACTAAGTCTATGTATTAATTAAAATCATCATCATCATTCTAGAGGCAAAAAACAGAGGCCAGCCTTCACTTGGAGGCCCTTGGTTCTGAGGTCATTTGGTTACAGACAAGTGACCCCGATTGTCCTGCTCCCCAGCTACTGTCCCTGTGTCATTATTAACACCCCGGCTCTCACTGCACACTAAATTGCATGGGCACTCGAGAAGCAGGGAATAATGAGCCATGTAATATAATAACAGGGTCGTCTCTGAAACATGGCCCACACACAGCAAGTCACATCTACTTCCCTGACCCGCTTTATGTCATGATTAGGGTCAAGGTCAGACCCCAATCAGCCACCCCACAGCTCCTCGGCCAGCGGCAGGTGGCGGAGCACTCACAGGTCATGGGTCTTGCTTTTGTAAATTGAATCTATTCCGGCAGATTTGGAAAATGTGGCTCTGAATGTTTTAAAAGCGCCACCTCTGTGTGAAAGGGTGCTATTTTAAAATTGTTTAAGATTTACAGATTAGCAATTAAAGCCATTAAAAACAAAACTCTTGTTATGTGATGAAAGGCCCAGATAACCGGAGAAACATCTTCTGGGAGAAACAAAATGAGCTTTTTGCTGCTGAAGATGTGACTGTCAAATGCTGCCTGAAAGAAATGTCAATAAACAGCTATCACAGCTGGAAAGCTTGGCCATCCTGTAGATGTCACCCATGTGGTGTCAGAGATAAAGACAGTCACAGCACCCTCTGAATTATCAGTGACAACAGGGGCCTGGGGAAACCAGGAGCTGCAGTAAGGATGTGGGACTGAGATTTCTCACATGAAAAACAACACACAGAGAGCCAGGAGAAATTAGGGTGTGTTCGGGGCCCAAGGGGTTGTCTTTCTATTTGCCTGTCATGTCTCTGTAGTGAGCAACAGCGGCATTCACTGAAACTTCAGCTGGCCTCTGGGATGAGTTCCTCACAAGACATCAGAGTCACCTGAAATGTGGCAGCCAGCGCGATGTGTAAATGTGCCCCCTGCACACCTGCGCTTTGCTGCCACTTCCATTGGGCCAACAGCCAGTGTCTGTATTTCATTCCTACTGCTGCAGTGGCAGGTGGGTGGGGCGCCCTATGCATCTCTAACCAGAGAGATCTATTTGTGCCACACAGCCTGCAGGGGCACCTCTTCCTGAGTTGACAGATGCAGCAATGAAAAACCAGAGGGAGTGGGGACCTTGTCCAGGTCAGGACTCTCAATGACTCATCAGTGAGGAGGCAGAGAGCCCAATGTCCCCTGCTGAGAAATGTCCAGAAGGGTTCTGCCTCTGGATTCAGGCTCCTGGAGTACCAGAAGCCAGGCTGAGTTCGGCGCCTTCCTGGTACACAAGCCACTGTTCAGCCCACTGGTGGCTCTCAAAACAGCTGGCACCAGGGACTAGCCCTGGCTGCAGGTGGGGCTCTGAACAGTGGCTACAGCCTGGGCTCGGGGAGGCACTCAGCTCCTTCTCCTGGTCTACATGGCAGCTCCCCAAATTGGTTTTAAAATGAACATGAGAAGAATGCACACAGGCAGTGTGCAGATGTTGTTTTACTGAGTTGTACACTTGAAACCCATTCCCCAGTATATTTAATAAAAAAGAATAAAACCAAATAATAATAATAATAATAATAGTAATAAAAAGGATACTTTATAAGTGAATACTCAGAAGAAAAAAACATGAAAACTCGCCTACCCAGGCACCCAAGTGAGGCAAGGACTGAGTAGCTGACCAGTGAGTGCCCAGAGAGTATTTGGTCAACAAGCGAATGTATTTTATTAAGGAATTGAATAGAACAAGCAAGGTCCTGCTTATAAAAGTTAAATTCCAGGCTTCCAGATGCCCTAGAAGCTTGGCCTATCTTCACCAACAAAGTAGTAAGTACCTAGTTAAATGGTGCGACAGAGAAGACACCCCACCACATTGCCAGGCAGGTGGCCATGATGGCTGTCCCATTTAAAGCTTCCCCAGCCACTGTATCCCCTAGCACAGGCTTCCCCTCCCCATCTCCCACCGGAACAGGGGTCTCTCGTAAGGCAGTGAATGGCTTTCCTGGTGGACAGCCTGACATGGTACCAATACGATTTTCCAAGTTCCAGATAATCAACTCAGGAAAAAGAGGAAATTCGTTACAAAATTCATCAAAATCACTTGCCAAATCAAAGGAGAGAATCTGTTATACAAAGAATGAGAATGGGAAGATTTATTCCATCACACCAGGCCCCACAACAACTCACGCTGCTGTAACCGACCCTCAGGGTACGGTCATTCAGAAGGGAGCAGTCTGGGTCTTCTCTCAGCTTCTTTGTCTACAACTGTACTTGGCACAACTTGTGGAATATTTACTAGACTCTGAGCCCATTCTTTACATGTGTTAATGAATTTCAGTCTCTCAACTATGGATGGCAAAAAGCAAAGTAAGCCTATCAAACACAGAAACAAACACCCAGAAAATAACAAGTGCTGATGAGGAAGTAGAGAATTTAGAACCCTCACGCACTGTTTGTCAGAATGTAAAACGGGGTTGTCGCTATAGAAAACAGCAGTATGGAGGTTCTTCAGAAAGTTAAAAGCAGGCCTACGTACCTTACAGCCCAGCAACCCCACTTCTGATTTATCAACAACAGCACTGAGGCAGAGGCTGGAACAGACACCTGTATACCTAGGCTTCTGACACAGCCACAAGGTGGAAGCAGCCCATGTGCACCGACAAGTAAACAAACAATGGGAATTCTGACACAGGCTACATCATGGGCAAACCTGGAGGACATACACAAAGTGATACTACCTGTCACTAAAGGACAAATACCATGTGATGCCACTTAGATGAGGTGCCTAGACTAGTCAAACTCACAGGGACAGAAAGTAGAACGGTGGATGCCAGGGGCTGGGCGCAGGGGAATCAAGGAAATAGTGTTTAATGGGGACAGGATTATGGTTTGAAAAAATAAAAAGATCCTGGAGGTGGATGGTGGTGACGGTTGTACAACCATGTGACTGTTCTTAATGCCAGTCCGTTGTACAATAAGAGATAGTAAATGCTACTGTATACATTTCACCACAACTGTAAGCAAAACTTGGGGCACTGCAGGGTCTGCATCCACTGTCTGGACCCAAGGCCTGTGGCTGATCTTAAACGACAGGCAGGGTCTTCTCTCCCAGTTGTAATATTAAGACTCCATGACACACTGTTGACAAATGTTGCTGACGTTTCCAGAATAAACCAGCTCCTACTATTCCCCTAAGCAACCTCATTCACATTATTCACACACCCCTTGAAAAAACAGATCACCTAGGAAATTTTTAAGACTCTTATCTACATGGCTACCCATTCTTGTTCAGTTTGTGGTTTTTTCCAAAATATATACATGTGCACAGAATGCTGAAATTTTTCATGATGACACAAAACTCAAGTAATGAAGATATGGCTCTTTCAGAACCATGAAGAACCCAGGAAAGCAGAATTCTTATTTTTGCTTCCCGTTAAGGATATCATTTGGTGACCAGAAAGGAAATCCTCTGAACCAATTTAAAAACTGAGTAAGTAAGCAGTTGTCTGAAGGTGCATGTTACAGGCAGTCACCTTATTCTGTGTGATGCTAAATGACTTAGACAATTCGTCCACCACTGAGGTGACACGGCCTCTTGCAGAGGAGGTAGGGGGCTACACAAACAAGAGGGCATCTAAACACTGCCAGGCAGCATCAGGTGTGTGTGGAGGTACAGTACCATAATGCATTTATAAAAATGCCTCTGCCCTAGAAGCCAGCCATCCCAGTGGTGAAAGAGTGATGGGTTTCCTGAGCACTGATGACCTCATTCTCAGTTATAGCTCCGAATTTCTACAGCAACAGGCAGCAGGCTTCAAAGGGAAGTCACAGGCCACTGTGTTCCACCACCTGGGTACTGCTGGACAGTGAGACTGGACTGTGGGGTGAGCGGGGCAGGGACTTGGCCCAGGAGCATGCAGCAGCAGGGAGAGAAATCAAACACAAGTTCTTGGCCAAAATTCCGTGCTGCCTACTATTTATTTACACGCCACCTGACAGGGACTGTCTTTCAGTTACCACTTTGGCAGGGATAAACGATCCCCATACACTCACAGCCACCCCACCACCAGCTTCAGTGACATGCTGATCGGACTAGAGTTCAGCCCACAAGCTTGGGATTGGTCCCTCCCCAGCCACCATCATCCTACAGGATAAGGATGAGCTGGCAGTTAGCAAGCAGACCCCAGGAGAGGGGAGAGGAGAGTTCTGGGGAGGGGGAAGCCCGAAGGTGGAGGGTGCAGTAGCAGATGGTCCTAATCTGGTTGCAGCAGGAACACAGCAGCCTAGGCAAGCACAGCCTCTCAGGGGCTGGGCTGACCCAAGAGCCTCAAGAATGTAGAACCAATTCCTCATCATGGTCCCTCCCAGGGCTATGCAGCTCTGTGAGGCTGAGAGCCTCCCACCTGAGTGACCAGCCCACAGCACAATAAACATTTCCTGAATTTAACAAGCCACATAGATTATTTTCGTTACAACCCAAAGCAAAATGATTCTCTAGAAACCTGAGTAATCATTTAAGACAGGGGTCCCCAAGCTACAACCCCGCAGGCTGCATGCGGCCCCCTGAGGCCATTTATCCGACTCCTGCCGCACTTCCCGCACTTCCAGAAGGGGCAGCTCTTTCACTGGTTGTCAGTGAAAGGAGCACAAGATGCATCCGCACCCATAGTTCCCATTGAAATACTGGTCGGTTTGTTGATTTAAATTTACTTGTTCTTTATTTTAAATACTGTATTTGTTCCTGTTTTGTTTTTTTACTTTAAAATAAGATATGTGCAGTATGCATAGGAATTTGTTCATAGTTTTTTTATAGTCTGGCCCTCCAACAGTCTGAGGGACAGTGAACTGGCCCCCTGTGTAAAAAGTTTGGGGACCCCTGGTCTAAGAGAGCAACAAAATGGGGTTTCCATTAAGACACCATGGAATGCGCCAGCCTGTGCACTGGCAAATACTGGGCTCAGTGCCATGCTTCTTCTTCCCTAGAACTGCTCAAAGAAAACAACAAACAGAACTCCTTCCTGTTTCCCTGTTTTTTCCTTTGGTGCCATTTTTTCCCAAATTCTACCAGCTCTTGGCTGAACAGGAGGCTCAGAGACTTCCCAGCCAAACAGGAAGAAAAGTGTTGAGCAAGCACTCCCCCGAACAGGGCGGCACCACCAGCCCCCTCAGGAGCACCGGCAATGGTCACAACATGAACGGCACACCCCGTCACAGCACAACCAGGGTCAGAAGGTGGGAAGTACAGCTGTTGTCATAGCCCCAACAATGACTCCACTGAGCCAAAGTAGGGAGAGTGGCCAGCGCACCCAGGAGCTGAGGCTGTTTGCTGTCCTTCCGGGGCGGGCTGCAGAGAAGGGGGTCCCTGTGTGCTTCCCAGTGGTGCCTCCATTAGCAAGTCCAAGGTGGGGATCAGACATCCAAACCCTCCACACCATGTTGCAGCCCTGAAGTCCTCACTGAGAGAACATGGGATGCTCACGGGCATGGGGTTCTATTACCCCTGTTCAGATGCATTTGTCCTTGTTTTCCTGGACGCCAGTGGATTCCCCACACCTGCTCCCGGCCTCCAGTATGCAGTGTGCAAATGAAGCTCCTCCATGTGCAAAGTAAACCATCCTCCACTCACAGGGCAGGAGGGGTGGGCGCTGCTGAAGGCAGAGAGAGGCTGGACCCAGAATGGTGGCCACATGGTGTCCTCTTGGCCCAGCACACGGCCTCTTCATGGCCTAGACAGACTGCAGGAGGGCACAGCGGACACAGATTAGGGCACTGCTCATCAGAACGACGAGGCATGGAAAAGAAAACCACTTGGGTTTCAACACAAATCAGGGCTCTTTTGATTAAGTAGTAAGACCTGAAAGTGTTCTTACCTAAATTTCTTCATTTCAATGAAAAAATTCTCAGAGATAAGGATGAATCCACCCACTTCACACAGTAAGGAAAGGGATGCTCAGGGGAGTGGTGTGACTATCACTGGTCAGCCAGAGAAAGGCAGAAACTTCTAGGTGGCCACATCAGACGATAATCTCTTGAAAGCAGGTGCTGGGTACTCTCCGCTGTCTCCCCATCAGGTGCTGGGTCAAAATGATGACAGGGGGAGGGGCTACGACCACAGGACTTAGCAAAGATGCAGCTGTGACAAGCAAGGGCGTTTTTCTATCAAGCCTTTTTCACTGACCAAAATCAAAGGAGAAAATGGCAAAAAGGGAGGGGAGAGAATTAGAATGGTTGACGGACACTTGTAAAACACATCAA
Organism: Rhynchonycteris naso; assembly: GCA_037038555.1. Lineage (NCBI taxonomy): Eukaryota > Metazoa > Chordata > Mammalia > Chiroptera > Emballonuridae > Rhynchonycteris > Rhynchonycteris naso. The sequence continues at coordinate 189,688,608 of CM072995.1, read as the reverse complement.
AACTGAACACTAGGGAATGCTAATGTTGTTGAAAGACTTGAAGGAAACCTTTATTTCCAACATAAAGTCAACAGATGTCAAAAGGGAATGTGTTTTCATTTCCACTAGTGAAAAAAAATGAAAGTTGAACCATACACAGTTGACCCTTGACCACAGAAGACAGGGATGCCGACAGTAAAAAATCCACTTATAATTTTTGACTCCCCTATAACTTAGCTACCAGTAGCTTACTGTTTACCAGAAGCCTAACCAGTAATAAAAACAGTCAATTACCGTAGTTCTCCATGTATAAGAAGCACTCTTTTTCAAAAAATTTGGGGTCTAAAAACTAGGTGCGTCTTATACAGTGGTTAGATATTTTTACTCTCATTTGCTGCTTTTTTGCACAAATGAGGAGTTGTATGAATTTTATGATGAATAAAACTCATCCTATTGAGTTCAATAACTTGATATAATACATTTTTTTCAAATTTCGGGCCCCAAAATTAAGGTGCGTCTTATACATGGGCACATCTTTTACATGGGGAAATATGGTAACATATTTGTATATTATCTATATTTATACAATAAAGCTAGAGAAAACTGTTATTAATAAAATCATAAGAAAGACAGAACACATTTACAGTAGCTACTGAAAAGAAAACCCTCATGTAAGTGCACCCACACAGTTCAAACCCTTGTTGTTCAAGCGTCAAGTGTACATCACTCCTGAGTGAAATCCTACTTTATCTCTCTTTCTCCCTTTCCAGTGTGTTTGCTTAACTGTGTTGTAATCGAGAGCTGGACACATCCAGCAGCCTGGCAGATGCCATAGCCGGGGCAGGATGTTGGCATCACAGCTCAGGGTCCCAAAGCTTGGCTGGGAGGGCCCAGAACCGGAAGATCCAGTAAAGAGCAGAGGCCCTTCTGCAAGTAATTCACATCCACTGCTTGGCCTTGGAAGAGAAAGCAATTCTGCCCAGGACACTGTAACAGCCTCAGATGGCTGACCAGCCAAGGGTCATCAGCAGGCATCCCGCTCCCCAGACTCGGCACCTGACCAGGCGCACCTTCTGAGTGACACCTGCCTGACCACACGGTCGGAGCCAGAGTTGGACTCGGCTCCCAGAGAGAGCCTCCTGCTGTGTCCGCCACCTCTGAGGAGCACAGGCCTACCCCACACTCTGTCCCACCACAGAACCCCAGAGCACAAGGCAGGCCACGTGACTCTACCCCACCAGGCAGCACTCCTCCCAGCACCCATTCTTGCCCATAAACAAGACCATCTGGCTCCACCCAGGAAACCCTTGGGGAAGAACACGGGGAGATGGGGTGTAAAACAGAAGGAAATAATCTCACACTCACTGCTCTGGCACCCAACCCTAACTGCCCTAGACACCCCCTAAAAGCCACCGGAAGAGAAAGGAAGCAGAGAAGAGCTGGGCAGAGCTGTGGGAAAGGCAAGCTGCGTAGCAAGCAGGCTCTTTGGCCTGAGGGCTTATTTCAACATGTTCTTATAGAATGACCTTGCACCAGGAAAGTGACAATTCAGTTTCCTGAAAAATGGCACTGCTGGGAACCTTTCCCATCGCTCCTTTCCAAGTCCTGTGAGACTACAAATAAGGCATATTCTGAAAGTCCTAATAATAGCATCAAAGCAGAAGGCTGCCCCCTTATTTGTGAAGTGACATTTAAGCCCAGGGCTCCAGAAGGAGTAGCGCTTCAGAAAAGTTTGTGACCTGAAGAAAACACCTCTCTCTCCAGGGACGGATGGATTCTGATGGGAAGGCTGTGGCTCTGGGTCAGGAGGAGTCAGGCCACATAGTGTGCCAGGAACCATGTCAGGAAGAGAACATGGGACAGGCAGGGAGATTTACCTGTAAAAAGAGTACAATTTGGCAACTTAGGCAACAAGGTCTTGGAGCCCCCAGCAGGATCACTGTAGACAGCTGGCGGCCAGGCACACCTGCTGCAAGGACCCAGGACAGTGAGAAAAGAAGCAAACATTTCAATATTAAAAAGTATGTGCAGCTGCACCTGTAGGTACCTGATAAAACTCCCAAGAGAGTGACAACTCCAGCTCCTGTACTCTGTAATGTCACCTGAACCAAAGAAAGCCAAGAAGGCATGTGCTGCTAATGGAGTAGCCACTGTCTGCCCAGGAAACACTGCTGGAGCTTATATGCATCAGCTCCAGAACAATCCTATTATTCTCATTTTACTGAAGGGAAAACAGGATCATACAGACCCACCAAGCAATAAATGGCGGAGATAGAATTAAAATTCAAAGCCAAGCCTGACCAGGCACTGGCAGTAGGCAGGCATCAAACTGGGATGCAGAGGACCCAAGTTCAAAACCCTGAGGTGGCCAGCTTGAGCACGGGGTCACTGGCTCGAGCATGGGATCATAGACATGACCCCACGGTCGCTGGCTTGAAGCCCAAGGTCGCTGGCTTAAAGCAAGGGGTCATTCAGTCGGCTGCAGCCCCCCCCTCCCACTGTAAAGGCACGTATGAGAAAGCAATCAATGAACAACTAAGGTGAAGCAACAAAGAACTGATGCTTCTCATCTCTCTCCCCTCCTATCTGTCCCTATGTGTCCCTCTTTCTGTCTCTCTGTCTCTGTCACAAAAAAACAAAACAAAGCCAAGCCTGCCACACTACAAAGGGCTCTCCTGCAGTCCAGCTCTGCATGGGGCCAGGAGGAAGAGCGCCCCCCATGGAGGTCAGTAGGAGGTTCCCACCTGCCCACTGCGGACTTCTGCTAGGAAGGCAGGTTCTGACAGCTTCGTGGATTGTGCTGACAATTCAGAGGAAGAGGGGAAGGCACTGGGCTGCATCTGGAGGTGCTCTGCCAGCACCATGGAAATGAGATGAAGAAATCTGGGGAGCAGTGTCTTCTCTAAGACAAGCATCAGCAAGTGGAATTACAAAGAGAAAAAATGAGTCGCAGTAATTGGTGCATAAGAATAACACACAGGTGTATTAATGGCTGTCCTCTGTGATCCCTTCAGCAAGCAAAACCATGTGGGCAGCAAGTACACCCTCAATTCTCAGCCCTCAGGCAAGTTAGGTCCTAACACTAAATGTCCTCTGGTCCAAGATACAGGACTTTTCCCATCTTAACCTCTCAGCAGTGGAGATGAGTCTTAAAATTGATAGTAGGACATTCTGTCATAATATGGTGGTGCTTCCTTAATACCTAAGATTAAGTTTAATATGTTATAATGCTTTAAATTATATAACATTTCATTGTTTAATATTTAAATGATTCAAAACACTCTCAATACTTTGTCTCATTTAAGCTTCACATGAGATCAGCTGAACAGGTTTTTTAGGAGGAACTGAGGCAGGTTGCTCTGTGATTTGTCCAAGAAAGTGGCAACACCAAGAATGGACTTGAATTTCACTGGAGCTGGGTGGAACCTGGAATTGAAGTGTAGACAATGCAGGGAAGATATTGGCAGGTTCCCTGAGGACCATTAGTCTACTCAATGTCCTACCCCTCTCCTGGTACCTGTCCAGTACACAGCAGGATGAAGGTTGTAACTATGAGACTTACTGTGAGCTAATATGGGGAAGAGCTTTGCGAAACAGAGCATCACTGGCCATAAAAGAGGCCAAATCAAGGACTCTGGTTCTCCCTGCCAAGCCTGGAACTTTCCCCTACCTAGCCACAGCCAAGGGGGGAGTATGAGGGGGACGGTCCAAAAAGTAGTAAATGGCTCTCATACCTGGAAAACTAGTTAGCTACTGGGAGAAGGGGGAAGGGGATCCATTTAGATCTTCCCTTCTCAAAAACACCAAACAAATTCAGATGGGTGAAGAGAGTTCAATATGGAAATCAAGCAGACAAACCAAATACCAGGATAATATGTAAGTAGAGATTATTTATCTGATTTCTAGATGAGAAAGGCATTTCTAAGCTTAAAAGCAAGAAAAGAAATTATGAAAGAAAAAAGTGATAATTTACATAAAATTAGGTCTCTCTGTTTAAAAAAAGAAAATCAGGGAGAAATATTAGCCCCAAAAATATACAGAGGAATGTAGTTTGTAATATGTAGCAAGCAGCATACACAAAGCGATGAGAAAAACAGAATATGAGACCAGTTAGTACATATGGAAGCTGTTCAATGCAGCAGAACTCAGGCGCTAAAAATGGCAATGGGAACTGCCACCTACCCACTGAACAAGCATTTTGTTTACAGACAGTAAGACTTAATGTGGCAAAGGTACAAGAGTCTTCCGGTCCTGTATAAACTGGCACATCCCTTCTGGAAAGGAGTTGACAACATCTATCAAAAGCCTTAGAAATGTTCAAACTCTGACCCTGTATTTCCATGCCTAAGAATTTTTTTTTTCTAAAGAAATAGTGGAAAATGCAGCCAAGGTTTGTGGGAAAACGTGTCTGTAGTAAGAAGTTAAATGACCAATAGGTAATTAGCTAGGTAGACTGAGGCATATCCATGAAATGTTATAATTTAAAAAAAAGCTGTTCAGATCATGTGAAAATACTTCTAATGTATTAAAATTTCCATGGCAAGAAAAAGACACTATAAGAAATCATTATCTCAAGTACAGTGAGAGACAATGGCATAAAGCCTAGAAGGTGTTGCTTACTGGGCTTGAGTAGGTATTTGTCCCTTCTGCTTCCTACGCTCTTCTGTAATTTTACAACTAAAGTGTGTCAGTTCTATAAAGGAGGGAGAGGCAGCAGACTAAGAGTCTTACCCTCCCACCCCATTCTCAAGAAACACAATTCCAAAGCACAGGGAGACTGTTACAACAGATACTAGAATATTTTAGAGATGTTCAGAAAAAAAGAGCAACATCTAAGATAGCAATCCTTCATTTTGTAACAAAATGCTCACTCAAAACATTTTTTAATCACTAGTTTAATTCTTTCAACCACTGACTTGAATGGCTTTGAGAAACATACACTTCACTCATTTTCATTTAAATACTGCCATCCTCTACTTTGTTCCCAAGTAAGCTCCAAGATGGTTTGCAAGTCACCACGCTCACTAGAGTCCTTTCCTTAAGACACCTAACTTCCCATTTATCAGCCAGACAGACCCAGCCCTGCAGGACGATCAGAGGAGGGAGCAGGGCAAACTGGTAGCCACTCTCCGGTGCCACAGCCACACTGGGGGGGCCAGTTGGAGGGGTGCATGACCTAGTCTCCTGGCGGCTTTCCCCAGGTCTGAGGAGCTTTGATGCACAGCCAGGGACCCCCAGCATGGGGCTCTCAGTATCCCAGTATCAGCCAGATGGCCACTAAGCCCTGCCAAGGAAAGGAGAGGGGGCATGTTCCTTCCCTAGAAGTCTGAATGGTGCTACAGCCCCCTTGGGTTGGAGGTCCTCGCCAAACCCCACCTCTCTCCGGCTGGGGCTGTGAAAACCAAACCAGAAGAGGGTTACCGCAGAAACCACACACCTGGACGTGCCAAGGCCCCACCTTTTCATCTCTCTGGTTGCCACTCCCATGAGAAGCAGAGAGCAGCTGGGTATGGGAGGGGCCATGGAGGCCCCAAACACCAAGAGCTCGTCCTCCTCCCTGCTCTTCTATCCTCCAGTGACCCCAGCACCCATCCTGACGTGGTGGAGGCCCACACACTCATTAAAGAGGTTTGGCCATCGTCAGCCAAGCTCCACTCTGAACACATGAGCTGGAACTGTCGCTGGGCCTTCAAACCCGGCTAAGTAGAAAGTGCAGATGTTCAGTCTGCAGCAGCCCCCTCTGGGGCACAGTAGCAGGACCTCCCTGCTTGGGGAACAGACAGGACTTGGGCTAGCTGCCTCCCAGTGAACCTCAAAATGCTTCTTTGTCAAACTTGAGGCACACCCAATAGAAGAGAGAGACACACAACTTCCAGACCCCTCACAGCCGGGGTTGCAGCACAGTAAATCTTTTGCATAAGTTAATGCATAGCAGCATCCAGAAACAAGCATTTAATGAATGCTTTCCAACTGCCAGACTCTGTGGTAAGTGCTTTTCCAAAGCTACTTAATTTCCTTAACAAGGAAAGCAGTAGTGGCCCTGTGCCCTGTGCTGACACCAACTATGATGATATAGTCAGATACAAACAAAGGGGACATAGCTTTGGTTAAGAAGCTACGATGAGCACACACACTGGCAACTGGGACAGTGGAGAGAGGTTGTGGATGGAATTTCTCAAAACCCTAAAACAAGAAGGCATTAGAAATATTTTTCTTTCAGAAGGAAGCGCTGGGTGTTAGAAGAAGGTAGTATAAGAGTAGTTTTCAAATATCCAGAACATATTAGAACCAGAAAGTTCCATGGCGGCAGATAGGGTTGTCGACCCTAACTCTGCATTTTACAAACAAGAACACAAGGTCACATGCATCCCTCTGCATGGCTAGCAAGATCCTGAGGCTGCAGACCTCCCTGCTCAGAGAAAGCATCTGGACTGGGGCCCCTTCAGCTCTCACAGTTCAATGCTGAGTGACAGAATAAAGGAACCTCTCCAGTATGGGGGCACCCAGCCACTCCGGAAGGAGCCTTCATTGCACTGTCCCAACATGAAAGATTTAGATCTATGGGTTTTCTCCCCACATAGGTTATAGATAGGAAGAATGAAGATACTAAGAAATAGAGAAATTCACAGCATATCTGCAGTCAGAATTTGGTTTTAAATCATGGCAACATAATCTATTTTGAGCATGACACAAGTTTGCTAATTCCTAATGCACCAGATTAGAAACAGACTACAAGCCAAAGCAAACTCATCACAAAACTGTGAGAGTGCCCAAAATACACTGCGTTTCTTATGCAAGGCCAGTAGCGGCATGTGGCTACTGAGCGAGAACGGTGTCGCAGGGCTTCAGGAAGTACTACTGAGAGTCTAGACAAGCTTCCGCTGGTACTCAGCTACCCAGCAGAGTCCAGGCTGGGCTGCTCTAAAAGACATGAGAAAGGGAAGTCCTGCAGAGGACGGCACATGTGCTCTGGGACAGAGCCAGAGTGTTGACCCAGAGCTACAAAGACGCAGGTCAGAGAAGCCACCCTGCGCGGGGCCCTTTGGCCCTGTGCTCTGGCAGAGCAAAGAGGGAATTCCGGAAGGAGAGACTGGATGAAGGGCTCCGGAAGGAAGATGCTGCCAGCACGGCTTAGGCCAGACACACCCAGAAAAAAAGTCCCCCACGAATGTCCTTACCAAGTTCCCTTTTCTACTCTAAGACAGTTTCTGCTTTATTTCCTTCACCTGTCCTCCCAAGAAGGGACCTGTGCTCTGTGGACAAACCCAGAATCCAGTGATGCCAAGCCAAGTATGTAAGAGCCACCTGGGATCTTAATCTAATAGAGGGGAACGCAGCCACTGAAGGGGCATAGGCAGAGCCAGCCATGCCCCCTTGATGGAGTGGCCAGCACAGACAGCCACTGCAGCCACCCACCTCCTCAGAGTGCTGTCCTACCTGTCAGTGCATACAGTCACACGTTCTGCAGAAAGCACTTTGCTCTGGAGCCCCGTGTACACATGGTCAAGTACATCTGCCTGCCTGTGGTAGGTGGGGTGTGGGAGAGAGCTGTCACAGAGACCGGTGCAGGGAAGCAAAACACATTGGGGGGGGGGGGCTAAGTTCTATGTCGCTGCACCTGCACAATGGTCTTCCGGGAGCCTGCGTGCTCCCTACTGCCATGGGCACCAGAAAGTACTCAGAGACCATTCCTGCCCCTCTCAAGCTTGCAATGGGAAACTAGCAAAAAAAAAAAAAAAAGAGAAACTGCACCTGAGGCAAATTGTCAGGGTCCATTTGTTACATCCCCACCACAGCCCCCGGAGGCCACTGCAGTTAATGACTCTGAGGGGACACCAAGGTCCACATACCTGGTTTCAGGGTGGACCATGAGGACATTCTGTCTTTACCTGCACAGATGCTCTGTCACATGCTGTGGAGGCCATGCTGGGTCACAAGGAATGAGTTATGACACAGCAATTCACATCTGGAGGGCACAGTGGGCGGGGACCAGCATGCTGAGGGGTGTACAACATAAGCATGTCCTAGGGACGGCTGAGGGACCCGGCAGCTGCTCTTACATATGCGATTCTTTTTAAAGGTAACTTTTAATCATGAACTTGAAATCAAACTATATAGACAGTCCTCCAAAGTGGGCGAGTGAGAAGGCCCCAGAGGTGAGCATGGGGAGGCCAGCACAGCGGCTCCCAGCAGGATTCAGGAGGACACCAGACCTTGTCCCCCTTTCCTACAAGGTCCTGACTCCAACGGAAGGGAGCGTTTGTTTTATGCTCTTTCTCGGGCTCCAGTGCTGAGACAGATGTTAACATCCATCCACACGGAAGGGTGACGGCCCAGCACTGCCATCACCACCACCTACCAGGAGTGGGACACCCCACCCAAACCGAGCAGTGAGAGTTCGTTCACAGGAAAGGCTTAGGCTGAAAACAGAAGTCACCACGTCCATCCTCTGCTCTTCACCCCAAGTCCTAAGGGAGATGTGTCATTCTTTGTAGTCCTTGGCCCTGCTCATCACATGCTAAGTGTTGTCATCCCTCAGTGTCCCTCAGGAAAGGGTGTCACAGAGGACACACAGCTTGAGACCTGACAGCCCCAGCCAGGTGCTCACACAACTCAGACATACGACTGTGTTTGAGCCTGCCTGGGACTGTGGACCTGGGAGTGTTATTCTCATTGTTGCTCTTTGCCCCAGTGGCAGTGACATATTTCCTTCCACCCACTGTGAGGACAGGGGGGGAGAGGTCTTCTCCTCCTCACCCTGATCCTCTCAAAGCATCGGCCTCCATTAATCCGTAAATGCAGATTGCATACAACTTAAGTCAGAGAGTGACCCTGGTCCCCAGTCTGCAGGTTCCACACCACAGTCACACTTACTTCCTCACAACACCCCAGGGACACCCTAACCATGGCTGACTACCCTCCTGACTACACTCTTCACCAGACCCCTCTCTGCACCCTGCAGAGGGGTACCTGCCTGCCACAACCTGGCCGTGCCCCACCCCAGGCTTTGGACAGTGTGTTCCCACAGTGCACTGACAGCATGGTCCCTGCACCACACTCTGTGAAGTTCCCCCTCTCAGGGTCTCTGCTCAGTCTGTCTCATTAGCCAGGACTGTCCTATCCACCCGCCACCAGCACATACATTCTTATCTGGGTAATGCCCTTCCCCCTTTAGGTACAGCTTAGGGGTCCCAGATCCAAAAGGCCTTCCCACATCCTCCCTCCCCACCAGTCCACTGGGGGGGTCCTTCTTCTTTTCCATAACACCCTGCGCACCCACCCTCCACACCCAGCATGACCACAGTGCAGGGTGGTCTTGTATTTACATGTGGTTCCCGTCAGACCCTGGGCGCTTAGGGAAGCTACTGCCCCACACTGTCTGGCGTATTTTGGTCAGTGAAACATGGGATTATGAGAAAGAAATAAAGACAGGAAGGGGATGTAAAAACTCTGCCAAAAATCCTTTTCAGAAGGACAGCATATGTTCCAGCTCTGAAGGAACGAGGACAGGAAGCATGACAGGAGGGTTGAAAAGCTCTCAGACCTGGTCATCTAACAAAAAAGGTACCTGTTAGCCTTCACACCCCAATGTAAATTTCTCCTTGCCTGCCAAAATCTACCTCCCTGATGGAAAATTCCCGCTACGCTGCTACACAACTGTGGATTTTCCCAACATCACTGACACTTCCACAGGTGCGACAGCACAAGATACAAAACTGAAGACACGATCATGGCTGGAAAATTTCGCAATCCAAACCAGTAAGTAAACTTTCATCCCTCATTCTTCAATCTGCCTTTAATTTAAGGCACATGATGCTATCAAACGCCAGTCCAGTGTGACACGTCTCAGAGAGAGGAGCCTGGCACACGGCACAATTTGAAAAATGGGGACCTTTGACCATAGTTTTGTCTTTCTCCACTTGGCTCTCCAACCCCCAGTCCCAGAGTTGCCTTGGCCCCATCTCAGTGATTTGATCTGGAGAAAGAGATCCTACACTGTGGCTATGGAAATGGTTTATCACATCTTCGTTTATAAATGCTCCGATCTGGCACTGACTTCAGCGTTTCTGCAAGCCAACAGTGCATAACCAGGTTTGGGAAGCCTTTGCGTTTACTAAGAATAGAGAATAACTCTTGGTGGAGATCAGGTTATAGGACTCCCCAAGTCTCGTCAACCTTATCAACGAATTGAAGCAAAAAGGGCAGGCAGGGCTATTGTCGGTTTGGCAGAAGGAGGAACAGCACTTGTGAGAACAGATGGTGCTGACGACTGGTGTGATCATCCAATGTTCAGATGCCTGAGCAGAGCACAGAAGCCTGGGTTTAATACCACACAGCTGGGCTCTCAGAGGGAAAGACCGTATTCCAGGACCACATGGACCCTCTTCTGCCATGGGGGGACCCGGGGTGGGGCTGTTAGAGTAGGTCCTGCCCACCCATGACTCCCATTTGGTGGTTAAATTAATGGGAAGGCCTCATGCCAAGAGTAAGCAAGAGGTTCTGAGACACTGGCCTTTCTTTCTCATGGACCTGAAGGAATTCACTGTATTCAGGAATACTGGGCAGTGTCTGCTAGTCTCTCTAACCAGAACTGCCACCTGCCACCTGCCCCTGATGTGCCTGGAGCACCAACTTTAACTCCCAATACGCTACTCCAGCTGCTTCTAGGCGTGGCGCAACCAGAGACTTCATCCCACAGGCAGATTTGGGAAGAACTCCTAATTCTATTTTCTTTGCTTTTGAACAACATTTAATAACACTGGTGACAAGGAGATATATCAGCTTGTCAAAGCCCAGTTCAGCCACAGCATGGCTCAGAGGGCTCTTTTGGTCGTGAGTTTACTAACAAACCAACACAATACCTTCTAAAGAGTTGGTGTTTCCAGGTTTGCGCAAAATTAGAGAGAAGGAAATAGTAAAATTAACTCCAAGAAAATACCTGTCAAGAACAACACTTAATTTAACTCTGTCTACATCTATGCTGGGTAATATTTTTCACACTGCACAGATTTGACAACAGCATTTTTTCTGTTTGAATTTGAGCTAGGTGTGTGATTAGCTGAAGTGCCCCTGAAAGTGCAAAGGCCAGGGGACAACATCTTCAGCTCCACTACATGTCACTATTTGCATGTTCTAATTACACGGTGACAGCTGGACTTTGGGACCTATAAAGTTCACCAAATGAACAGAATGACCAAGAAGCCAATAAATGGTGTTCTCACACTTTTCGTGGTTCACATGGTGTGGTTTTGGGGGTTGGCTTCTGTGTCACATCTGCTACGTGTACAAATCACTTTCAAAACTGCAGATGTTGAGAACTAACAGACAAACGTTAAGATCATAGAAAAGCAGGCAATTAAAGAGTTCTGTTCTCCACAGGACCAGAGAAGGTCATAAGTCCACCTGAGCCAGTTAAACCACACAGGGTGGGGCAAAAGTCAGATTACAGTTGTAAGCTCACGAAACAGAGTTTATTCTTGTATTATTACTTATTAATGATTGCATCGTTTTCCATATGAACAATGTACACCGACTTTCCCCCACCCTGTATGTATATGTGTGTGTGTGTATGTGTGTGTGTGTGTGTGTGTGTGTATTCCACATCAGCAGAAAACCAAGAAGCAGAGCAGACCTCCAAGAAATGAAGTAACATTCTATGACAACATGGGCACAGGAAGGAAGGTGTGGACAGAGGGAAAGACAAGACTGAGCGCTCTCAGAGACCCGAGAGGAGTCTGCACTTAACAACTGTGTAGGCAATAGCGAAGTGGGCACGATTCGGCTCAGGGCAGCTGTTTTCAGATCCTGCACCTCGTGCACCTATTTTGTGTGCCACCCTTCAACACAGTCCTCTTGACAAACCTTTGACATACCCATGATGGTGCAAAATATTGTGTAGCCCTTCTAATGAACTGGTGCCGCCTGCCCCTCAGAGCTGACAGCAAAGTTTTCATTCTTTAAGGCATGTTTGTTGTTTTTGGAAACAGCTAATAACAACTCAGAGCCAAGAAAAGGACAGGTGATTGCACTCGGTAATTTCATTCTTAGAGATACATAGGGGGTCCCAAGCAGCGAGTGCGGTGTTCTCATAGGGCTCATAAACTAGCTGTGACAGGAATGCCAACACTGAGCTCCAATGGTGTTCTGAGCCATGGCAGCTGCAGCAGAGTAAGTGGGCAGCCTCCTATCCACACAGCAGCTTTGAAGATCACATATGCTCTGATGACTCTTAAATCCAGTTCTGTCAGTTTACAGCCATCCCAACTGTGCATTCCCAACTCTACGTAACCCCAAATGGGTTACTGTTAATGAGGGGACACATGGCAATTCAATAGCTATCAAGAAGCTCATAATCCACCACCTACAGAGCAATTAATATTCCGTGGGTATATGCCAATGCCCAGAGGTGTACAGACAGTAACACACATCACAATGTGTGCACATATACACACATACACACACACAGACACCGGATTTACAGCTCATCCCCAAATCATCCTTAGTGTATTTATCCTAAATATGGATAATAAATTCAATGCTAAAAACAGGTGGAGACCTTTAAAATCCTCTGGAGCAGTGGTTCTTAACCTGGGTTCTATCGAACCCTAGGGGTTCAATGAGTCGGTCTCAGGGGTTCGGAGAAGCCTCTGCCACGGAGGCCAGAATAAAGTAATACCGTAATTTGTTGTGAGTTCATGCACTTTGTTGGTTTTGTTCTTTGAGCAAGGTGATGTTCATGCACGGCTCATTTTGTGCACCAGTAAAAAACCATATACCTATGTCTTGAATTTGGAAAAAAAAATCATATTTTATTTATCACTAAAGAAGGGTTCGGTGAATGCACATATGAAACTGGTGGGTTCGGTACCTCAAAAAAGGTTAAGGATCACTGCTCTGGAGCAAAATGCACATATAGCACCACATTTCCAAACCCTTCACACCGATAGATTGTGGTTTTTCAATTTCTCTACCTCTGGAAGAAAAAAACTATTACAATGGTACAACTAAGAAAAATAAGATGAGTGCAAATAGCAACACTAACACAGACTCCCCCAGAACACGTGCTTCCTGACACAATGACTTGTAAAGGGGTGGGCTTCACAGGAAAGCGAGCGCCTCTAGTCCTGGGGTGGTCCAGAGACCCCACAGGTCCTCACGGCCTCTGCAGTGCAAGCAGGCACGGGTGCTCAAGCAGGAAACAGGACAGGGCTGGAGGCAGAAATCCCGGTCAGGAGTGTGTCCAGCTCACTACACGGCAGTCACTCCAGCAAAGGGCACAAAAGCCAAGGACCCTGTGGCCACTACAATGCCACAATGCCATGCCATGGAAAAGTCTCCATCCTAATGTGATAAGGTGCCAAGGAATTGCAAAAATTGTTAACAGTATTTTAAAAGGATGAGTCAGGCTCCCTTACCGCCTCTTTCTGAGGAAGAGAAAACAAGAAGAACTTACAAGGGGCAAAAGTTAGTAGTTAATCATAGCTTAACTATATAGTTCTCTGGAAGGACTGAAGCCACTTGCTAGACAGAGCAAAGAAGGTAGAACTTATCTGAAAACTTCCCCTTCCTACACTAATCCTAACTCTTCCTCCCATCCTTAAGTCCTGAGTGACGTATACCTCTAGCACAGGGGTCGGGAACCTTTCTGGCCAAGAGAGCTATGAATGCCACATATTTTAAAATGTAATTCCGTGAGAGCCATACAGTATGTTTAACACTAAATACAAGTAAATGTGTGCATTTTATGTAAGACCAACACTTTAAAAGTACAATAAGTCTCTGAATTCTTTTTAATAACGTTGTTATGCTATTGCTAACCAATGATGAATAAAGCACTTCTTATCATTAATGCGACTTCCAGTGCTGCATAGTTTTGCTGATGGCTTTGTAGTCCGGTTGATACGTGGTGAGGTTAAGCTTCAGACAGGCGTTGAGACTTCCATCCGTTAAACGTGATCATAGGTTGGTCTTACCGTTCTTTAGATGTGAGAAAGACTGCTCACATGCATACGTAGAGCCAAACATTGTCAGTACAGCAATACTCACATGCTGCAGTGTGTGGTATGTGATGGGAAACGTGTTCCAAGTTTAGACAACCAGCTGGTCCACGGGTTGAAGTCTTTTCATTTCTCCCCACTTGTGTCTGCTTGCCAACTCTGCTTGCTGTCATGGAAGTCTTTCCAAATCTTCATTCAGTGACTTGAACTTATTTACCCACATGTCTGAGGCCTTCAGGTCCGCAGCTTGTAGCTCAAAATCTCTTATGGAGACACCTGGAATGTAACTCAGGCCAGCGCTGTCCACTGTACACTTGTGTGGATGGCTGATGAACTTAAAAAGATGAGTACGCTCACGAAATTCTCCAAAGCACACTTTGAATGACTGCAGGAGATTAGATGTGAAGCCCGCTAGCTGCTGGAGATCAAGATGTTGAGCAGGGTCACTTGCTGTGCATGCATCTTTAAACTCCCCCAGTTTTTCTAAGTATAGTAAATGACCTGTTTCAATGCCGGCGATGAAGAGTTCCAGCTTGTTTTCAAATGCAAACACTGCTTGTTGAAGGGATAAGACTGTATTTCCAATGCCTTGCATTTTCACATTCAGCTGGTTCAGATGTTCAGTCATGTCCATGAGATAGTAGAACTTCAGGAGCCACTCAGTGTTAGCTAACTCAGGATGCTCGACATTTTTCATTTCAAGAAAAGTCTGGATTTCGCTCAGACAAGCCATGAAATGGCAGAGCATCTTCCTTTTGACAACCAACGCACATTGCTGTGCAGAAGCAGACCAGAATAATTATTCCCAACTTCATCCAGCAGTGTTTTAAACTGGCAATCATTTAAAGCTCGGGCAACAATAAAGTTGACCACCCGAATGACCAGCGACATCACCTCACCAAGCTACTCGCCACACATCTGAGCACAAAGCGCCTTCTGATGTAGGATGCAGTGAAAACTTAGGATGAGTCTCTTTTCATGTTCACAAAGAAGTGCTACAAATCCTCTGTTTTTCCCCACCATGCACGGAGCACCATCAGTATACACCGAAATAAGTTTGTCCATCAGTAGATTTTTTTCTTTAGTGAACTCAGTAAAAGACTGGAATAAATTCTCCCCTCTTGTTGTCTCTAATTTTTTTTTTTTATTCATTTTAGAGAGGAGACACAGAGTGAGAGAGAGAGAGTGAGAGAGAGAAGGGGGAGGAGCTGGAAGCATCAACTCCCATATGTGTCTTGACCAGACCAGTGCAGGGTTTTGAACTGGCGACCTCAGTGTTCCCAGGTTGACGCTTTATCCACTGCGCCACCACAGGTCAGGCTCTTGTTGTCTCTTTCATAGGCAAAACAGCAAGACTTTTCTCAAGTAGTGTGCCACCAACAGCATACCTTGCAATCATGCTGAACTGGGATAAATGGCTTACGACTGTTGACTCATCCAAAGCGAGAGAAAAGAATGGTGCTGCATTTATGTCCTTCACTTGTGTTGCCTCAATTTGATTTGCCATCATGATGGTATGATCGTGAACAGTTCTTGCCGACGTAGGTATGTCTTTTATTCGTTTGATCATCTTGTCTTTATCCGAAAAGTCAAAAAGTTCATTGTCAACATCAAGCAAGAATGTTTTGGCATATTCCCCATCTGTGAATGGCTTTCTGTTTCTCACAATTGCTAAAGCACCAGCAAAGCTAGCCAAATTCCAGTCACCTTGTTGGGTCCAAATACGGAGTTGCTGCTGACTAGTTTGCACTCTGCACAGTAGCTCTTGACATGCTTTCTTCCTGCTGTCCCCCGCTGGATATTTCTATGCAAATGTAGTATGGTGTGTGTCGAAGTGCCGCTTTATATTTGACCATTTCATCAATGCAATTTTATCATTGCATATTAGACACACTGCAGAACCTGCTCTCTCCACAAAGGCGAATTCCTCTGTCCATTCCTGCTGAATAGTACGATACTACTCATCTTTTTTTTTCAGCCATCTTCTTTGTCAAAAGGGTTTCTGCAATTAGCTAGCTGACTACTTGATTAAAAGGAGGGAAGTTTACTTCCTGACCCACAACAACCAGTGTACATTAGGTATTATCCAATAAAAATTTGGTGTTGTCCCGGAGGACAGCTGTGATTGGCTCCAGCCACCCGCAACCATGAACATGAGCAGTAGGAAATGAGTGGGTTGTAATACATGAGAATGTTTTATATTTTTAACGTTATTATGTTTTTTATTAAAGATTTGTCTGCTAGCCAGATGCAGCCATCAAAAGAGCCACATCTGGCTCATGAGCCATAGGTTCCCAACCCCTGCTCTAGACAAAGGGATCACAAGCCCACTCCCCTTGCATAAAAAACCTGTATTCTGTAACATTTTATATGCTCTCTAAGTTATCATTTTGAAATTCTTTGTATGAGCAAAACTTGTAAACTAAGCAAGCGGGGACTAGATTCGGTTGCCTTCTAAGCTAGCCCCAACACTCTTAGCAAGGGTAATTTCATTTAGCTTCTCTCCTTATACTAAGCTAAACATTTCATTTCCCACTGTTGTGGCGACAGGGGTGGGTGACTGACCCTAGAAGATCTGGGAATGTCTTTGTCGGGTATGTAAAACATTTATCACTACTGTGTTCTTTTGTGATCTTGATGTATGGAAATGTTTTTTCCTTTTAATAGATCCTATAGATAAATGTTGTAAGCTTATCATTAAGTGACTTTTGTACCATGCTTCCCCTCCATTTTCCCCCCAACCAGTATGTGGTCATGTCTATATAACCAGCCTAAGAGCTATATTCCAGGGTGCACAACTTAGGTTAGCTATATCCTGTGTATGTCACCGGCTCATTAATAAAGCTCCTCCTAATATTTCTCTTATAACTTATCTTGGTGTCTCTATGTAACCCACAGATTACACTACTTTATAACACTAAGGGGAGTCTATCAGGAAACCAGAAGAAACATGAGAGGTCTTTAACCAAGGTTAACCAATTTCTAGCCTGGTGTCCACATCAAAGTTTGCTCTTACGAGCCACTCAGCCTATCAAAAATGCAAGGAAATCGCTGGAAATGTTACTTTAACCTCCTAGAAAAAGCTGTGTCAGCATGGCCGAGGACTCAGCCACGCTGGCCATGTGAGACAACCCAGGCCATGGCCACTGGGAAGAAATTCACTGGAGAGGAAGGGGGTATGGTCTAAGTGCACATGGGTGTGTGCTTGGGGGGGGGGGTGGGGAAGAGATGGCCTGGGGAAGAGCTGTGAGGGAAGGGCAGGGGGAGGCTGAGGGACCATGTCCATGTCTGGCTTTGAGACACGAGGCCATAAACAAGTGTCCAGCGGGCATGGTGACAACAGCAGGGATAGGCACATGGGTTCTTTTTAAACATGGAGTGCTGCATGTCACCAAGCCATACTGACAGGGCTGAGGCTCCTGGGGACATGCTCTGGGCAGGATTCTCATCCTTCCCAGGAGAGGTCCTGGTCAGAGGTAACCTAGTGCCACCAACATCCACCACGCAGGCCACAGCTGATAGCACCAAGGGCATTCCTGAGCTGTGGCCCCAGGACATTCGGCACCCTGAGATAGCGCTGCCCTTGGTCCCAGGGCCGGGAGAAGCACTGGCAGGGTTTTCACACATGAACAAACAGCCCTGTTATTCCTGACCTTCCCCACCTCGGTCATGTTCGTCTGCTTCTGCCTGGACCCTGGTTCTACCCTGGAACTCTCCCCTTCCTTTTGTACATCGGCTTTCTGGGGGGCCATGCTGTTGAAAAGGGGGGATTGGGGAAGGGAGACTGGGTGTCCATAAGGAGAGGACTGTGGGGGAGGCGGAGTTACTGTTCCGATGTAGGGAACCTCATTAAAACATGGCCTGGGGCACTGGGGAGACTCAGGTGCTGCCTTTGGAAACTCCTGGCAAACCTGATTGAGTTTCAGTCAACAGGTGTTGGCACTAAGATGTGACAGGACCACTGCTGGAAGCCAGAAATCCATAGAAAACAAAGCAGACACTGACCCTGGGGCACTTGCATCTCAGGTCATGGTCAGGACCAGAGGTTAACAGATACCTGCACTGCCTGGTGGCAATAGTCCTGGAAGTATCAGCCAGGTGCTAAGAGAACACAGGGGAAAAGCCAGCAGCCCCAGGTCCAGAGGGAAATGCAAACACCACTTTCTAGTAAGGAAACCAGGGCTTTCTTGGAAAATGGCTGATTCCGGGCATGGGGCAGGAAATATGCAAAGTGACTCTTAAAACCTTGTCATACTACATTGTAAGACAGTGATGAAAGGCTCCTATGGTCACACCAAAAGGACCCAAAACCTCTCACTGACCTAAGCTGGGACAATGTGAACATTATTAAGAGCAATAGTAAGAAACTGAAATACAAAGGTTTAAATCCATGAGTTTATAGTGCTACTGAGTTCATAGTGACACAAAATCAGACCTAACAAACACAGCACCCAGCCTGGTCACCACCAGCTACACACTGATAAATGAAAGAGAGAGAACCAAAATGTGTGTTGTTCTCCACACGGGGCCACAGGTTAAGACAGCCGATGAGTGAGCACCAACCTTTACAGAAGTATCCAAGCAAGGAAATTAAAGCCGGGCCAAAATGATAATGCTGCAGGGCTTTAACCCTGTGAACGAGGGGATCCTGGCGCAGAACAGCCACAGCTGCTAGCAGCAGGGCACAACCAGTAAGTCTGTGGGCCACCTGCCTGTCACGTATATAACCTCATGTATGAAGTCATCTTGCCCTACCTCCAAAAATAAAAAACTATAAAATAAAAATAAAACCTGGAGGGAGGGGCAAGATGGTGATGGAGTAAGCGGACATACCAACTTCCAACTCCCAGAACCAAAGTGGATTATAACTTGATTTTAAGAACCAGGATCTGGATAAACCAACGTTGAACTGGACTGAGAGGACTCTTCAACCGGGGAACACTGAAGAAGCCACATTGAGACTGGTAGGAAAAGTGAAAATGCAGAAAGGGCTGCCCAACTCCCCGGAACAAAAGACAACCCGGAGAGACTTGTGTGGCGGGAAGAGAGGCCAGCGGAAGGGTAGGGACCCGGGTCCCAGGAACAAAGCCCCAACCTACAGCCCCAGAGCCTAGAAGAGGCTTAGCTGTGAAACAGGTTAGGATACTGTTTGTGAGAAAAAGACAGTTGTCTCAGACCCAGGATTCTTCTTAAAGGGACGGCGCAGAAAACCTCTCTCACAACCACTCACCCAGGACTCCGGGAGACAGGGAGAGAGAAGAGGACCGGAGCAGCAGGAAGAGTGTGCAGTCTGGAAGGCACAGGGAGAAAAGCTTTGAGGGACAGCCACCTTAAACCCTGGGCTGAGTCACTCCACAAATCTGAAACAGTATTTCCCCTGGAACCAGCAAGGGGAAGCAGGACACCAGCCAAACAGGCTCCCCTGTGGCAATTAGAGCACAGTCGCTTAGAAGGAGGGAGCTTTTAGGACTACAGTACAGAGTGTTAGGGTCTGAGCTGCAGCGCCCCCACCCACACTGCTAAGGGCTTGCTAGAGGGAGGGCAGCAGCAGACGCGGAAGCGCAGTTCCGTCGGCGGGGGCAGAGGCAGAACCAGCGGGCTTGATCCCGGTCTAGCCCAGTGGGGGCCAAGGGGATGTGCAAAAGTAGTCAGCTGCGGGCTGCCTGAGACCCCACCTGTGGGGGGAAAGCGGGAGCCCGGAATGGGCAGAAATCTGCCGCTGGGCCGGGAGGAGTGGGCGCGCAGCCTCACCGGGCCTCTGAGGCTTGAAGCACTGCACGAACCAGCTTTGCCTAAGGAGGTGGGGCGGAAGCCCGGGCTTGCAGTTGAGCGCACCGGCAGCTCGGCTCGCAGCTGAGCGCATAGCAGCAACCCTGCCCAGCCGAGGAGCCAAGGTTGGCAGAGGCGGAACAGAAGCCCAGCGTGCAGCTGAGCGCATAGCAGCAACCCATCCCAGCCGAGGAGCCGAGGTTGGTGGGGGCAGGGTGGAAGCCTGGCTTGCAGTTGAGCGTGCACCAAAAGCCCATCCCGGCCAGAGGAACAGGCTGACAGGGACCCGCAGCTGAGCAAAAGTGCTCACCCTTGTCCTTGGTGCCCAGGCTTGTGGCCCGAGTGTGGTGTGCAGTCCCACCCGTGGGAGAGGGGCGAAGGCCGAGACAGCTGAGGCTTATAGAGCCTGGCACAAGAACATAGCCCCTCCCACAGAGGCAAGGCGGAAATCGCAGCAGCAGCCACAGGGGCTGGCACTGGCAACATCCACACCCAACTGCACTACTCAGCGGCAGAGGGAATTGTGGGCCTTCAGACTGACCACACCTAGGGAACATAAGAAGCAACACCAATTTGACTCCAGTAGCCAAACCCTTCTTTTTTTTTTTTTTTTTTATATATATATTTTATTATTATTAATTCTAATGGGGTGTCATCAATAAATCAGGGTACATATGTACAATGAAAACATCTCCAGGTTATCTTATCATTCAATTGTGTTGCATACCCATCACCAAAAGTCAAATGGTCCTCTGTCACCTTCAATCTGGTTTTCCCTGCATCCCTCCCCTCCTCCCTATCCCACTCTTCCCTCCCTTCCTCCATCCCATAACCACCACTCTCTTGTCCATGTCTCATACCCTCACTTTCATGTCCCACCTATATATGTAATCATGCTGTTCTCAGTTTTTCTTTTTTTCTGATTTACTTATTTCACTCCGTATAATGTTATCAAGGTACATCCATTTTGTTATAAATGATCCGATGTCATCGTTTCTTATGGCTGAGTAGTATTCCATAGTATATATGTACCAAAGCTTTTTAATCCACTCGTCTTCTGACGGACACTTGGGCTGTTTCCAGATCTTCCCTATTGTGAACAATGCAGCCACGAACATGGGGGCGCATTTCTTCTTTTCGAACAGTGCTATGGTGTTCTTAGGGTATATTCCTAAAAGTGGGATAGCTGGGTCAAAAGGCAGTTCGATTTTTAATTTTCTGAGGAATCTCCAAACTGTTTTCCACAGTGGCTGCACCAGTCTGCATTCCCACCAGCAGTGCAGAAGGGTTCCCTTTTCTCCACATCCTCGCCAGCACTTATTCTGTGTTGTTTTGCAGATAAGTGCCATTCTGACTGGAGTGAGGTGATATCTCATTGTGGTTTTAATTTGCATTTCTCTAATGATTAGTGATGTTGAGCATTTTTTCATATGCCTATTGGCCATCTGTATGTCCTCTTTGGAAAAATTTCTATTCATTTCTTTTGCCCATTTTTTGATTGGATTGTTTGTCTTCCTGGTGTTGAGTTTTATAAGTTCTTTATAAATTTTAGTTATTAACCCCTTATCAGATGTGCTGTTGAATATGTTCTCCCATTGTGTGGTTTGTCTTTTTATTCTGTTCCTATTGTCTTTAGCTGTGCAAAAACTTTTTAGTTTGATATAGTCCCATTTGTTTATCTTGCCTTTTATTTCAGTTGCCCATGAAGATAAATCGGCAAATATACCGCTGCTATAGATGTCGGAGAGCTTGCTGCCTATGTTTTCTTCTAAGATGCTTATGGTTTCACGGCTTACATTTAAGTCTTTTATCCATTTTGAGTTTGCTTTTGTGAATGGTGTAAGTTGATGGTCTAGTTTCATTTTTTTGCAGGTAGATGTCCAATTTTCCCAACACCATTTGGTAAAGAGGCTGTCTTTACTCCATTGTATGTTCTTTCCTCCTTTGTCAAATATCAGTTGTCCATAAAGCTGTGGGTTTATTTCTGGGTCCTCTGTTCTGTTCCATTGATCTATGTGCCTGTTCTTATGCCAGTACCAGGCTGTCTTGAGTATAATGGCCGTGTAGTAAACCTTGATATCAGGAAGAGTGATACCTCCTGCTTTATTTTTTCATTTTAAGATTGCTGAGGCTATTCGTGTTCTTTTTTGGTTCCATATAAATTTTTGGAATATGTGTTCTATATCTTTGAAGTATGTCATTGGTATTTTAATTGGTATTGCATTAAATTTATAAATTGCTTTGGGTAATATAGACATTTTAATGATGTTTATTCTTCCTAGCCATGAGCACGGTATGTGCTTCCACTTGTTTGTATCTTCCTTGATTTCTTTTATCAATGTTCTATAATTTTCCGAGTACAAGTCCTTAACCTCCTTGGTTAAATTTACTCCTAGGTATTTTATTTTTTTGGCTGCAATAGTGAAGGGGATTGTTTCCTTAATTTCTTTTGCTGATATTTCATTGTTGGTGTATAGAAATGCCTCTGATTTCTGAGTATTAATTTTATATCCTGCCACCTTGCTGAAATCATTTATAAGGTCCAGTAGTTTTTTGACTGAGACTTTAGGGTTTTCAATATACAATATCATATCATCTGCAAATAATGACAGTTTTACTTCTTCTTTTCCAATTTGTATGCCTTTTATTTCTTCTTCTTGTCTGATTGCTGTAGCTAGGACTTCCAGAACTATGTTGAATAAGAGTGGTGAAAGTGGGCAACCCTGCCTGGTTCCTGATCTTAAGGGGATTCCTTTTAATCTTTGTCCATTTAGTATGATGTTTGCTGTCAGTTTATCGTAGATTGCCTTTATCATGTTAAGGAATGATCCCTGTATTCCCACTTTACTGAGAGTTTTGAGCATGAATGGGTGCTGGATTTTATCAAATGCCTTTTCTGCATCTATTGAAATTATCATGTGATTTTTGTCCTTCCTTTTGTTTATGTGGTGAATCACATTGATTGATTTGCGAATATTGAACCAGTCTTGCCTCTCCAGAATAAATCCCACTTGATCGTGGTGTATGATTTTTTTCATATATTGCTGGATCCGGTTGGCTAATATTTTGTTGAGAATTTTAGCGTCTAAATTCATCAGGGATATAGGCCTATAATTTTCTTTCTTTGTGTTGTCTTTGCCTGGTTTTGGGATCAGATTTATGCTCGCCTCATAAAAGGAGTTTGGAAGTCTTCCTTCCTCTTGAATTTTTTGAAATAGCTTCAGGAGAATAGGAGTTAGTTCTTCTTTGAATTTTTGATAGAATTCACTTGTGAAGCCATCAGGCCCAGGACTTTTCTTTTTTGGGAGTTTTTTGATAACTGTTTTGATCTCATTTGCTGTAATTGGTCTGTTTAGGTGTTCTGATTCTTCCAGATTGATTTTTGGAAGGTTATATGATTCAAGAAATTTGTCCATTTCACGAAGATTGTCTAATTTTTTGGCATATAATTCTTCATAGTATTTTCTTACAATGCTTTGTATTTCTGTTGTGTCAGTTGTTATTTCTCCACTGTCCTTTCTAATTTTATTTATTTGAGTCCTCTCTCTTTTTTTCTTGGTGAGTCTAGTTAAAGGTTCATCAATCTTGTTTACCTTTTCAAAGAACCAGCTTCTTGTTTCATTGATCCTCTGTATTGTTTCCTTAGCCTCTATGTCATTTATTTCTGCTCTGACCTTTATTATTTCCTTCCTTCTACTTGTCTTGGGTTTTATTTGTTGTTGTTTTTCTAGTTCTTTTAGATGCAAGGTCAGGTTGCTTATTTGAGCTTTTTCTAGCTTCTTATGATATGCCTGTAGTGCAATAAACTTCCCTCTCAGAACTGCTTTTGCTGTGTCCCATAAATTTTGAGTTGATGTATGCTCATTATCATTTGTTTCTAGAAACTTTTTTATTTCTTCTTTGATCTCATTGTTAATCCATTCATTATTTAATAACATGCTATTTAGTTTCCAAGTGTTTGAGTATTTTTCAGTTTTTCTTTTGTGGTTAATTTCTAGTTTCATGGCATTGTGGTCAGAGAAAATGCTTCATATGATTTCAATCTTCTTAAATTTATTGAGACCATTTTTGTGTCCTAACATGTGGTCTATCCTAGAAAACGTACCATGAGCGCTTGAGAAGAATGTATATTCTACTGCTTTAGGGTGAAAAGTTCTGAAGATATCTATTAAATCGAGTTGATCTAGTGTATCCTTTAAGTCTGCTGTTTCTTTATTAATTTTCTTTCTTGAGGATCTATCCAGTGTTGTTAGAGGGGTATTGAAATCCCCTACTATGATAGTATTGCTGTTAATCTCGCCCTTTATATCCATCAAAGTCTGCTTTATGTATGTCGGGGCTCCTATATTTGGTGCATAGATATTTACAATAGTTATATCTTCCTGTTGAATTGTTCCCTTTATCATTATGTAGTGCCCTCCTTTATCTCTTACTACAGCCTTTGTTTTAAAGTCCATTTTGTCTGATATAAGTATTGCTACCCCTGCTTTTTTTTCATTTCCATTTGCATGAAATATTTTTTTCCATCCTTTTACCTTCAGTCTATGAGCATCTTTTGTTTTAAGGTGTGTCTCTTGTAGACAGCATATGTATGGGTCCTGTTTCTTTATCCATGCAGCTACCCTATGTCTTTTGATTGGATCATTTAATCCATTTACATTTAAGGTTATTATTGATATGTAGTTGTTTATTGCCATTTTATTCTTTAAAGCTGTATTCTTCTTTTGCTCTATTCATTCCTCCCTTTAAACTGTTCACAACAGGCCCCTTAGTATCTCTTGCAGAACTGGTTTGGTTTTTATGAATTCCTTCAGGCTTTCTTTTTCGGGGACGCTCTTTATTTCTCCTTCAATTTTAAATGTTAGCCTTGCTGGATAAAGTAGTCTTGGTTGTAGGTTCTTGTTCTGCATTACTTTGATTATTTCTTGCCATTCCCTTCTGGCCTCAAGTGTTTCTGTTGAGAAGTCCGATGTCATCCTTATGGGGGCTCCTTTGTAGGTGATAGTCTTTTTTTCTCTAGCAGCTTTTAAAATTTTTTCTTTATCCATTAGCTTTGGTAATTTAACTATGATGTGTCTTGGTGTAGATCTTTTTGGGTTTCTCCTTAATGGAGTTCTGTGTGCTTCTTGAATGTGTGGAGTGTTTCCCAGCCTTAATTTAGGGAAGTTTTCTGGTATGATTTGATTGAACAAAGTTTCCATTTCCTATCCTCTCTCCTCTTCTTCAGGCACCCCTATGATGCGAATGTTGTTTCTCTTCATGTTGTCACAAAGCTCCCTTAGAGTTTCCTCACATATTTTAAGTCTCTTTTCCTTTTTCTTCTCTGCTTGTGCCTTTGTTTATTGTGTCCTCTAACTCGCTTATTCGATCCTCAGCGTCATCCATCCTGCTTTTAATTCCTTCCATTGTGGTCTTCAGTTCTGATACTGTATTTGTCATTTCTGTCTGATTCTTTTTTATTATTTCAATTTCATTTTTTATACCTGTTATCTCTTTATTTAGGTGTTCATAATGACTATCCATTGTTGCTCTAATTTCTTTGAACATCCTAACTATCATTATTCTAAATTCTGCTTCTGGTAATTTGGTTCTATCTGGTTCATTCAGGTCCTTCTCTGGGGATTTCTCTTGATTCATTTGGTTTGCATTCCTCTGCCTGCCCATTATTTCTGTGTATAAGCAAGTTGTGGCCACTGGAGTCCAGTAGGTGTTGCCTTTGTGTTGTCTAGGTGTGGTCTATCTGCAGGCCCCCCACCCTTTCTGCCGTTGCCTAGGGTGGTTGGGTATGAGCATTGCCAGCGCAGGCCCACTGTGCTTTTTGCTATGATTTCTGCCTCTCCTCCGTGGGAGGGGCTGTGACTGAAGCCACAAGATTAGCACCAAGGGTAGAGGTGAGCACCTTTGCTCAGCTGCGGACGCAGCCTATTTCCGGACTTCCGCCCAGAACCAGTAGTCGGAGCCTGCTCGCTATAGTTCCGCGGGTTAGGCGGGGCTTTTGACGTGCTCTCAGCTGTAAGCTTTTGCCCGTCCGGAGCTTTAGCCCCGCCCTCGAGGCCAGGGCCTTTGCGCAGTGTCAGAAACCAAGGTTTATTGGGGCGGGCGTGTTTGCTGGCTTCCGCCGAGCTGCGTACTTCCGCTCGTCCCGGACTCTACCCCGCCCCCGTGTTCGGAGCCCGCTCGTTCACGTATGAATGCTCTCCGGGGTTTCTCCGGCCGGATGGGGATAGTAATGTGGGCTCAGCTGCGAGCCTCCACTTGTCTCGGGGTCCACCCCGTTCCCTCGCTGGGAGCCCGCTCGCGCACGTATACTGGCCAACCGCGGTTTCTCCGGCGGGGGGCGGGGGGGGACTGGTAGCGTCAGCTCAGCCGCGAGCCCCTGCCCGTCCCTGGTCCCAGCCCGGTCCCCGCGGTCAGGGCCGGCTTGCGCAGGGCCTGCCCGTTCCTGGCCTCCCGCTTTGTCCCCGTAAGTGGGATTAAAGGCGGGCCTGCAGCTTCCGGACCGCTTTCGCGGTCCCCTCTGACCCTCTGGGCTAGACCGATCTCCCACCGGCTTGGCCTCTGCCCACGCCGACAGAACCGCCTTTCAGCGTCCTGCCGCCCCAAAACCCCAAGCAGCCCTCAGCAGAGTGGGAAGGGACCTAATACTCCACACTGTAGGCCTGGGAGCTCCCTCACTTGTTTCACAGCTCAATACTGTCAAAACGCCTCTTCTAGGCTCTAGGACTGCAGGCTGGGGCTTGGTTCCTGGGACCCAGGTCCCTCCCTCTCCGCCAAACTTTCCTCCCGCCACACGGGTCTCTCCAGGCTGCTGTTTGCTCCGGGGAGCTGGGCAGCCCTCTTCGCGTTTTCGCTATTCCTACCAGTCTCAATGTGGCTTCTTCTGTGTTCCTTGGTTGAAGAGTCCACTTAGTTTTGTTCAAAGTTGGTTTATCCAGGTGGTGGTTCTTAAAATTGAGTTGTAATCCACTTTGGTTCTGGGAGTTGGAAGTTGGTACATCTGCCTACTCCGTCGCCATCTTGCTCCCCGCCAAACCCTTCTTACACACAGACAAAATGGGAAGGCAGAGGAATGCAACCCAAATGAATCAAGAGAAATCCCCAGAGAAGGACCTGCATGATTCAGATATAACCAAACTACCTGATGCACAGTTTAAAATAATGATAATTAGGATGTTCAAAGAGCTTAGAGGAGAGGTGCTCAATAGGTCAATCGCAATCTACTGGTCGATCGTGAAGGAAGTGTGGGTAGATCGCATGACATTAAAAAGACATTAGTCTTTTGATTGGAATACTGGGTAGCCAATCTGATGTCTGAACTTTCGACACCCTACGCATGTGCGTTAAACCGCGCTAACTTGTTCAGTTACATAGCTGTGTAGTTAGCCTTCAATTTATTTAAACTAAATACAACAAAGGGTATAAAAATGAGTGCCATAGCTGGTCCGAATAAGAAGCCTAAAACCTACCACTTTCATACAAAATGGGAGGGGATTTTTTTCACTATGTCATATTCTAAGTGTGTTTGCCTCATCTGTCTGTGTGCCAGTGCTATTCCAAAGAAGGGAAATGTGGAGAGGCTTTTTTGGGCTGTTCATAAAAACTATGACATTAATTTTCCTCTGAAAAGAGAGTTGAGAAGGAGAAAGGTGAAAGAAGAATACACAATATTAAATAGTAATAATAGAAACTTAAATAATGATAATATAGAAGAAATAAATTTATGCTTTGCATTTTAATTGTAGGTAGGTCATTTTGACTTGGTCATCTTATAAGTAGCTCGCAAGCTGAAAAAGTGTGGGCACCCCTGGCTTAGAGCAACAATGGATAGTCATTATGAACACCTAAATAAAGAGATAGGGAGTATAATAAAGAAAATTGAAATAATAAAAAAGAATCAGACAGAAATGACAAATATAGTATCAGAACTGAAGACCACAATGGAAGGAATTAAAAGCAAGATGGATGAAGCTGAGGATCGAATCAGCGAGTTAGAGGACAAGACTCAAAAAATCTGAAGAAACTCTAAGGGAGCTCTCTAACAACATGAAGAGAAATAAGATCTGCATCATAGGGGTTCCTGAAGAAGAAGAGAAAGAACAAGGGATAGAAACTTTGTTCAATCAAATCATAGCAGAAAACTTCCCTAAATTAAGACTGGAAAACGTTTCACAGTTCAAGAAGCACAGAGAACTCCATTAAAGAGAACCCAAAAAAATCTACACCAAGACACATCATAGTTAAAATACCAAAGCTAAGGGATAAAGAGAAAATTTTAAAAGCTGCTAGAGAAAAAAAGCCTATCACCTACAAAGGATGACATCCGACTTCTCAACAGAAACACTTGAGGCCAGATGGAAATGGCAAGATATATTCAAAGTAATGCAGAACAAGAACCTATAACCAAGACTACTCTATCCAGCAAGGCTAATGTTTAAAATGGAAGAAGAAATAAAGAGCTTCCCAGACAAAAAGAACCTCAAGAAATTCATTAAAACCAAACCAATTCTGCAAGAGCTGCTAAGGGGCCTGTTGTGAAGAGTTCAAAGGGGGAAAAGAATATAGCAAAATAAGAATACAGCTTTAAAGAATAAAATGGCAATAAACAACTACATATCAATAATAGCCTTAAATGTAAATGGATTAAATGATCCAATCAAAAGACATAGGGTAGCTGTGTGGATAAAGAAACAGTACCCGTAGATATGCTGTCTACAAGAGACACACCTTAAAATAAAAGATGCACATAGACTGAAGTTAAAAGGATGGAAAAAAATATTTCATGCAAATAGAAATGAAAAAAGCCAGGTTAGCAATACTTATATCTGACAAAATGGACTTTAAAACAAAGGCTGTAGTAAGAGATAAAGAAGGACACTACATAATGATAAAGGGAAAAATTCAACAGAAAGATAGAACTATTATAAATATCTACGCACCAAATATAGGAGCCCCGACATACATAAAGCAGACTTTGATGGATATAAAGGGTGAGATTAACAGCAATACTATCATAGTAGGGGATTTCAATATCCCACTAACAACACTGGATAGATCCTCAAGAAAGATAATTAACAAAGAAACAGCAGACATAAAGGATACACAAGACCAACTCAATTTAATAGATATCTTCAGAACTTTTCACCCTAAAGCAGTAGAATATACATTCTTTTCAAGCGCTCATGGTACATTCTCTAGGATAGTCCACATGTTAGGACACAAAAGTGGTCTCAATAAATTTAAGAAGATTGAAATCATATCAAGCATTTTCTCTGATCACAATGCCATGAAACTAGAAATTAACCACAAAAGAAAAACTGAAAAATACTCAAACACTTAGAAACTAAATAGCATGTTATTAAATAATGAATGGATTAACAATGAGATCAAAGAAGAAATAAAAAAGTTTCTAGAAACAAATAATAATGAACATACATCAACTCAAAATTTATGGGACACAGCCAAAGCAGTACTGAGAGGGAAGTTCATAGCACTACAGGCATACCATGAGAAGCTAGAAAAAGCTCACATAAGCAACCTGACCCTTCATCTCAAAGAACTAGAAATACAGGCGCAAATAAAGCCGAGGACTAGTAGAAGGAAGGAAATAATAAAGAACAGAGCGGAAAAAAATAACATAGAGGATAAGAAAACAATACAGAGGATCAATGAAACCAGAAGCTGGTTCTTTGAAAAGGTAAACAAGATCGACGAACCTTTAACTAGACTTACCAAGAATAAAGAGAGAGGATTCAAGTAAATAAAATAAGAAATGAGATTGGAGAAATAACAACTGACAAAACAGAAATACAAAGCATTGTAAGAAAATACTATGAAGAACTCTATGCCAAAAAATTAGACAACCTAGGTGAAATGGACAAATTTATTGAATCATATAATCTTCCAAAAATCAATCTGGAAGAATCAGAACACCTAAACAGACCAATTACAACAAATGAGATAGAAACAGTTATTAAAAAACTACCAAAAAAGAAAAGTTCTGGGCCTGATGGCTTCACAAATGAATTCTACCAAAAATTCAAAGAAAAAATAACACCTATCCTCCTCAAGCTATTTCAAAAACTTAAAGAGGTAGGAAGATTTCCAAACTCTTTTTATGAGGCAAGCATAATTCTGATCCCAAAACCGGGCAAAGACAACAAAAAGAAGGAAAATTATAGGCCAATATCCCTGATGAATTTAGATGCTAAAATTCTCAACAAAATATTAGCCACCCGGATCCAGCAATATATGAAAAAAAATCATACACCATGATCAAGTGGGATTTATTCTGGAGATGCAAGGCTGATTCAATATTCGCAAATCAATCAATGTGATTCATCACATAAACAAAAGGAAGGACAAAAATCACATGATAATTTCAATAGATGCAGAAAAGCATTTGATAAAATCCAGCATCCATTCATGATCAAAAGTCTCAGCAAAGTGGGATTACAGCGAACATACCTTAACATGATAATGGCCATCTATGACAAACCCACAGCCAACATCATACTCAATGGGCAAAAATTAAAAGCGATCCCCTTAAGATCAGGAACCAGGCAGGGGTACCCCCTTTCACCACTCTTATTCAATATAGTTCTGGAAATCTTAGCCAGAGCAATCAGACAAAAAGAAGAAATAAAAGGCATCCCAATTGGAGAAGAAAAAGTAAACCTGTCATTATTTGAAGATGATATGATATTGTATATAGAAAACCCTAAAGTCCCAGTCAAAAAACTACTAGATCTGATAAATGAATTTAGCAAGGTGGCAGGATGTATATTAGAGGCATTTTTATATACCAACAATGAACTGTCAGCTAAAGAAATTAAGGAAACAATCCCCTTCACTATTGCAGCCAAAAAAATAAAGTACCTAGGAGTAAATTTAACCAAGGAGGTTAAGGACTTGTACTTGGAAAATTATAAAACATTGATAAAAGAAATCAAGGAAGATACAAACAAGTGGAAGCATACACCGTGCTTGCTCATGGTTAGGAAGAATAAACATCATTAAAATGTCTATATTACCAAAAGCAATTTATAAATTCAATGCAATACCAATTAAAATACCAATGACATACTTCAAAGATATAGAACACATATTCCAAAAATTGATATTGAACCTAAAAAGAACATGAATAGCCTCAGCAATCTTAAAAAGAAAAATAAAGCAGGAGTTATCACTCTTCCGGTTACTACAAGGCCATTGTACTCAAGACAGCCTGGTACTGGCATAAGAACAGGCACATAGATCAATAGAACAGAACAGAGAACCCAGAAATAAACCCACACCTTTATGAACAACTGATATTTGACAAAGGAGGAAAGAGCATACAATGGAGTAAAGACAACCTCTTTAACAAATGGTGTTGGGAAAATTGGACATCTACCTGCAAAAAAATGAAACCAGACCATCAACTTAAACCATGCACAAAAACAAACTCAAAATTGATAAAAGACTTAAATGTAAGCCGTGAAACCATAAGCATCTTAGAAGAAAACATAGGCAGTAAGCTCTCCAACATCTGTCGCAGCAATATATTTGCCGATTTATCTCCACGGGCAAATGAAATAAAAGGCAGGATAAACAAATGGGACTATATCAAACTAAAATGTTTTTGGACAGCTAAAGACAATAAGAACAGAATAAAAAGACAAACCACACAATGGGAGAACATATTCGACAATACGTTTGATAAGGGGTTAATAACCAAAATTTATAAAGAACTTAAAAAACCCAACACCAGGAAGACAAACAACCCAATCAAAAACTGGGCAAAAGAAACGAATAGAAATTTCTCCAAAGAGGACATATAGATGGTCAATAGGCATATGAAAAAATGCTCAACATCACTAATCATTAGAGAAATGCAAATTAAAACCACAATGAGATATCACCTCACACCAGTCAGAATGGCACTCATCAGCAAAACAACACAGAATAAGTGCTGGCAAGAATGTGGAGAAAGGGAACCCTCCTGCACTGCTGGTGGGAATGCAGACTGGTGCAGCCACTGTGGAAAACAGTATGGAGATTCCTCATAAAATTAAAAATCAAACTTCCTTTTGACCCAGCTATCCCACCTTTAGGAATATACCCTAAGAACACCATAGCATTGTTCGAAAAGAAGAAATGCGCCCCCATGTTCGTGGCAGCATTGTTCACAATAGTGAAGATCTGGAAACAGCCCAAGTGTCTTTCAGGACAAGTGGATTAAAAAGCTTTGGTACAAATATTCTATGGAATACTACTCGGCCATAAGAAATGATGATATCAGATTATTTACAACAAAATTGATAGACCTAGATAACATTATACGGAGTGAAATAAGTAAAACGGATGAAAACTGAGAACTGCATGAATTCATACATAGTTGGGACAGAAAAACAGGACTATGAGACATGGACAAGAGTGTGGTTGTTATCGCGTGGGGGGAGGGGGGAGTGGGAGGGAGAGGGAGAGGGGAGGGGCACAAAGAAAACCAGATAGAAGGTGACAGAGGACAATTTGACTTTGGGGGATGGGTATGCAACATAATTGAATGACAAGATAATCTGGAGATGTTTTCTTTGAACATATGTACCCTGATTTATTAATGTCACCCCATTAAAATTAATAAAAAAATAAAAATAATAAAATAAAACCTGAACCTGATCATACTTGCCAATCTGACCACCAATTTGAAAAAAGTAACGAGCACAGATGAACTTTCTAACCTACACCACAGGGATGCAGTCCACAAAACCCAGACTGGAAAACTGTAGGGCAAAACCCCTAAGAAATACATTGCAAAAGCAAGCCAACAAAACAAAACCACCAAAAAACAAGAGAGATAGGAGAGGAAATTGTGATTTTAAAAAACTCAAAAATAGCCTGACCGGTGGTAGTGCAGTGAATAGAGTGTTGACCTAGGACACTGAGGACCCAGGATTGAAACCCCAAGGTCGCTGGCTTAAGTATGGGGCTCATCCGGCTTTAACGCGAGGTTGCCAGCTTAAGCATGGGATAATAGACATGACCCCATGGTCGCTGGCTTGAAGCCCAAGGTTGCTAGCTTTAGCCCAAGGTTGCTGGCTGCAGCCCAAGGTCACTGGCTCCAGCCCAAGATCACTGGCTCAGCTTGAGTCCCCTGGTCAAGGCACTTATGAGAAGCAATCAATTAACAACTACAGTGAAGCAACCACAATGCTACCACCATCCCCCATCTCTCTCTGTGGGGGGACTTAAAAATAAATCAATCATAAAGGGTGCCTTTATCTGAACCTTGAATTAAGATTAACTATATAAACTTATGGCATTTATGACCCAACTGGAAATTTGAACATTAATTGAATATTTGATGGTACTAAAGCATTTATTCATTTTTTAGGTATAAATTATGGTACTATGAATTTTTCAAGAGTCCTTATATTTTAGAAATACATATCAAAATATTTACAGATTAAAACAATGATTTCTGAGGTTAGTTTGAGAGAGCATATGGAGGGGGCCACACTAATCATAGGCTGATGGTGACTGAGGGTGAAGAATATGTAGGGTTCATAATACGATTCTGTCCACTTAGGATGTGTAATTCAACTTCTCCACATATATATATCCATATATATGTACACATTTTTAAATCAGGCTGTACTGAGAGCAAGGGCCTTCCATAGGTGAGATCTGATCCAAGTCTTGCAAGATAAGAAATACATGGTTGAGGCCCTGGCCGGCTGGTTCAGGGGTAGAGTGTTGGCCCAGCGTGTGAAAGTCCCAGGTTTGATTCCCAGTCACGTCACACAGGAGAAGCAACCATCTTTTTCTCTACCTCTTCTCCACCCCTTTCTCTCTCTCTCTCTCTCTCTTCTGCTCCTGCAGCCATGGCTCGAATGGTTTGAACAAGTTGGTCCCAGGAGCTGAGAATAGTTCCATGGCCACACCTCAGGTGCTAAAATATAAAATAGCTCAGTTGCCAAGCAATGCATGGAGCAGCAGCCCCAGATGAGCAGAACATAACCTGGTAGGGGGTTTGCTGGGTAGATCCTGGTTGGGGCGCATGTGGGAGTCTGTCTCTCTGCCTCCCCGTCTCTCACTTAATAAAAAAGAAAATGAAAAAAGAAAGAAATGCATGGTTGGGACAGCATGCCCACAGAGGTTAAGCAAAGGCCCTGATGTGAGGAGAAGCAACACAAGGTCTGAATGTTTGCACTCCCCAAAATTCATGTCTTGAAATCCCAACTCCCAATGTGACGTTGTTAGGAGGTGGGGGCCTTTGGGAGGTGATTAGGTCATGAGGGTGGAGCCACCAGGGTGGTATTAGTGCCCTTACACAAGAGAAATCCCTCATGATTTCCACACTTGAGGACACAGTAAGAAGTCAGCAAATAGGAAGAGGGCCCCCACCAGAACCCAACCACACCGGCACCCTGATTCCAGCCTCCAGAACTATGAGAAATTAATTTCCACTGATAATTTGGTCTGTGGTATCTAGTTACAGCAGCCTGAACGAACTAAGACACAGTCCTTACAGGACAAGTAGGGGAAAAGCTGAAAGCTGGAGAGAGGTGAGAAAAGCCTGTTCACACAGGGCCTGTCCTCCCAAGCCATCAAGCTGGGACTTTGTGATGGGGTCACTGAAGGAGACAATAAAGGAGTGGGGGACCATCCTGGAAGGTGCGCCAAGAGTCCTGGTCAGTACATATGACTAAACACCCTCTTCAGCAACAAGGCCTGCATACTGCAGGCTAAAACATACACCATTCTCCATGCTATTATTGCTACACCATGTGCTTACTACAAAGATCAACAGCTCAGTCCAACATTATAGACGAAACCAAAAGGTGGGCTGAGGGCATATCTGCTGGGTCAGGTGCATCATTTCCACCCAGCAGGCCTGCTCACTGCGTGATACCCAGGACTCACCAGGCCAATCAAATTCCTACCCACGTGTCAGCCCAACCCTGTTTCCAGTGGTCACGTCACTGCAGAGCCTAGTTATGACCAATTACCCTCTTCTTGCTGAGAAATCCCTCCCACCTCACTGCCACTTAAAAGAATTCTTCCAGAGATAAAGAGGTAACAATATGAAAAATGTCAATTTATTAACCTCAAACGCCTTCCTGAATTTCACAGAGGAAGATTCACTTGGGAAAATTCCTCCGCGAGTAACAGGCTGAAGCAGAGAAAGGGCAGGCGTGACTAAGCCTCACACTAGAACGGGGACTGAGAACATCAGGACTAAACTGAAAAGCTGATATTCAATGTGATCCAAAAGGAATCACTGTGGCCCATTTCCCGAACCCTCAGGTGACCAGGTACACAACTGAGTGAGAATCTTCTATTCCAACTGAACCTAGCTCTGAACTTAAAAGGAAATATACATTATCACTGGCTTCCCTTAAAATAAAAACCTGACACCCAAGTCTTGTAACACAATGGCTTCCATCTCATCACGTCAAGGGCTGCACAGAGTGAGTCCATCATCCACTGCCTCACCATGTGCGTCAGACACACAGCACACATCACTGTGGAAAAAGAAGACACACAGTGACCTTCCCTGAGCCACAACGATGAGTCACAGCAGCACAGGAAGAGAGCCACCCCCTCCCAAAGTCCAATCAGTGCCCCTATCCACAGATCTGGCAGCAGCAGGGGCCTCACTCCCTAAAGCACCTTAGAGAACAGACTCATCTAAACCAGACACAAATAAGCTAACATCACTCACTGGGCTCTAAAGGCAACCAGAGCAGTATTTGAAATGCCATGTGCTGTTTGCACTAGGGAAAGTCCCGCTGGGCTCCATTAGCCATGAGGCACTCTGAGCTCCTAACCCCTACTCCACACTGATCCATCCTGTTCACTTCTGTAGGACTCTCATGGGACATGGTGCTATAATTCACCCTAGCATAGCACTTGCCACAAATAGTCCTTAACTGCTCTGTGCAGGCTTTTGTCCTGGAGGGAGGGTCACATCCTCCTGTACTTCTACACTCCCATGGCCCCTTCTCTAGGCTGGTACAATAATAGCCTCCTGCCTGGCCCGTGGTGGTGCAGTGGATCAAGCATCGATCTGGAATGCTGAGGTCACCGGTTCAAAACCCTGGGCTTGCCCAGTCAAGGCACATATGGGAGTTGATGCTTCCTGCTTCTCCCTCCCCTTCTCTATCTCTCTCTCTGTCTCTCTTCTCTAAAATAAAATTAAATTTAAAAAAGCCTCCTAGTGCCCTTGGCTCCAAGTGTAGACTAGACACCAATGCCAGGCAAACTGGACTGCTGAATGAAGGGGGAGAAAAGGAGAGAAAAGAGAGGGAGATGGGTACACACACAATAGGTCCACACAAGAGAGTGAAGTTCACCCTTTCTCAAGGGCCCTCTCTCTCCCAGCTAGACTGTCACAGCCCCAACAGGCCATTCCCATATCTCAGCTCTGGGGTGCCACCTCCTCACCACATACTGTGTTCCACGCACACTGACTTCCTTCTGCACATCTTCCCAGAGAAGAGTCAGAGCCTGCACAGGTTCTTGTATCCGGCTGCCACCCAAGCAATGTGGGAACAGAGCACTGGAAGAAAGCCCCCCACGTGCTCACAAATACGTGCGTGGGAGGGTGGGTGTGCAGGTTCTGGGGACATCCCTGAAGTCTCTCCTGTGCCCATGTCGTCAGGGAAGGCCTTGGTGGCAGAGCCCAGAACAAAACCCAGACAGATGTGATTATCCTGAGCATTTCTAAGTGCATGAAGACATTCTGTTTAACAGGGAGGACACTTGCTTGGTGCAAGCTGACAGCCCACAGCAGGCCGCAGGCACACCTGGGCCTCCGAGTGCCACATGCTCTCTGGGCAAGCCTATGGGAGACAGTATGCAGCCCAGGAGGCCCCACATTACAGCCACGCTTCTCCTCCTCGTAGCCTTACACCCACAAACAGGGGAAAGGCTTACACTGAAGCCACTTAGAAAAGGACAAACCATGGGCCAGCATGGGAAGATGGCTAACAGTGGGCCCTCCAAGCAGACTGGGCGCTACCTGGGCACCTGTGCTATCAGTGCCCTGCCTCATCGCCACCTACATCCTTCGGCCAGGAGAATGGCTCTGCTGCTGGCGGAAAGAGAATGCTTTCTAGATCGTCAGGCTCAAAAACAACAAAACAATCCATGTACTCCAGACATGTGCTCTAAACACAGGTGCTCCGAGTACCTTCCAAGGCAGTGCCTCCCTTCTCTAAGAGGTGCTCACCCCAGGCACAGAGGCTGCATGCCACACTCCCCTCCAGGTGCACCAAGAGTGAACCCCACAGCTAAACCCAGCCAGGCAGTTCCCCCAACGAGGTGCAGGTTCAGTCTAGGCCTGGAAGCTGAACCTAGAATGAGCAGACATAGGGGTCCTGAAACAGGGAAGTCCTACGCAGAGGAAAGAGCAGCTCCACGCCTGGAGGCGCACAGTGGGAACCTGGTGAGACCACCATGGTCAGGGCTCTGATCCGGTCCCTGGTGCCAGCTGTTTCCAGGCCCCAGTTCTAACCTGGCCTTCTGAGGCCACACAGCCTCAGTCATGTACGTTATCTCCACATACCCACAACAAATCTCTTCCTCTGCTTAAGCTAGCTTGCAGTAGACTAGGTTTAACTATAGCCAAGAGGATCTTTTTCTTTTCCAAGTAAGAAGAGG
The DNA here is from genome assembly GCA_037038555.1 of Rhynchonycteris naso. Taxonomy (NCBI): domain Eukaryota; kingdom Metazoa; phylum Chordata; class Mammalia; order Chiroptera; family Emballonuridae; genus Rhynchonycteris; species Rhynchonycteris naso. The sequence continues at coordinate 189,651,217 of CM072995.1, read as the reverse complement.
GGAGATAGAGAGACAGACTCCCACATGTCCCCTGACTGGGATCCACCTGGCAACCCCCCATCTGGGGTTGATGATCTGCCCATATGGGCCATGCTCACAGCTGAGCTGTTTTTAAGCACCTGAGGTAGAGGCTCCACAGAGCCATCCTCAGTGCCCGGGGCCAACACACTTGACTCAATTGAGCCATAGCTGCAGGAGGAGGGGAGAGAGAGAGAAAGAGAGAAGGGGGAGGGTAAGGGTAGAGAAGCAGATGGTTGCTTCTCCTGTGTGCCCTGACCAGGAAACAAACTCAGGACATCCACAACTGGGCCAATGCTCTACCACTGAGCAAACTCGCCAGGGCCCCAAGAGGATCTTTTAAAAGAAGCCACATTAACAAAGAATAGCAAAAAGAGGCTGCTGTGAACCCAGGGACTCCCCTCAGGTAACCCAGAACAAGAGTCACACACACTCTGTGCCCAGGTTTCAGGTCTTAAGCTCCAGATTCCACATTCAAGATATTTTTCTATTTCTTTAATGAGACTATCTTTCATTTTTTATCTTGCATAAATTTCCCAAGTGAAACAGTCTTCATTTTAAGAAGCTTTGGTTCCTGGCAACCTGACAATTAATTTCATGCAACAAGCTAATCAAAGTGAGAGGCATAACAGCAAACTTGTTTCCATTCAAGTGCTGGCTCTGGGATTTAAGAGATGGAATATCAGACATTAAAACTGTGAAACAATCCTGATTATTTCAGCTGACAAGACAAAGTTACCTGGGTTCCTGCCCCTGTGGGCACAGTGCTTGTCAGGACACTGCCCTGGAGGATCATTGTCAGAACTCAGTGGGGAAGGCTCATCTGGGGACATTACACACATAGGTACACACACACAGATGCACAAAGAGTCACACATGTATACATATGGGTGAACATGTGCACACAGACACACATATGCATACATATATATAGCCATGGGCATGCAGGCAAACATATGCATATACAGGCACATGTGTACAAGTGTGCACATGCCATGCAGGTGTGTGTGTATGTGTGTGCATAACCACACACATGTAACCATATACACAGGTACTTGTGTACATACATAGCCACACGTGTGTGCACACACACAAAACAGCCATACACAGGTACACATATCCACAGGCACACATATATACACATAGGTACACAAATACGCTCATACACACACATACAGCCATACAGACACACATGTTCCCTCACATCAGGAAGGACCAACACCTTCACCTCATCGTCCCTGAGCTTCTGCCCGGCAGCATGCTTCTCACACTTAGAGGGAAGAGCAGGCATTTCCCCACAAGGTCCTATGGGCTGCCACAGCTGCCCAGAGAAAATGGCACCTGCAGCCCATCCAGTTCTCCGAGGCCAGACTGACGTCCAAACCCTATCAATGCATACTCAATGTATGCATTCCTCGTCTCACCTTAACCAGAAAGGTCCCTCAAAAAAGCTGCTGGAGACAAAACAAACACAGAAAAGCACAGATCTTCCGAGAGGGACCCCAGGGCTTAAGGACCAAATAAGTCCTGTAACAGCAGCAGCGAGCAGTTCACTGTGATGACAGCACTCCACGCCATCCTAAGTGCCTCCATCACTCACTCAGCCCCCACACAAGGTTTGGCCACCCCCACTGTGTGAGAAACGAGAGCAGAGGGCAAGCATCCCACATGACAGGGCTGGGGACTGACTGCACGAACCATGCTCCAGCCACTCTGCGTCCTGCTCCTGCGTGGCGCTGGGGGTGCGCCCTAGCCCTGAGGTCCTGAGGACTCAGTGACTCAGCCAGGACAGCCCAGGGTGTTCTGCTGTATCCTCAAGCATGCATAGCACAAAGACAGAGAGCCTTTCTTTCCCCCTTCTTGTGCCTGCAGCAGAGGAACACCACAAATGAGGAGGTGAAGGAGCCACCGAACTTAAAAACCACCACAGCGCTGTAACAGTGAGCTGTCAACCAGGGACAACAAGGGCCCTCGCAATTTAAAAAGCAATGCTGTGAACCCAAGCATGTGCCAGGGCTGCCGTCCACAGTATTGGTGGCCCTGTTCCTGCTGACCACTGACTGTCCCTGCCACACCCCCACGGTAAAAAGCAATGCGAAACCCCTGCATGCCAGGGCACTGGCCAGCTTACCCACTCTAAGCATCTGGCCCAACTCACCCACTTCTAAGAAACCCTCCTTAAGCAACTAGGCCTGTTTACAGGACTCCTGAGCCCCACCTCTTAGAGAAGTACTTTCAACTGCCAAGGAAGACCCACCAGTGGAGTGTGAAATCATCTACTCACACAAGAGCAGAAACAATAGGGTAATCCATCCAGAAAGGATGAGGATGGATGGCTAGATGGATAGATAAATGGATAGGTTTTACCTTCAAAAAAATATTTATAGAAACTCTTCCTAGAATATCTTTATTTTGAGCTTATTTGTTTGACTAGAACTGCTCTTTCAGGACTGCCCCACTGCTCACAGACATTTCATGTGGCTCCGGGTACAAGCCACGTGGTCATGAGCTTGCCTGCTGCTGCTCACTCTACAGGGCACAGCATCCCGTCCTACGCAAGCAGGTGAACCCAACGAATGAGTTTGTCTAGACCCCAGCAACGCCTTCCACTGCACTTGACAGTGTACACAAGAGGTCCCCAAACTACGGCCCGCGGGCCAAATTGTGGCCCCCTGAGGCCATTTATCCAGCACCCACCGCACTTACGGAAGGGGCACCTCTTTCATTGGTGGTCAGTGTATGGAGTACTGTATGTGGCGGCCCTCCAACGGTCCGAGGGACAGTGAACTGGCCCCCTGTGTAAAAAGTTTGGGGACCCCTGATGTACACGGTAACATCCACCTGGATGCTCCTGTGTGAAGAACAGGTACCCAAGGCCACAGAGGCAGCAGGGCAGGAGAGTGCAGGGTTCGCCATAACAAGAACCCCCCCCCCCAAGAGGCAGTCATGCCCCTAGCACAGCCCCCCAAGGGATAGCTCAGGCCCCACATTTCTCTTTTCTGATCTCTGATCCTGATCTTTAATGTCTCAGTCTAATAGACATCTTCTGGAAGATTGTTTGTTTTAATTATTCACATAAGCCCTCCCCCAAAGCCCTGTTTCAGCACCAGAAACCTACTTGAAAGTTGAAAGAGCTCAATGATTCTCTTTTCTTTAATCAACAGCTTAAGCACACACACACAGTCTGAAAAGAAATCACAATTTGCCTTTCCCTCACAGTGGTCCCCTCCCACCAGGGGGCAGGAAGCACTGCATTTCTCAGTCGCTGTCAGAGACATCCTTGCCTTGCCACGAAGATTAAGATGTTCATATCCCCGGAGCATCCCATGTGCTGATGGCGTGCAGCCTCCCCAGCACCACAGTCTAGTTTCTGGAACGAGCTTCCTTTTGATCGGCCCTGAGCAGCGGGCTCAGTCGGACCACCAGGATGCTCGGTGACACCGGCATGGCTATAATGTGCCCACTGCCTCCGCTTTATCACCCAAAATGGGTCTAGTAAGGCGGCCGTTGTTGTAGCCCATTACAATGACTAAGCGAGATGATGTACACACACAGGAGGAACTCACACAGAGCCCTATACCTGGAGCACTCTTGAGAGGAAAAGCACGTCCACCACGCCGGCCGGGGCAGCAGGCGCACCGCGACTGGCCCAGGACACCAACACGTATGTCAACCTCCTGAGGACTCAGCATAGTACGCGGCCAGGTGACCATTTAAATGAGGGCTGATGGCAGGAGAAACCTACACATGAACTCTCACGAACGCCCAGCATACAGTTAGTGCTCAACAATTATATTTCTTACTGTGGTATTACCCCGTTCTCCCCTCCACCCCCTGAAAGCCTTTGGTGTGAAATAAATGAGCAGGGACTAAACCTAACCACAAAACAAGGTGCTGATGTCGTAACCTCGGGCAGGGCCGGCTCGCCAATGATCCTAGCAAACACAGGGGCCCTTGGGTCACAAGGTGGCACCAGCTGCCACCAGGCAGCAAGCACGCCACTGTTACCTCTGCCTGGTGCCACTCCTCAAACTGAAATCCCTGGGTGATGGGATGCCCTCCTCCACAGCCATGGCCAACCTCTCACACAGAGAAACGAACAGACTTGCTGCCCAGAGATCCATGGCTCAACCACACGAGAACACAGACCTCTGCTATCACTCGAAAGCTCAGGAAGTAGAGCAGATGATGCCTTGAAATTCTGTGGGCACAGCCCTGAGCAGCCTCGGCACAAGTCTCCAGGCTAGAAGGCACCCAGTGCACAGACAGGCTTCTACATGGTCAGGTTCAAAGGCTGGACTAAAGCAGTGATTCCTGGTCTTCACTGCGCTTGCTCCAATGGCTCCTGGGGTTCGGGAAAGGCTAGGAGCAGAGTTGACAGGAGACGAGCAAGGTCTCTGTCATTCATGACCTGTCAATTCTGAGCAAGTCCTTCAGCCTCTCTTGGGTCTTGGCGCCCCACACCGAGTACAAATACAGTATCAGTGTCCTGTAAGGCCACACTGTGGTGACAGCCTCACTATTTATGTAGCTCCCATCATCCCCATGCAGAACACCACCAAGTAGGAGGTGGACCAGAAAAAGTAAGTGCCCACAAGAGAGTAAGGCAAAGCAGCATGGGCACTGCACCTACAGCACCATCGACAGCAGGATGTACCACTCTGCAATGTTCCATTAATCCACAAGACACCATCTACTGAAAGATGTGCACCCTGACTTCGGAGATCTTAAAGTGTGAGGGAACAGTGTGCACCTTAGAATCAATGAGACAGCATCTGATGAGGATCCGGTGGAATGGGAGGGTTCCAGGGGGCTGGACTTCAGGGTCTGGTCCTAACTGGACAATGTCCAAGGCCACTGAGCAGTGCCATCGGGTGGAGGCTGCGCTTCAATCCCCGGGGGCTTATATGAATTCCAGACTCCCTACCCTCACGGAGACTCTGACTCAAGTGCATCCAGAATGGGGCCTGGGACCCTTTTGTCTAAACCCCTCAGATAACAGGTCACACAGGCCCTCCAATCTGAAAGAGATGGATCATAGAGACTTCCTGCCTCCCACCAGCCAGCCCTCACGTGCCCCATCCCACTTCTGGGCCCTGGGCTGAGAAAGTGAGTGCTCTTTCCATGCCTCACACGTCCTATCCAGTTGGGGGAAAAGCTAACAGGCAGATCTGCCCACACAGCAGCCACCTCGTCCCCCTAGTCCCCCTAACCCCTTGCATTCGGACTCAGCTTTGGTGAGAAACATCTGAGCAGAATGGAAGGTGGGGGCCCGCCCATCCTTCCATTGCCATCAAGTTTCTCTCGCACACCTTCCCCAACTCTGAAATGTTTTCTGTGTGTGCAGGTACCAATCTCCATTTAGAACAAGGGGGCACTGAAAGCGTCCTGCTGGCATTTCCCTAAGTCAGCTGTGACTCAGCCTGGCAAAGTCCCAAGTGCTCTAGCAGCTTCCTTCTGACCCTTTATTGGGTCAGTGAGCAGCAAGGACCGGTAATGACGGCCCAGTGGCTGCTTGGGGTGTACTTGGCAGCACCTTCTGGGACCCAGGGAAAGAACAGGGATGCGGTCCTTCCTCCCAGCTCTGCAGATTTCAATTACATTTTGCAGCAACAGGGGACATGGGTGGAACTCCAGGGCTGGTGAATTACGCATTTCAGGATTTCTGAAGCCCATTAAGAGAGGAGAGCCTAAGTGGGTGGCATGCACAAAGTGGCTCTCACCACCTGTTCCCCCTTCACCCCCACTTAGCACATCACATTTATTTCATGACTCAAGGCAGGGGCTTTAAAGCTTCCTATTGCTGATGCTCGAGAGCCAGGGGGTTGAGAAAGCCGATCATCAGGCTAAAATGACAGCCACCGCCCTCTGTGGCCTACCAGTTGGCTCTGATAACCTACCTATTCCACCAGGACAAAAAAAGGAAACCTGGCCGTCTATGCCCAAATCCTCCAGAAAATAGGATTTCAGCTTTTTCAGTGATTTTGTGAAGCTAGGGGAAAGGAGCAGGGGAGACAGTGGGGAAGAGAGCCCTGTGCAAACACAGTCAGAGCCCAGCCCCGCCTCCCAAGGCACTGCCCAGCCTGAGCCCACAGGCCTATGACTCTGCAGCACACAGTAGGATGGGCTGAAGGATGACCAGGAGTCAGAGGCACTTATGAACAGAAGCGCAATGTGAGTGGAGCATGGTGACCATGCACTGCAACTGGTTGAATCAATTAGTTAATTACATGTGGCTCTTTGGGGTCAGCACCATACACTCCGAGGAAGGAATGCACCAGAGAAGGAAAGACGCTGGGCAAACATCAGCAAAAGGTCAGGTAGGAGCAACTATCACTGAGTAAATGGCTAGAGGAAGGGAGGAAGAAATCACAAACCATTAATTACCTAATAAGGGGTTTGTCTAAACAGGTTAACTTGTTCCAAGATCGAGGCCAAAATCAGGGTTAACTGCAGCAGTGCCTACATGACAACTACATGGTTTTGGGTTTGGGTGGGTTTTTTTTAAGCCACCTACTCCTCTCCTGCAAGGCACTCCTGGAAGCAGATAGTCATCCTCGGAGGGCCTCGCTGGTATAGACAGCCTTACAGCCCACCAACACCTGCCCCTGGCCACGCAGGAGAAAAGCTGACCTGCATTTCTTCCCCCGCGAGGCTGGAGCTGGGGCTGGGCTCCTGGATCTTGGCTTTCAGGAGAGAAGGTAGACACAGGAAAGCAGCTCAGTGCTTAACGCTGTCGCCAAGTCTTGTGAAAAAAAGATCACCACCATTGCAAACCAGCAGCATAGTGGCTCATGGACAAAACAGAAACCACGGGGAACAGACTAAAAGCCAAACTAAAGGTCTTGAGATGAGCAAACTGAGATTACCACAAATGTTATTAAAATCTAGTAAGGGGATTTGGACTTATGGAAACCTAAGGAACAATTATTAAAACAAAAAGGACTACAACTCTCTCTGTTTAATTTCTCCAAAAGCAAACTTGCCCACGGCTGTAAGACTCCATGCAAAGTGCGTGTTCTAAACAGCACCTGGGGAGACCACAGGTGTGCTCAGCCTCCACAGGACTTAAAGGAAGCAGTGCTACCTCTCCTGGACCCACAGAAGGAGTCCTCAAGTAGCACTCTTCCCTGCTTCTGCTGAGTGACCCCCGCTATCCCCAGAGCAAGAGTCCCTTAGCATGCTACTGCCCTGATCCCAGGTAGATCTCAACTTCTCCCTACCCGAGACTCTTCTGTTCTCCCCCATGGAACCCATGCTTGTATCAATTCGCACAAAGAAACTGGGAGTGACTTAGTTTATTCTCTTGTAAAAACCAAAAGCCACAGGCTGTCCTGGGTGGTGACACTGCGTACCTGTCGTTCCAACCAGATGCAGAGGTGCTTGTTACAATGAACCCATGCAGCCTCACAGCAGACCAGTAAGTAATTCCTACCTGGCTTTAAAGGCAAATACTAAAACTTCAATGACCCCAATGTGGGGTCCCTGAGGTGGCAACATTCCCTGAAGAACTACATCTGCAGCAAATTCTATCAGAAAATGATCCAGATTCTATACCAGGACCCATTTGCCTTATAATTTCAGGGAGTTACAACTTCACTCTTAAATGTTACTTCATTTACTCTGAAGCAGCTGCTGTCGTCAAGCAGAGGCTCCACTCCTACGTGGACCGCAGAAAAATCCTGGTGCAACCAGGCTCCTGGTGGTCAGTATTTGGCCAAGTTGAAGTGCAGCCAGCTCCCAGTGCCCAGTGAGCAGCCGGGAGGCAGGTGGGCCCAGAAGAGATGATCACTCTGGACATGACGTACCTGCCTTCATTTAGTCTCCCCTTTCTTGACTTCAAAAGAATGACCTGTGGTGATGCAGTGGACAGAACGTCAACCTGGAGTGCTGAGGTCACTAGTTGGAGAACCCAGGCTTGCCCAGTCAAGGCACATACGAGAAGCAACGAGTTGATGCTTTCTGCTCCTCGATCCCCTTTCTCTCTCTCTCCTCTCTCTAAAATCAGTAAGTTAAATCTTATATATAAAAAAGAATGAGTCAAGCTTTCTTTTCAGAGGGAAAAAGTGCTTCTCCAGAGACAAAAGAAAAAGGTTTGAGCCTTGTAAGCCCTTAAAACTAGCCCCAGATTAGCTCCCCTGGAGGACAGCAAGTCTGCACGCTTGCTCACTGCAGCCACACCGGGGAGGGCACTGTGTCTGCATCGACCAGTCAGAGCTTTTGGGAAACCAACGGGAGAGCTCACTTCTTCTGACCACTTTCTGTGTTTCTGTCTGGCAAGGGGTCAGAAAGATAAGGAACTTGTACCCTACATCTCTCCTATGGACTTATTATTATGTACCAATCCTCTATCTGAGGCCAGCCTGTCCCACAGAAGCCGAAAAAGAACGCATGTTACAGTTTCATGAGAAGAGAGGAAAATTCTCAGGAGCATGAATCATTCATTATACACAAAAGCAGGAACAGTATTACAGAATCCACAGTTCCACCCATGAGACATTTTTATCCCTCCATCACTCTTGCATTGTTTATTAAACATTTACTCTTGGCTCGGAGCTTGGCTGACCAGGACCTGAAAACTTGTTGAAACACCATTAGGATCACATCAAGAATCTTTTAAGCAGTCTAAGGAAGGCATCTGTTTTATGTCTTGTCAAATGGGAACAGACTCTGCAGGCTTAAAAATTTCAGTCCCCCAAACACACCCTGACATCTGAAGTTCTGAGGAGTGGGGAGACATGCAGGAGAAGATGGGCACACAAGTGACCAGGACAGGAGCTGGCCACAAGGTCCAAAGGGTACCAGCCACTCAAAGGAAGGAGAGGACTGGGAATAAATGCTTGTGTAACATTTATTGCAAAAGCCAAAACTGCAATGAGACACCCCAGTGTAGGATACATATAGGAAGTGTAAGGAGGGAAATAAACATATATGCGCATACATGTACACACATGTGTATGTATATTTCCCCCGCATACTTCCTAAATGTATCCTATATCAGGGGTTTGTGTGTGGCTGTATGTATATGTTCTCATATGTATATTGCTCCCAAATACTTTCTAAATGTGTATATATACTTATAAGTACGTGTACACACAGAGAGAGAACAGATTCCAGAGTGAAATGGTTTGAATTTTAAGTACATTTCTCTCACTTTGTGCTCTTTGAGCTTTGTGACTTTGAGAATGTTACTCGGCTTATTTGCAGAATCATCTCCGTAATCCCTCCACTACAAAAGACAGTATTGGCTTCCTGAAACATTGGACGTCCCCACCCTGCTCAGTAGCAAAAACTGAGGCACAGAGTGATATCACCTGGAATACGCAGTGAATTAACTACTTCCGGAACTTGGCCCTTCATTTTTTAATCATTCGCTGAACAAACAATACGTAGAACACTGCTCTGCCACAGACTGTGAGAGAAGCTCACGAGACCCAGGTCTTGGTGGAGAGGAAATAAACGATATTCACTAAATAGTCACACGGGCAGTGTCTACACAAGCAAGCCCCGGGGAAGCAGCCCCTTAGAGCTGGCTGTCCACAGCCTGGAACAAGAAGCACGTGAGAGCCAGGGGAGCCGACTGGTCCTTCCTGCAAGGTTCAGGCCCAAAGAAAGGACCGAACACTCTCTCTTTCCAGGAACAAAGGCCAAAACATCGTTAAAATGCCCACAGTGAATGCTGTGAGGGTGGGGCAGCTGCTGTACTCCCTGTGGCCATGGCAATGTAGCCCGTGCCACCCCTAAGCCAGTTTCCCAACTGGCATCTCTGGAGCATCCCAGCTAGGGACACACAGAGCCTGGCTGGGTCCCCAGCCGGTGCTCCCGGGCTCTGCAGACTGGCTGCAGGTTCGTGAAGCACATGTAAGTAAGACTGTATTCGACTCTGTTTACTGCCCTCGACTTCTAGAGGCATGATGTGCTTCGGCCGTGCACTCCACCCTGAGGCTCGGGGAACCCAGACTCGCTATTGCAGGACAGTGAACTGGCCTGGGCACATGCTGGAAATTAGCCAAGTGGGGAAAATGTGCCGCAAAGATAACGGTCCTGGGCCAGGGGCACTGAGATGCTCCCGGTCCACAGAAAACCCAGGGCACATGGTGGTCCTTGCACTTTGTAGAAATGCCCACAAAGACTGTATGATACTGGAGGTTAAGGAAGGCAGCTCTTCTAGGAGGAAATTCGGTGTTCATGCTGAGATATGGCTACAAGAGCTCAGAGTCTCATCTCCACGTAGTGACGGGCACCAAGGGAGGCCTCTAAACAAGGGCATATGACTGGCTGGTTCAATGAATGATGGACTCCGTAGCCGGTATTGGCTAGAATTTCTAGCCAAGCTCCCAGATTCACCTAGGAATGAATCTGCATGCCTCATGCCACACCCTGAGTTTCTAGATGCTTGGGATAGCAGCCTCAACACCCATCCTGGGTTGATTTCTGTGGCCTAGAAAGGGTGCTTTGGAAAGGGCCAGCCCACAATGATGCCAACAGCTTCTAGGGCAGTGGTTCTTAACCTTTATTGAGGTACCGAACCCACCAGCTTCATATGCGCATTCACCGAATCCTTCATTAGTGATAAATAAAATGATTTTTTTTCCAAATTCAAGACATAGGTATATGTTTTTTTACTGGTGCACAAAATGAGCCGTGCATGAACATCACCTTGCTCAAAGAACAAAACCAACGAAGTGCATGAACTCACAACAAATTACGGTACTACTTTATTCTGGCCTCTGCGGCAGAGGCTTCTCCAAACCCCTGAGACCGACTCATCGAACCCTTAGGGTTCGATAGAACCCAGGTTAAGAACCACTGTTCTAGGGCCTGCAGCCCACACAATGGCTAAAATGGGGCATGCTATGCAAACTACTCACTTTGAGTCAGGCTAGGTGGGCCTGGTGGTCCAACCTTGCCAATCTCTGGGGAAGAAAAACTGAGGCATGAAGCAGAATGGGTTTAGCCCAGTGTCCTAATCTCCATACCCTGAGCAGTCAAGGTATGCAGCGGGCAGGATCCAAGAGGCCTGGGATGAGACATAGCCATGTCCCTTCTGGGGTGTTACTCCCTTCCCCCATGTTGTGAGGAGCCCTCCTGCCCAGAAGTTTGTCCTTTGGAGTGTGGTGGGCCCAAAGTGGCCATAGTCAAGCCCACTGCTCCCATCCCACTGGCCTGGCTACAGAGCTCTACCTCAGGGGAGGGCGTGATGCTCTGCCTCCTTTTCCATCCTCTGGGTCTGTTACTGTTTTGTACGCTTAGCACCTGCTGATAAAGACTGTCTACATTGAACCTTAAAAAAAGAAGTCATCTTCATGCAGTATAAAAAGAATGCTACCCCAGCCGAGCCTCACAGCTGTAAGAACAGAAAGCCAGTGAGAAGGAGGAGAGAACAGGGAAGCAGCATGCCCAGAAGAACAGGGCTTCAGCAGGTGTGCAGCACCTCCTGCCGCACTGACTCCATGAAGCCACTGAACATGAAGCTGTGCCTCCAAGCCTCGTAACCCTTGCCAATAACCCAACATAGTTCAAGTCGTGCTAAAAACAGTGAGTGTAAAGTTTAAAGTTTCTGGAAGAACTAAGTGATGCCAAATCTCCACTATAAATGTCTACTTACCCAGAACACGGACTAGAAAATTCAGAATTCATTCTGGTTACTACTAACATTTATATAAGTGCCTTTTTACAAGGTACACTCATATATATCAATGCATTTTTAATTCCTGAAGCCAAAGCAGAATTAGTATTAGCATCTCTTTATAGAAGCCAGACCTAAAGACTTAGAAATATATGTTGCACTAAATCGCCAACCAGTTAAATACTAATAATACAATGTATACTTGATACATTACCATATCTATTACCATAGTTCTCAACTACTAGAAAGTTTTTCAAAATTTCCTGATATCAAAGATGGATTAAATTATACTTAATTTTTAATGTGAAAATATAAAAAGTAGCATTATTAATAACAGTCAAAAGGTGAAAGCAAACCAAGTGTCCATCAGATGAATGAATAAACAAAATGTAGTATATACACACAGTGGAATATTATGCAGCCTTAAAAAGGAAGGAAATTCTGACACATACTATAACATAGATGACGGTGGAGACATTATCTTCAAGTAAGAAAAGCCAGTCATAAAAGGACAAATAATCTAGGATTCCAGTTATATGGAGTCCCTGGAATAGTAACATTCATAGACAGAAAGTAGAATAGTGGATTCCAGCACTTGGGGGAGGGGAATAGGGATCACTGGTTAATGAGACAGAGTTTCAGTTTTATAAAATGAAAAAGTTCTGTAGGTGGATATCGCAATGGTTGCCCAACAATGTGAATGCACTTAACACCACTGTACACTTAAAAATGGTTAAGATGGCAAATTTCATGTCATGTACATATTTTTTACCACAATTTTTCAAAAACAATTTTAGAAAATAAAAACAAGGTAAAAAGATATGCTTAGTTCACTGAAAATTGGTAATCTAAATATAATGAGAATTGTATCTCCTGAGCTAAATACCTAATGTTTTAACAATCTGAATTAATGGTTCATTAAGAGTTTGCTGTATAATGTGAATGAGGTGTCCTGTGATCCTGGGTCTGAAGTTTGAAATGTCATATAGCCCTTTCTCTTGCTGTCCATCCCCTGCCCCCAGCTGTAGCTTTGGACAGAACTTAGTATGATCCTGATGGTCTCACAACAGATTAAATAGGAAGAGGGAATATTTTGTTTGCTTCTAAACAAACCATTCAGATATAAGTGCAGGAATTACTCATTCCACAGAATCTATTTACCATCTGTTGCTGAAGAGAGGGAAGTCTTCACAGAATGACAGACTGACTTGAAGAAACTTTGAGTGAATTAAATCAAAAGAAAATATGCCTTCTAGGTTTCAAGTTTCTTTGATCCTGTGACTGTATATAATTCGGACAAATTGATTTGATCCTTGAGAAGAAATAAATGAAGGGATATGAAGGTGATTAGACATAGCTAGCAGTCCCCAACCTGGTGCCCTAAGCTGCCAAGGATTACAGGGGAGAGGTGGGACAAACAGAATTAATTACTAATTAAGAAAGACTTTGCCTATGGATAAAAACCTCTTTCAGATAAGATGATCAAATATAGAAATATTAAAGATGTCCTGGTGGGAAGCAAGAAGGGAGGAAGTAGGAGGGAGGGAAAGATGGGAGAGAAGGAGGAAGTAAGGAAGGAAGAAAGGGAGAGAGGGAGGGAGGGTAGGTGTAAAAGGGGGGGTAAGGAAGGGAAGGAGGGAGGAAGGAGGAGGAAGGGATGGAGGGAGGGAGGGAACAAGGGAGGAAAGGAAGGAGGAAAGGAGGAAGAGGGGGTAGAAGGGAAAGAGGGAGAGAGGGAAGGAGAGAAGGGACTGCCCTGGGACCCACAGGCACCCTCTCACTCTCAGTAATAAGCAACTAGCATTTCCTTTAATTCCTTCCTGATTCCCTATGATAAGACATGCATATTAACAAATACCACATTGAAATCACTTAAGCAAATAACTACACTGCATCAGTAAGAAATTCTTTATATAATTATCACAGGTAAGTATGTCTTCAATATGTTTGGTTCAGTAATCAAAATCTTTTTAAAGGGGTAAATTTTCCATCACAGCTCAACCTGAATTGGCAGGTCCTGGAAGGAGAAGATACCACAAATGCAGGTTGTAGTTCTTAAAATTGAAAGCAAATCCAGCAGCAGCTGGCGTGGCTCCCTGGGAAGAATGACTAAGGCAAATACCTTCTGACAAGTGGCTGAGCAAATGGCTCCTTGGCAAGACAGTGCCAATCACATTCCTGCACAAAATCCCCCCAAAACGCAGTGGCTTCAAAAATGACTTGTGTATCAGGACCTTCAGGTTGGGGTTGCCAGGGGCAGTTCTCATACTCTAGGTGGTGTCTGCATGGCGAGGAAGCAAGTACCTGGCAAGGGGCAGTTTCCCTCATCCATTTGAGACCTTGACCATGGCCTCTCTGGCCCAGTTTCATCCAACAGGGCAGCTGGGCTCCAGGAGAGCCAGGATGGGCCAGCACTAGCCTGAAGTCACAACCACAGCAGTACCCTGGTCAAGGCCATTGGACTGGCCCTGATTCAAGATGGAGCAGACACTCCAGTATTTGATGGAGATGTGGTGTGCAGAAAATACAGGTAGAAACTGCTGGGGACAGCGGTGGAGTCCCCACCTCACCCCCAATACCATTTCACGCCAGAACTGTGCAGCCCTGCTCTGAAAAGTGGGCACTGGATCTCGTCACATAGAGAGAGTGGGACAGTGTGATGATTAAGGGCAAGCCAGGACATAAAGCCAGGACATAAAGCCAGAGATGTGATGTCAACTTTAGTTCTGCCATTTCCACATTAGTCACCTGAAGCAACCCATTTCATCTCTATGACAGTCTCTTTATCCAAAACTGAGGACAATAAAAATGTGTCCTGGGGTTTTTATAAGGATGGGTGAATACACACAAAATTCCTAGAAGAAAACATGGTGCAGTCATTCCTCTGGTCCCTGCTGGAAGGGCACATCTAAGCCACAGAAAGGACAGTGTCACAGACTCAAGGGTCTGCTGACCCTGCCATGTTCGGCACCAGTTCCCTGCGGGCCGGCTGTGGGAAACATGCCAGGCTCTAGGTGGCTGGCTCTCTGATCACGCTTACCCCATCTCAGCCTGTGCAAGGGACGGAGAAGAACAATTTGAGAACCAAAAACGTTCGAGCAGAACCGGTTTGTAATCAGTGTGAAAACCCAGTGACCATAAACTACACATGGCTCAAGTCCGGGGTTGAGAGCTCTGCCTATACCCCTTTATTTAATCCTTGTCACCACAGTGGGAGTGGCAAGTACACCTAACACAGGTTAGATTCCCGTCTCTCCATTTCCTGGTCTCTAAAGGGGGAGTCGCCAACCCCCTTGCAGAGCAGGATTAAAGGAAACAATACCTGGAAGCAGCTAACAGTACTCCAGGTGAGTATCCACCCTCTTCACTGTTTTATTTTTGGTAATCTTTAGTTCTACTACATATATTCCTTTTAACATAAACTCTCCAGATGTCTGGAGGAAAGCGTGAATTTAAATCAAAAGACAAGCAACGCTGTTATCATCCCACTTAATAAGCGAGGACGCTGAGACTTGGAGATTCAGTGCTGGCCCAAGCTTACTTGGCAATAAATGGTACAGGGTGGCTTCTAACCCACTTATCAAAAGCTTAATCTCTTAGCAACCATGTTATGCTGCCTGTGCAGAGTGAAGTGACACAGAGGTTAAGAAACATGGCTGTGACTTCTTCAGTTTCACCCTTGACCGGGTCTCAGCTGTCGGTCTGGCCCGGGGCAGAGGCCCTGGTCCTCCTCGCAGAACCAAGTTTACACAATGATGATTCACGTCCCTGCTTTCACTTTAGGGATGGCCTTCTATCAACGGCCACGTGTGCATCTCTGCATTAGGTTCTTTTTGTTTTTATTTTTTATTTTTTTAAATTTCTTTTTATTTTATTCATTTTAGAGAGGACACAGAGAGAGAGAGAGAGAGAGAGAGAGAGAGAGAGAGAGAGAGAAAGGGGGGAGGAGCTGGAAGCATCAACTCCCATATGTGCCTTGACCAGACCAGTGCAGGGTTTTGAACTGGCAACCTCAGTGTTTCCAGGTCGACGCTTTATCCACTGCGCCACCACAGGTCAGGCCTGCATTAGGTTTTTGATACTTTTATCCCCAACCGACATGATGTATTATGATACTCAATGACCTTTAAATTAAAGGTCACTCATACCCAATTCCTATCAGGTACAAAGGGAAGAGAATGTTTGTCCTTCAATGTCATAAAATGCTGCATTTTACTAGCAAATGAGAACTATGCAACCCAACACATTCCCTTGTTTGCTTTAGTTACCAGGACACAATTCTGGTTTCAACTGCAGGTGCTTCCCTGGGTCTGGTGTCAGCACACCTGCAGAGAAGCATGTAGACACCAGAGCCCAACTGCCAGCTCTTTGGGTCTCAGGCTCCTGCTCCACAAAGTGATAATAATGCCTGCTGTGTGGGGCCATGCGGGGCTGTGCAGAGGATTCAGCTGAGCACAGCTGGGAAACGCCCACCAGGATCTGGCCCAAGGAAGATGCTGACTGTTGGCTCCCCTTCACCCTGAAGCTCTCCAACCCTCCCTTTTTCTTCTTCTTTTACCCCTTCCCAATCTTCCCTCCATCCCCCAAAATAATATTTGGCTCTAGACTTTTAACGAATCTGTGCTTATATATAGTATACGTGCTCTTTCTTATAAGCTACCTCCAACCTTTTTAGCACTATATGTAGCTTAAATACACCACAGCCACCATCTAGACGGGGAAGGAAACTTTACAGTTGTTGTGTAATGAACACAGAGTTTGAAAATAAGGTTGGGAAATGTCACCCTTCAAAAATAAAGCCAAAAAGAACCAAAGGAATGAATGACATTAGGCATCTGTGGTAATCTTTCCAGGAAATGGCTCATTGTAGCTGACAATGCACTAGAAATATAGCTGATGAGAGGAGGGCGTGTTCCCACTCTCAGGGGGGTCTAAGCAAAGTCTCATCAGAAAGACTTGGCCAAAAAAAAAAATCAATGAATATAGGTAAACTGTAACCTAATTAAATATAACCTGTCTCAGGAAACTGTTTTTGCTGAATGAGGATTACTAAAGAATGTAGAAAAGAAAGTCACCAGGATCCAATTTCTAGAATTCAGACACTACACAAGCTTTTGAACAAGAGGTTTTAATAGAAATGGTTAACTAGGTATAAAGTTGTTAACGAGGCAACTGAAAGGGCAGGAAGAATACTCTAAGGTTTTAAGGGGTAGCCATTGCAGGAAGCACCTACTGCCCCCAGGACTGAGGGACAAAGGGAAGACGCTGGAGTTACTGCACTTTATAAACTCGGAGGACATCCCCTACCCCCAAGACCTCGGAGGGAAGGGTGCGGCCCGCTGGAGTGAGGACAACGGGCTGTTTCTCCCCATGCTGCCAGGTGGACCTCTCTGCTGCAGCTCAGGTGATGAAGCATTCAGGGGGCCCCTCACAGAAAAGGACGCCAAGAGGAGGGACCAAGTCCCACTTCTGTGCCCTGTCTCACTGGTCCCTTCACTGCTGCCCCAGGCGGGCCTGCCAGGGAGCCAGGGCAGAGCAGCAATGTGGCAAGCACAGTCCAAGCTCAGGCATCACAGGGCAGAGTCTGGAAGGCTGGAGCAGAGACAAGAGTTTAATAAACTGCACATTGGTTTGCCTTGAAAGTGAATCTCCATCCCTACACTAGGGAGAAGATATTGATTCTATACACAGAAATATCCCCAGAATGGTGGAGGCCAATTCATCAGACTCCCACAGACTGAGGAAAATGCGCCCTGAAAGATGGAGCTGCTCCCCCGGCAGGGCTGTGTCTCCTGAGCACTGTGCCCAGGAACCTGCTCCCACTAAACAGTGCTCCCCACTAACTAATGAGCCGCGTGCCTGTTTACCAGCAGCCTACAATTCTGGGTCGTGAAAACCCCAGTTTCTGATTAATAACTTCCTTGGTGAACTAATAAAATTGAGTTTCCAAACCGTCCCAGAGTAAGAGCCTAGATGCCTGGCAATGCTCTCTGTTATAGCTTGTCCCGAAACAGCTCCGTGGCCTCTCTTATGTTAACCCAAGTCTGGCTACTTGTGATTTACACACTGGAAAACTTACCAGGTCTTTTAAAGAAAATAATCACTGTAGCATTGACTATTTCCACAAAAGTGTGTGTGTATGTGTGTGTGTCTCTCTCTTTCACACACACACACTCCCTTTCTCTCCCCCCCCCCGCAGGACCCTAAGAAGCACCCGATACCAAAACCCATTCCCCCCAATTCAACCTCAACTGGCACACCAGATCCTTCTTAAAGCCCACACCTACAAGGAGAGGAGAACAGAGTGCGGCTGAAGTCCTCTCCCTGCGAGGCAAACAAACACTGTGTGGACCAGCCCACACCACCCATGGGTTCCAGGTCAGACTGGAGGAAACATCATTGTTGATTTATCCCCAGAAGGTAAGTGGCTCATAGGCAGCTTGACAGCGAAAGTCAGCATCCTCTAATTGTGAAAAAGTAAAGTTCCCAACACGTCCCATCAGTTGGTGCATGATCCAGAGCAGATCGTGAAAGAAATGACTTCTCCTGGAGAATTACATCCTCGTGGTCCCTCACATAGGCGGTCAAATCTCTTCCCTCAAAACCCTGGGTTGAAATAATAAAGGAAAATAAAACTCATGATTGCTCGACTACTGAACACCCCAGTCCACGTCCTATTTTCATTCAGTCCAGAGCCCATAAGAAAACTTGTATGTTCTTTAAGCTATAAACTGTCATTTTCATATCTGTTGTTCATTATTCTTATTGCAAACGGCAGGCTTCTTGGAGCTTCTAGAACTAATCTTGACTAAGAGCATCATTTGGTAATTCGATGGCACTCCATTACATACCCAGCCATGCTCACCGCTGAATGTAGCCAAGTATTCCAAATGAGAAGGAAGGCCACGGTCAAGCTCAAAGCTACAGGACAGATCAGGCAATCATGCAACAACTCCATCATGACTGTTGGCAGTTATTGCCAAAAGATGGGACCTCTTAATAACACCTGCCTGACCATGTTCCCAAAGCCGCTGCATACAAGTCACCGGGAGCCATCTCTACAGCACATGTTCGTATCTTACTTGTCTGCAGTGGGTCCCAGGCATCTGCATTCTTTGATCTTCCCATGTGTTCCACAGAGTGGCCTTACTGAGAACCACTGGACCACAGTTTGGGTGGGGGATGGGAGGGAGTGGAAGTATAAAGAGAAGAAAGAAGTAAGCTTCAAGAAAAAGCACCTAAGACCCTGGGGAGAAGAAGAAGAGGAGACAGATTAGAGCAGGAAGATCTGAGATGACTGCAGTCCTCAAAATTTCATTTTACTGCAGCAACTCCCAGTGCATCGACAGGCAAAAAGCCTTCACCCCGCACACACTTCACTTGTGAAGTTCAGGAATGAGTACCAGTCGTCAGATGAGGCAGACCTTCAAGTACGGAAAGTAAGCATGCCCTTCCAGGTCAGGCTCCTTCTCTCTGGGGCCAGTGCAGCCAGGGGCTGTGGCAAATGCCTGCACAGTCCCTGCCACAGGAAGGACACCCCCTCTCCAGGCACTCTCTCAGGAGAAGTCTGGGATGGAGGATGGACAAAGAGTGTGCTGACCTCCCCAAAATAAGTTTGCAGCTCTAATGAAATGACTTATACACACCTTTGCAGCCAGGAAGAAGACGTGTGTACGCGCATGTGTACAGGTGCATGTGTTTGTAGTTGCAGACAGAAAATAAGGAAAACACACTCACACCTTACTGAGAACTTTCTGTACGTTTCTGGGCACAGGGCGGTAAGTGCCTGACAGGCAACATTTCAGGTAATTCTGTACCAGAGCCTCAGGGAGTAGGCCCTATCATGATCTCCACCTACAGAGGAGGCAACAGAGACTTAGAAAGGTGCTTGTCCAAGGACACAGTAGGAAGTGGGGCTGAGACTGGGTCCACTCACACCACCTCTCCACAGAGCACTCTCCGTACTGCAGGAAGTGCTCCCCAAAGCGTGGCAGACACACAGCTGGGAAGAAGTGCTGTGTCCCAAACACGTTTCTTTCTCTTTTTTTTTGCAGAGACAGAGAGAGAGTCAGAGAGAGAAAGAGAGATAGGAACAGACAGACAGGAACGGAGAGAGATGAGAAGCATCTCTTTTTCATTGCGACACCTTAGTTGTTCATTGATTGATTTCTCATATATGCCTTGACTGCGGGCCTTCAGCAGACTGAGTAACCCTTTGCTTGAGGCAGCGACCTTGGGTCCAAGCTAGTGAGATTTGCTCAAACCAGATGAGCCCATGCTCAAGCTGGCAACCTCGGGGTCTTGAACCTGGGTCCTCCACATTCCAGTCCAATGCTCTATCCACTGCGTCACCACTGCCTGGTCAGGCCAAACATGTTTCTTAATAGCAAGTCGTTAACTGCTCCAAGAGAGCCAAGCCAGGAGACTCAGTCTGCAATGGAATCCTCATTTCTGCAAAAGTTATGTCCTGTGTTGGGTGAAATGGAGGAGGAGGAACAAGGAGTAAAAACAGAAATAAATCCTGTAGCACACAATAAAAACTGCTCATTTTGAGGCTGTTTCCATCCTTGGTCAATAAGAACACCCCCTAAAAAAATGTAAAAAGAGAGAAGGCTCCAATCTACAAAGGGCGAGTTAGTCATGTTACTGGAAATTTTCACACAGGGCTCACCTCTGCCCTGTGCTCCCCTCTTTTCTCTTGCCCTATGCTGTTCCCACGACAAGCTCACCCTACCTTCACCCCCACCCACTAGTGGGCTGGTGTCCTTAGGAGAACAGGCTCTGCTGGTTCCCAAAGGCCAGACTAACTACTTCCCACACCAGAGCAGAGAGATGGATGTATCACTAAGCACCATCATCTACCCTCACTAAGTTCTTGCTCAGATGACCCCAGATGCCATCCACCAGGGTCTCATATTGTTCTGTACCTCCAAACTCTCCAAATAAATGAGAACGTAAGTTCCTCAGCTCCTCCTCTTGCACCCTAAGAACACCAAATCCTGGAATAACATATATTATTGCTTCTCTACATTCCACAAAGGGTACAGATGTCTCCCGTCACTCAGCGTATTTCTGGTGGCACCTGCCTTCCTCCCTTAACTTGGTAGGTTAGCTTCAATCCCCTCACAGGTTGCTTGAAGTGTTCCAACAGAAGCTATTGAAGAGCTTGCTCCCTTTAGCAAGGAGTATCCAACTACCTCAGGGCACTGACTCCAGAATGTGTACTCCGGGCATGGGCTGCAAGTATCATCAGTGGTTGCCCCAACATCTCACACGCAAATCTACCTCCAACCCACCTGCCACACCTTCAACCCCTGACACCAGAAATCAGTGGCCTATCAACAGTTTCATCTTGTAAGTGGTCACTAAAGGCAGAGAGCATTAGAATAACCAGTCAGAGCAGGCGCTTCCCCAATTCTGGAATGTAATAAACTAAAGAACATCAGAGGTTTACTCCCTACTGTAGCCGTGAGCTCCTGAACAGGCAGGCTGCCCTGAAGCCACCTTCACCCAGGTGACATCCACGGTTACCATCTAAATCCAGTACCATTCTGTGATGCTGAATCAGTGAAAGTAAGGTTAATAACGAAACATTCTTTCCTAAATGCCACCAGAAGGGCCTGAACTGCTCACACACGATTTATAATTCCACTGCTCATTACCCCTCCCCACTCCTCAGCATCCAGGCAGCCTCCCTCTGCTCCCCAGACAGGTGAAGCAACACCCCGCCGATTACCACACAATGATTTAGGAGCTCAGCTGGCACACCCAGCTGGGACAGTAATGGTAATGCAGCATTTCTGGAGGAAGGGACGCTGCTCTGGTCTGCTCCATGGCCACATTGACACGGCACACGGGGAGAAGACAGGTTCGTGCCCGGAAATGATCGTGGCTCCCTACCTTGACCACCAAGGTAGGGAGCCAGACCAGAGCTGCTGCAGACTGGAGACTTGGTGCAAAAAAGGGCAAAGTAAGGACAACATGACTTGCTAGCCCAAGCGTAGGTCATCTAGCAGATCAGCCCCGGGGAGAGTGACAGCAGGGTTCAGGATGTGTTATAACCGTGTGGCCTGTTTCCCCAAGAGCAGACCCTCCACTGAGCCCAGGCCCGCAGTCCTTCTCACCACAGTGACCCCCCCCCCAGTCGGAACCTCATCTCACTCCCCAGTCTTTACAGAGCACCAACCATATTCTGGGGGCTGAGCCCATCCAGGAAATACAATCACATACATTCCTAAATGCCTACCATGCCTCAACCACCCTCTGACATGTGCCTTACTCACTGACCATGCTCTCCACTGGCAGGCTCTTCTTGCCTTTGGAAGCCTGAGCACACTAAGGTCATTGTGGCTCTAGGACCATTGCACGTGACCTTCATGCCTGGACTGTCTTCCACCACATCTGCATGGCTGCATTCTTCCAATCATCACTTCTCCCCAAGATGCCCCTCCCCTGGTCCTCGGAGCTCCATTAGCTTTCAGATACTGGCTTGCTGGCCCTCACCACACACCCTTCCCAGAATGTGCGTTCCCAGGACCACAACTGGTTTGCTCCCCATGGCCTCCCTTGGGACTAGCACAGCACGAAGCTTATAAATCTGTGGGAGGAAGGAGGGCAGAAAGGGGGGTTGCTCTCAGTCTAGCAGGATGCAAAGCTGCACTGAGATGCTCAGCATACTGGGGAAGTCTAGGTGTCGACAGGAGCACATGGTGGGGGCCCAGGAACCACAGGAGACTGTGAGCCTTGCTCTCAGCTAAACCAGCAGAGTCCCAGGGATGCAGACTCCCCACTGCAGGGGCACACAGCCTAACAGCCAGGGGGCTGGCCCAGAAGTAGTAAGCCCACCCACAGGCAGGCTCCTCTCCTGGTTTGTCCCAGGCAACTCATCCCTCGGTACACAAGCAGATCAGAGGATGGGGCAGTCGCCACCCGCCCCAGAGGTAGGGCTAAGAGATGCCCAGAGCAACCTTCAACACTTTGATACACGTTCTTCTAGCTATATCAGAGCCCCCTGAATACACTCGCTGCGTGCCCACTGTTATCACCCTGAAGGAACTAAATGCCTAAAGGTGGCTGTTCCTTCTATACTCTCTGGGCACCATTTACCAGACGTGACAGCCTTTGGAAAGGAAAACGGGGATTCTGAATCTTAAAACATTTCAATATGCTGCCACAGGCAACCTTTAAAAGTCATCACTTAGCCTGGCTCTCCTACCCCTGGGTCCGGGCTCCCTGCTCCCTGGTCCTGGCTCCCCTGCCCCCTGCTCTCTGCTCCCTGCCCCCTGGTCTGGGCTCCCCTGTCCAGGCTCACTGCTCTATCATCCAGGCTGCCTAATTAGCATTTAAATGTGTTATGTTCTGTGCTTTCCTCACTGTCAGCTTGGATGGCTAGGTTTCTAGGCTTTGTCCACTACCTCTATGTGTATGGACCTCTGAATCAGAATTCTCCTTCTCATAGCTGCAACTCCCTTCCTGGCTAAATAATGCAGAAAACTGGGAAGGTTCCTGAGCACACTCTCCCCAGCTCTGCACCGAGGGGCGGGGAGGGGGTGGGGAGACAGGAAAGCTCACCGTGGAGCAAACAGAGCACCAGGGGGTCGTACAGGGGTGGGATGGCCAGCCGCTGAGGTCCTGGGAGGAGAGGCTCAGCCTGATGTCTATGGACCTGGAAAGGCAAGGCAGGACCTGAAGCCAGACACCCATGAAATGACCACCCCCTCGCTCACCCATCACTCCATTTATCCATTAGTTCTGATTCCCTCGCGGCACCTGGGAATGCACACTGAACCCTGACAAAACACTGTATCTTAGAAATGTAACCCAAACATGACACTTGTGGCTTCAGTGTCACAGCACCTTGCAAGAAGAAACGAGGACTTTCCTAGGACTGGGGTGAATCCACGTGGCCCGAGAGGGACGCAGACCACAAAGGAAGGGAAGCCTTCTCCCACCGGGAGTTCTGCACTTGACTTATCTCTCTGGTGCAACGAGTCACACCATTGTGTCTCCACAGGACCTGTGATCTGCCTCAGGCAAGCCCCCTTCGTCACAGGAACCGCGCCAGTCGCCCGGAAGCATCTGTGGGAAAGCAGAGCGCACACGCAGGAAGACAAGAGTGCGCCCTCGCCGACCGGCGCCGGCACCATCTCAGTCAGCGCCCCGACTCCGGTCATCCTTCTGCTCCCAGAGGAGCCAATGGAAGCTAAGGAGCAAGACAGGACTCGGGCTGATGTCACAGACAGGCCCTCTGAGTTATCATAACCAAACTGGGCTTTCACCTGGCACCTTCCTCTTAAAATCATCACACCGTATCACTATACATCTGCAAGCTAGCTTAATTAGAGGTACCATAGAAACCACAGGAACACTGTGCTAATGGACAGGGCTGGTCCTCAGCCCTCACAGGGGCTTTGTTCCGTTGCCACAATTAGGAATGTGTCCTCCACTTGTCATCACCTACAGGTTTCAAAAGCAAGTCAGAAACTGAACTAATGAAACTGAAAGAATGTTTACTAATTAAAACTTGTGGAAATGTTTTCAAATAACACGTAATATTCAGATAATAACAGCTCAAGATACTGAAAAAAACCTCTTCCTAATTTGAGTTTTAAAATTAATTATATAACATGGAGTGGGACACTTGAAACCATGTCAATACAATAAATAAAAAATAAAAAAATAATAAAATTAATTATATAATCACATAGTTAAAAACCATATCCCAATATAATTTTCAAAGACAAGTTACAAGAGATGAAAGGGTAAAATTGAGAAATAATCCCTTGGTACCACACAGTGGGGAGGGGTTCTGGCCCCCAGCTTCCTGCCTCCTCTCCCAGGAGTACCCAGCAGCCACATGGTGCCCACAGAGCTGCCCTGGGACACTGACCAGCTCACCACCCTCTCTGGGGCTCAGTTTTCGCACCAATAAAGGACCAAGGGCTGCAGGAGTCCCACCTGTCCTCACAATCGCCCCAAATGAAGGTCGCACGCCAGGTCCATACAGATAGAGGTGCTTTCTGGGAAGTAGGCTTGTTTACTTAAACATGGCACAGGGAGCCTGGCTCCACAGTGTCTGCAGGCTTGTAAATGCCAACCACGTAGGAGAACCCCATCCAGCTCAGGACATCAGAACCTCCTGCTTGAATAACAGGAGAGTGCACATCAACACCAGCTGTTGGCACTTACATATGTACCAAGCCCCATCCTGGTTTATTCTTTCCTGAACATCCTGATAGGTAGTATATGAGGAAACTGAGGCACAGAGAGGTTAAGTCACTTGCCTGAGTTTACGGAGCTAACTGGAGATGCCAAGACTCAAACCAAGGTCCATGGCCCCAATGATATGCATCCCCCAGCCCCATAGCCCCAGAGCCAGCTACCCCGCCAAGAGCTGTCCTGCACCATAGCCCTGATTCTTCCTGGCAGACCCCAAGGCCAGACCCAGGAACAGGCAAGATGGTTTCCAAATGCCCCAGCACAGATCTACTAAGTTAGCCTGGAAGTCCTACCCCCAACCAACACCAGCATTTATGTGGCTCAGCAGGCAGAGCCACTCTTGCTTGGAAATCAGCCCTGGAAGTCCCACCCCCAACCAACACCAGCATTTATGTGGCTCAGAGGGCAGAGCTACTCTTGCTTGGAAATCAGCCCACATCACACACGGGGTTTGAGTCGTCAAGACTCAGCTCTGCAGGCAGCTCAGACCCTGAACATAGACCAGCCCTCCACACAAGCTCACTCCCCTCCACAAAGCCCAGAGGTTCTGAGGGAAGCTTCACTTTCAAACAACTCTGGTGTCGTTGGTACAGAAGCCCAGCGCTTTCCACCACTGGAGTGAAAAACTAGACTTATTAGATCGTCGAAATACCCTCTGGGCCAGTTCAGCCAAAACACCACCACATGCTCACCACTGGATAGGGAGAAAAACTTTCAACTAAAAAACCATGTCTTAAGTACAAAGACTACTATAAAAATGACATCTGCCAGGTCAGATTTATCCCCAGGGATGGGAATCCTTTCCTTCGAAAACAAGAAAGATTCAACTCCCACATTCCCAGATAAACGTTTCATGACCCACATTATTTCTTGTTGTCAAGCGGTGTGCAGCCCATCAGCTCTCCAAGTACAGGTAGAGGATGCTCCTCCACAGCCTCTGCATAGATACATCTCTGTTTATCAGGCCTGAGTGGCCTAGGTGTGCCCCTTTATGCTGCCCAGCCTGAGGCCTAGAGCTCAGACCACCCAGGAACCCAGACGGGCCCCTCCCAGCTCCCCATCAGCAGTCTGCAATAATGAAGGCCCAGGCAGATCACCAGCACCAGTAATCAGCACCTTCCAGACCTGGAGCTGTCACTCACCATTGACAACAGAGAAACCTGCCATTTGTAGTTTGCTAATGATTCAGGGATGAAGGCTCAAAGACTAGGACCTGCTCCAAAGCCGGTTTTTTGGTAGTGGAGAAAGGTTACAATCCCCTCCCCCTTTGCTCCTGCGTGACCTGTGGGTACATCAACAACACCGGGTCCACCAGAAACTGTGTGCTGCAGGAAGCTCCCACCCATCTTCCAGGCGCGCTGAAATAAACACAAGTCAGCAATGGCTCTAAACTGTTTTGGGCTTCTCACTGACGAGGCTCACAGAAACCAAGTATAAGTCTCAAATGATACCTTACAGAAAATATGCAGTACCATATACGTGTCAAAAATCTCTTGTTGACAAATACAACGTAAAATGTGAGGCTTTAGCAATGACATCTGGTTGGAGAAACAGAAAGAAATAATACATATTTATTAAAGGTCTGCCACCCCAGCTTCCCAAATCACCACAGCGCCTAGTGGATCGTTTATGAGAGCAAGCCAAACTGCCCAAGACGAGTGGGAGAAGAGCGGGCAGAAAGACTGAACGGAGACATGCTTTCTGCCCTCCACATGCCAGTCAAATGAGAACGAGGTAGTCAACATAATAAAACACTGACAGCAAACTCTGGTGGGTGACAGGGTCTCTGGGCCACTGGGCAGTCTGGTTAAGTGTAAGCAATCTCACAGACCACCTATACTGATACTGCAACACCAAAATGTTCACCAGTATGAGCAATTTCCATAGAATTGAGATAATTCTTACAGAAGAAATGGTACCAAATGTAAGAATATTCTCCTGGTGACATGGGTGACAACTCAGGATCTTAGGCAGCTCTGAAGCATCCTCTGAAAAGCACCATCACTGGATATTCCTAAATTACAGAACTTACAGGATGCTAGGGTACACGTTTACTGACAGCAATATGGTTTAAAATGAATTATATATTTGGACACCATCCATAGTTCCTGGCTCACAGATCCCAAAATGCTGGGAATTCCCTGATCGTTAAGAGCACCGGGGGAATCTTTTGTCACATTTGGTCTCTTGTTCTCAGCTCCTGAAACCACTTCAGACCCTAAAGGTGAAATGGGTGTCTTGTAATTTATAATGAGCTCCTTTCTACCACACCTGGTTTATGCTGATGAAGTGACTTTTGGAGAGCATCTAAGGGTGGGGAACTAGTTAGTTGCCAGGGGAACCAAGGAGGGTGAAACTTTCAGTCCCAACCTGATTTCCAAGGAGGGGGAGGGGCTGGAGGGCAAATCAATCACAATGGCCAACTGTGCCTCTGCATGAAACCACCTCCGTAAAATCCCCAAAGGAGTCGGTTCCCAGAGCTTCCACATCAGGGAACCAGAACACTTCCACATGCCGTCGTGTCAAGCTCCATGAGGACAGAGCTGCTTTAATTAGGACGTGGCCCAACGTACCCTTTAACAGCCTTTGGAACATCTCATTAATCGAGTCGGTACATGGGTTTACTGAGAGCCTCTGATTTATAGACAGTAGGTCAGAAACACAGATAACAATCTGGACCTGCAACTGGCATCTGGAACAGAGGCGGTCTTGTAGGACTGAGCCCTTCACCTGTGGGATCTGATGCTATCTCTGGGTAGATGGCATCAGGACAGGGGTGAATTGCAGAACACCCAGCTGATAATAGAGCACTGCATGGTGGTGCAGGGGAAATCCCACTGCACACTGGAAACTGGGAGCAGAAACCTTTTACTAAACCTATCACAAAGACATTAAATTGCTTTCCAAGAATACTGGTTTTCAGCTAGTTTGCTAATTTAAGCCGCATACATCTAGAAACTTTTTTAATTATTTTAATGAATTTTCAAAAGTACACAAAAATAATATGATGAACCCTACATACCCACTAGTCAACTTCAACAATACATCAGGCCAGTTTTGTTCCCCGTAATTTACCCCCCAAACACAATTTCATTGCATCCAAAAATACTTTTGTTTGTACCTACAAAAGATAAGAATTTTCATAAAACATAGCCCCCATGCCATTACTGCCACTAATAAAATCAATGATAATGCCTTAAATTTTATCTACCGTCCAGTTCCTACTCAACTTACCATTAGATATTTGTTTAAAGACTTTCTTCCATTGGTTTGTTCAGCTATTGTGAGCGCCCTGAAAGACAGAGTATCCTGTTCATCACTAGCAGATCCCAGAACTCAACAGAGTAACGCATTGAGAGAAAATGCTCAGAAACGTTTCTGAATTGGTTCATGCTCCTTAGCAGCTCATCTCTCAACAATAAAAAGCAGGAAGGACTTCCATTTACATGGGTTCTGGGTGTTGGGAGTGAACAGATGCAGATATACATGTTTTACTGAGAGCCACCGTCATCCTTTATCAAGGAAAAAGGAGAGTAATCTGACACATGAGAAAAAGAAACAACCTAACTCAACTCTAATAGGACGGTTTTTTTCACAGTTTAACATGCAATCAAGATGCATCCCACAGTGGACGGCATCGGCCAGGAAAGGCCATGATGCACCTGCTGAATACACAACATACTGGCAGCAAAGCCTGCAGGGCACATATCAGTGGCTGAAAGAAAATCCCAGAAACACTAAAGTACCTGTAATCCCTAGAAACCAAACCAAGTGGGACAGACATGAATGGTGAACTGAGGAGTCAGGCAGAATTCCCAGAAAAGTCAAAAGTTGCTTGACTCTACAGAAGTGCCAAGCTACGTTAAGAGCCCAGAACCCACGTCTCTTAGCGCTTTTACGAACATCTTTTAGGAAATGCTGCATCACCAAAAATCCTGACGGCATAGGGAATCACTTGATCTGAAAAACCAGGCTCAAATATCTGAGTCAAAAAGTGGGCATCTATGCACAGGAGTGATATGTAGAAAAGTCAATGTCTAATTAAGTCTAAAAGAGTTCTTTAAACACGTAGAAAATAAAAATGTTAACTGATAAAGAAATCATTGTGATACAGCTCAATGGACAGTGGTTTGTTTTTTTTTTCTAGTGATACGTAAAACAATGGTTCTACAAATAATGGCATCTTAGACTTGATGGAAAAATGGTGCATCCCAGACATGAGAAAATCAGTGATCATCAGGTGAGACAGGAAGTAAAACAATTGGGTGAGCTTACTGGTTCAGAAGACTCGCAAGGACAAGAGTGGGAAGTGGAAAGAGAGAAAGGCTGCTAATAAGCCTTTTGAAGATCACAGAGCAAAAGGTCAAAACCTAGGTCAATGGGAAAGCCCTTGAGGCAGAAAGAACCAAGACAATCAGACCAGAAGGCATCCCATGCTGGGCCCCCAGCTCTTCCTCCAGGACAGCCACACAGATCCAACACAAGAGTCACCCCAACTTACCAAATCCCGATGACAGAGTGCGTAATTTATGGGCGTCTCTGAAGTGCCAGCCTCTAATTTGCCCCAGCTCCTCAAGCTCTCCGGGATGACTCAGCGGAGACAGACCTTTAATTTGCAGTGGGTCATTTGTCCATAGCGGGAGCCTTTCAGGAGAAACAGCACTCACCCCCTGGACCAGCCATGGAGGCCCAGACGAAAAACTTCAGCAGCTGCTCTCGAGTCTGAAGGTCTTTACAATTACCTTTTCTTTGCCTCCATGTAATGGTCCAGCTGTTTTGTCCAGAAACATGCTGGAGGCACGGCACATAACCTCATAAAGCTCCTAATGACCCTCATAAATGCCAATAGCTTCTGTGAAAAGTAGCTGCATGCTGTCACTTGAGAAGCAGGAGGACCTGCAATTTCGCACTGTTCCACCTCCCTAGAGTGGCTGTGGGCAGTGAAGTCGCATATCCACCTTATTTCCCACAAATATACTGCTCACAAAAATTAGGGGATATGTCAAAATGAATATGAAGGAATAAAATATCCCCTAATATTTGTGAGCAGTTTACTACATACAGATCACAGAGCCTCAACGTCACCCACATTGCCAAGAACAAGCTCTCTAAAGCCAAGGTACCAGGCAGGCTTCTGACCTCTGGCTTCCTGCAGGAATCAACATCCCCACCACTCACAGCAATGCACAGAGATGACAGCACCAGGGAAATTCTGTGCCAAGCAGGGGTATGGACACCAGCAAGAATTTCTCATTAAATGATGATGCACGTGGAAAGCACTACAAATGTGTGATGTGATTCAA
This sequence comes from Rhynchonycteris naso, assembly GCA_037038555.1. Classification (NCBI taxonomy): domain Eukaryota; kingdom Metazoa; phylum Chordata; class Mammalia; order Chiroptera; family Emballonuridae; genus Rhynchonycteris; species Rhynchonycteris naso. Next base: position 189,621,049 of record CM072995.1, on the reverse strand, counting down.
TGGTATGTCTATCAGTGGACAACAGATGCTTCTGGGCCGAACTTAGCACATCCTAGAGGTCGGCTCAGAAATCACACAACGAGACTGTTCCACAGGCATATTCTAAGTCAATGAACACATTAACCTGCAGGCAGCTCAAGCAGCCAGCCCAGTCTGCAGGAGGGACGGGGCTGTGGGAGAATGGGTACCGTGCTCACTAGGATGAATACACACATCACCCAGGACACACTGTGTGGACAAGGAGAAAAGACCCAAGATTTCCACGTGATGGACTCTGCCACCAACAAAACAAATGCAACAACTTTCAGGAAAGAAAACTGGCTCGTGTGTTTAGAAAAACAAACCAAGTGCAGAGATCACCAGAAAGGTAGATGCCACCAACACCGGGGCGCCAGACATCAGAGCTCACCTGCCTGACACTCGAACCTGCTCAAACCTCAGGCCCAGCACTTTCACACTACAACCCTCCCACCCCCCACCCAGTTCCTAACTTCTGCACGACTCTATTTTCTCCATGGCACTTCCCACCTTCTTTCACACCTTATAATTTACTTATCGATCAGGTTTTTGTCTCCCTCCTCCCAGAATAAAAGTTCCACGAACTCAGGGGTACTTGTCTGTTGTTTTCACTGCCGTATCCCAGATACGATACCCAAATAGTGCCTGGCACAGAGCTCAAGAAATACTCTTTGAAAGAAGGAGTGAAAGAGACCTGAGCCTGTTTCCATCCTGCCCGACGGGGGCCGCCCGGGGGCCGCCGAGGACTGCTGAGGAACACTGTCTTGGGGGCAGGCCTGAAGGATAAACACAGAGATCATCTCACAGAGCCAAAGATAAAATGAACATGCAAAGTGGACCAACACCATCATTGGAGCACAGTGTGTGCCACCTGCCCCCACTCCTTCCCAGACAGTGCCAGCGAGGGATACAGGACGAGGGCATGGCCGATGTGGCAGGCACAGGCAGCCTAGGCATCAAGAGCAAGCAGCGCCCACACTGCTGGTTGGCAGAAGCCCTCACACTGCAGACAAGGCCCACTGCCTCCGAAGGCCCAGGGGAAGTTAGTCCCACCAGAAATCCCTGGTCTGCCATCCACTGCTAGCTCTGTCACCTCAGGAAAGGTGCTTAACCTCTCTGTGCTGCAGTCCTCATCAGTGAAAGAGGAGAAATAAAAGGGTTATTGTGAGGAGTAAATGAGTTATTATCTGTAAAGCATTAGGACTGTGCCTGGCACACAGGGGATGCTAATCATGTGTTTATTAAGTTAAAACTCTTTCCCAGGGGCCCACCCCAGACCCCACAGAGGCCAGCCTACCCTGCGGAGATCTAACCATAAAGGTGGCAGGAAGAAAAAAAGAAACCTGAATTAACACTAACCACAGCAGGGGTTCTTAATGGGGGGTGGGGTGCTCTGCCTCCAGGGGAGACTTGGCAACACTGCTGGTTGTCAGAGCTGGGGTGGGCTTCCTCCAGCATCTTATGGGTGGAGGCTGGGGAAGCCACTAACACCCTACAACACACAGGGCAGCCCCACACAATGGTTACATTACCCAGCTCAAAATGTCAACTGGGTCAAGGCTGAGAATCCCGAAGTAGAGCCACCACTGCCCTCAAGTACACCTGTCTCTGCCAAAACATGTGTCCTGATTTGGGCTCTGGGAACTCGGCAATTCTATCCCCAGCCATCCCAGCCAATCCACTCCCCAAAGGGCCCCCAGGCAGGAAACCACTAGCACCAGCAGGACAGGTGGCCAGCAGGAGGGGCCTGAGAGAGAGTCCCAGAGGGCAGAGGTGAAGGGAACAGACACCAGGATGGGCCACAAGTGATCATCCAGATTTACATTCTGGGCAGCCACCCCTCAGCAGCAGCTTCATGGGACATGAGGTACCAAACTCCCAAAGCCAAGGACAGCTTTCCCAGTGCAAGCCCTGGAACAAGACCATTTGACCAGTCTCAAAGTTGATGGTTTAGCCCTGATCAATCACTGCCATCCACATTTCAAATGCTACAAAACAACCTGCTTAAGATGACACATTTCCCAGACCCATCACACTGGCCATGACTAAATACGAAAATGGTAAGTGTCTGACCAGTCCTGCAGAGGTAGTTTAGCAGAAGCGGAGAGCCACCTGCCCTAGGGCAAGGCCCCTGAAGAGAGTAGGAAACTTGTTAGCTTCCCAGCCAGTTTTTATTTCCTAGAAATGAGCTCATGGTCAGAAAAGAGAACGGTGGTACACGTTCTCTTGACTGGACAAGTGAAATGAACAGGAATTTCCTGGTACTTCCACACCAGGGTTAATCCTTAAGGTCAAGCACATGGCCAAAGGTCAGAATCTTCACACTAGCTAAGACAGCAAGACCAAGTTCTACTCTGAGGGCACGAGAGTTGGCCGGAGAGCGAGTACCGACGTTTTCAATATAATTCTCACTGGAGGAGGGCTCCTTGTCAGCCAGCCTATCCTGGAACCTACCCAGGAGGGTTTGCTCATGGGAGTGCCAAGAAGTCCTCTGTAATAAACCTCACCTTTAAAGCAGTCTGGAGGCAAGGATCCAACCACAGCAGGGGAGCACCAGGAGCAACAAAGACCAAGGGGAAAGGTGATCTTTCAGGTCAGGGGAATGCGACCCAGATGACACTTCCTTCAACCCTCTGGCACAGTCAGTGGAGTGGTACTCAATGAGCGCAGGCATGGAGGCAGGGTCTATCAGACCCTGCTGGTGGCAGGTGTCAACTCCTTAGTTGCTGATCATGGAGAAGGAATCCCCAGAGAAGACCAGGGCAGCTGAGGGAGCAGGGCAATGGGGGTGTCTTGAGAGAGCAGCGTTTATTTAACAGCCAGTATAAAAGAACCTTGCTGCGTTAACCTGTGTGGCTGCATAAGTGTGTCTCCAGTTGGACATCCATCGACTTGTGTGTCTCACCATCATCCATGCAAAGACACCTTCCAGACCAGGATTTACACGAGAAAAACGGGGATGTACTCAGCCAGGTTTGGCTAGTTTCTCACCCCAGGAATTCTGCTGGGCCAGCTAGGACACTTCAAATTTCTCCCAGGACTACCCTGCCTTCTTCCAGGGTCCTCAGCCAGAACCTTAGTTCTGTGTGCGCCTGTGTCTCTGCCCCGGCAGTCCCCACCCCTCCTTTCACTAAGCCAACTGCCTCAGGATTTGCTAGAAGTTAGGCTGCACAGCATCACCTGCTATGAAATTGATGTCGTCTCAGACTGACTTCCTCCTCCCAAAAGATCTGAGAAACATGAATGGCAGCAATGAGAAATTATGTACGTATATAAATGTATGTCTCCCAGCCCCAATCACTTTTCTGACCACATCTCCTCTCTTTATACCTCTTCTTCTGATCCGAGTGGACACCCACCACTCTCTCAGGAGTGGACACCCACCACTTGTTACCTTCTTCTGATCCGAGTGGACACCCACCACTTGTTACCTTCTTCTGATCCAAGTGGACACCCACCACTCTCTCAGGAGGCCTGAAGCCTCCACATAACCTTCAACAGCTTCCTGGGCCTCCCGCATTCACATTAAGGTTGCCAGAGCCCAAGCAAGCTGACCACACTCTGTGCCAGGTACAAGCAGCTTCTTTCTCCTTTCTGCTGGAAGGTTATGGGAGAGCTCATTATTTTTGCACTGTTTATCAGTCACAATCTGTTTCCACTATGTTGGAGCACCCTGAGGAAGCCACACCATACTCCAGAATATGGAAACTTTGTTTTCTTTAGAGAAAAGTTTATATTACAATGCCAGTGTGTCAGCATCTCCAGCTATACAACATCTTCCCTTGCTACTGCCCTCTTTACCCTAACCTCAAACTTACTTCAAATGAAATTTCTTTAAACACCAAACTGATTATAGGTGGTGGGGTGTGGTACGAGTCCCCCTCTTCACATCCACCCGCAGGCATGCTCACAGACCTGCTGGTGCCCATTAACTATGCACTCTTAAGTGATGATAGCCATCTCCCCTCCTGCCAGGAGAAACAAGGCTGCAGGGACAGGAGAGCCCAGCACCTGGGTGGGGAGCAGGCGGAGCCCCATCACTGCAGAAGACCTCCACTTAGGGACACATCCAGTGACACTCCGATGCATACACAGCCACCACAGAAGGTTGTGTTCTCAGCCCACTTTCTTGCTGGGTGCCCACCGACCAGAATGCCACTCTGACACCACAGCCGGGTATAGGAAATCGGATGAATGAGGTCTAGACCACTTCCTAAATAAAAGGCAGTTCTACTGTCACTCAAGGTTCATAGTACAAGCCCAAATGAACCAACCAAATCTTGGAGGAATGGATGAGGGATTGGAAAAAAAAAAGAAACAACAATAATTTTCCAGAAATTAGGAAGACATACACGATTCCTGGTTCACTGTGTTTCCAAGGAAATATCTAGACTTTTCCTTTCTCTTTTTGTCCCCCACCCATACCATTTATTCAGTACTTATTATTGGCCAGGACCTGCTAATGGCATTTAGTTCTCTGCCAGAAAATAAAGACAATTACCCCACTGTGAAGAAGAGAAAACTGAGGGTCAGAGGGGTCAGCAAATGAGCAATGGTTACTAAAAATCACACTCACTCACTGCTAATAAGGAGATTTGTGCCATTCCTCTTCATTTGAAGATCCATTACCCAGCCAAAAAAAAAAAAAATTGTTTCCTATAATTAACCAAATTAAACACCAAAATGTCAGCTTGTCATTTGAAGCCCTCTACAATTTGTTCCCAACTCCTTCTCCAATTTTACACCCAAATGTTCCCCTATACAAGTACCATGCTCCAGCCAAATGAGGTCCCTTACCAGTCCAAGAAGAGGACCCCCTACTCCCCAGTACCTCCTACAAGGTCATGCCCCAAATCCTCCACCCTGGGACCCCCAGAGGAAGGGCTGCAAGCACCTTGCTCCCATCGAGTCGAGTAAGGCTGATGGGAAGGGAACTGGCTGCCTGGGTTCTTGGTCTGTGCTCTAGCTATGGCTTTCCCTTAGCCAAGGATCATGCTTCCCAGGCTGGAAAACCCTTTCTTTCATCTTCCCACCCTAAATAGCCACACTTTACCCAGAGGCAGGTTCATTTCACCAGAAATCCTTTCCTCTCTTGTGCTGCTCCATCCACTGCCAACATACCAAGGCTTAGGGAAGACTTAACATGATTAAAAATTTAAAGCATTTAACATGCTCAAAGGAAAGGCATTCTTGAAGTGCAAATCATCAGTTTACAGGGGAAAAAAGCAAACTATGTAGAGTGGAGGGATCTATACATATGTAAATGCAATAGAATTTTAAACAATAAGATGCAAGCAAAATTGATTGAGCACACCCCTGAACCTCAGCGTTGAGTCTGGGTTGGTTTTCAGCACATGCTCCTGTTTAGTTTATTAAATCAGCAATCTGAGATTACTTGGCTTTCTGGGTTTTGCCACACGGAGAATAACAGTCCTGAGATGAGTTATTTAACAGGCAGGACACAGTGACGAGCCCAGGCTATATGGTGCTGAAGCAGCAGAAATACTAGACAGACAATCACCCAAAGCCTAATACTAAAGCCTGGTGCTCTATAAAAAATGTCAGGGCACAGAGAGATCTGCTAAATATGGAATTAGAGCCTTGACTCAAGCAGAAATATAAGTCCACTTCCATCTAAAACACTATAGTTAGTATTTAAATTCTGTCTGTACATGCATAACCACATTATCTTTTTATGTTCATACTTTACAAGCTAAAAATACTACTACATATTTCCTTTTATCGTGAGAATAAACTAAATGTGAAGAGACTTTCTAGTCTCTAAATCCATAGAAACAATTCAGAAGAAAGGAAGACTGGGCCGTTTTATACTCTAGATTATTAAATTCAGGAAAGCAGGGTCTTATTCATCCCCTCCAGAAAGGCTCAGGACTTCCATTTTTATGGCAAGGTCCACCATACTAAGTTCATGAGTCTACTTTCTGCAATTTCAAAAGCCACAGCATTTACACACCTCTTCCTCAACCCACAAATCACTAAACCATTTTAGGGCCAGGATTAAATTTTATGGTTGGTTGACAGAAAGAACAGAATCCCAAATCACCAATGAACCAATGAATGTATAGTCATTCATTTCCCACACATTTTTTTCTACATGGTCTTTGTACCTTCCTAGTGCCAGTCCACAAGAAATTTTTGGAATGTTTTCTTCTAAACTAAGGATCACACTTCAGAGGTAAACAGGGAAGACTCCCCCAAACACCAGCCACCAGCTGAAGCCCACCCACCAGAGGGAATCCAGAGTAGGCAGAAGGTAAGGTCACACTTGCTATTTCTAATCAAACTTGCTAATGAAAGTGACAAACCAAGGAAAAAGAAATACCAAGAATGGATTGTTTGGGGTTTTTTTAGCATGAAAAGCAGAAAGCTATGCCAGGTCTCACCAGCACACCAGCCTATGTGGACCCGCCAAAGCACAGTTTACTGGGAAGTAGCTTGGAAATAATTCCAGTTTCACATGACCATAGTTTTCACTATGGGAGCAGCTGCATGCTTCTAGTGGGTGCAATGGCTCTTTACCATTCAAGAATAAGTGGAGATTTAGTGTATACATACAACAGTTTTCTGCATTAAAAAAGAGAGAAAAAAAATAGAGCTAAGAGTACACTGTCAGCGCAGAACCAAGCCAGGCCAATTCAGCACATGGAAAAACTATTTTCATTTCTGCCTCACTCGATAAGGCAAACATATGAAACGTACCAAGAATCAAATAAGGCACCTACCTCCACCTAATACCTTCAGCTATGAAAGAATGAATGAATGAATGAAGCAAGGAAGAAAACCTCTGAAGTAGCCAAATTCAACGCTGATATTTACAGGCTAGACTTTAAGGCTAAAGTCTGTTCATCTACAGTTATGCCTGTTCTGCTTGTGGCATTATCTGGTTCCAGCCCAACCCATGGTCCACCTCTATTAACTCAGAACTGCCTGGGTTGGCGGTGACACTAAACGTCACAATAATGGGGATTACAGGATTTTGGAAAAAAATAATGCTCCTTTCAAAACCTAATAACCATCAAACACTGCCAGGCAACATGTGCACAGTCAAGAGCCCTCCCGGCCCAGAAGCGCACGACCGCAGAACCGCGCTGTCCAGGCTCCTCTGGGGACTGTTTCCTTCCGAAACGCCGGGCTGGCCAGAGAGCCTTACACGGTCCCCACCGCCTAATCTCTCTGTCGGAAATACGCTCCTCGAAGAGGGACTATCCCCGCGGATCGGAGGAGTACACGGCAGTGCAGGACATCAAGTCCGGCCCGCGCGGAAGAGCCGGGACCGAGTCCCGCAGAGTGTAATGCGGCAGCCGGGTGGAGACGGTCGTGGCTTGTCAGTGGCCGACCTCACTTGGAGCGTAGAGGAAAGGTGGCCCCGCTTACTCTGCCCAGAGAAGTCCGTTTATCCGGCACCGGGCTGACTGCATCCCCCGCCCCCAGAGAACTGGGCAGAAAAAGAGATAAGAGTCCATAACTGCGCCCCCTCCCACGCGAGTGACAGGGGGGAAGAGGGGAGGATCTGCAGCGGCTTGTATCAAAGGGCTGAAAAGAAACTTGGACTCCTCTCTCCTACTGTACATGACACGCTGGAAAGGCAGCCGCCTCTCCCTCCCCTCCTCCCCAACCCCTTTTGTGTTTCCCAAACCCGCACCCCTAAACTTCCCACCGAAGGGGTTGGGGCTTCGGAGGGCGGAGGAAACTCAACTTAAATTACGTGGAACAGAGAGAATGTCTATGGAGGAGAAAGGAGGGATACAAGAAAGGCGTCCGCGGTCCTCAGCCCTGCGGGGCTGCGCCGGTAGCCCTCTTCCGAGCCCGGCGAGCGCGAAGGGGCCGGTGCACACGCCGCCCTGGGTACTCGGCGGGAGGCCCCGAGCGGGGAGCCCGATCCGAGGTCCGGAAAGGAGAGCAGGAGGGGCAGGGAGCCCCGCACGGTGCCCCGCGGCCACATCCGATCGGGGGACCGGGGTGCATCGGCGTCCAGAGGGCCGGGCGCGTGGGTAGCGGGGAGACGGGGTTCGGAAAGCCGGGCCGCGGGCGGGCGCCCACTCACCTTTCTGTCGGCGCCGCCGCCCGCGCCCGCGGCCAGCGCGGAGCCGCCTCCAGAGTACATGTAGTAGGCGATGCCCAGCACCCACAGGAAGGCGAAGCAGAGAAGCATCCGCGAGCGCCGCCGCATTCTCCTCACTCGGCCGCCGGCCGCGGCGCCGCTGCTTACGAGTGCTGCCTTGGGCCGGCGGGCGGGCCGGGCGCGCCGGGGCGGAGCGGAGGAAGGGGAAGGGCGCGGCGCCGCTCCTCCTCCGGCGCGCACCCCCGCTCCGGGCGGCGGCAAGGGCGGCGCGCGCTGGGCGCCGAGCTCCGCCCCGGGTCGGGAGCACCGCGCCGCGCCCGAGCAGGAAGCGGCGGCTTCCGAGGCTGCCGGGAGGTCAGGGAGCAAAGGGCGACCAATCGGCGGGCGGCGGCGGCCCGGGCACGGCGAAGGAGGGGATTAACGTGTCTTTCTAAGGCTGCAGCACCGGCCACCCCGCCCCCTCTGCGTCCTCCCGCGCGCCCCTCCGCCCCCCGTGAGTGACAGGTGACTGCCTGAACCCCCGCGGAGCGCGTGCACCCGTGGTCGCGCGCACGTGCACACGGAAGGGGGATCCTTGGTCACTGCTGCCTCGCTCTGCCCTGCAGATGTATCACCTCTCCAGTCCTCGGTCTTGCGGACCACCTTAACAGACTTGCTCTTATTGGCCACAGACCGGAGCCTTTTGCTGCAACCGGCTCCTGGTCCCTACTTCGCTGCTGCTCACTGCAGTTTTCTTAACTAATCTTGCAGCAAAACGTCTCTGGTCCCCAGGTGTCAATTGTATTTATTCATTGAGGCAGAGGTGGGGGGCCTAGAGGTAGAAACTGAACAGGTCGTCTTCAAGGGAACAATTTTCTGGAGATGAACACAGCGATTAATAGTAGGGTTGTTTTGTTTGGGGCTTTTTTTTTAAGTAGACATGAAAGGAAAAGGGAAACTATATATAATATAATATATATTATATTATATATATATTTAAATTATCTTCATTGGTTGCTTTTTTTAAAAGAAGAAAGAAGAGTTAACACACACAACATCTTTAAAGATGCAAGAGACAAACCTGTCTTATAACAATCTGTGTAACCTTGATGACGCTCTTCTAACCACAAAGTTCCAGTGTTCTTAGAAATGAAATAAATGTTACTTAGCACTTGATATTTTAAAAATGATTTCAGGAGCTTAGGGTAGGATAATGGCAGCTGCCTGAATCCGAATCGCCTCACGTCTTCAACAAAACACAAACACAAGCAAACAAGTCCTCAGTTCCTCTAGGAGAGGGAATGCTATGAACTGAACTTTAAATTACTTAAATAGAAGGAAGAAAAAACATCAAATTTCAGCAGAGCTCCCTCCTACTGTTGCCAAGGACTTAAGTGAAGCCCAGAATTAAATCTCTTTGTAAAGAGGGAAGTCCAACACCAAGAACTAGAAACTGAACAGAGGTCTGGTATGTGATTTTAAAAAGGGAAGCAGTTTGAAAGCAAACGGGACAGGAGGTGGCAGCCTTAAAGAAGCCTTGCTTCTGGGAAAAGTCAAAGAAATAGAGTAAGGGTAATGCCCTTTGGAAGCCTGGCAGTGAAGGGAAAGGAGGAAGTAGAATGGAAAATTGAAGATTCTTCAGAAATGAAAGACAATAACTTCCTCCCCCAGTCACTGTTATCTATTAAAAACTGCACTTCAGCATACAGATAGAACATTCTTGAACCAGGAGCTCTATGTCAAAATGCCTAGTAACAAAACCACTAAATCAACTGCATACAAAGCCATTGTAAAAAGAAAACAGAAAATTAGTCACATTTCTTATAATAAAAAATATGAATTATAAAATTTCAGCTGATGAAATGCCCCCCTCAAAAAGATAACCAGGAAGCAGAATAAAATTGTGACACCACATATCAAATTATCAAACTGAAAAAGTGTCATGTATTTGGAAACATAAACACATGCATACACACACATCCATAAACCAGAAATTCTAAAACTGAGAAAAGACTGAACACAATTTTGGAAGAAATGCAACAAAAATTGATGAAATTCAGGACAGAAATTAAAAATAAAGATAAAATCATCCCAGAAAGAAAGAATGATTACAAGGTGCCCAAGGGAGACTACATTCACATATAAATGTATACAAGGACCCTGAAGAATGGCAATAAATTAATCAAGAAGTTGAAAATAGGATAAATAAAGAAGTAAAATGTTCAGAAAAGTAGTTGGAACTGAAAGAAATAAACCAAAATACATGTAACTGGAGTTCCCAAAGTAGAAACACTAAACAGTGAAACAATTATAATCCCAGATTACAACATGATGACTGTAGTTAACACTGCTGTGTACAAAACTGTTTGAAAATTCAGAGTAGATTCTAAGAGTTTTTTATCGCAAAAGGAAAAGAAAAATTCCCTGGCTAGTTGGCTCAGCGCTAGAGCATCAACTCAGCATGTGATGTTCTGGGTTTGATTCCCAATCAGGGTACACAGGAGGAGCGCCCATCTGCTTCTCCATCCCTCACTCCCTCTTCCCCTTCTCTCTCTCTCTCTCTCTCTCTCTTCCTGTCCAATAGCCAGTGGCTTATTTGGTTCCAGCATCCATGTGCTGAGGATGGTTTCATGGAGCTTCCACCTCAGATGCTAAAAATAGCTTGGTACCTGAGACTAGGGGAGTGGGGGTTGTCGCCAGGTGGATACCGGTTGGGGCATATGCAGGAGTCTGTCTATCTACCCTCCTCTCACTTGGAAAAGAAAAAAATAGGAAAAAGAAACATTTAAAAAAGATATATCTATAATAGATGATGGATATTAACTAAATCTATTGTAATCATTTCACAATATATATTAATCAAGTAATTATGTGCACCTTAAACTTAAATACTGCTGTATTTTAATTATATCTCAGTAAAACTGAAAAATAAAAAGCTATAATCCCATAAAATAATCCAGAAATAAGAAAAAATTTAAATTACATATCAAAAGCAACTTCCACATACCTTGGAAAACTGGTCTTGAATAATAAACTCCAAAATATATCTTAGTAAAACTATTAGATTTTAAGGACAAAAAGATCAAATTGCTTATAGATATAATTTAATCTGGCATCAGACATCTTAACAACATACAAAACAAGGCAATAGTGGAGCAGCATTTACAAGGGACTGAAAGAAAGAAAGTTCCAGCAAAGGATTTTTGTGTCCAGACTTCAAGGATCAAGGTTATAGACAAACAGATGTGAACTGAGGGCTAAAATTCAGAGAACATCACATTCCTTTCCTGTAAAATGAGCTTTTGCAGTGGAGAGGTAACTGAGGAAACCAGGAAAGTGAGCAAGATCATTCAGACACTTAATTGGTGGAAGAACAGTATGTACACATTATACTTTCTGAGAATTCAGAACAGGTGCAACCAGCAACTACAAACAATTGAAGGTGGGGGGAGGGAAAACAGAATTGTTAAATAGGTAATATGTGAGAGTCAAAAAAGACCATAGGAAACAGATGAGAAATTAAAAGGTTAAGAAACAAAGAAGGAATTAAGGGTAGAATAAAAATATAAAAACTACACTAAAGTAAAATATAAATTTCCAAAATGTTGAAAACCTTATTCCAAAACCCTAAAATACTGTTTTAAATAACAAAGAAGAGTTCTAGAAATGCGGAAAGTAGCCTGACCTGTGGTGGCACAGTGAATAAAGCATTGAGCTGGAACGCTGAGGTCGCTGGTTCGAAACCCTGGGCTTGCCTGGTCAAGGCACATACAGAAGCTGATGCTTCCTGCTCCTCCCTTCCCCTCCTTTCTCCTCTCTCTCTCTCTCTCTCTCTAGAAATAAATAAATAAAATCTAAAAAGAAAAAGAAACACAGGAAGTAGAGATCAATACATGCATTAATTATAATAGGAAATAATATAACAGAGTTGAGACCAAATCAGTATATCAGTTTTTGAACAGGCTTAATTTACCTATTAAAAGATTTTCAAATTTGGACAGAAAAGAAAACCCAACTCCAAAGAAGCAGGAGTTGTGATTCTGATATCAAAGTGAGCAGGCCAAAGAGCAGAGGAAGGACAATTTACAGCCAAAGCTTCGAAGAAGGGAGAACAATATGGAAGACTCCTTTGGACTTAATTAGGAATTAGAGCTAACAGTATAAGCTCATTATTTCATGTGTAGGTGCATGTATATATGTATCTATGCTCACCTATATGTGTGCATATAAACTAATGCTGATATACACATATTTCTTAGGTCTGCCCAATGAAAGGGCCCAGAGCACTGATACCCCAGTATCAATGAGCACATCTTACAGCCAGGTCTTGGATTCTAAATACATTCTCCACTATTAGAAGTCTTCCTTGAAGAAATGATTAATTCCATCACTGGGCTTAGAAGAGACAAACAGTGCCTAGAATATCTTGTTATAATAGAAAGAAAGGAAGAAAAAAATGGGAAGGGATGTTAAAAGGTCACCGGAGCCAGTGTGAAAGACCCCCACTGGCTAAATCTATGACATATATGTATCAAAATAAAGAGAATAAGATAGGAACCAATGAGTACATGGTGATAGTACATGGATAAATAAAAGGCGGAGATGGGCTCTTCCTTTTAGTAGAATGCCAACTAATAAATGTGAAAGGAAGGGTAAAGTTGAAAATGACTACTTGGCAACTTGTGTCACCGTAAATATTGGTTGGAGAAGACTCATCAGTGGATACTAAAGTGTTGGGCAGATGTTGATGAGAAAGAGGATATTTACAAAGTCTTCAAGTATCTTTCAATACAATACCTATTATTGTAAAGAGAACTTAGTAACTGTATAATGGTGGAACTGGACAACACCAGGTGATCAAAATTAATATCATTCACAAGGATCATATGGATAGTCTGTGTCTGCAGAGATGCCTGGGAAAGACACAACATCACTGTGTTAGTATTCTGGCCAAGGATACATAACTTGAATCTAATCACGAATAAATATTGGAAAACAAAATAACGAACATTCGGTTCTGTATTCTTCAGAAATGTCACTATTGTGAAAGAAAAGGAAAGTTTGAGGAATTGTTCCAGATTACTAGACCTAAAAAGACATGATACCTAAACATAATACATGAAACTGTATAGAGGCTAAAAACTGCTGTGGGGACATGAGTGGGACAATGGACAAACTGGACTGTGGCTGTAGATTAGGTAACAGTATAGAGTTATTTGCTCTAATTTTGCAACATACAAAAATACAGTGTTAGATGTTCTGATTTTTGGTCACTGCACTGTGATTACATAGTAAATTTTTGTTCTTAGGAAGTAGGAACTGAAGTTCAAAGGTTAAAGAAGCATGAGGCATAAGAACTATTCTCAAAAGTTTAGAAAAAAATACAGACGGAGGATATCAAGACCAATGTGGCAAAATCTGAAAAGATGGGGAGTCTGGATAAAAAAACATGGGAATCATTCTTGCAACTTTTTGGTAAATTTGATGCTTTTTTAATATGATCTAACTTGCTATGTGGTAGATCCTGATTGCATTTTGCAGATTAGGAATGATTCAGACACCTGAACTCATTCAACTAAAACTGCACAACCCCAACCTCTCAACTCTACCACTGCGTTCCCCTAGGCAGCTGGCACGAATATAACTCCCCCTTTGCGTTTCTTCTACCTTCGCCTACTTTCCCAAGCCACCTCCACACATATCTACATCTGCTTGTGCACATGCATGGGTCTATATTTTTACAGGAAATGGCTCAGTGGCAAACTCTCTTTGCTGTACAGCACCGTGGCTGTCATTTACCGATGTACTGTTTTCATGACAGACCCCTTTTGAGCTTTTTACTGGGCTGTACAGCCCAGCATAAACAGCTCCAGACTAGCAGCAGTACATGCATAGAGCTTCAGTATTGCTGCTGCCAGATCCCTGTACCTGTTACTGTTGCAAAGGTGTCAGGAGCCCTGTACAGCTTGATGATACAATGGCTTTTTATACAATCAAACTTTTTCTGATAATTTAATTGTCCAATATTCCTCTTTCTAAAATAGTTTAATGGGGGTAAAATATCCAATTCGGAGAGAGAAGGAAAACGAAACTGTAACGGCTTCAATAGGACCAAAATATTAAACACTGAAATTGGATCATCAAAACTCTTTTTTTTGCTCCCAAATGAGTGAAGCACATTCATAGAGAGGCCATGGTAAGAAGAGATTAAAGAGCACTGCAGGCTCCTACTGTGGGTTGTCTTTCATGGGAGGAGACGCTTTGAAGTAGAACAGTTCCATCTACAGTGAGTCGCCACTACTGAACCTCCAAAGTCCCCTTAGTGTCATAAGCTTGGAACTCCCACGCCCAGTTGGATACACGTGTGCACCACCTGCCACAGTCTTCCCAGAGATTCCTGACTTGAATTGTCACTGAGAAATAATTAACCAATGTGATTTAAGTTAAAGAACTCAATTGCCCTAAAAATATAAGCGTTAGTGGCATACTTACTAGATGCCAGCCACTGTTCTGAGGGTTATTCATACATTTTCACCTGATTATTATTACTAATGTTCACAACAACCTGATGAAGTCAATGTTACAATTCTTCCAGTTTTAGAGAGAGAATCAGTGCAGTTATATTCCTTGCCTGTGGCAGCTTGGGGAGTGGCAGAGCCCAGGAAGGTGAATGACAAAGATCCATTTGGCCACAAGGGCAGGCACAACAGTGGTCACCTGGAGGGACACAGTGGGGTCTGACTAAATAGCTCAACAGGGGCTTCAGGGATGCCAGGGACCTCTGGCTCTTGATCTGGGTACTGATTACATGATGTGTGGAGTCTGAAAAAATTCCATGGGTCATCCAAGTGATACTTACATGAAGTAAACCAGAAAGGATGGAGAATGATAGATCTCCTTCCAGTCTCCCTGCAGGCTGGTGAGCCTGGCCCTGCTCACCAACCTCTGCCTGAAACCACCACACAGCACAGCTGCCGCCCTTCCTTGCCTGGGACCTTCCTTCCTTTCCCGGACTGCGGGAAAGTCAAGTCAACCCCAAAAATGTCACACAGTCTCCAAGGTTTGTGGATACAGAGCTGGCCACCCCATGCTGGGGGAAAGTCAAACCCTTTAGGGAGATGAGCAGGCTACGAAAGCTGCTCCCACCCCTCGATTCCTGCTTTTCTTCCTCCTGATCATTCTGCCCAGGGCCCCACCCCAACCTCTCCTGGTTCAGCACAATAGTCCTTGTCCTTCTGTATGGTTCTCTCCCCACTGCAATGCCTGGGTCACAGGCCTCTTGGGTCTGGGGTGAGAATCACATCACATCATCACAACAGCCTGAAAGAGGAAGTCTCCTTGTTGATTGCTTTGAGGTGATTTCTCCCCAGGTAATGTATGGGTCAGCTGAGAGGTGCTCTCCTTGTCACCACCCCCCACCCCCGTGTAAATCCTCTCACCCAAGGCTCAAAGTAACGTGTCCACCAGGGCAGCTGGGCCACCAGGCTCCCAGCAGTAACACCGTGGTGATGCCAGTGCACAGTGGACTGCATGTGACTGGAGTGAACCCAAGAGAGCCCAAGAGCTTGCCAAGGAAGTAGGGTCCTTGGCACCTTGTCTTGTTCATGTTCTACAGAGATAATAAAGAACCAGTTCTTTTTATTTTATTTTATTCTTTAAATTTTTTTCCAGTTATAATTGACATGCAATATGATATTAGTTTCAGGTATACAACATAGTGATTAGATATTTATATAACTTACAAAGTGTTGCAAAGTGATCTCCCAGAGAAGTCTAGTACCCACCTGACACCATACATAGTCCTTACAATAGTACTGACTATATTACTAATGCTGTACTTGACATCTCTGTGACTATTTTTAGAATTGCCAATCCTTTGTACTTCTTAATCCCTTACCCCTTCACCCATCCCCCTAACCCCCCTCCCATCTGGCAACCATCAGTCTGCTTTCTGTATCTATGAGTCTGTTTCCATCTTTTTGTTTATTTATTTTGTTTTGAAATTCTACAAAGAAGTAGAATCATATGGTACTTGTCTTTCTCTGATTTATTTCACTGAGCAAAATATGTGCTAGGTCCACCCAAATGAGTGACTTTCTTTTCTTTCTTTCACCCATGTCGTCGCAAACGGCGAGATTTTATTCTTTCTTATGGCTGAGTGACATTCCACTGTATATATGTACCACATCTTCTTAGGTTGCTTCCAAATCTTGGCTATTGTAAATAATGCTGCAATGAACATGGGGTACATATATCTTTTTAAATTCATGTTTAGTATTTTATGAGATAAATACCCAGAAGTGAAACTACTGGGTTATATGGGAGTTCTATTTTTAATTTTTTGAGGATCCTCCATGTTACTGTCCATAGTGGGTGCACCAATTTGTGGTTCTACCAACAGTGCATGAGGGAAGATCCAGCTTGCTTAGCTTTTGTACACTCTTATATTGTACCCCTTCTCTCCTGGCATCCTGGAAGGGGTGACCAGCAGGAGCTTCCCTAACCTCAGGAGTGTCCCTCCTCTCCTCCCCTCCAGCCCATGGTTGCTGTCTTCCTTTCAGATGACAGCCCAGGAGGCCTCTCCATTCATCCTGATGGCCCTGCCCTGCTGTCAGCCAGCTAGAGCTGGGAGCCATGGTGCACACGTCTGCAACACAACCAGAGACCCCCACTGCTCATTTCACACAGCTTCAGTGTGCACTCTCTCACTGAGTCCTCATGAGGTGGGTACCACTCTGCTTATCTTGAAGGACAACCTGAGGCTCAGAGCATTCAGGAAAGTTCTCTAAAACGATCTGTGCTACTAGTAAAGGATAGCACCAAGTACAGACCCGGGTCATCTCGCTCCACATCCACCGTGTCTCCCCCTCCTCACCCCACTTTAGCTGCAGAGTCCAAGTGTGTGTGGGTATGCTGAGGAAGTCTCTCATTTACTTACAGTTTATACTCCACTCACATCCAAAGATAATTGGAATCATCTTATAAAACCCACAAATGCATATACACAAGACATGTAGAGAAGTGTTGTGTAGGCAGACCATGTAATGGGGGATTTACCATTCCCTGCCCCCTGCCAGATTTCTAATCCTGGAGAGTTTTGTAATTTCCTGAGTTCCATCCCAGACCCACTAAATCAGAATTGCCAAAAGCAGAGCTGACTCATGAACAGCATTTTCATTCTGCAATGCAAGTACATAAAGGAGGCTAGAAACAGGTGAGAGAAGGGGAGGGAGAGCGAGGAGGTAGAGGGAGAGGGACAGAGGGAGGGGAACAAGAGATCTCATATATGGTGTAGTCATAGGGGCTTAGAAATTCTATAAGCCATGTGGGCCCATGGCAGCCCTCTGTGTCTCAAAATAACATGCTCCCCTGCTCTTGTTAAAGAATGGTCTATTCTTGAAACTACCCATCTTTAGGGCCTGAAGAACGTTTTACCATTCCAGAACCACAGAATGCAACTGTCTTCTATGAGCCACATGTCTTCACCACATCTACAAAACCTGTGGATTTGTAGGGAACGAGAACTAGAATTCAGTTTTGGAAAGCAAAGCCATGGTGTAACAAAAGGCAATGTCTCCAATTTAAGAATAAATGAAAGGATATTAGATAATATTTTGAAATGATTATTATTTTTTTAGCTGTGACAATGCCACGTTAGTTATGTAGAAAAAATGTCTTTGTTCTTAGGAGATGCAAAGGGTTAAGTATTTAGGGGTGCCCAGGCCAATTTACTCAGTAGTAGAGCGTCGGCCCCATGTGTGGATGTTCCAGGTTAGATTCTCTCTTTCCCTCCTGCAGATATGGCTTGATTGGAGCAAGTTGACCCTGGGCGCTGAGCATGGCTCCATGGCCTTGCCTCAGGCACTAAAATAGCTCAGTTGCCGAGCAACATCCCTACATAGGCAGAGCATTGCCCCATAGAGGATTTGCCAGGTGCATCCCAGTTGGGGAGCATGAGGGAATTTATCTCTCTGCCTCCCCGCTTCTCACTTAAGAAAATAAAAGAAAAAGAAAAAAATATTTAGAGGGTGAAATGTCATGATATCTGCAACTTACTTTCAAATGACTCAGCAAAGTATTTATATTTATAGAGAGTTATAAATATATATATATATATATATATATATATATATATATATATATATATATCAAAAGAGAGAAATGTTAAAAATATTAATCGTTAGAGACAGGTGGAGAGCTTAATGGGGTTATTGTTCTATACTTTCAGCTTTGTCTATATTTTACATCTTTCAAAACAAAAAGTTGAGAGAAAAAGAAAGCATAAAGAACAAACAAGAGAAATCTGGACCTAGAACTTCTCTAGATAGTGAGAGGGAAACAAAATGTACATGTTGAAGTTCCCATCCTTAAACTACTAATGATGAAATTCAGCTCCATAGAATTTTTTCCTGCTCTGTATCTAATTCTTTGGGAGGTACTAAAAATGTTAGCAGAGATGTCTCTTTCCTAGGAGGCATGCCATTGTCCAAAGCTTCTTAACCTGGAAGAGAAATAATATAGGCGGTTCCAGGATGACAAAGAGAAAAGTCAGACAAAGAAAATTTCAGGATCAGACACAAATGGGCCAAGTGTGCTTAGAACTAGACATGGTATGGGGAAGTTCTGGGGAGGGTCAGCGAGAGAAGAGCTGGGTCAATGTTAAGACCAATGCAAGAAAGTTTGACCTCTGCAGGGGTGAGGGATGGGGAGAGCCCCAGAGAGAATGGGCTTGATGAGAAAGGGACCCAGGCATAGCTCATCCTCTGAGGACCAGGCAATGACAGGCCCGCAGGCTGGGAGAAAGCCTCTGGGAAACTCCAGGGTCAGTTTAACAAGCCTACTAGTAGTTTCGTGGGTATTTTTGCTTTAAAGGGTATAGGGAGAGAAAATATTTCTACCCTTGAAGATAATTGATAATTGGGAGCAAAGCATAAACTCCACTGAGATAATATATAGTTACCCATTTCACACACAAAAATATTTTTATACTTGGTGCCAAACTCGTTTGAGATCAGTGGGTACACTGATGAAGAACACAGAGACAAATCCCTGGTTTCAGGAAAATCTCATACTTCCCAGAGCAGCGTATACAACGCAGAGGGAATGAGGTTCACCCCTTCAGTAAACCCAAGGGGCTGCATCCTGGATGCATCTACTCTAGACCAGAGTAGGAAACCCAAGTTGGGATCTGTGCTGAAGATGAGCCCCAGAGGCCTGAAGATGGCGCTGCTGAGGCTAAAGATGTGAGTGAGCACACCAGAAAGCCCAGGGTCAACCTCCCAGACCGTAGTTCCCCCTAAGATGGACCCTGTTGATTTCAGTGTGGACAGAGACCAGTTGAAGCTGCATTGAAGCATTTCTGACATGCAGCTGGAAGCAGGCAGCTCTGCTGAGAGTGATTTATGAAGATGTTTTGTGTTTACTTTTGAACAGAGTTGACTTGGGAGAAATGAGCCATGTTCTTGAAGAAATTTCTAATTGACGTATCGCTGTATAATATGGCCTTTACCCTCAAGGAACTTATCGCTTTAATTGAAAGGCAGAGCACACATGTGGAATAGATAGGCAATAAATAAAGTAGCAAAATGCTGGGTATTGGTCAAATAAGTTTGTAAAATATGATCTTTATGTTTGCCGGCTTATAGTTTGCATTGGGGGCTGGGCAGTGCCAGATATATGTGGTGTGTGAAATTGCAAACTACCTTCCTGCTTGGGAAGGGCCATTATTTTACTAACGTTTGCTGGAGGAGAGGTTTTTGAGCCAGAAAGTTTTGAAAAGAGAGAGAAGAAGAAGAGGCAGAAAGAAGCCATGTTTGCAGAATGAGAGAGCAGAGAGAATGTAGAGTGCTGAAGAAGAAGCCAGTTTGTGCAAAGAGAGAAGGTGTGCAGATTGGAAACCAGAGCTGAGGGGCTTTGGGAGCCCTACTGAGGTTTGTGGGGGCCTTTAATTATAGGAGAAGCCAGAGAAGATTCTCCTGATTGTAAAATCGGAGAATGTGTCAGGGCTTTGGGAGCTCTGAATGAGTGAAAGGGAAGTGTTTTCCCTGCCTGTTTCCTCGTTGGCTGGTGTGAGACTTTAATTAAGGAATGGGCCATGATTTTTTGGCTCCACTGTTTCTTTACTGTCTGCTTGAATCCAATGAGACCCTGTATGTGAATGGCCACAAAGGTGGTGGCCGCAACCACTGGCCATACACTGGGCATGGACAATTAAGAGGTCAACAGAATATTTAAAATGCAGTGTATGTGAGAGGGAGTAAGCCAGGTTTCTATCAAAGTCTCTTTGGGATTTCCACATAAAAAAGGTTTACTCTCCTTAATCTTCTGCTACATTGATCTGGCTTTAAGTCAGAAGCCACCCTTAATTGTGATTATGAAAATTCAGAGAAAAAAGAAATTAGTGGGCCAGAGTACTTGGGAGGGGCCACGGGGGAGGGTGTGAGTTGGGCTTTGAAGAAGGGATAGAGTTTAAACTTAAGTGTAAGCATACTGGAGGAGGAGTAGACGGGAGGGGACTGAAGAGATGGGTTGGTGACAGGTGGGGACAGCAATGGGGAGGTGTGTAAACAGCTGTTGTGGTGAGGACAGCCCTGGATGCAAGCTTCCGTGAATGGAGCCCAGCTCTCAGACTGACACAGCTGAACTTAAACACAGGCAACGGCAGTGGAGGTATTGGTTACACTGAAAGCAGCGTTTTAAAAAAGATTAACTTCATAGATGGTCTCAGGATGCACCAAGGTGAGGGGGGCTGTTTGCACGGTGTCCCAGCAGTTCATGTGGGGGCAGGTGGATCTCTAGGAGGGTTGTGGCTGGACTCCACCAGGGAAGATGTTAGGGAGGCTCGTGGTCAAAGGTCTCCAAAAGCAGACTTCAGGGATGGGATGGCTTAGATGAGCAGTTCTATTTGCTCGTCTGAGCAATATAGATTAAGTGCATGCTTTGTGCAGGGCACCGTTCTAGGAAAAGAAAGGTCAGACGAAGAAAATTTCAGAATCAGACACAAACGGGGCCAAATGTGCTGGAAACTAGACATGGTATGGGGAAGTCCTAAGAGGGTCAGTGAGAGAAGAACTAGGTCGATAAACATTGGACAATTCCAAGCAACCTAATTTTTTTCTATATGGAATAAAAGGGGGGAAAATGCTACAGACCACATGTTTACAAGTAGTTCACCCAAAGGCAGAAACAAATCCACTATAGGATAAAATGAATCTGCCCAAGATGGGAAATCTTTACAAATATTAAAACATGTAGAAAGTACTGACTTTGTTTTTGATTATTGTAATTTAACAAATGAGAAGAGTCCTGCTACCTTTCCTTGCCTCTCTAACCCATCAAAGACAAATAGCCACAGGTGACAAATCTTGTCTCACCCATTGGTAAGTAAATCCATGGGTGAGTGACTCTCTTGAAGTCTTGGTTTACTCATGTTACATGAATATCATAATACTTGTCCTGCCTACCTCCACAGGCTAGCTATGATTCACCCGTGGCTCACCTGAAACAATGTATGAAAGGATTTTGCAAAGAGCAGAGATGATCTGTCAGGCCAGCTGCCCCTTAGGATCGGTGTGTGACTCTCCTGTGGCTTGCTCTACGACTGTGGCTGTCAGTGAGCAGGGACACTGGAGTCCTATCAGACAGCCCCCCAACGAGAGCTTCATGAGGGGCATCACTGCAGTGCTGGCTGGCTGCCTGCCCAGACCTGCTGGGGACTAGTCACACATATTTCAGCAGCAACTGTAAGTGACATTGACAGAATGGCGCCACATGCTGAATGCTACAGTTTTACAAAGGACCAGTGAAGCTACCATCTCCTGTGGCGCTCGTTCTCTCATTCATTAGGTCACATAGATATGTATATTCAGGGTCATTTGGTGATATGCTTTGGAGTATGTACCTCTGTGCCAGAGTCAAAACACCATACTCACAGAAAGGCAGCAGAGCCCGTTCTTACTCAGAATTTAAAAATTAAATTCATTTTTATCATTTAACAAATTAAATGAATTGTATTACTCTTTCTATTCAACTATTTTTTATTCTTTTGTTCCCGGCACCACAAAATAAAATGCCTTAGATCTGCAACCCTATGAAATGGATCTTGTGAAAAGCCCCAGACACATCATCCCTACCCCTTGTGAATAACACTCCGACACTTGCTTCTGATTCAGCCCAGCAGCTCTCCCACAGGAGGCTCTCCGACAGAAGCTGTAGAAAGCCTCCTGGACCAGGTAGGGAGTTCTGGTTGCAAACCCCTTAAAAGTGGCAAAAGACTCTCATGGACCTGGCAAGTCCAGCAATCGTGGTTTGTTGTACGTTTACCATTCTTGGTTGCTCAGAATCGTTTAAACGTCCTCCCCAACAGTTTAAACTGTTGCCCACGTTGTGAGTTCTGACTTTTCAGTGTGGAGGTCCAGCCCCTTTGCTGCTGGGCAGTTTGGGTTCCACCAATCAGCCATGCTCTCTGGAAGCTTTGATGGGAAAGTAGGGTGACCAGCTGTCCTGGTTTGCTTGGCACTGAGAGTATGTGAAACTTTCTGAGTGAAAATCAGCAAAGTCCCTGGAAACCCCAGCTGAGTTGGTCACCCTATGTGAAGCCATCTACGTGAGGTCATAGGCTGGGCCCAGGGTATCCACTTTGCTGGCCTGGGCAGAAGCACCCTGGGTTGACAACTGTAGCAGTTCCAGACTCACACTACTTGTGCCAAGCAGTGCCAGAGCCCCATCTGTGAACCCAGCCCAGAGCTGATTTCCAGCCATTCCCAAGTTTGGGGATGTTCTCTAGGTTATTACTCCCTTTAGTCTAGTTAGAGGGAGCTCTGTTGACTGACAATGTTGGGGGGTTGGTAGCTAGGGATCAGGGGGGAGAGCTAATGGGGGCTTCAGGTTTAGTTTATCAGAAGCTCAGTGATGGCATCCAAGACCCTTTCACTCTCTTCAATCAGCTGTCCAGCTTAGGTGGCTCCTTGTGGCTGTTAGGTGGTAGTCATATGTGATGAGGGCTACAATCTTTCCTCACTGGCACTCAGGGAGAGAGAACTTCTGTCCCAAAGTCCCATGCCAGGCTCCAGAAACAGCCCGATTGGACCCACTTTAGGGCATACTCCTCTCAAAATTGATGTGGCCTGGGGAATGGGCAGTGCCTATTGGCTTAAGGTGAGTTAAGTATTTCCTTAAATGCATGGACTGTGTTGACAAGAGGTAGATATCAGAATTAAAATTAGGAAGAGGAAAGGTAGGGAAAATGGGGGCTGGAGAGGCAACAGCAAGTGTTACGACAACGTGGCTCTTGCCTTTACTGCCTTGAAACCTGAAATTCAGCTCAAATGGGACCTCATGCATAAAGCCTCTGCTGACCCAACCCATAAATGCTCATTCTCCTCTGAGCTCTATTCTGCTTATTGATGTGGCATGCTTACATATACCACATTCCTTATTACATGGTACTAACCTCATACCTATCTACATTTCTGTTGTACAGGAAACTCAGAAGGGCTCAGAGCCCCGTATCACACATTTAAGAGTCCTGCTCCAGCAGATTGTGGTCATATGTTATCTTGTACCAGCAACACAGACATTGAAGAGATTGTCTACTGAATGACCAGCCCCTCAAAGGTCTTGATTTCATCTTCTCCAGGTGTCTGAAGCCTGGCCTACCAGTAACTCTGTTCTGTGGGAATTGTGCTATGTAGACATGAACATCTCAACTTTTTTTTTCATCCAGTTGCTGCGTTCCTTCTCTGAATACTATTCATCCCATTGTCGTGGATTCGGTCCCCTCTTCTATTGTTAAAGATCAGTCCCCAGGGAGCATCTTCATCTCAGGAGGCTATACCTTGACCTGCTCATTTAGGACTAGGTAACGTTGAGCAGTAGAGCAGCTGAGACCTGGTTTTGATGTGAAAAGTGGCTATGCATTTGGCTCAACTGGGTAAGCAGTTTGATGTAGAAGTGCTGGCTCATTATTGCTACTATTATTATTAACATTTATTATTAATACTTCTTCCTCCATGTCCCTGCATTGTGAGGTGGGGGTGAGGACTTGTTCTTAAGGACACCTTTAATTCAAGGGAGCCTAGTAAAAGGGCAGAGAGAGAAAACCTGTCACTTTGAAATGAGCAGGCTGGTTGCTTCAAAGGCAATGATTAGCATATTTAGGGAAGAGCATTGTTAAGACAGTTTCGAGAATGCCAGCATGGGAGCCAAACTGTGCACAAAGCAGAGATCAATCAGGTCCTGGTACCAAAGCAGCTGGATTCAGAGGGTAATCAGCAGGTGCTTTCCTCATGCACAGCCAACAGGGTTGCAGACTGGCCCTGGCATCTCCTCCTTACCCAGGAACCCGCAGACCCTCTGGACAACCCTCGGAGAGAAACAGCAGGAAGGAGGGAAAAGAAAACTCCACATACGAGCTTCCCCAAAGAGTGTTCTGCGGAGCACTTGAATCTTCTGAGGTGCTTTGAATCCGATGAATCTGGGAAGTACCCCTGACTCTAAATCCCTGTGCAGGTACTTGGCAGATATTAGGATATTAAAAACTCTGAGAAGTCCTGCAGTAAAGGAGTCTGTTTAACTGCCTCTAATCCTGGATTTCTCAAATATATGTGACTGAATGCCTGTGGAGCTAGTGTCTCATAGAAC
Organism: Rhynchonycteris naso; assembly: GCA_037038555.1. Classification (NCBI taxonomy): domain Eukaryota; kingdom Metazoa; phylum Chordata; class Mammalia; order Chiroptera; family Emballonuridae; genus Rhynchonycteris; species Rhynchonycteris naso. The sequence goes on along the minus strand of CM072995.1, from coordinate 189,596,328 downwards.
ACAATTTGAGAAGTATCGCCTTGGCCCATATCCAGGCCTCCCTTTGACCAACAAACAGCTTTAGACTTTTCTCCTACTAAAATTTTCTTGGAAAACTCCTCTAAATTTGAGCATGGACTTCCATAGTTGTTTTTTTTTTAATTTTATATTTTATTTTTCCATTGATTTGAGAGAGAGAGAGTGAAAAGGAAGGAGCGGAGGAAGAAAAGAGAGAGAGAGAGAGAGAGAGAGTGTGTGTGTGTGTGTGTGTGAGAGAGAGAGAAAGAGAAGCATCAATTTGTTGTTCCACTTAGTTGTGTACTCATGATTGCTTCTTATAGGTGCCCTGACCCAGTATCAACCTGCAACCTTGGCATGCTGGGATGATGATCTATCCACTGAGAAACCTGACCAGGACCTGGCCTTACATGTTTTTGTGTGTTAATATTACTCCTCAGGAGCCACCCTGAGGAGCAGTAAAGAATCTGAAATACTGGGGTCAGGATGATCCCCAGACCCCACCTGCAATAAAGTCTTCCCTAAAAAGACCCTCCAGGTGAGGCCTAGGGTCAAGGGTGGGGGTGGGAGAGAATCTGGCAACATCAGGTGGAGGGGTCAGAACATGCCCTGCTGATCAGTGTGGGGTTCGAAGGGCATGGCCCAGGCCCCTTTGGGAATGGGAGTGATAGCAGGAACACAGAAGGATGGATTGCCTGGCTGTCCACACACACAGATAGCCATTGATGGGGTAGATAGAGAAGCCACAGCTCTGTTTCCACACGGGGCCTCAGGAACTTAGGTCACCTCAAACAACCTGAGAGACAGATGCTGGCACTCGATCCCACATGCCAGTAGAAAGCCAGTTTCTCCTAATACTTTCCTTGTCCTGACTGGCATTGTTTCAAGGATTAGCAGTACGGAGCAGAGAGTCAGCAGATATACTCAGATACCTGGGTGGGGCTAGGGCCAACCGGGAAGGACAACTTATAAGTACTGACTTATAAGAAAACAGCAGATTGAGAGGTCGAGACCGTGCCTGATAGTTAAAAGCACTATTAATTGTTAAGGCCAAGAGAAAATTTAGGAAATCAAGGCGAGAAAATCAAGGGCACCATGCCAGCAGTGAACAGTTGTGTGGGTTATACTCTGTACCAGGGTGACAGCTCAAAGACGCAGCGAGGGTGGAAATTTAACCTACAGTCCACTTATAAAGCTAGGAGCCCTTGCATGGGACTATGCATATTAAAGAGAGGGGTACCTTTTTATTAATTCAAGCAAAGTCTGGAAAAGGTAGAGATGGGAAGGACACCAAACTTTAGCTTGTGAAAGGAAAGACCAATGGGGATCTGGCTAGGGTCATTCAGCACATTTGTTATATAAAGTTTGGGCAAAACTTGCATAATAAACAGAAACTGTGGGCAAATCCAAAATCTACAGCTGGCCAAGAATGGCAGGCAAACCAGGTTCAGAGAAAAGATTTCATGTGTGGTCAGTCTAGATGAAGCCAACGGGCCTGTTTAAACAGTGCCTCTTTGATAGCTCTGGGTCCCCAGGCAGTGGGCATGCTCTCCCAGGAGTCAGGAAAGTGTCTCTGACCTCAGCATCTGACCATGTGTGAATGCTTCTCTATTTTTAATAGAGTAACAAGAGCCAAGGATCTCGGGAAGGCTTTACAGCCAGACCTAGGAATGAGACTGGCAAGGTGACACCTTGCGTTGATGGTTGTTAGGCCATGGGGTGTCAATCTTGCTTGTAAGTCTAGTGACTGAGGTAGCCCAGAGGAGCAACTTCCCATAGTGGCCGTTGTATATGGTCCTTGCATTCATTGAGCAGCAGTCTCATGGCCAAAGGCACCATCATTTCAGACAGGGTTTACTCTTGACATTCAAGCTACCCCCCTCCTTGATTGTCATCATTACCAATTTAAGGCTTCCTATATGGGTTCTCTCATCTGGTCACCTGTTTTACACCCTTTGCCTCTATCAACTCCTCTTTAAACCTGAACCATTTTCTTAAGTTTTATACTGTTTTTACTGAATTGCTGTACCTCCCAAATTACAGAGAAAATAGATGTCACCAGAAATAATCTACTTGAAACTCTTTACTTAGTATTTCTGTGACATTGTGATATCATAAGAAATACGTATTTTAATCTTTGTTCCTGGCTCCCAGCTAGAATTCTTAAAACGCCTGTCATTTTCTAAGTGGTAATAGCAATAGGAGCATTATTTTGTTAAAATATTTCAGTTTTATGACAGCTCAAGAGTGGGGTCATAAAGGCAAAAGTATGTCTTTGTTCTTCAAACAAGCCCCTTTGAATCACACCTGAGTTTGTCAATGAGGTAACTTTTGGAATGCTTCCAAGGGTAGGGAACTATTTGCTAGAACCAGCAACCATGGGATTAGAGGGTTGGAACTTTCAGGCCCACTCCTCTCCTTCAGAAAGGAGATGGGGCTGGAAGTTGAGTAAATCACTAATAGCCAATGATTCGACCAATCTTGTTATGCAATGAAGCCCCCTTCCTCATACAAACCTCAACTGAAGGGTTCCAGAGAGCTGCCAGGTTCCAGGCCACAGAAAGTATTGAACCTAGTGATGATGTTTCTGTTGTATCCTTTATAATATATAAAATATAAGTATTTCCTTGTGTTCTGTGAGCCATACTAGCATATTACTGACCCCAGGAAAAAACTTGTGGGATTGAGCCCTTACCTTGTGGGCTCTCCAAGTTGTTAGTATAGGAATTTTCTAATGTGAGCAAAACAAGAAACAAAAACAACCCTGCACACTTGATGTCAGAGTATTATAAGAGTATAAAAAATAATTTTTTCTTTTAATTGCAAACTTTAGCTATAATGGTATTTATTCTTCACTTACTCTATTATGCCTACAGAAGGAAATACCTTTTCCAGTATAAAGAAAAAGAGAGTCCCCTATGATTTCACACATATGTGGAATCTAATGAACAAAATAAATTAAGCAAAACAGACATAGATTCACACATAGAGAGCAAGCTGACAGCCATGGATAAGGGGGGGGGCTGGGTGAGGGAGGTGGAAATATAGAGCAAAACAAAACAACCCTCATGGACACAGAAAACAGTGTGGTAATTGCCAAGAAGGAGGGAAGTGGAGGAGGGTATGAGGGCATAAATGGATATGGGTCAAACAAAATATTTTTAGACAGGACACAAAAATCATGTACCATGAAACATAGACTGGACATCACCAAAATTAAATATTTTGTATTCAAAAAATTCTGATAAGAAAATAAAAGGGCAAGCCACAGCCTGGGGGAAAATATTTGTAAAATATATATCAGATAAAGAATTTGAAGATAGAATATAAAAAGAACTTCTACAACTCAATTACAATATAAACAACCCAATTAAAAAGTGAGTAAATTTTTGAATAGACATTTAACCAAATTAGGTATATAAATAAGCTTATGAAAAGATGTTTAACATTATTTATCATTAGAAAAATGCAAATTAAAATCTCAATGGTATGCTACTACAAACCCATTAGAATAGTTAATTTTAAAAACGTTGCCAATATCATTGGGAAATGCCAAAAACATTGGTATTTTTTGGTGGAATTCTCACCCATTCCTGGTAGGATGCAAAATGGTACTGCCACTTTGATGAATAGTTTGGCAATTTCTTATAAAGTTAAACATAAACTAACCTTATACCCAGCCATCTTTTTTGCTAGGTATTTACCTACGAGAAACGGAAATACATTCTCATGTCTTTTTAGCAGCTTTATTCATAGTACCCCACACTGCTAACCTAACGTCCATTAACCGGTAAATGGTTCAACACCTTTTGGTATATTTGTATAAAGAGTTACGAATCAGCAAGAAAAAGAAGTGGACTGCTGAGACACACAACCAACAACACTAATGTATCAGCACAGCACCATGTTGAGTGGAGAAAACAAGAAACAAAACAATACACAAGATACAATCCCATTTACATGAAATTTTAGAAGAGGCAAAACTATAGTGACCTGGAAGTAGATCAGTGTTGCTACCCTACTGCACAGCTCTGACTGAATGGGGAAAGGCTGAGTCCCATCGGTTGACATAGGATTCTAGAAAGTTCTTGCTAAGGGCTGGCTCAAATGGCAGGAAGGCTTCTTCATAGAAGTGCAGGCTTCTATGTAGAAATGGCTTCTAGGCTCTGATTTTTTTATTTGAGCCCAGTTGGCCACCAGGAATCTTTCTTGGCAGATGTCCTCTTTCTCAGGGTCCAGACTACTTTGTACTTTTCCCTTCTTTATCTTCCCTTTAGAATTTGTTTCAGTTCTCTGCTATCTCACTAAATACTGGGCATGAATGAGTTCATCCTCTCACCACCTGACTCACCACTTCCAAATGTACCCACACAGACCCTTTCCAGTATTGGCACACCAAGGTGTGTTAAATTCTGTCAGGGATATAAAGAAAAGCTTAAAAGAAATAAACTTAAATTTGCTTTCATTTAAACCCAATATATACTACACAACTGGAAGGGATGTATAAGAAAAAAATGGTTATAGCAAAAAATCAAATGAACATTACTGTTTCAACTACAGTGAAACTTTTTGATAATAGTCCTTCGACCTAATCTCTGAATCTGAATTTTACAGACACAGTTGAGATATCCACCCTCTATTATATAATAGCATTAACTTCCCTTGAAACCACCCCATCCCAAATTCCCCTCCCTCCTCATACAATCATACTGTGATTTACATTCTGTAAATCACTGTGACAGTTCCATCCCTTCTCAGGCTCAGGCAGGAACGCAGGAGCAAGGCTAACTGTGAGACTAGCCACCCACTGGGTCACTTTCTAGACAGGTGAACCTCCGTCTGCTGTTCATTCTCCTTTTGGTTTCAGGGTACTTTAGAAACCAGGAAACAACCTCATAAAGCAATGTGGCTGATAATCTACATGAGTCAAAGGAGTGTGTCACCCCGAATTTCAGAAAAGAAAATCACAGTTTACAGTAATGTAGATTTAATAGTCACAATGGTGTTCATAAAACACCTCGCCTCACCTTCTTAAGCACAAACTTTAATAATTTAATATTTTTCTTTCCATGATGCTGGGATTCTTTTTTTTTTTGAAACAGAGAAAGCCAGCCTCTTCATCCATTCTCATGACAGCAAGCTGCGGTAATACCTCCCCTGCCACCTCTAATGTCACCTCACTGAAAAGCCTCTTCACCCCATCCCTGAATTGGGAGGCCATGCTCTCCTTGCCCAAACATGACGAAGGCCCCAACTCTTAAAACGTTTAGCAAAGAAAAAGATGTCTGTTTTGCATTTGACCTAACTTATTTCAAATTCTGAATTCTTATCCTAAAAACAAAGCAACTAACATAACAATAATACAAACACAATACAAGACACCTGGTGACCTGCTGTATAGATATGTGTGCTTCAGAATCACTTTGCCTCTTGTGGGTTTATTATTGTTACTAAAAAATGTCCCAGTTAAAATGATATATACAAGGTTTTAAAGTATATTAAAAATACTCTTTAAATTTAAACAGTAATAAGTATTCCCTTTGAAAATTTGGAATATAGGGACTATTAAAAGAAGAAAACAAAAATTACCCATAATTCCAAAGGTGAAGAATTATTGTTAACATTGTTTTCTGGCTTTTCAGGTTTTTATGGACATGTGCACTTTTAGTCTTAAAAAATGGCACTGGGCAATGCCAGGTATGTGATCTGTGAAATTGCAAATTACCTTCCTGCTTGGGAAGGGCCATTGTCTTGCTAATGTTCAATGGAGGAGAGGTTTTTGGTCCAGAAAGTATTGAAAAGAGAAGAGAGGAAGCCATTTTGCAAAGTTTGAGCAAGGAGAATGCAGAGTGCTAAGGAAGAAACCAGTTTGTGCAGAAAGTTTGAAAAAGGAGGTGGGAAACAGAGTTAAGGGGCTTTTGCAAGCTCCTCTGAGACTGGTGGGGTCTTTGATTCTAGGAGAAACCAGAGAAGATTCTCCTCGTTGTGGAACCGGAGAATGTGTCAGTGGCTTTGGGAGCTCTGAATGAGTGAAAAAGAAGTGTTTTTTCCCTATGTGTTTACTCACCAGCCACTGTGAGACTTGAGTAAAGAAATGGCTCACCATATATTTGGCTCCACTGTTTCTTTACCATCTAACTGAATACAATGAGAACCTGCATGTGAATGGCCATGAAAGCCATACATATAGTCCTCCAAAAGGACATACAAATGACCAGAAGGGACATGAAAAGATGCTCAACACCATTAATCATTAGGGAAATGCACATCAAAACCAAAGTGAGAGAACACCTCACACCTGTCAGAATGGCTACTATCAAAAAAAGACAAGTGTTGGGCAGATAAGTTAATTTATGGTCACTCTGCTAAAGATGGCCGCTGCTCTCACATGGTAATGCTCTCACATGATACAGCTAATTGCCCTTCTTGCTTGGGAAGGGGCTTGGTTATGCTAATGTATGTTGGGGGAGGGGCTTTTGCACCAAAAGGTTTTAAAAGGAGGAGCTAGGAGGCTATTTTGAGGTGACCACGTTGTTCCCGGGTAGAGAGAGAGAGGAAGAACCCATGTTGTAGCAGGTCAGTGAGGTCACGTGGAGGAGGCAGCCAAAATGGTGGGATGGTGAAGGAGAAGCCAGTTTGTGCAGAAGAAGAAGATGGGAAACAGAGGTGAATAAGACTGATCAGGTGGAAGCTATTAATTCTAGGAAAACTCAGATGAGTCAGTGGCTTTGGGAGCCCTGAATGGAAAGGGAAGTGTTTTCCTGCTGTGTGTTTTCACTTGCTTGCCAAGTGCAAGTCTAGAATAAAGGAAAATGGCTCACCAGTTTTTGGCTCCACTGTTTATTTACAATCAATCCGAATTAAATGCGAACCTAAACGTGCACTGGCCAGGCAGCTGTGATGTTGGCCGAGGCTACTAGCCCTACAACAAGTAATAACAAGTGTTGATGAAAATGTGGAGGAAAAAGGGAACGCTGTGTACTCTTGATGGGAATGCAAATTGGTAAAGTCACTATAAAAAGCAGTATGGAGTTTGCTTAAAAAATTAAAAATGGAAGCACCATATGATTCAGCAATTCTACTTCTGGAAAGAAAACAAAATCATTATCTTGAAAAGATTATCTGTACCCCCATGTCTGTTGCACAATTATTTATATTAGCCAAGACATGGAAACAGGCTAAGTGCCCATCTGTGGATGAATGAATAAAAAAACTTTACATATAGATACAAAATTATTCAGCTATAACAGGGGTAGGGAACTTTTTTGGCTGAGAGGGCCATGAACACCACATATTTTAAATGTAATTCTGTGAGAACCATACAATATGTTTAACACTAAATACAAGTAAATGTGTGCATTTTATGTAAGACCAACACTTTAAAGTACAATAAGTCTCTGAATTCTTTTTAATAACATTCTTATGCTGTTGCTAACCAATGATGAATAAAGTACTTCTTACCATTAATGCGACATCTGGTGCTGCATGGTTTTGCTGATGGCTTTGTAGTCTGGTTGATATGTAGTGAGGTTAAGCTTCATGGAGGCGTTGAGACTTCCATCCCTTAAACGTGATCGTAGGTTGGTCTTAACGTTCTTTAGATGTGAGGAAGACTGCTCACATGTATACATAGAGCCAAACACTGTCAGTACAGCAATATTCAAATGCTGCAGTATGTGGTATGTGACAGGAAGCGCGTTCCAAGTTTTCCAAATCTTTATTCAGTAACTTGAACTTATTCACCCGCATGTCTGAGGCCCTCAGGTTAGCAGCCTGTAGCACAAAATCTCTGACAGAGACACCGGGGATGTAACTCAGGTCGGTGCTGTCCACTGCACACTCATGTGGATGGGTGATGAACTTAAAAAGATGAGTGTGCTCACGAAATTCTCCAAAGTGTGCTTTGAATGACTGTAGGAGAAGTCTGCTAGCTGCTGGAGATCGAGATGTTGAGCAGGGTCACTTGCTATGCATGCATCTATAAACTCTCCCAGTTTTTCAAAGTGTAGTAAACGACCTGTTTCAATGTTGGTGATGAAGAGTTCCAGCTTGTTTTCAAATGCAAACACTGCTTGTTGAAGGGATAAGACTGTATTTCCAATGCCTTGCATTTTCACATTCAGCTGGTTCAGATGTTCAGTCATGTCCATGAGATAGTAGAACTTCAGGAGCCACTCAGTGTTAGCTAACTCAGGATGCTCGACATTTTTCATTTCAAGAAAAGTCTGGATTTCGCTCAGACAAGCCATGAAATGGCAGAGCATCTTCCTTTTGACAACCAACGCACATTGCTGTGCAGAAGCAGACCAGAATAATTATTCCCAACTTCATCCAGCAGTGCTTTTTTTTTTTTTCTTTTTTTTAATTTTATTTTATTTTTTATTTTATATATATATTTTATTATTATTAATTCTAATGGGGTGACATCAATAAATCAGGGTACATATGTACAATGAAAACATCTCCAGGTTATCTTATCATTCAATTGTGTTGCATACCCATCACCAAAAGTCAAATTGTCCTCTGTCACCTTCAATCTGGTTTTCCCTGCGTCCCTCCCCTCCTCCCTATCCCATTCTTCCCTCCCTCCCCCCATCCCATAATCACCACTCTCTTATCCATGTCTCATACCCTCACTTTCATGTCCCACCTATGTATGTAATCGTGCTGTTCTCAGTTTTTCTTTTTTTCTGATTTACTTATTTCACTCCGTATAATGTTATCAAGGTACATCCATTTTGTTATAAATGATCCGATGTCATCGTTTCTTATGGCTGAGTAGTATTCCATAGTATATATGTACCATAGCTTTTTAATCCACTCGTCTTCTGACGGACACTTGGGCTGGTTCCAGATCTTCGCTATTGTGAACAATGCTGCCACGAACATGGGGGCGCATTTCTTCTTTTCGAACAGTGCTATGGTGTTCTTAGGGTATATTCCTAAAAGTGGGATAGCTGGGTCAAAAGGCAGTTCGATTTTTAATTTTCTGAGGAATCTCCAAACTGTTTTCCACAGTGGCTGCACCAGTCTGCATTCCCACCAGCAGTGCAGAAGGGTTCCCTTTTCTCCACATCCTCGCCAGCACTTATTCTGTGTTGTTTTGCTGATAAGTGCCATTCTGACTGGTGTGAGGTGATATCTCATTGTGGTTTTAATTTGCATTTCTCTAATGATTAGTGATGTTGAGCATTTTTTCATATGCCTATTGGCCATCTGTATGTCCTCTTTGGAGAAATTTCTATTCATTTCTTTTGCCCATTTTTTGATTGGGTTGTTTGTCTTCCTGGTGTTGCTTTTTATAAGTTCTTTATAAATTTTAGTTATTAACCCCTTATCAGATGTGCTGTCGAATATGTTCTCCCATTGTGTGGTTTGTCTTTTTATTCTGTTCCTATTGTCTTTAGCTGTGCAAAAACTTTTTAGTTTGATATAGTCCCATTTGTTTATCTTGCCTTTTATTTCAGTTGCCCATGAAGATAAATCGGCAAATATACCGCTGCTACAGATGTCGGAGAGCTTGCTGCCTATGTTTTCTTCTAAGATGTTTATGGTTTCACGGCTTACATTTAAGTCTTTTATCCATTTTGAGTTTGTTTTTGTGAATGGTGTAAGTTGATGGTCTAGTTTCATTTTTTTGCAGATAGATGTCCAATTTTCTCAACACCATTTGTTAAAGAGGCTGTCTTTACTCCATTGTATGTTCTTTCCTCCTTTGTCAAATATCAGTTGTCCATAAAGCTGTGGGTTTATTTCTGGGTTCTCTGTTCTGTTCCATTGATCTATGTGCCTGTTCTTATGCCAGTACCAGGCTGTCTTGAGTATAATGGCCTTGTAGTAAACCTTGATATCAGGAAGAGTGATACCTCCTGCTTTATTTTTTCATTTTAAGATTGCTGAGGCTATTCGTGTTCTTTTTTGGTTCCATATAAATTTTTGGAATATGTGTTCTATATCTTTGAAGTATGTCATTGGTATTTTAATTGGTATTGCATTGAATTTATAAATTGCTTTGGGTAATATAGACATTTTAATGATGTTTATTCTTCCTAGCCATGAGCACGGTATGTGCTTCCACTTGTTTGTATCTTCCTTGATTTCTTTTATCAATGTTCTATAATTTTCTGAGTACAAGTCCTTAACCTCCTTGGTTAAATTTACTCCTAGGTACTTTATTTTTTTGGCTGCAATAGTGAAGGGGATTGTTTCCTTAATTTCTTTTGCTGATATTTCATTGTTGGTGTATAGAAATGCCTCTGATTTCTGAGTATTAATTTTATATCCTGCCACCTTGCTGAATTCATTTATCAGGTCCAGTAGTTTTTTGACTGAGACTTTAGGGTTTTCAATATACAATATCATATCATCTGCAAATAATGACAGTTTTACTTCTTCTTTTCCAATTTGTATGCCTTTTATTTCTTCTTCTTGTCTGATTGCTGTAGCTAGGACTTCCAGAACTATGTTGAATAAGAGTGGTGAAAGTGGGCAACCCTGCCTGGTTCCTGATCTTAAGGGGATTGCTTTTAATCTTTGTCCATTTAGTATGATGTTTGCTGTCGGTTTATCATAGATGGCTTTTATCATGTTAAGGAATGATCCCTGTATTCCCACTTTACTGAGAGTTTTGAGCATGAATGGGTGCTGGATTTTATCAAATGCCTTTTCTGCATCTATTGAAATTATCATGTGATTTTTGTCCTTCCTTTTGTTTATGTGGTGAATCACATTGATTGATTTGCGAATATTGAACCAGCCTTGCCTCTCCAGAATAAATCCCACTTGATCGTGGTGTATGATTTTTTTCATATATTGCTGGATCCGGTTGGCTAATATTTTGTTGAGAATTTTAGCGTCTAAATTCATCAGGGATATAGGCCTATAATTTTCTTTCTTTGTGTTGTCTTTGCCCGGTTTTGGGATCAGAATTATGCTCACCTCATAAAAGGAGTTTGGAATTCTTCCTTCCTCTTGAATTTTTTGAAATAGCTTCAGGAGAATAGGAGTTAGTTCTTCTTTGAATTTTTGATAGAATTCACTTGTGAAGCCATCAGGCCCAGGACTTTTCTTTCTTGGGAGTTTTTTGATAACTGTTTCGATCTCATTTGCTGTAATTGGTCTGTTTAGGTGTTCTGATTCTTCCAGATTGATTTTTGGAAGGTTATATGATTCAAGAAATTTGTCCATTTCACCAAGATTGTCTAATTTTTTGGCATATAGTTCTTCATAGTATTTTCTTACAATGCTTTGTATTTCTGTTGTGTCAGTTGTTATTTCTCCACTGTCCTTTCTAATTTTATTTATTTGAGTCCTCTCTCTTTTTTTCTTGGTGAGTCTAGTTAAAGGTTCATCAATCTTGTTTACCTTTTCAAAGAACCAGCTTCTTGTTTCATTGATCCTCTGTATTGTTTCCTTAGCCTCTATGTCATTTATTTCTGCTCTGACCTTTATTATTTCCTTTCTTCTACTTGTCTTGGGTTTTATTTGTTGTTGTTTTTCTAGTTCTTTTAGATGCAGGGTCAAGTTGCTTATTTGAGCTTTTTCTAGCTTCTTATGATATGCCTGTAGTGCAATAAACTTCCCTCTCAGAACTGCTTTTGCTGTGTCCCATTAATTTTGAGTTGATGTATGCTCATTATCATTTGTTTCTAGAAACTTTTTTATTTCTTCTTTGATCTCATTGTTAATCCATTCATTATTTAATAACAAGCTATTTAGTTTCCAAGTGTTTGAGTATTTTTCAGTTTTTCTTTTGTGGTTAATTTCTAGTTTCATGGCATTGTGATCAGAGAAAATGCTTGATATGATTTCAATCTTCTTAAATTTATTGAGACCATTTTTGTGACCTAACATGTGGTCTATCCTAGAAAACGTACCATGAGCGCTTGAGAAGAATGTATATTCTACTGCTTTAGGGTGAAATGTTCTGAAGATATCTATTAAATCAAGTTGATCTAGTGTCTCCTTTAAGTCTGCTGTTTTTTTATTAATTTTCTTTCTTGAGGATCTATCCAGTGTTGTTAGAGGGGTATTGAAATCCCCTACTATGATAGTATTGCTGTTAATCTCGCCCTTTATATCCATCAAAGTCTGCTTTATGTATGTCGGGGCTCCTATATTTGGTGCATATATATTTACAATAGTTATATCTTCCTGTTGAATTGTTCCCTTTATCATTATGTAGTGTCCTCTTTTATCTCTTACTACAGCCTTTGTTTTAAAGTCCATTTTGTCTGATATAAGTATTGCTACCCCTGCTTTTTTTTCATTTCCATTTGCATGAAATATTTTTTTCCATCCTTTTACCTTCAGTCTATGAACATCTTTTATTTTAAGGTGTGTCTCTTGTAGACAGCATATGTATGGGTCCTGTTTCTTTATCCATGCAGCTACCCTATGTCTTTTGATTGGATCATTTAATCCATTTACATTTAAGGTTATTATTGATATGTAGTTGTTTATTGCCATTTTATTCTTTAAAGCTGTATTCTTCTTTTGCTCTATTCTTTCCTCCCTTTAAACTGTTCACAAGAGGCCCCTTAGTATCTCTTGCAGAATTGGTTTGGTTTTTATGAATTCCTTGAGGCTTTCTTTTTCTGGGAAGCTCTTTATTTCTCCTTCAATTTTAAACGTTAGCCTTGCTGGATAAAGTAGTCTTGATTGTAGGTTCTTGTTCTGCATTACTTTGATTATTTCTTGCCATTCCCTTCTGGCCTCAAGTGTTTCTGTTGAGAAGTCCGATGTCATCCTTATGGGGGCTCCTTTGTAGGTGATAGTCTTTTTTTCTCTAGCAGCTTTTAAAATTTTTTCTTTATCCATTAGCTTTGGTATTTTAACTATGATGTGTCTTGGTGTAGATTTTTTTGGGTTTCTCCTTAATGGAGTTCTGTGTGCTTCTTGAACGTGTGGAGTGTTTCCCAGCCTTAACTTAGGAAAGTTTTCTGCTATAATTTGATTGAACAAAGTTTCCATTTCCTGTCCTCTCTCCTCTTCTTCAGGCACCCCTATGATGCGAATGTTGTTTCTCTTCATGTTGTCACAAAGCTCCCTTAGAGTTTCCTCACATTTTTTAAGTCTCTTTTCCTTTTTCTTCTCTGCTTCTGTGCCTTTGTTTAATGTGTCCTCTAACTCGCTTATTCGATCCTCAGCGTCATCCATCCTGCTTTTAATTCCTTCCATTGTGGTCTTCAGTTCTGATACTGTATTTGTCATTTCTGTCTGATTTTTTTTTATTATTTCAATTTCATTTTTTATACTTGTTATCTCTTTATTTAGGTGTTCATAATGACTATCCATTGTTGCTCTAATTTCTTTGAACATCCTAACTATCATTATTCTAAATTCTGCTTCTGGTAATTTGGTTCTATCTGGTTCATTCAGGTCCTTCTCTGGGGATTTCTCTTGATTCATTTGGTTTGCATTCCTCTGCCTGCCCATTTTTTCTGTGTATAAGCAAGTTGTGGCCACTGGAGTCCAGTAGGTGTTGCCTTTGTGTTCTCTAGGTGTGGTCTGTCTGCAGGCCCCCCACCCCCTCTGCCGGCGCCTAGGGTGGTTGGGTATGAGCGTTGCCAGCGCCGGCCCACTGTGCCTTTTGCTGTGCTTTCTGCCTCTCCTCCGTGGGAGGGGCTGTCACTGAAGCCACAAGATTAGCACCAAGGGTAGAGGCGAGCACCTTTCCTCAGCTGCGGACCCAACCTATTTCCGGACTTCCGCCCAGAACCAGCAGTCGGAGCCTGCTCGCTACAGTTCCGCGGGTTAGGCGGGGCTTTTGACGTGCTCTAAGCTGTAAGCTTTTGCCCGTCAGGAGCTTTAGCCCCGCCCTCGATGCCAGGGCCCTTTGCGCAGGGTCGGAAACCAAGATTTATTGGGGCGGGCGTGTTTGCTGGCTTCCGCCGAGCTGCGTACTTCCGCTCGTCCCGGACTCTACCCTGCCCCCGCGTTCGGCCGGATGGGGATAGCAGCCGTGGGCTCAGCTGCGAGCCTCCGCCTGTTTCGGGGTCCACCCCGTTCCCGCGCTCGGAGCCCGCTCGCGCACGTATACTGGCCAACCGCGGTTTCTCCGGCGAGCGGCGGGGGGGGGGGGGCGGACTGGTAGCGTCAGCTCAGCCACGAGCCCCTGCCCGTTTCTGGTCCTAGCCCGGTCCCCCCGGTCAGGGCCGGCTTACGCAGGGCCTGCCCGTTCCTGGCCTCCCGCTTTGTCCCCGTAAGTGGGATTAAAGGCGGGCCCGCAGCTTCCGGACAGCTCTCGCGCTTACCCTCCGACCCTCTGGGCTAGACCGATCTCCCACCGGCTTGGCCTCTGCCCACGCCGAGAGAACCGCCTTTCAGCGTCCTGCCGCCCCAAAACCTTAAGCAGCCCTCAGCAGAGTAGGAAGGGACCTAATACTCCACACTGTAGGCCTGGGAGCTCCCTCACTTGTTTCACAGCTCAAAACTGTCCAAACGCCTCTTCTTGGCTCTGGGACTGCAGGCTGGGGCTTGGTTCCTGGGACCCAGGTCCCTCCCTCTCCGCCAAAATCTCCTCCCGCCACACGGGTCTCTCCTGGCTGCCGTTTGCTCCGGGGAGCTGGGCAGCCCTCTTCGCGTTTTCGCTATTCCTACCAGTCTCAATGTGGCCTCTTCTGTGTTCCTTGGTTGAAGAGTCCACTTAGTTTTGTTCAAAGTTGGTTTATCCAGGTGATGGTTCTTAAAATTGAGTTGTAATCCACTTTGGTTCTGG